>OU342742.1:43679427-44879427 GCA_910589775.1 Avena eriantha
TGGTTCATGAAAAAAGTAGACATGCGATGACTTTAACTGTGGTTCATGAAAAGAGCAGACATGCAATGAGACCGGTGGATCCTTACGTGGTTCATGGGAAGAACACACATGCAATGACACGGGTGGATCCATGTGTGGTTCATGGGAAGAACACACATGCAATGACATTAGTGGATCCATGTGTGGTCTCTGGGAAGAACACACATGGAATGATACTGGTGATATGTGGTTTGTGAGAAGAACACACATGCAATGACTCTAGTTGTGGTTCATGAAAAGAGCAGACATGCAATGACACTGGTGGATCCATGTGTTGTTCATGGGAAGAACACACATGCAATGACACTGGTGGATCCATGTGTGGTTCATGGGAAGAACACACATGCAATGACACTGGTGGATCCATGTGTGGTTCATGGGAAGAACACACATGCAATGACACTGGTGGATCCATGTGTGGTCTGTGGGAAGAACACACATGCAATGACTCTAGCCGTGGTTCATGAAAAGAGCAGACATGCAATGACACTGGTGGATCCATGTGTGGTTCATGGGAAGAACACACATGCAATGACACTGGGTGTGGTTCATGATATGGTTTGTGGGAAGAACACACATGTAATGACTCTAGCTGTGGTTCGTGAAAAGAGCAGACATGCAATGACCCGGGTGGATCCTTACGTGGTTCATGGGAAGAACACACATGCAATGACACTGGTGGATCCATGTGTGGTTCATGGGAAGAACACGCATGCAATGACATTGGTGGATGCATGTGTGGTCTGTGGGAAGAACAAACATGCAATGACACTGGTGATATGTGGTTTGTGAGAAGAACACACATGCAATGACTCTAGCTGTGGTTCATGAAAAGAGCAGACATGCAATCAGACGGGTGGATCCATGTGTGGTTCATGGGAAGAACAGACATGCAATGACACTGGTGGATCCATGTGTGGTTCATGGGAAGAACACACATGCAATGACACTGGTGGATCCATGTGTGGTCTGTGGGAAGAACACACATGCAATGGCACTGGTGATACGTGGTTTGTGAGAAGAACACACATGCAATGACTCTAGCTGTGGTTCATGAAAAGAGCAGACATGCAATCAGACGGGTGGATCCATGTGTGGTTCATGGGAAGAACAGACATGCAATGACACTGGTGGATCCATGTGTGGTTCATGGGAAGAACACACATGCAATGACACTGGTGGATCCATGTGTGGTCTGTGGGAAGAACACACATGCAATGGCACTGGTGATATGTGGTTTGTGAGAAGAACACACATGCAATGACTCTAGCTGTGGATCATGAAAAGAGCAGACATGCAATGACACTGGTGGATCCATGTGTGGTTCATGGGAAGAACACACATGCAATGACACTGGGTGTGGTTCATGATATGGTTTGTGGGAAGAACACACATGCAATGACTCTAGCTGTGGTTCATGAAAAGAGCAGACATGCGATGACTCTATCTGTGGTTCATGAAAAGAGCAGACATGCAATGATACTGGTCGATCCTTACGTGGTTCTGATGGGTTCGTAGCATGGAAAACAAAAAATTTCTACCGCAAGAACGAACAAAACCTAGATCCAATCTAGATAAAAGCCAAGATCTAATCTATTAGACATGAGAACGAGATAGATAGGAACTAACCCTCGTAGATCCGAAAGCGTTAACGAGATTAGATCTCGTGGTTGATGTAGTCGATCACTTGCCGATCTGAAGATCGTGTGGACGATCCTTCCGGCGTCGCGTTCCAGCAGCGCTTCCGCAGTCGGTAAAGTGGACGATCCTTCCGGCGTCGCGTTCCGGCAGCGCTTCCGCCGTTGGTCAAGTGGACGATCCTTCTGGCGCCGCGATTCGGCAGCGCTTCCGCAGTCGGTCACACGTGCGGAGTCGAAGCAGACCTTCCTCTCCCCGTTCTAGCGAGCAGCGGAGGTAGTAGATCTTCTCCACGGAATCCCAGCAGCACGACGGCGTGGTGGTGGTGGAGTAGAGAATTCTGCAGGGCTTCGCCTATGCCTATGCAGAAGATGGTGGAGGAGAGAGGCGGCAGAGATTGGACGTTATGAGAGCAGGGCTTGGAGGGGGCGCCCCTGCCCTTCTATTTAAGGGGAGGAGGCGCGCCTGGGGAGGGGGAGTCCTTGTAGGACTCCCCTCCTCTATGGCCAACGAATTTGGGGAGGGGGAAGGAGTCCTCCTCCCCCACGAATTCGTGTCTTGACCCACCAGGACTCCTTGATCCCTATCTTGATTTTCAAGCAAACTCCAAGATATCTTCTAGAACCTTCCGGAACATTCCGAAACCTTCTAGAATCTCCATACAAACACTCTAGAACATTTCCTAACTTAGAAAATGATCCCCAATATATGAATCTTATTCTCCGGACCATTCCGGATCTCCTCGTGATGTCCCGGATCCATTCCGAGACTCCGAACAACATTCGGTCTCCAACGCATATTCCATATCTACTTAAAACAACTTCGAACCTTAAGTGTGTCCCCCTACGGTTCGTGAATATGTAGACATGATAGAGACACATCTCCTATCAATAACCATCAGCGGGACCTGGAGATCCATAATGGCTCCCACATACTCAACGATGACTTCGCGATCGATTGAACCACTTACATACGAAACTAATTCCCTTTGTCTCGCGATACTATACTTATCCGAGGTTTGATCGTCGGCATCTCCATACCCAGTTCTACCTCGTTACTGATAAGTACTCTTTACTCGTTCCGTGATATGTCATCCCTTGTGACCCAGTCACATGCTTGCAAGCTAATTAGATGACATTCCACCGAGAGGGCCCAGAGCATATCTATCCGTCATATGGATGGACAAATCCCAATCTTGGTTCATGCGCTTCAACACATACTTTCAGAATACCTAATGACACCTTTATGACCACCCAGTTACGAAGCGATGTTTGATGTCATCAAAGTATCCATCTGGTGATGGTGATTAACATAACCTCATGGTCGAAGGATTAGGTTACTATGCATTTGAAAGCTTATAGCAATACGAACTTAATGACTTGATCTTTATGCTACGCTTACTATGGGTGTGTGTCCATTACATCATTCTCCTAATGATATAACCTTGTTATTTAATCACATCCAATGTCCATGATCAGGAAACCATGATCATCAATTAATCAACAAGCTAGTTCAACAAGAGGCTTACTAGGGACTCTTTTATGTTTACAAAACACACATGTATTAGTGTTTCCTAATAATACAATTATAGCATGGGATGTAAACATTTATCATAAACATAAAGATATAATAATAACCACTTTATTATTGCCTCTTGGGCATATCTCCAACAGGTTCATGGGAAGAACACACATGCAATGACACTGGTGGATCCATGTGTGGTTTATGGGAAGAACACACATGCAATGACATTGGTGGATCCATGTGTGGTCTGTGGGAAGAATACACATGCAATGACACTGGTGATATGTGGTTTGTGAGAAGAACACACATGTAATGACTCTAGTTGTGGTTAATGAAAAGAGCAGACATGCAATGACACTGGTCGATCCATGTGTGATTCATGGGAAGAACACACATGCAATGACACTGGTGGATCCATGTGTGGTATGTGGGAAGAAGACACATGCAATGACACTAGTGGATCCATGTGTGGTTCATGGGAAGAACACACATGCAATGACACTGGTGGATCCATGTGTGGTTCATGGGAAGAACACACATGCAATGACACTGGTGGATCCATGTGTGGTTCATGGGAAGAACACACATGCAATGACACTGGTGGATCCATGTGTGGACTATGGGAAGAACACACATGCAATGAGACTGGTGGATCCATGTGTGGTTCATGGGAAGAACACACATGCAATGACACTGGTGGATCCATGTGTGGTTCATGGGAAGAACACACATGCAATGATACTGGTGGATCCATGTGTGGTCTGTGGGAAGAACACACATGCAATGACACTGGTGATATGTGGTTTGTGAGAAGAACACACATGCAATGACTCTAGCTGTGGTTAATGAAAAGAGTAGCATGCAATGACACTGGTGGATCCATGTGTGGTTCATGGGAAGAACACACATGCAATGACATTGGTGGATCCATGTGTGGTTAGTGGGAAGAACACACATGCAATGACACTGGTGATATGTGGTTTGTGAGAAGAACACACATGCAATGACTCTAGCTGTGGTTAATGAAAAGTGCAGACATGCAATGACACCGGTGGATCCATGTGTGGTTAATGAGAAGAACACACATGCAATAACACTGGGTGTGGTTCATGATATGGTTTGTGAGAAGAACACGCATGCAATGACTCTTGCTCTGGTTCATGAGAAGAGCAGACATGCGATAACTCTAACTGTGGTTCATGAAAAGAGAAGACATGCGATGACACCGGTGGATCCATGTGTGGTCTATGAGAGGAACACACATGCAATGACACCGGTGGATCCTTACGTGGTTTGTGAGAATAACACACATACAATGACACTGGTGGATCCATATGTGGTGTGTGAAAAGAACACACATGCAATGACACTGGTGGATCCATGTGTGGTTCATGGGAAGAACACACATGCAATGACACTGGTGGATCCATGTGTGATCTGTGGGAAGAACACATATGCAATGACACTGGTGATATGTGGTTTGTGAGAAGAACACACATGCAATGAACTCTAGTGGATCCTTACGTGGTTTATGAGAAGAACACACATCCAATGAACTCTAGTGGATCTATCTTGGCATAATTAGATGTATGCCACGATGTATTTCATTGTACAAGACACTCACTTTCCATTTTTATACTACTCAGTATCTTTCGTAGAAGCATAAACATGTGCTCACCCTGTCTGCTACTCCCTGATTGGTTATCACAGTTGTCACGCGGATCGTGCGCACCAACCGTTGATTCTGTGCGATCCAATGATGATCGTTGCACACGTCGTGCCCTTCACAGTACAACGTGAGACAGCACGGACGTCTCCCTCAGCAAGACTTCTACAAGAAGGAACACAATGCCGTCCATGGAAAAAGTCGTCGAGGGGTCATGTCATGTTTAATTAAGTCTGAAAAGCCTACTACTACTACTACTACTACTACTACGCCACAACGCATGCGTCATCGAGTGCACGATCGTCGATGGACAACTGCAATTTATTGCCACTTGATTTTAATAAGACATATTCCATTTTTTACGCAGTGGCTCTCAATCGCCAATTTTAGGGCCGTGTCAAACTTCGTACATAGAAATTGTGTGTGCGCCCTTTGCATGCGGCTCAATACAGAACTGCCATGCGTGTCGCGGTGCACGTTTCAGTCGACTGCGTGGTGCGTTGAACGGTGATGCAACGAAACGTGCCTTGCTTCTATCCACCTTAACTATAGAGCCCCTCTCCGCACACCCACTCCCACTCTCGCTCACTGTCCCCACGCAACCGTCTCCACTGTCCCACCAGCATCCGCAAACTCTCGTGAATACCCCGTCCACGCTAGCGATGGCCGAGGAGGATAAGGTGGCCATTGTCGCCTCCGTGGCCGTCGCCGAGGAGGCCTCCATCTCCTCGCCGACCCCCCCTTGACGCATTGAAAGCAGCTGTTGTACCTGTCCAGGCCCCAGTCGAGGCATCGATGGCAGCCGCCGTTCCCGTCCAGGCCCCCGTCCCCGCTACCGATGGAGCCGCCGAAGAGGAGCCCCCCGCCGGCGAGGAGGCCCCCGCCGGTCACAAGCAGATCACACACTTCTTGGGAACCTACGATCCAGATAAGTACATCGCTCCGCTGAACCCTTACGACGCCGGCATCAACGACCTATGGTCGAAGGTAACTAGGGTTTGCTCCTCTCCCCTGGTTCTTCTACTGTTTGTTAGAAATAATGGGCTAATCTATTTAAAATTTAGCTGGTATTGTCATGTTTAATATTCTGGAATTAATCATGGAAATTGTGCCTAATTATCCAACACCGTTCCCATCGTTGGATGCTAGATCTTGGTTTATTAGGATTCGCTTGTTCACATTTCGATTGCTCGATCTTCTTACACCATCTACTCCCCCATTTTCCTTTTCTTCCAATAGGTTTCCGGCAGCGACGTCTGCAGCGATGATGAGTCCATTCACACCAAGGCTCGTCAGGTGCTGAGGAGGCTGCGGGCCGGCAAGTACGATGGCTTCCTCAGGGGCCCCTACTACAGCTGCCCCTTCCGCAAGAGGGACGCCTACTGCTTGACGAGTCGCGTCGCTAGCGGCACCGTCTTGAACACCTTACTAAAGCATGCAGAGGCCGCGGGCTCCGACATCCACAAAAGTAGCAAGCGCAAGACCGTGAACATCAACGCCTACATCACCGAACACCGGGCTCTCGACATTCACCTCCGAAACCTCTAGCGGGTGGCCATCAAAGAGGTTCGCATGCCTCCAATCAGGCCCAAGGCCCCCCAAGTCCAAGAAACTGGGCGGCAAGAAGTGGAGGAAGCGTCGGAGGGAGGAGGCGGAGGCGCTGGCACTTGCAGGATGTGCCTGCAGCTGCAGCGGCTACTGGTGCTGCTAAGCAGCTTCTTTCTAGCTATATCCTATTTCTGGCTGAATGCATCGAACCTCATTAAGCAACCTAATTTCTATCGCTATATCCTATTTAGCTACGCATAGCTATATCTACATTTGTTTTGTTTTTCGAATGAATGTATTCTGCCTGGTGTGATTTGCTGCTCTAGATTTGCTACCTGATCGGAGGCAAAAAGAGGTCCAAAAGGGAACGAAATATCGAAGTGAGAATCTTCTCTAGATTTGCTACCAATTTGGCAAAATGAAACATATATGTTTAGCGAGAGAGGAAAATGACACTCTTTCAAACTGCCAGTTAAGAAGCTACCATCTTAACAAACTACAAGACACATACATAAATATAACACAACAAGGGTTAAATTTATTTTACTAGTATCACTTGAGGCGCTAGACATCTTGGCAAGCTAACTGAGTTCCACAAAACAGAAACATAACACTGACAAGTAAAATTTAATTCACTCCTCATCAGACCACTTGAGGCGCTTGCCATCGTTCCTAGGCGACGAACTGCGACCATTCCAGGTACTCCACATCTCACGAACTGCTTTGTCCCAATTGACATCTGACTTGGCTTTCCTATCTTCAGCGTCCTGTGGCATAATTAGCAGTGCATCACAGGCCTGATTGTTGCAGCTAGAAGATGCTGCCTCTCTGTTTGCCGTTTCAGCTGCAACCTCTCTGTCAGCTGCTTCTTCAGCTGCAAGCTCTCTTTCAGCTGCTTCTGCAGCCTCTCTATCAGCTGCTTTAGATGCAGCCAATTTCTTTGCATATTCAACTTCAAACTCAGCTATTCCGCATTTTCTATAAAAGGCTCCCCTAAGCTTGTCTTCCCTCTTGCAAATAGGGCAAAACACGAGGCAACATAGAAAAAAATGGATCTTCTTGTACAACTGGTAGGTCATGTAAGCATTTATGGCTGCACACTTCAGGTTTATATCAGACAACATCCACTCGTCCCAGAAATCATGCCTACCTGTAGGGAAATCTTCCTTCATTTTATCGTACGACTCATCGAGGATTCTAGTTGCGAGTGATGCTATTCCATCCTTCTTCGAGCCCCTAGGATCTTGACAAGACGCTGAATATCGATCCAGTTGTGCGCAGGAATTATAATTTTCTCTTGATACAATTTCGAAAAATCAGCTATTGTGTCGACGGTGCAGAAAACAATTCCCTTTTCTACAAGGAACTGGCGCAGCGCCGAACATTTCCTGTCAGTCCTGAAAGTATGTAGTTTGTCATCACCAAAATTTGTAACTATAAATATTTTGTCAATGCAAGATCATCATCTCAATATAATTTTGAAAAGTTTAGTAAATGCAAGATCAAGACTCTCAACATTGTATTGTCATAATTTATTCGGTTTTGCTATTTCTCAGTCGACTGAACGAGTTGCACATTTCTTTTAACTACGGTTGTACTTTTCTTAGGTGATTGAGACTAAAGAAAATCTCAGTCGATTGAGACATAGGCAAACCCTAATTTATTTGGTCCTAAATAAAATCCAGTAGTTGCAAGATGAACAAGTGGATAAAGAACAAGAGGAGAAAACCCTAAAAGCGGTTAGCTACAGAGAGCAGATCTATAAACCGGGAGAGGTGATAGACGAGGACGTGTTTCCGCATGGCCAGTTGAACGACGACGACTTCACTCTCTTCATATGGGTGCTCCGGGGTGTACTCGAGGTTCAATCCCACAAACTTGTCCTCGTCTATCCCAAGCCAACCCTCATACATCCTCAGGACACGCACCACTATCTCCTCCTCGTTGGTGTAGACAACGTCTATCTTCTTATTGTCATGAGTAGTGAAGCTTGTCTCTAGAGTGCGTAGATCTTCCATGGCGACAAGGAGAAAACGGGAAGAAGATAGTAGATGACAGGAAGAAGAATAGTGGTTTCTGCGAGGCAGGGGAACGGTGGAACCGTCAATGCGTTTTTATGGTAGGGGTTAACGATTGGGACGGAAGTCTAAGGAGAGACGCGTGGCGGTGGCCGTTCTAGCTTCTAAGTAAACAAAAAATAATTATAACGCCGATACATGGGCCCTATTTTGTCACGTCAATACACTGGGTAGGGGTGTTGTCCTATCCACTGTGCCAACGCTGCAAGCCTACGTGACAGCCATCCCGCATAAGAGACGGAAGCGACATAACAGCGAGAACTGACAAGGGAGCCCAACTTGACGCCCGTTAGCCTGATTTTTTGTATTGAAACGTAAAGTTGAATTCGTGCCAAAAGACCCTGTGAGTATTTGGCACACCAACTATAGTCATCCCGGCTGATTTCAGAGAACTTAGGTACCGCGTTGCCTGTACACCCCAACTTTCAGGCCGCAAAATGATATTCTCGGCGTATGCGCTTCTCATATCCTTATCTGCACTATCACTTTATATTTAGATCTAATAGATACAATTAGTATTATGTATGTGATTAAGTTTGCTAGTGCATATGTAATATTGTTTGGGGTAATTTAATTTTATGGGAATATTGCTTACTGACACACAAAAATGATGCACATTTATTTGGCTTTAACAAAATGGCAAAGTAATGTGTCGTTGGCACGTGGGGTCCGAACAACCTGTCAATGTTGCGAAGTGTGTCATTTGTATGAAGTGCATTGTCATTCTTCGTCGCCAAGAAAAATCGTTCCGATCGACCGGAAGTCCGGATTCCGGAACCATCTAGTCGAGACCGAGGCCAGAACCCGCACGACCATACGCCGCCCTCCCCGACCCAAACGAACCACCCTCTCCTCCGACCCAAACAGAGCCACCCCACCGCCACCTTGCTCTCGCCGCCGCGCCTACAAGCCATTTCAGAGCCACCACCGCCACCCTCTACCCGGCGCTCACCCGACCCAATCGGAGCACGCCACCGCCCTCTCGCCACCCCGCATCCGGTCCAATCAGAGCCAGGGCACCGCCCTCTCGCCACCCCGCACCCGACGCAATCGGAGCCAGGCCACCGCCGCCCCGACGCATCCGACCCGAGCACGCCACCGCCCACTCTCCGCAGTGTTATCCGACCTAATCGGAGCCACGCCGTCGCCACCGCCCGCCGTCGCCGCTCGAACACGATGGAGGCAGCCCTGGAGGATGTCCGCACGCTCTGGATCGGCGGCCTCAAGCACTGGGTCGACGAGAAATTCCTCTACGGCTGCTTCACGCGCACCGGCGAGGTTGGTTACATTAGTTTTCTTCTAAGAGCAGATTAGGTTGTGGTCGGTCCTTAGATTGAAGGCGCTTTGTTTGGGGTAAGGCCGTAAGGGTTTGATCTGCTTAGTTCTGAATTTGCTCGTGACTATGAATTCGAGTAGCTAGCCGCTTCATCATCGTACTAGAACTAGCATGCTGCCTCCTGTGATTACTGCTTTCAGTTGGTGTGCGGAAGTGACTGTTCGTTATGTCCCAGCGGGGAGGTAACTATGCTAGTCAACAACGTGGGTTTGTTATTTTTTTTTTCATTGAAACAGCAATAATGGGTGGTTTTCTTGGCAATGGTATTGTTCTTGTTCCGTTTCCTTCACATTCCTGGGGTTTTTGGTCTGTCATGTCTTCTAGCCTTATAGGAAGTATCACATAGTAGTGCTACTATGGATTCTTCTTAGACTAGAATTGCTGTGAGTTAGATGCCTCAGTTTCTATGTAAGCCTTAGGTGTTGACTTGCAATATTATATTGAATCCAATCCAACAAGTGTTAGATAGCTGGACATGTGATCCATGCTGCCTCATGTTTGCAACTCTATACTGTGTTGTGCCGATTTCAATTAATTACTCTTTTGTACGTCCACTTTATCTGCAACAGTGTTGTTCTGTTTCGTTATTAAGGAGTACATTTTCCACTTCTTGTATTTGTAGTCTGACGACTGTAATTATTTGAAAATGCAGGTACAATCTGTAAGATTAATACGCAACAGAATTACAGGACGTCCAGAAGGTTATGGATTCATAGAATTCATTTCACATGAAGCTGCTGAGAAAGCTCTTCAGAGTTATAATGGTGCACAAATGCCTGGAACTGAGCATACATTCAGATTGAACTGGGCATCTTTCAGCTGTGGTGAGAGGCGTCCTCATGAAGGAGCTGACCATTCAAATGGTTCATGTCGCTCAATCAGACCTACACCGATAAGTGCTTCAACTCCTAAGGCATCCTCTGGATCTCGGCTTCATGATGGAGCTGCTAAAGGTAACGAGTATCGCTGCCATGCTCTGCACTTGTGCTTCTTCCTTCTTTTCTGCCATGCTCTACAACTATGTTTGTAGTTTGCCTTGTTCCTTGTACCAGCACATCTGCCATGCCATCTTCTCCCTTCCCTAATTTTGTTTTCATGCATCCCCTCATGTTGGCCCTATCACTAAGGTGATGTTTGGGTGCTTGTAGTTGACTATGCGAAAAGGTGCTTAGCATGAGTCATTTTACTCCTAGCCCACCTGACAACCATGGTGATGGCTATCCAGCGCTTGCTACCACATTACTCTTGTTATATTGCATTTGCTGCTTTTATTTAGCCCTGTCAAGCAGGACTTCATTGCTGAGCGCATGTTGCTGCCCATGCTTGTTCATGTTTACTATTGAATAGCTTTGTGTGTTCTCTCAGTTTTTAGACGTGTAACTGGTTTCTGTAAAAATTATTGCAGGCAAAGAAGCGGTCGTCCCATCTGTTGGGAAAATTAACAGGTACAAATCTGTATGATTCTTTTGTTGCAGAACATTTTTGATGTAATCTGTACTTGCTGTCAGCTTTGATTTTCATGATATCTTACTGCTTGGTTGTTGCTGCTGATTTTTTTGTTTCAGGAAAACCGTTTGTGATGCAGATGAGTGGCATCCTCATGCAGGACCTGACCATTTGGATGGTGGATATTGCCCAACCAGACCAATGCAGAAAAGTGCTGCAATTCCTAATACATCTTGTTCATCTCAGCTTCAAAACGGAGCTGCTAAAGGTAATAATTATCTGTAACCAACTATTTTGGTGTTCCTAATGCAACACAGTACTACTTAATGGTATGTTGTATTATAACCATATGTACTCATAAGGCACTTCAGTTGACGCGCGGGTTCGTACAAATCTCTTATTAGTGCTAAATAAACAAAGATTCGTCTGTAATGGTACAGTGCAATGATCCATCAGTATTGTAAAGTAACGCAACAACTGCTGCAGGCAGATTTATTCATTAAAAGAAGTATTTTTCCGTTGAAGTATTTTAACTGTACTTTTATATTTAATATGTAGTGACTCACCCAGCAGCAGCTTATAGAATTCCGCAGGCCTGAACTGTTCTAATGGATAGTGATCTTACAAACACCACTGTAAGCAGCATTATCATATTGATTGCTGTTTTTTTCTGTTGGATATGCCATTTACCTTGGGATTCATCTGCAGATATTTATTGGCAACTTGGACCCAAATGTTACAGAAGAGGAGCTGAGGCAGATATGTATGCAGTTTGGGTTGCTTAGACATGTAATGATTCCATTTGGTGAAGGATGTGGATTTGTACAATATGCATCTATGTGAGTACTGTAAAAAGACAAGAGGCTACTGAGGCTCTGTTTTATTCCTTGAAGTATAAATTACTAATGTGTTTCTCACTATCACTGCCCATGATGCTTGATTTACAGATTGTCAATTCCCCATGTGTGTGTGCCTAATTTTAATTTTTAGATTGCATTACCATGTAAGATGAAGCACACGAGGTTGTAAATTGTCGTCTATTTTGTCTCTATTCACAAATATATCCAATATAGTAATAGGAACTAATATTAGCAAAGGAGAATCTTAAAAATCCTATACTATGAGCCTCTTCGTGAACTGAAAACTTTATTTTTGGAAACTTCTTTTTCGCGAAACAAAAGAAAAGTTTTCAGTTCACAAAGGCACATAACTGAAAACCCAACTCTGTAGAATCTGGTCAAGGTGTGGCCAAATCTTTCGAAAGGAGCAAATTCTATATGCCTTGATATTTAGTAATGTGGATATATGTGTACTATTGTTGTATGGTTGCTATTTTCTTCTCACATAGTTGACCGTTTGGTTCATTTCTTGGTGATCCCCCTTTGTGCTAGCATCTGGTTGTTGTTCGAATGGTACAAGTATGATGTGTTAACCACTAAGATAATTGTTTCAGGGCATCAGCTAAGGAGGCTGTTCAACGCCTACATGGCATAGTGATTGGTCAGCAAGTTGTGAGGCTTTCATGGGGCAAAAGTTCTACCAATAAGCAGGTATATCTCATTAAACTTCTGCTGCACTGATGTTAATTAAATTTCTATTTCACAAACCCGATATTCAGTAATCTCTCAAAGTCAGATGTTCCAATGTCCATTGAAGCAATATTGTTAATAAGCAAATTTTGGGTTTTCACTTATTAGCATGCTAAAGAAGATTTCTGTTGATTATTAATTGTTTGAATATCATATAATTTGACTTACAGCCCTTTAGGGATAAGTGGGCCGACCCACTGAACAATTGCTAATTCTTGTCATGGTTTTAGAATTGTGGAACGGAGGGAGTAATTGATAATTCAGCTTGTGTACATGCTCTCTTGCATTAGTTGTGAAGGAAAATTACTAGGATGGACCGCTGGGTGAAGCCAGCCTGGCTAACTTGCATCCATTGTCATTATATTGTTGTAACCAATCTTATTTTATGCTTGATACCGCAGCTATGCTTTCTGATACACACCCCACGGTCTCAGGTTTCACTGCACCTGAGCAATTTATCATGTGTATTTAGCCACCAACTAAGCTGGCAACACATGTTTAGATTTTTCTGTCTTGTTTTTGTTCTAAAACCTAGCTGCTTGTTACATAAATTCATCTCAGGAACAATGACTGTTTTAGTAACTGTTTTATTTCCTTGAAACAACCCCCAAAAATCATCTACTTACGTGCTTCACAGCTATAAAGCGTTTACTTAAAAGTGGGTAATATAATGTTTGTCTGTATTTGTTTCTTTTTTCAACCTTGTAGTAGAACTAACTTCTGCAATCTTCCAGGATGAGGGAGGAACCAGTATGGAAACAGCAGCTGGGAGCCATGTCCCAGGCATGGAACAAAACAAGGTGTATGATCCAATGAACTTACCTGACATTGACATGTAAGCACCGTCCCAATTTATCACGAGTTTGTTGATCGGCTGTTTTACCCTGAGCTCTAAACTATGCACCTCCTCTGTTAGGGGGGCCAAGGTTGTCACAGATCAAAATACTGGGAGATCAAAAGGATATGGATTTGTAAAGCTAGCAGTTGAAAATGAGAAGACCTGTGCAATGACAGAAACAAATGGTGCATATTGCCCAACCAGACCTATGCGGATAAGTGCTGCAATTCCGAAGACATCCTCTGGATCCCAGCTTCAGGATGGAGCTGCTAAAGGTAATGATTATCTGTAACCTATTATTTTGGTGTTCCCAGTGCAACACAGTAAGGAGCTTCAGTATGGCTAGCATATATTTGATATGATAGGCTTCCATCCTTAGACTTGTAAGTCAATAGAGGCTAACTATTTTTCTGTTATGGACTTGTGATATAAGTATCAATCCTTCTCAAGAACCATGATTAGATGTACTAAAAGCTAATTTGAATACAGCTAGCATGAAAATCAGCATCTTGTGATTAAAATTACCCGTGGGAGCGAAAGCGCCTCTTTGTTTAAGTCGAGTAACGTTCAAGCAACCAGGGATTCAGAATAGCAATTGGTAGTTAATGAACATTACTTGCTGTAAGCAAAAAAAATATAAGATGAATAGTTCCACTCAAATTTACCTAATGGAGCCGTGGTAACACGCAAAGTCATGTTTGTATCACTACTTGCAAAGACAGAAATTTATACACTATACTATTATATTATGTATTTTCCACCTATGTATATAATATAACTATTGATCCGTGTTTCTTATCAGATACCTGCCGTGGCTCGGACTCCGTCCTATGGCCGAATCACCTTTTTTGGTGGGATCCATGCCTTGTCCAGTTAAAGATCTTGCTTCACTTCCTCTGAAGATTTGGCCGGTGTTGGCGCACCCAACTTTGTTACGGGAGAGAAAGAAGAAGAAGAAGAAGAAGAAGAAGAAGAAAAAGGAAAAGAAGAGAAAGAAGCGAACTGGTTCCGCTTCTCCAAGAACAAATTCTCTTTCACCCTCATCAACAGCTAGTTCTTCTGCTCCACCGTGGGGAAATCTTTTACCAGTTTGGAGTCTTCCGTGCTCTGGCTTGCCATGCCATGCGGCTGTCCATGGCCGCTTTTGCCAATGGAAGCTTTAAACATACAACCAACACAGTACGGGCTGCACCACCTACCCCCGTTACCTGATGATCCTAATGAATTACTGGCATCTTTTAAGCCATGGATGCAGGTATGTAGGCCTTTTCTGTTGTATGTGAATGTGTAGATGCTCTAATTTAGGAGTACATCTTTGACATGTCTTAAACAGTTGCTAGACTGAAAAATCTAACTACAATCCCTGCAAATATGTTCTGCTCCTTAATACTCCTTAATTCTACATGATGACTTTCTCTTTTTTATCGACAAACAAGTAAACTTAGTTGGAATGCTTGCTGTTAACATAGTTAGTCAGGACGCTTGCCGTCAGTTTAGTTTATCTGTGAGCTGGTGTATAAGACATGCATAATCTTCTGCGTGAAATCCAAACTTACATGATTCACAGTAATAGTTTGGATTTTTCTAATTTTGCAACCAGCTGCAAGTTAGATGATGGCTATACTCTGTTACTTTTAATTTGTGATTTTTTTTATACTTTTTCTTCACCATTTTCTCACAATGCACTACTCCAATTGTAAGACGATTACTGGATAGTGAAAAAATATATTTGCATATTAGAATAGGATACGACTCTCAATATTCATTCTCATTTTATTAATTAACCTTTTCAGAATCGGCATATTAGAATAGGATACGACTCTCAATATTCATCGGCTTTCTTGTGTATGTGTTTTATTATTGAGAGAAAGGTTGGCCTTAATGTGGTATGCATGTATTACCCAATTAAGCTATGTGCATGGAGTAATTTTGTTACCAAGCACGCTGCATGTCTACCAAAATCTTTTTTCTTTTCTAATCAGTTATGGCTCAAATGTCTAGTTTGTTATAATTCATCAATTTGTATCGTTTAACAGAGATTCTATGGCTATGGAGGCACAATCCCCTGTCCTCATGATTTAGTTCCTTTAGAAGCGTTCAAGCAAAAGTGTCCTCTTAGTGAACCTTATGTCCTCCATAATGGTAAAGAGATCGGAGTGACCACCGATAGTGGCAGGTTCGTTGTAGGGGGATTATTGGAGGACATTATTAACACATTCAAGTCCGGATACAGCTGGGGTGGAGACTCCAGTAAAGACGACATAGCTGTGCAGATTGGAGTCAGGTGCTATGTTTCCAAGGTGGCTAATTTGCCAGGGACATACAGGAATCTGTGTAAAGATCTGAACACAGCGGCAGAGGCTTTAATCCCACATTTCAGAGGAGTGCACAAGAATAATATAGCCTTTATTGAGCATCTCTACCAAACAATGAAGAACCCTCCCCCTCTCTCATCTTCTAGACAAGAAAGACAACGGTATCTTCAGTTCTTGAAGTCTCACCCTGCTCGTGCTGATCCTCTTTCTGTATCAAGCCTTCTGGTTGGCATAGCACAGACGTACAAGTCAATGGGCCTGAGCGATAAGAAAGCATTTGAAGCTGCTGTAAATATAATCAAGCTTTGCAACTCACCCGATTGGAGAGATAAGGTCAAGTCTGATCTATTGTGGAGTCAAGTGTATACTGAGAAGCAAAGAAAGTCAATCAAGAAGAAGCAGAAGGAAAGATATGCATGCACTGGCATCAGCTTGTCGATCTTTTTGAGGCATTTTATCATTCATTCTCCTGAGTATACACTTGTACGTATACTATCTTTAAATTGATTTAATCTATGTTGATTTAGAAAAATAATCATGATACTAGGAACTAATAACTTCTCTACAGGTTGGTGGTGTCCAGCTCATGAAAACGATAGATGAGGTTGATTACCTCGTTGCTGATTTCTTTGATAACTTTATTGCTGAACTGTTCAAAGTCTTGGTTTATGAGTTTGATATGGACAAAGATATGTACGTCTTCTTTAAATAATGTGGTCTCTTTGCAATAATAACCGCTCATATCCTTCAAAATAATGAACTTTCTGTTATGTAGCTTGAAATCTGTATGGAAGATGTATGATGTTGGTGAAGATCGGAAGGAAATCATCAAGAGAATTTGGAAGGGTGAAACTGAGCTTGATTTTATGCTGGAGACACAGGGGGTAAACTGCTTTTTCCCTTCTCTCATCATTTACTGGTGGCACGGCTGTTTTAGATTACACATTATATTTGTTTTCTCAACAAAAAAAGTAGGTCAGTAATGTGACCTTGGCAGCTGTTCGAACTCCTGTCATTGTTTTCATGTCCTGGAGAAAATGTCCGCTTGTTAACATATATGTGTATATATAATATACTGAGAGAAGATAATTCACCTCCTCACATCTGCAGATGTTACTGTTCTGCTGTTCATGCTTTATTTAGCAACACAGGATGCGCTTACTGTTTAGTCCATTGAGCAATATGTTTATCTATTACGGAAGTTATAGTTTTTTATCCGGATCTTCCCATTCATTATCTGGAATGTTGGGTTCATTAGCCGGAACAGTCCTAGGATCAAATTCATGTCCAGAGCAGGTCTCCCTTCTGCCTGCTCTGCAGCTCCACTTGCTGAGCTATATATTTTTGTGCTGTTTCTTCAACTTTCTCCGCTGCTTTTACCACTCCATGAGCTCCACTCTTTGCATGTTCTAGCTGTCTCGTCTCCTGCTGTATCACACTCTGTTTAGTCATTGGTGGCCCTGCAACTGTTTCTGCAATATAGGCACCTCAGCCCACTCGCTATCTGCTACATCCAGATTATTGTCGATTGCCCTGTATGTCAGCACGAGCATTGTCACTGCCCATTGCTATTCTCCTCCAAGTTAGCCATCTGGAGGAAGCTTGAATGTCTCATTGCCTATTGTCACAAATCAAAAGTTCGCCTCTTGATGGCTGGCCTGAGTATTTTTCCGTGGGTGGCAGAGACAGGTTTGCGAACTGACCACTGCTGCTTTCATTTCTATTTTTTAGCAAGTTTGCGACCTTTTGGTGGTATTTCTTTCTTGGACACATCTAAATCCGTGTCATATTTTGAGTAATTTCAACCTTTTGATGGTATAGAGAGGAAAGATAACTATTGATGTTATTTTGCTGAAGTAGCGATTTATAATGGTACAGAGCCAGTGTTTGTATACTCCCAGACGTGATGACTTGCTATGTCTTTCGCCTTATATCTATAACAAGTCGGACTTTTTTTTTGACCTAGCAAGAGTAGGGGAAGCCCCTACCAATTTATAAAGGAAACAAGGGATGTCGAGTAACATGGCAGATACTAATTTGCATGCCTTGTAGTTCATTTATGTCATTGTGTGTCCCAAATAATATGTTCATTTTCTCTTCAGGTAACATTGACGCAAAGTCATGTAGAGGCATCCGCCTCAGGTCAAGCAATGGCTGACTGAGCAAAAGAGCAAACCTTCTTTCAAGGTATGCATGCATGACCTTGTTTCCAAGAAGTGCAACGTTTTGGATATTAATTTCCAATTGGCTCTTTTACAATCTATGGTACTTTGTGTAGAGCCGTCTGTCGCATCTCGATGGACTGAATTGCTGATAAATGTCGTGCTCCTGTGGATGAGTTGTTGAACAACAGTCGGCCGTTTCTGTCACGCCTCGACGAAGTCAACTGCTGATGACCGCCTTGGTGGACTGTGTTGTTGAACAATTGATGTACTGAACTTTGTTCATAGAACATAAAACCGGGGAGTAGGATGACTGAAAACTATTACTGTGCCATATTCTCTGTACGATGAATGTTGTGCTATCCTGCACCTGCAGCTTTGACAACATTGTCCTTGTTTGTGTTCTGTGATTAGTCTGGCTATTCCGTTACCGGAGATTGGTCATGGACCTTACTGTTATTTTGCCGGTTCCACCTGCAATAGGTACTTCGGTTGGTTCTGTGGAGCAAGTGGTAGAAGTAGTAGTGGTATGAAAATAATGTACTCTGTCCTAAAATAAGTGACTTGGATTTATCTAGATTCATGCGAATAAGTGACGCAGCGGTCCTGTTGCCTGGAGTTCTGAGTCCATGGAGATCGGGGGATGCTGGCGAGGTGTCTCGTGCTGATGACACAATCCCGGTGAAACTCCAAGGTGGAGAGCTTGTGCTGCAGGATGTCGTTGTGTTGGTCCTTTTTGGCGGAGGCCATGACGCACGGGTAACGTATAATATCAATAGCACGGGCATCAGGTAGTAACGTATACTATCAATAGCACGCATAAAAAATCACTTTTCCTAATTAACAGCTACTGTTTCCAAAACAGCTACTTTCTGTGCTGTTGGATCACTGTCCGAATCTTGGCGTCTCGCACCGCTCGGTCTCTTCCTTTCTCTTTTTCTTTATTTTCATTTTCATTTTGCTCGGTCTCTTCCTTTCTCTTTTTCTTTATTTAAATTTTCATTTTGCTGGTCGCTCCACATTTTTCCTTTCTCCTCGCCACTTTCCCCTCTGTCTATCTGTTCGTGTTCTTCGAGAGGGAGAAAGCAAGCCATGGCGGAGAGGGCAGCAGCGTCGCCACAGCCGGTGCGAGCGGGGATTGGGCTTCGCGAGGCGGAGTCCTTGGATAGGAAAGCGGCGAAGCCGAGGGAGACCTCAGCTGCCTTCGCCCCCTTTCACCCGCCGGATACAAAATCTTTGAGTTGCGAGCGCGGAAGGCATGGTCGTCCCCGACGAGATAGGTATGCCTCTGTCGCTCATAGCATATGGATCGGGCACGGTGCTGGGTTGGTCAATCTCGTTTCAATTTTTCTAGTTTTTTCGGTTGCTCTGTAACCTCTCGTGCTGGGTTGTCGTTGAGTCCGCGCATCGTCGATGTAGTGTTGCCGATGGGGTGATCTGTTGGGGCGTTTAGGCTCTTCGTTTTCTATTTCCGGTCGCCGTTGTTGCAGCCAGAGTTCTCCAATTTCTATTGGTTGTATCTATGTAGTGCGTTGTAGCGTGTGCCATCTACGGATTGGATGATCTGTTGGAAACGTTTAGGCTCTTCGTGTTGCAGGTCGTCGTTGATGCAGCCCTAAATCTCCAATTTCGAGTGGCGTTCTACATGCTGATGTGATGTGTGATCTGATCCTTGTTTTTGGGTCGTTATGCTGTGATAGGTAGTTCTACTTTGATTTGTACTTGTAGTACCCCGATGTCGGGCCTCAGTTGCTAAGCTGATCTGCACTAACTTTTAAACTGTGTGTATTTTTTATAAGAGAGGTGTTCAGATTTACTTGTGCTGATTCTTTTTGTTCAGTAGAATATGTGTTTTCATACAAAGTTGAGTCAAAGTTGAAATAACTTGTCTAGACACATATGAATCTACACAAAGTTAAGTCAAATAATATGGATCGGAGGGAGTAGTTGATATTCGGATTCCGGTCTAGGTTGATGAGAACTTTTGGCACTTTTTGTTTTGGTTAGCTATGGCAGTTGTCAGTCGCACATCAGTCTCTATTTTTGCTTTTGTTTCATTATATCAGGGTCTGTTTTTAGTTGATATCTTGGGGTCATATGTGTCCTGTTTTTAGCTACGACTGTATATAAGTTGTATATGTACATAATCCTTTTTTTTACATTTGATATTTTTTGCAGATTTGCTAACAAGAGGAGGTTTGGTGATAGTTTGGGCATAGCGAATTCAAGATTTTCTCGCTCCCCCAATTACGATCCTGATTGCGAGTTGTCTCACATTGATAGTGTTGAGTTCAGTTTGTCATCAAGTGACAAAGTATTATATTTTGTATCTTTTTTCTCTGCATTCGTGTTTTTCTGAATGTTTTTTTTGATTTGGGGTGCCCTCCCATCTCATTTTTTGTGGCGTGTTTTCACCTTTTTTGTTGTTTTTATTTTTTGGGCAGGAGAATGTAAAGCCTAGGAGGAAAAGATTTTTGGATGATGCTTTGTTTGAGTTCTTCCGCAAAGAGGTTTTCCTGAAATTATGAGTTTCAAATGCTTATGCTTGTGCTATATATTTTTTGTAACTAGTAGTTCTAAATACTCACTCCTTTTTGGTTTTGTTCGTCCTTATACTAGGCTGTAAAAACTTTGAAGAACAACTTCTCAAGGTTCTGCCAACACAATGATGATTGGACAAAGGTTTGTTTGTTGGTGTCCTTTTCCTTCTCTTTTCTTGTTCTTTTTCTCATGTGACTTGTTCGAACTTTTTAAATTTATGGGCTTTCTTTTTCTTGTAATTTTTTTTAGAATAGAAGGCTAAATGAGTAAGCTATCGGGAGAGATGATTTTAGTTCTTATTCTATCAAGTACTTCGGGAGGTTTTGAATTCTATGTCCAATCGTCGCAAAGAAGTTATTAGGAGTTTTGGTTATGGCTGTCTTTTGTCATTTGAGAAATGTGAAATTCCTTCAGCTTTTGTTCGTTGGCTTGCTAGCTGCGTTGACATTATTTCTTCCCAGATCATTGTTGATGATTCCAAAGTTTTACCAATATCAAAGCATCTTGTACATCATTTCATTGGACTGCCAAACAGTGGCTCTGTCCCGATGCCAGATAGTGATAGTGGGGCTAAGTTTATCTTCTCTATGTTTGGTTTAACAGAGTTGCCCCACATCACTTTTTTTTGGAAATAAGCTGAAATCAAAAGAAGTGCTAACAGACAAAGAAGTTTTTGTTTGTTTCATGGTGGTCGCATTTAAGTGTTTCCTTCTCCCTACAATTGATGATTACCCAAACATCGATTTCTTGTCCATTCTCGAAGAACCTGCTTCTGCTATTGGTGTTGACCTTTCTTTACTTGTGTACGAGCATCTCATCTCTGGTTTATCCAAATTCAGAAGTATTTGTAAATTGAATGGAAGGAAGCCTAAAGTTTTTGAGTTCTGCTACTATGCTCTTTCAGTGAGTTCTTTTTATCTTTTCTCTCTCTCCTTTGTTCTTTTTTATGTGTCACTACTAACTAATGGCAGCTGTTTATTTTTTATTTTTTCAGGTTTATTATCTTGATTCCTTGGATTTTGGTGCTCGAGAGCTTGATCAGAGTGTACCAAGGATATCTGTCTGGAAGGGGAACTTGATTAAATTCTTCTCTGATCTTGACCACAAGAAGAATAATCGGTTTGGGAAGAGGCAACTGTCGTGGAATTGACCACGACAGATGCTACAGGGTAGCTTACATAGAGGAAAGGGCAAGGCGACGTAGGAGAATCCGGGAGCGAGATTGGCACGCGATGTATCCAGGTTCACGTCCCCTCGATGGAGGATCGCTACGTCCTGCTGTTAATCCAGTATATGATCATAGTTTGGTTTACATGGAGCCGCCGTGGGCAGAGGGATAGACTAGATCTAATGTGATGTACCCCGTGGGATGCCCCTGGTGGCTTTATATATGCAGCCAGTTAGGGTTTACAAGTGCTAATGGGCCTTTTATTGGAGTCGCCGTCTTGGGCCTTCAGTCGGCGAGGTGTCTAGGTCCAGTATACGCTAGTCACCGTGTTCGGCAAGTCGATCCACCATGGACGACTCCGCTTCGTGGGTATACCCCGATTGGTATTCCCCCATCAGTAGTCCCCGAGCGCGTCAGGGACTCGGCGATGACTTCAAGCCGCCGAATTAGCGCAGGTGATTCCAGGGTGGAGTCGATGGTGAGTCGTTAGCGAGCTCCTGAAACAGAGAAATAGCTCATGAAGTAGCCCAATCGCCAAGGCGAGTCGACGCGTCAGGCCAGTCGTCATTGGACGGAGTTGCCCCTTGGAGAAGTTTGGTCGGCGCCTGGTCAACTTGCTCTCGTAGAGGACGTGGAAGCCACCAAATCGTTGATAGTGAAGTCACCAAGTCGGTGCAGGGGAATACGCGAGATGAGTCTGCGGTGGCGAGTCCCCGAGCGTGTTGAGTACGCGAGGGCGAGTCCGTGGTGGTGAGTCCCTGAGCGTGGCGAGTACGCGAGGGCGAGTCTGCGGTGACGAGTCCCCGAGCGTGGCGAGTACGCTAGGGCGAGTCCGTGGTGGCGAGTACGCGAGTGCGAGTCTGCGATGGCGAGTCCCCGAGCGTGTTGAGTATGCGAGGGCGAGTCCGCGGTGGTGAGTCCCTGAGCGTGGCGAGTACGCGAGGGCGAGTCCGCGGTGGCGAGTCCCCGAGCGTGGCGACTACGCGAGTGCGAGTCCGCGGTGGCGAGTCCCCGAGCGTGGCGAATACGCGAGTGCGAGTCCGTGGTGGCGAGTCCCCGAGCGTGTTGAGTACGCGAGGGCGAGTCCGTGGTGGCGAGTACCCGAGCGTGGCGAATATGCGAGTGCGAGTCCGTGGTGGCAAGTCCCCGAGCGTGTTGAGTACGCGAGGGCGAATCCGTGGTGGCGAGTCCCCGAGCGTGGCGAATACGCGAGTGCGAGTCCGCGGTGGCGAGTCCCCGAGCGTGTTGAGTATGCGAGGGCGAGTTCGCGGTGGCGAGTCCCCGAGCGTAGCGAGCCGCGGTCGTGGAACCACGCTCACACGCACTATGCCTAGGAGTAGTCCCCGAGGCTCGAGTTGGCTTGTAGAGGCGACTTGAGGCTTTTTAGAGATGCATATTCTGAAAATAGTAGTGGTTGTTGCCGAGCATGGCGAGTCCGCGTGGGGAGAGTTCCGGTGAGCGAGTCCGCGAGGGGAGAGTCCCCGAGTGTGGCGAGTCCGCGGTGACTACGAGTCTATGAGGGGAGAGTCCCCGAGTGTGGCGAGTCCGTGATGATTGCGAGTCCGCGAGGGGAGAGTCCCCGAGTGTGGTGAGTCCACGATGATTGCGAGTCCGTGATGACGTTGATTGCGCTGTTTTTGTTAGCGAATCTCTCATCTTGGTCCGGGGGGCCAGTCGCATGGCGAATCCAAAGATGGCTCTCGGCTTAGCGTTCTTCCTGGACGATCCGAGGCTCGGTTTGCGAGTCCTCGTCCGCAGTACTTGGCCATGCGAGTCGCACTGTCTAAGGTTAAGGAGGACATGGTGCTGTTTGTGTAGCACTACCATTTGTCTTGGCCCGAAAGGCCAGTCGAGCAAGGCGACTCCAATGATGGCCCTCGGTTAGCATTTTTCATGGACGATCCGAGGCTCGGTTTGCGAGTCCTCGTCCGCACTACTTGGCCATTACGAGTCGCTCTTTCAAATGTTGACAAAGGCGAACTGATTTTCTCGGGGGGAAGAGACGCCTAGTGGTGAGTTCATGCGGCGTGGCATGCGACCCTCTCTGACGACTCGGACGATGAAGGTCCCTTAGTAGGCGCGGCGTACGCATTCGACATAGCAGAAGTATGGTCGCGCTTTGGCGAAGTCGAGGCGACGGACATATGGTCGCGCTTTGGCGAAGTCAACACGGCGGACACGGGGTCGACACGGTGGACAGAGGTCGCGCTATGGCGAAGTCGACACAGCAGACACGGGGTCAATACTGCGGACAAAGGTCGCGCTAGGGCAAAGTCGACGCAGCAGGCACGGAGTCGACGCGGCGGACACGGGGTCGGCGCGGCGGACAAGGGTCGCGCTATGGCGAAGTCGACGCGGCGGACGAAGGTCGCGCTATGGCGAAGTCGACGCGGCGGACATGGGGTCGACGCGGCGAACACGGAGTCGACGCAGCGGACGGAGGTCGCACTATGGAGAAGTCGACGCGGCGGACACGGGGTCGACGCGGCGGACAGAGGTCGCGCTATGGTGAAGTCGACATGGCAGACAAAGAACCGTGAAGCGATCGTCGGTCGGCGTGAGCCAGTCGGTGAGAACCAATCGGCGAGAGCCAGTCGGTGAGGGCCAGTCGGTGAAGCCACCAGTTGTAGCGAGTCCACGACCGTGGAGCGTGCCGAGTCCCCGAGCATGGCGGGTGGCGAGGTCGGGCGACCGGCGAGTGGCGCTGTCTGGAGCGCCGAGTCCCCGAGCGCGACGAGTGGCGAGGTTGGGCGACCGGCAAATGGCGCTGTCTGGAGCGCGCTGAGTCCCCGAACGTGGCGAGTGGCGAGGTCGGGCGACCGGCGAATGGCGCTGTCTGGAGCGCGCCGAGTCCCCGAACGCGGCGAGTGGCGAGGGTCGGGCGACCGACGAATGGCGCTGTCTGGAGCGCGCCGAGTCCCCGAGCGCGGCGAGTGGCAAGGTCGGGCGACCGGTGAGTGACGTTGTCTGGAGCGCGTCGAGTCCCTGAGTGCGGCGAATGGCGAGAAAGACACCATACCGTTTTTCTGAGGAGAAAAAGGTACAACTGCAGTAAGGTGAACATTTGTAAAGAGTGCGATTCGCAGATGTTGAAATAAAATGCATGTTAAATGGATTAGTTAGCAGTATGAAAGGTTTATGCGTGTCTTTTCATGAGTAGGCAGACCTCCAGCATCAAACGCTTGTCGGGTAACAGGGACGCGATGCCAGACTGTTGAATCCGGAGACAAGGTCGGCCTTTTGGTACCCAGCCTCACTACTTCGATGGACGTGAATAAACAACAGACAAAACTGAAACCGATGTCATGCAAGGTTTTGTAGATTGAACGAAAAGATGAATATGTTTTGGACTCGTAGCATGTATAAGTGTAAAGAAACTTAGCTGTTAAATGCGGACAGAGTCGACGCGGCGGGGGAGTGCCCGAGTGCGGTAAATATGCAGCGGGCGAGCGCGCAACGGCGGGGTCGCGCTGGCGAGTCCGCGACGAGCAAGTCGCCGATCGTGGCGTGCTGATGATGACGAGTCCGCGGCGGGAGAGTCGGGATAGGGGAGGCGAGTCCCCCGAGCGTGGCGAGTCCACGAGGATAGCGAGACCGCGATGATGGCGAATCCACGATGGTGGTGAGTCCGCGACGAGCGCATTCGTGACAGGAGAATTCACGGCGGGCGAATTCACAGCGGGCCAAGCGCCGAGTACGTAGACGTCATGGACTCCGCGGTGCTGCTACTGATGTTGTAGGCCACGACTGTTGCAAGTCGAGAAAGTCCGTGAATTTGTGCCAATGAACACTTCATGCATGCATATTGGATCTAAATAAAATAATCAATGGGATTAGGAATAGTTGAGAGTAGGAGATAGAAAACTGCTCATCTGGATCGCACACGCTCCTGTGCCCGATTGTGGATCAATCGCTGATTCCCACAAAATCATCCATCCACTCTTCATGCGTACAGCAAATTGCATACAATGGTTAAATCCAAATTAGCAATCAGTGAGAGATAGATTGAATTAAATACTCAGATAGATGGATGCAACCGGTGTACGCGCATGTCTTCGTGCGTGTGTGACTTTCCAGATCCACTAGCAAGCACTTGTGTGTGCTTGGAGGCTGGACCAAACTGGTTAGCCTACGGAACACTCGACGTTATTGGTGAAGACAAGATCGGCTGCCGCCTGATATCGATGTAGAAATCCAGCACGCCGACGCGGATGATCCTGTTGACGGCGAGTGATCCCGCCCGGATCATCACCTCCAAGCACCGCTTGCCCCACGGTGGGCGCCAACTATCGTGGAATTGACCACGGTAGATGCTACAGGGTAGCTTACATAGAGGAAAGGGCAATGCGACGTAGGAGAATCCGGGAGCGAGATTGGCACGCGATGTACCCAGGTTCACGTCCCCTCGTTGGAGGATCGCTACGTCCTGCTGTCAATCCAGTATATGATCATAGTTTGCTTTACATGGAGCCGCCGTGGGTAGAGGGATAGACTAGATCTAATGTGATGTACCCCGTGGGGTGCCCCTGGTGGCTTTATATATGCAGTCAGTTAGGGTTTACAAGTGCTAATGAGCCTTTTATTGGAGTCACCGTCTTAGGCCTTCAGTCGGCGAGGCGTCTAGGTCTAGTATATGCTAGTCACCGTGCTCGGCGAGTCGATCCACCATGGGCGACTCCGCTTCGTGGGTATATCCGATTGGTATTCCCCCATCAGCAACTGAAGAAAAACCTTGCACATTGCTATAGAGAGGTCTTTGTTGTTTTTGTTACTCTTTTTTTTTGTTTAGTACATTACATAATTTAGGGTTTAACTTTCAGTGTGACACCGATTCACTTTGGTGTTTGGTTTTCTTTGTTTAGTTTGGGGCTGTAGGAGATTGCACAAGTGAAAATGATGTTTCTGAGCACCATAAACCTCTTTTCTTGTCTGGGTTCAAGCACAGTTTGCATGAGAGGTTTGGCAACTCACTTGAATCCAAGGTATTTTTTGGCTTCTCATATATGTTTTTGAAATATTTTTTTGTTTGTATTTATTATTTCACTTTTCTCCTTTTCTCAAACTTTGAACATTTTTATTTACTGTTTATATATTTTTAGATTATCAATGGCATTGTTGAATCTGTTGAGTGTGCTCAACTAGCGAAATTGAAATCTATTCAGAAATATGAATTGTTGGTCAACAATGTCTTGAATGTTTTGATGGTTTCCAAATCTTATGATATCAAAACTGAGACTTTCTAGGTATTTTTCTATTTTCTTTTGTTGTCTCCCTCTTATCTATGTGACGTACTTTATTTTTTGTTTTGGCAGCCTTTGTTAAATATATTTTTATTTCTTATTTTGTTCTTTTGCGTAGGCCGAGATAATTGCAGTTCTGATCATGCTAGAACCGAGGTTTGTGCAAGGACATCTGTGACAGTATAGTTTTTCTTTTTGTTTTTCGTCTTACCTCATGTTTACCTTTTTTTGGACTCAATACATTATTTTGATGAATTGCGTACTTCAGATCGATGTTGCAAGCAAATTGGCTTTGATTAGTCCTAATGTTTTCTCCAAAGTACCACTCAGTAGCGAAGTTGGGAACACATCTTTTCATACTCCTGGTATATATATACTCTCTTGTGTAGATTTCTTTTAGTTTTAAGTATTCTTTTTTATGAATACTGCTAGATATTGTTTTTATTTTTCTGATTTTATTTTTACATGCTTTTTTCTCTGTTTTTGCAGCAAGCCCTGATTTTGTGTCATGCAAGGCAGCTGAGGTTGGTACTTTCAATACAGGTAGGTCAACACATCTACTTGTCGCCCTTCTCTTTTGTATTTCTTTTTTGCCTTCTTTTAGGTTTCTGATACATTTCTGATATATTTTATTTCTCTTTCATAATTGCATGTTTTTTATAGCTCCTGTAATTGAACCAATGCAAAAATTTAGATCCAGACTGCCACTGCCACTTCCAGTAGGTGAAGAGCAAGTTTTACCATCTATTAACACTCATCCATCTAGTGTAAAAGATCCCAGGTCTTTCTTGTGCATTAGCTCGCCAATATCTTGGATCAATTTTTCCCTTCTCTCAAACGATAAGGTCTGTATTTATTATCTCTTTTAATTTTTTTTGTTTCCCCCTTTGTAATCGTCATCTATACGACCATCTTCATTACTATCTTTTTTCTTTTCTCTTTTTTGGATCATTTGTTTTTCCTGTTTTCTGCCCATAGGATCCAAATACACCTTGTGTTTCTAAAGTAGTCAATGTAGCAACCAAAGAAATTGGTATAAACTTGAATGTCAATGGATCTAAGCATGCTCCTATCGCTGTTGCTGATTCTTCTCCTATACCTCACCTTGTAACTATTTTCCTCTCATTTTATTGTACCTTATTTTATTTTTTTGTACCTTATTTTTGTTGGTTGTCTGCTCTCTGCTCATTTTTATTTGTACCTTACTTTTTGTCATCGCAGATTGCTCAATCTCCTGAAGTGCAAATTACTGGGACAAGCAGTTTTAGTTTTAGACAAGCTCAGCTAGCTAAGAATGTAGATCATATGTATAACAGCATGGCTAACAATGGTGTTATGCAGGGAAAGGAACCAATTGGGAGCAAACTTGATAATGATAAGAGTGATGAAGATTTGATTGATTTGTTGCAGCATTCTATTGAAGATAGGATTGTGAAGGATACTTTAGTTATTCTTCAACCTAAAAATTCTTTGGTCCTCCCTTTGACTCAGAATGGTCGTTTCCCCGTGTCAGATATGGATATCAAGCACTTCTGCACTATTGTAGACTTGGCATACACTCAAGGAATTCAAAAGTATAGCTTCTATTCACATCTCTCGCAGTGTTTTTTTTGCATTTTTCATGTCTGCATGTTTTGAAAATTGATTAGTTTTATTTCCTCTAGAACATACGCTATCAAGTATCCCAAGGTTCATTGTAGTTATATATCATTGGGGAAATCTTTAATGGTTGAAGGCCATGTTGATAATTTCTTGATTCCTGTATTCTGTCGTAAACTGTGTTATATGTTGATCCAAATTCTACAAAGTAGAGGCCAACTTCTGACGGAGCGGAGCGAGGCCCGTCGCCGGAGGCTTGGGCCGATGCGGAGCGGATCGTCGAAGACCTAGGTTTCCACCGTTATATAAACCTCTTGTAAGCCGACGGCTGGGATAAGTTGCATCTGTGAAATCCTCGGCGTTGTGTAAACACTCTCTGTTATAGTGAAGTTTCGCTGGCTGGCGCTCGTGGTTTTTCTCCTCTCTTTGTTGGAGAGGGTTTTCTACGTTAAATCTGTGTCCCCCTTACTGTGATTTTATTTTTGTTCTTCGTTATTTACTTGTCGCAAAGCTAACAAGTGGTATCAGAGCCCCAGGTTCTAATCTAGGGTTTGTGACATGTCGTCATTGAAGTTCGATCTACCGCAGCTGGACTACTCCACAAGATTCTGCTTGTGGCAGGTGAAGATGCGGGCGATTCTCGCCCAAACTTCAGATCTAGATGATGCGCTGGATGGATTCGGGGAAAATGATGCTAAGAGCTGGTCTGACAAAGAGAAGCAGAAGGACCGTAAGGCTTTGTCTTTGATTCAACTTCATCTATCCAATAATATTTTGCAGGAAGTCTTGACAGAGAAATCTGCTGCTGCCCTTTGGGGAAAACTGGAATCGATCTGCATGTCAAAGGATCTAACCAGTAAGGTGCATGTGAAGATGAAATTGTTCTCGCATAGATTGCAGGAAGGTGGATCGATAATGAATCACTTATCTCTTTTCAGAGAGATTATTTCTGATTTGCAATCTATGGAAGTAAAATATGACGATGAAGATCTAGCTCTATTACTCTTATGCTCGCTGCCTAGTTCTTATACTCACTTTCGTGATACAATGTTGTTGAGCCGTGATAAGATAACCCTTGATGAAGTGCAAGATGCCCTCAAACAGAGGGAAAAGATGAAATCTATGGTGCAGGCAGATGGGGCGTCTTCCAAGGCTGAAGTTCTGCAGGTTCGTGGCAGGACCGAGCAGAGATTTAACAATCAAGGCGACCGAGATAAGAGCAAAGACGACAGAGGTCGTTCGAAGTCCAAGGGAAAGGACAAGTTCTGCAGGTATTGTAAGAAATCTAATCATGTTATTGATGATTGTTGGAAGTTGCAGAATAAGGAGAAAAGGAACGGTACTTACCAACCGAAAGATAAGGATCAAGGTAATGGTAAGGCTGCTGTTGTTTCTGGTGATAGTTCTGACTGTGAATGTTTAGCCGTTTTTGCTGCTTGTACCTCTCGTGATGATGAATGGATACTTGATACTGCATGTTTGTTTCATATTTGCTGTAACAAAGATTGGTTCAGTTCATATGAGTCTGTGCAGACTGGAGATTTTGTACGTGTGGGGAATGACAACCCATGCCATATTGTCGGAGTTGGATCTGTTAAGATCAAGACATATGATGGCATGACGCATACGTTGAATGAGGTGAAGCACATACCAAGCATGACCAGAAATCTGATCTCCCTGAGTACCATGGACGTTGATGGATACAAGTACGCCGGTGGGCGTATATGAATTCTGCTAAGTTATATGTTCTTAGAGGTAGCACTTTGCCTGGTATTGCTGCTGCTGTTACTGCTAATGATTCTGATGATTGTGGAAAAACAAATCTGTGGCATATGCGTCTTGGGCATATGAGCGAACATGGCATGGCCGAATTGGTTAAGAGAGAGCTGATTGATGGTTGCAACTTGGGTAAGTTTGAATTCTGTGAGCACTGCGTTTTTGGTAAGCATAAATGAGTCAAATTCAATGCTTCCGTTGATACCACCAAAGGCATATTAGATTATATGCATGCTGATGTATGGGGACCTTCCCATAAGACTTCTATTGGTGGTGCTAATTAGATGCTTACTATTATTGATGACTACTCAAGAAAAGTGTGGCCATATTTTCTGAAACATAAATCTGATGTTTTTGATGCTTTTAAGAAGTGGAAAGTTATGGTAGAAAAGCAAACTGAAAATAAGGTAAAGGTACTACGTACTGACAATGGTATGAAATTCTGTTCTAATGAGTTTGAGGAGTTTTGCAGTAATGATGGTATGATCAGGCACCACACTATCCATTACACTCCTCAGCAGAATGGCGTGGCTGAGCGCATGAACAGAACTATCATCTCGAGGGCTCGCTGTATGTTGTCCAATGCAGGTATGCATAGACGTTTCTGGGCTGAAGCAGCCAACACAGCGTGTTACCTCATCAACATGTCACCTTCTATTCCACTTGAGAAGAAAACTCCCATTGAGGTATGGTCAGGTTTGCCTGCTGATTATTCATAGTTGAGAGTTTTTGGTTGCACTGCTTATGCTCATGTTGATAATGGAAAGTTAGAGCCTAGAGCTATTAAAGTGCATGTTCCTTGGTTATGGTTCATGAGTTAAGGCATATAAATTATGGAATCCTGAAACTAAAAGGATTTTGTTGAGTAGGAACGTTGTTTTCAATGAATCCATTATGTATCATGATAGCTTGCCATCAGATCCCTCTCCTATTGCTATTGGAGAGGAAGGAGTTCGTGTGCAGGTGGAGCACCTGCAGAAAACTGTTTATAATAATGTTGTTGTTGATGATACTCATGAGGAAAATATTGATGATGATGTTGTTCAACACTCACCTACTATTTTGTAGCAGCCACATGAATCTATTGTTGCTGATAGACCGAGGCGTAACATAGTTCCACCTCATCGTTTAATTGAAGAGTATAATCTTGCTCATTATGCTTTGAGTTGTGCTGAACAGGTGGAGCATGATACTGAACCTGCTACATACAATGAGTCCGTTGCATCCGTTGACCGCGAGAAGTGGGGTTCTGCTATGCAAGAAGAGATGCAATCGCTTGATAAGAATGGCACATGGGAAGTTGTGCGCTTGCCTAAACAGAAGAAGGTCGTCTGCTGTAAGTGGATATACAAGAGAAAGGAAGGTTTGTCTCCTAATGAGCCTCCAAGGTTTAAGGCAAGGTTAGTAGCAAAAGGTTTTAGCCAGATTCCAGGTATTGATTATAATGATGTTTTCTCTCCGGTTGTGAAGCATAGTTCTATTCGTGATTTCTTTGGTATTGTTGCTATGCATGATCTTGAGCTTGAGCAGCTAGATGTAAAGACTGCTTTTCTACATGGTGAACTGGAGGAGGAGATTTACATGGACCAACCTGAAGGGTTCATAGTTCCTGGAAAAGAGGATTTTGTGTGCAAATTGAAGAGGCCTCTTTATGGTTTGAAGCAATCTCCAAGACAGTGGTACAAAAGGTTTGATTCATTTATGATCTCACAAGGTTTTAAGAGGTCTCAGTTTGATAGCTATGTTTATATAAAGTTTGTTAATGGATCACCTATTTACTTGCTGTTATATGTTGATGATATGTTAATTGCTGCCAAGAGCATGAAAGAAATCACTACTTTGAAGGCACACCTAAGTAGTGAATTTGAGATGAAAGATCTTGGTGCTGCTAAGAAAATCCTAGGTATGGAAATTAAACGGGACAGAAAATCTAGGTTGTTGTTTCTTAGTCAGCAAAGTTACGTTGAGAAAGTTCTTCAACGTTTTAATATGCATGATGCAAAGTCTATTAGTAATCCTGTTGCTCCTCACTTTAAATTGTCAGCATTGCAATGTCCTAGTTCTGATGAAGATATTGAGTACATGTCTCGAGTTCCTTATTCTAGTGCTGTTGGTTCCTTGATGTATGCCATGGTTTGTTCTCGCCCTGATTTATCATATGCTATGAGTTTGGTGAGTCGTTACATGGCTAATCCTAGTAAAGAACATTGGAAAGTTGTTCAGTGGATTTTCAAGTACCTCCGTGGCACATCGAATGCTTGCTTGAAGTTTGGCAAGACTGGTGAGGGACTCGCAGGCTATGTGGATTCAGATTTTGCTGCCGACTTGGATAAGAGGAGGTCCCTCACAGGTTATGTGTTTACGGTAGGTGGATGTGCCGTGAGTTGGAAGGCAACACTGCAACCAGTTGTTACTCTATCTACAACCGAAGCAGAATATATGGCTGTTGCTGAAGTTTGCAAAGATTCTGTTTGGTTGAAAGGTTTGTATGCTGAACTTTGTCAGGATGATTTTTGCATTAACCTGTTCTGTGACAGTCAAAGTGCTATTTACCTTACTAAGGATCAGATGTTCCATGAGAGAACAAATCATATTGATATCAAGTACCATTATGTTCGTGATGTTGTTGCACAAGGTACACTGAAGGTATGCAAGATAAGCACTCATGAAAATCCAGCTGATATGATGACAAAGCCTATTCCTGTTGCTAAGTTTGAGCTATGCTCAAGCTTAGTTGGTATAACTGCTTAGCCCAAGTGGCTATTGGTGCCGAAAGTGTTTTCTTTGTTTGTTCAGAGAGATGATTACTGTTGATGCTACAAGAAGAAATTTGTCTCAAGGTGGAGTTTGTTATATGTTGATCCAAATTCTACAAAGTAGAGGCCAACTTCTGACGGAGCGGAGCGAGGCCCGTCGCTAGAGGCTTGGGCCGATGCGGAGCAGATCGTCGAAGACCTAGGTTTCCACCGTTATATAAACCTCTTGTAAGCCGCCGACTGGGATAAGTTGCATCTGTGAAACCCCCGGCGTTGTGTAAACACTCTCCGTTATAGTGAAGTTTCGCTGGCTGGCGCCCGTGGTTTTTTCCCTCTCTTTGTTGGCGAGGGTTTTCCACGTTAAATCTGTGTCCCCCTTGCTACGATTTTATTTTCGTTCCTCGTTATTTACTTGTCGCAAAGCTAACAAACTGTTTGAAGATAATCATCCAAGTAAATCTGGCAGGCACCACTTCTTCTCCCTTATTGGTGTTAGTCCTTTTCATCCTTCTCTCTCTATGTATTTTTCTTTTTTTGTCCATCCATTTTTGTTTTTGCTATGTTTTTGGTCTGATATTTTCATCTATATCTTTCTTTTTCAGGAGTCTATCCTTGAGTACAAAAATGCTGTTCAGTATTCATTTATTTCAAAGGCATTCTTAGGTGGTGCATCTGCTAGCAAAGGGAAGCGTTTGGAATTGTCAAACAGAGTACATGTTTAATTCTTTTTAATTTTCCTCTTCTTTTTCTTTTTATCAATCATTTTTTTTACTTTTTATACATTTTTCATTTGTGTCAGCTGTTTTTCCCGATATGCCAGATGCGCCAATGGTTTACTTTCTGCGTTGATTTCAAGTACAAAGCATTCATATTCCTCAACTCTCTCTTCAACAAGGATGATGAATTTCATACTTCGATAAAGAAACGCCTTGTAAGCTTGATTTAACCGTGAATTTATATACGTCTTTTTTGCATTTTTGTTTTTATTGTCTCTATATTTTGTAATGTTATCTATCCTGTCTATTCACCATTTTCTATATTAATGTTATCTATCTTGTTTGTTCACTTTTTAGATCAACAACTTTATCAAACTGTGGAAACAAATTGAAACAAATTTTCAGAAGCAAAGAAAATATCAAGGACTTTGGAGTGATGTACGCCAACGTTCCCAAGCAAGACAATGCGTAAGTTTAGTAAATTCTTGATCATATTTTTTCATGCATCATCCCTCTTGTTTATTTATTATTTCTTTTGTTGTATACATTTTCCCTCATGTTTTTATCTTGTTTTTAAATATTCGTGCAGTGATGATTGCGGTATTTTTACAATGAAGTTGATGGTAATTTTTAAGCCCGAATTGGATATGGGTCGTTTCTTTAGCAAAGCAGATATTGTGAATATCAGGATTCAGTTTGCGAACAAGCTTTTCTTCTGCAGAAGGAACAATGCGGACAAGTCTGTTGTCCTCGATCATGTTAGCTAGGTACCTTTTTATTGTTTCTGTTTTTTATTTCTCAGTTTTTTTATGTTTTTAACTTGTTTTTATCTTTATTTTGTGCATAGTTCTCTGGATGCATTGAGAGATATTGATTACAGTCTTACAGATGTCTCTTCCTCAAACAGATCTTTTCTATGTTGAAGTTCGCTGCATAGTTCTACATTTGTTGCGCTAAGCATCCATGTTGACGTGTCATTTTCCTCTTCAGTATTTTGTATGTTTTTATCAATATCGTATATACAAATCCTCCTCTGTATGCATCAGCAATTTCGAACCCATCTATCATGCTAGTTATCTTTGAACACTTTGTTCTTACTGTAATGTATATGTGGAAGTATAGCATCTGTCTCTTTTTTATTATTCAGCTACATCTTTATTTTCATTTAGCCTTTAAGTATCTTTCTATTCATTTTTCGTCGTGTCGCATCATCATACGATTATTCAAATTTTCAGTCTCTCTTCCGTCGGTCACTCTCTTTCTCTTCCTTCAGTCTTCAATCCCATGTAGTCATTTTTCTTTAGTCCATAGTGGACATTTTGAGATGCAAGTATATGCTTATTCAGTTTTTCTTTAAGAACTAGATTTCATTTGTGATACTTCAGCACATATACTTCAGCACATATACTCACTCGTTTTCATAACATGCATGATCATATTTTTTCAACATGAATAAATAAGTTTTCTCCCAATACAAGCACAAGCACAAGCACATTTGTATCATTTTTGCTGGCGGTCAGAACAAATACATTTCCTGTTTTTGGCAACTACAGGTTTGTTGTAGATGCTCCTTGGCTGGATGAATTTGGGACATCTTGATTTGCTTGAGCTCCTGTCTGGTTTTTGTCCCCTTTCTTCGCTGTTTTCTTAGCTGGAGAGTTTGTTCCTACAAGCAAAAGAAAAATAATTTGTAGTTAAAATGCGTTGTTATTGTTTTTGCAGAATGGAGTTATTTTGGCTTTAAGTCTCTGTTTTTTGGTACCTGTTCCTGCAGGTTTTGATTTTCTTGTCGTTTTAGGTTTCGGCAAGTTGTAGACTAGGTGCTTGTTTGTGCAGTTCTTCTTCGTGTGTCGAGTACTACCACAGTGGCTGCATTTATAAAATTTATTTGCCTTTATCTTCTCTTTTATCGTCAACATCCTTGGACGTCCTTTTGTGTGAGCATGATCGGGATTAAGGATTTCAATACTGGAACTAATGCCCTCTTGTAGTGATGCATTAAACAAGTTTGATACTGTCCTTGTTGAAGTTTGCTGAGCATTTGGCTGTGTCTCATCAGTTTCTTCGGTAATCCTGTCCATAGCATCCATGTGGTCCTCTATTCTTTGAGCTTGTTCTAGCAAATATTGACATTTTTCCCTGCTCTTTGATCCTTTTGAAGCTGTTTGAGCCAATCTTCTTGATAGTAAATTGTATCTGAGGCAGTCATTGTCTATTTCCCGCGGGGCAGGGGTGTAGTAGCTCAGTTTCTTTTCCTTCTTTCTCTATCTTTCAATGATGTACTTCTCCGGTATCTTATCCATTTCAAGGTGTAGTATCACTTTCAAAATGTGTGAGCACAGGATGCCATCTTTTTCAAACCTACAACATATACATGAATACTCTTCTTTTTCCAAGTTTACTTGCACTATGATGTTTCTTTGTCTGTGTTCTTTGATTGGATAGTTTGGTGCCTGAAATAGCATATAAATCTTTCTTTTTGTGTCCTCTCTAATGTGCAGCCTTGTAACATCATTCAGTATGTGTTGGAATTTTCTGAATATTGCCAAGTTGTAGAGGTCATGAGCTTGTCTTTCTATGTAGTATTTAGTGCAAAATTTTGTCGGTGGCACTGTATTGTTTGATGCATTATGGTTGAGTTCATCCTCTCTTGCATGGATAGTGTCCAAAATTCTCTGATACTCTCTTAGAAAGCTTGTCATGCTGAACTGTGCACCAACACCTTTTTTGAACAAAGCATTTGTTCCCTCACTCCTTGCCGTCGTTTGGATGAATGGGAAGAAGCTCATCTTGAAGTATACTGGGTCATATTTCTTTCTCGATGCCCACATGTCATTAGATATTTTTACACCTTCCACCTCGTGTTTTGCAATCATAGCCATCCATAGTGTTTCAAACTATTGAACTGTCAATGAGTTGTCTATTATATCTTGCATTTCTTCCCATAACCCCTCATTTTCTTGAAATGTTGGCCCATTTTTGTCATCACACTTTTTTTCACATGGAACAAGCATGTTCCGTGTATTGCATTGGGGAAAACAGCATTAATTGCAATTTCCATGCCTCTGTCTTGATCAGTAATAATTGTCTTTGGATGTTTGCCCCCATGCAGGTCTCAAACTCTTTGAACAACCATTTAAATGTTTTCGCTGTCTCATTTACGATGAAGGCACATGCGAATAGATATGTTTTCAATGTGGCGAGATTCCAACAAAAGGCGCAAATGGTAAGTTGTATTTGTTTGTGAGGAATGTTGTGTCAAAACTAACACAGTCACCATACAGATCATAATATTGCCTTGATCTTGCATCTGACCAGAACACACTCCTAACTTTGTTTTCAGCATCAAGTTCCAATGAGTAGTAAAAGCCTGTGTTTTCAGCTTGTTTCTTGTTAAACCAGGCTAGTACTTCTATAAGATCACTGTTCTTCAATTCTCTATTCACACTTGTACCATAGTTGCACACTTTCATTTTGTTGTATGGGAGCTGTTCTATTCCCCCCTCATGTGTGCTAGAACCGAGACAATATTTCGAGTGAGAATGTTGCATTGCTTCATTGTTCTTATGGTTGCTTTCTCCTCCTTTGTCATGCAGACATGTGACCTGAAAAACCTGCTCCCTGGATCAAGAGGGTGATTGTGTTCAAGCATCAGGTTAGTTATCCGCCATATCCCATTTTCTCACTAATGACCATCTCCACCTTGCAGTCTGTTTTGACAATCACTATGCATTGTCTCTGTCCTAGTAGCTGTTCTTTTTCAGTTTCCGTGTTATGACTATGCTTGTTACATTTGATTGTCACCCTTGTCACCTCATTATTTCTTTTCTTGCTGCTTGTTCGGTAAACTGACACAACCGCAATCGAAAACCCAGCTGCAAAGGAGTACATGTTCAAGAATTGATGAGCTTCTTCTCTTGATTTAAATTCCATACCCTTCTCTGGCATAAGATCGGTGCTTACAGCTGAGTTTGCTTGCTCAGTTTCTGGTGCATCATTTTCTAAAAAATTATCAACATCTTCCTCATTTATCACTTCTCTTTCCATGTGACTTTTTTCATTGGATATGTTACTTTCGTTCTGATTTCCACTATTGTTCTCATTTTGATCATCCAGGTTCCATGTATGGTCGAAATCGTGACGTTTTTGTTCACCTCTTGGGTTGTCGTCATCAACAATCTACAGGTAAGTAGATGTACAGGTTTTAATCTTCATTTCAAGCTTTCCTTTTCTTTTTTTCAGTTCAAATGTTTCAACAAAAGCTTGAAGAACTAACCTCGTCAAGTACCATGTCCTGAAAGAGATCTGCGTCCCATGGATTTCCTCCATCTTTATCATGCTGCGTGTTCTTTTGCTGCTTCAAAATGTATGTTTTTTGCTGAAATGTTAGTTTCTGTTCATTTTTACCACATGTGTTTTTCTTTTTCTTAAAATGTAAGTGCTTGATTGAATTTGTACCTCAAATCTGACTTCTTTATCATGAAATGATGAACTTGCAGATGTCCCTTCATCATTCCCAAAGGGTTGACCTGTAAGTTTTCCTGCCACGATGTTAGCCATATACATTTACTTTTTCTTCTTGCTGGTACATTCATATTCATTTATTTGGTAGATGCAGAGAAGTATCATATGTAGATTTTACTAAATGTTTTCTACAACATAAGGTTATGCATTTAGTGGTTTTACCTGATGATTCTCATGAAAATTTGAGTAGTTGATGTCTATATCTCCACGCAACAGAGCCATGTATGAAAAGTCTCTCTATGAAGAGGTTTATCACTAAGTTAGTCATTTTTTATGTCTGCTCTGAATGAATATAGGGTAACATATTTTTTTTTAAAATAATACCTGCAGAAATAGCTGCTCATTCATTTCTATCTCTTTTGATTGCTTTACGCTCCCTCCACTAAGTACCTGCAAAACAAGAAATTCATTCTTATTATCAAGGAGTCCTTGTTTCTTTTGCTTTCAAATTATTGACCTTTCTCTCTGGTTTTGTCATTCTCACTATGAGGGAGTTTGTATATATCCATTGTTATTGACATAGTAGATAGATGTTCCTGGTTCAGTCTATTTGTGTTTATGTTTTTGTGTGGTTTTGTGAATAACATGCAAGTCCAGAAATACCAGATAGCTGAGTGTGTTCAGGTTCCATGTATTCATTAGGATTCTTCATTTTTACTAAAAATAGGACAATTTATGTACCACCTGAGAGCTTTTCAGGTTTGCTTTGAATGCTAATAACTACTAGCAAACTTTGACAGGTTCTCTCATCAATTTTTTCTCTCATGATTTCATATGACTTGTCAGCTAAAAGTTCCTTATCTTCAGTGTTATTTTCAGTCATATTTTCTCAGTTTGTCCTATGTCTTATTTTCTATATAATTACCTTATTCATCATTTGTAATATCTTAGAATCTTAGTTGTATTTATTTTTCAATCTCTCGGTATATGACCATGACCAATGCGTTTATAAGAGCTAGTCATATGACCAGCGCACATTCTTAAATCTACTAAGATAGGTAAGTTTTAGGAGAAGAAATCTGGGAGGTGCATCCAAAGAACCTTATTCCATATGAAATTATGAAGCGTTAAGTATTCTTTAGTTCTTAGTCGGTTTCTAAGTTTTCATTTTCTGTATAATTACAAGTTTTATTTTGACAGGTTAATCACAAGTATACACCTCCCCTTACAATGTGTCCCCTATAGCTAGAAAACTAAGGAACCTATTTTCTATATCTGATATCAGGCAACACATTTTTTTTAGATGCAAGATGAGTAAGGTTCGTACCTGTGACAGACGAGTATCCTGAAATCCCAGTGAGTTTTCTCCATGCTTTTCTTTCTGTTTCTCCTGTGATTCCATCCCTCCCTTTTTCTGGTTTTTGGATCTGATCTCCCTCACTCCTCTCTTTCCGCAATCATGTGGGGGAGGGGGGGGAGGGGTGATCTGTTGGACAAGAATCACCCAGATCGACTAAGAAGAGAAAAGATGGGGAACGGACCAGTTTGTGCGGTTCCTTTCTCGCTGTCAAGATCGGTCAGCGTCAGAGGCAGTGCGTTCTTTCTTGGGGGAGAAGAAGGTAGAGCTCAGAGTTAACTGGGCTTTCCCACAGGTTTCTGGGCGTTTGTGGGCTTTTTTCCTGTTGCTTTTGTAGTTCTGTTTATCTGTAACTCAAAGACTGGACTCAGTACTGTGCGTTTCTGGACTGTGTCGAATGAGGTCTTTGGGCTGAGAGGAGAAAAAACGACTATTCGGAGACAACTGAAAACAGACACATTTTCCTCCTTCTTTTGAGTAACGAGTACCTTAAAGCTGGCAAGTTTGTATTGGTTTAGAAATGTGTCTGTTTCTTAATTAAAAAACAGCTATCTGTTAATTACTCACTCCCTAAAAAATTACTAGGAGTGTGATAATAAAGTAGTTTTGTGGCTTTTCTCATATAACCCTATTCGCCAGTAGTTATTTCAGCATAAGCCCATTTAGCTAGAAGATGAAAACAGATTAGTACTACTAGTGCAAAAGACGACGGAATCTGATCCGATCCCTGAATCCAATCTCGTCTCGGTGTCGGGCTGCTCACTCACCCCGGACTGGAGACCCGACTCAGTATATATATAACTCAACTCACGCTCGTCTCGACGAACAACAAATTCCGAACAGAAATTGACTTTGAAGAACAAGGCTTGGTTTTGAATCGAGCGACGGAAGCAGGGTCAGTCTCGTCTTGCTCGACTCCCAACAAAATCCGCCGGGGATCCATGTCGAGGTCTGACATCATGCCCGCATCCTTCCGCCTGCCGGCTGTACCCGACCCTGCCGGCGCATCCCGCGCTCGCCCTTGTGTCTTGCTCGACCCCGCCGGTTACTTCGCCGACGGCGAGAACGCCACGACGGCTCAAGCGGAGACGAGCAAAGGGCAAGTTATCCAGGTGTCTTTCATCCTCGCCGACCCGCCGGCCGTCTCCTATATGTCCGTCCAATGCCCCGGCATAGAAACAACCGACTTTGCCACGGTGCCGCTCGTACTCTACGCCGACGGCCCCTTCGTCCTCCTCGCCGTCACCTTCATTTACTACCCCACCAAACCCGTCTGCGTGCGGCCTGGATTCCCCGAGTACTTCCTGTACAAGGCCGGCCCGGGGAAGCCGTCGCTCGAGCTCATCCCGTCCCCCCACTTTTATCGCCCCTTCCCCTTCCGGACGGACGAAATTGGCATATTGCACTGCGGCGACGACCAATTTGTCATCGCTGTCCTCGAGGTCAACCTCACCAAGGGTTGGAACTACAATCTCCACCTCTTCTCCCGCAAGAGCAGTGTGTGGATCACCAAGCCGGTGACGCGGGACATGTCCTGCGACTGGGATCCTGCAATGTTCCACAACACCAGCAAGGTGGTCACCGTTGGGGGCGGCAAGCTCGGCTGGGTTGATCTCTGGCATGGCGTTCTCATCTGCGACGTGCTTCGCGCCGACGCCGACCCGCTGGTTAGCTACGTCTCGCTTCCCGACCCGATGGAGAGCAACAAGGATGGCTTTGGGGATACATGTCCACGCTCCATTCGGGATATCACTTGCACCAATGGTTCTTTCAAGTTTGTGGAGATGGAGTTTCTGGACGAGGGCGAGGGTGAGGACTCCCCTGACGCTTGGACGGCAACCGTGTGGAAGAAGAAGACTCTTTCCGCAGATTGGCATATGCTTCACTTTATCGACGTCGACGACATCTCGGTGTCCACAAGTCACTTCGATACCTTCCCTGAGCTCTGGGACGACAAGGCCATGAAGCCGTCATTGACGAAGCTGATCACTGCATCGCCCACCCTGGCGTTGCTTGACGATAGCGTCGTTTACATGATGTCCAAGGTGAACTGTGATGATCCAAGAGCATGGATGATCTCTATTGACATGAAGACCAAGGAGATGGTGCAAATGTTCCCGTTCTGCGCTGATCGGGTCCTCAACGTCACTGTGAATTACCATCCATTTTGCTTCTCCAGCTATGTAAATGCAACTTAAAGGTAGACATGGCCGAAGGTATCATGCGGTGCTGCCTGTATGCGTATGATGCGGTGATTGATCAAATATACTACTCCCTCCGTTTCAAAATATAAGATGTTTTGGCTTTGTGAAAGAAGTGTATCTAAACCCCTTTTAGTTTCTAGGTTCATTCCAAATCTAGATGAATCTAGACACTAAAAGAGGTCTAGATACATTTTATTCACAAAGCTAAAATATCTTATATTTTGAAACGGAGGGAGTACATGCCATCCACTTCGTTTCAAAGCTTAAGGCTTTTCAAAAAAACTATGTCAAATTTGTTCAAATTTTAAAAAAAACACATTAATATTTACAATATGAAATCTATACCCTTTGATACATCGTTAAATATGTTTTCACATGGTATCTATATAATGTTAGAAATAATTAGGCTAAATACTTTTGGTCCATGTAGATTTCAAATTTTCCCTAAATCTCAAAACCTATATGTGATTTAGCCTAAGTTGGTGGCAGCTCGCATGTGCATGGCAAGAGGAGTGAGAGCTAAAGTTTAGTCTCACATAAAAAGTTTGAGGAGAGTTACACCACCTTATAAGATGGAGTGTCTCACCACTCTATAAGTGAGTGAGAAGAGAAGTTCTACACACGCGCTCCCCCTCCGACGACGACGCTCGCTCGCCCGCTCGTCACGACGTGTGCGCGCGCCGCGGTTTGTGGAATGAGCCTCGAGCCGAGCTAGTCGGTTTGGGTCGCTCCCGGATCATGGGCTACTGTAACTGACCCGAACTCGTGTGCAACGTGGCCTCGACCTACGTTGCTCTGTATAAGCGCATGTGCGGCTTCCACCACACACAACACCGAAACCAATTTGGGTTTTTGCTAGCCGCTCTGATTGCGTCGCCACCGTAGTCTACTCCATCCTGCGCTTCGGTGTGCACCGACGAACGGGATAGCGGGTCTCCAGAACCACTCGCCTTTGTGATCCTATATGGTAGAGGGCAAATAAGGTTTTTGGGAAGCACTCCGCGTGACTGCTCAAGTTCGTCATCATGACATGTCTTCCTGGACGATCTCTTGGTCCACGAGCAATTTGTCCTCTTCGATAGGCTACAGCAACCTCTGCCCCAACGACAACTTTATCGACAACTTATCAGCATGTATACTGTGATCCGGTCTATTGCTACACTATGGTTGTTATTGAGTATGCACTGCTACTGTTCATGTTGATTAATACATCTAGTATGTTAGAGTTTCACGTGATTGTAGCTACTGCTATCATGATTTATATTCCGAAATCAATTGTGGAAATTATGGCTAATATTGCAACAATCCCAAAACCTTATTATAGGCAATTTCCTAAGTTAAACATGAGACACTTGGCCAATGAAATGAAGCCGGATAAGTTTACCGGTGTTTATTTTAAGAGGTGGCAGTATAAGACCAATATGTGGCTGCAAGATCTAAAAGTATTCGAGGCCAATGAGGGTTTACCTGAAGGAACTATATCTGACGAGGTTTATAACAAGTTTAAGGAAACCAATCTTGACTTTGTGGGATGTGTTGTGAGTGTTCTTGACAATAAACTGTGTGATGTGTACATGCACATCAAAGATGGAAAAGAGCTCTATGAGGCACCGAGCGCTAACTTCGGTGTAGCAGATGCTGGCAGTAAACTATACATTATGGAGATTTTCATGATTATAGGATGGTTAACAACCGTTTTGTAGTCGAAAAAGCACATGAGATACAGTGCTTCAGCAAGGAGATCGAACTCCTTAAGTGTGTCTTACCCAACAAGTTTGTAGCTGGGTGCATCATTGCAAAGTTGCCTTCTTCATGGAGGAACTTCGCCACAATTCTCAAACACAAGAGATAGGAGATATCGGTTGAGAACATAATAGTACCTCTTGATGTTGAGGAGACGGCTCGGGCTAAGGACACTGCTAAGAAAGGAGGCAAGAGTCAGTATAGCACCAATATGGTGCATAAGAAAACCTTCGGCAAGAACAAAGAGAACTACAAGCCCTCGTTCAATAAGGCTACAAAGACTACAAACTTTAAGAAGAAGAAGAAGAAGCTGAACAAGGATGAGCTAGGTTGCTATACCTATGGAGAGCTCTATCACTTTTCCAAGGACTGCCCAGAACATGCTGATCGTAGAGGGAAAAATAGAAAGACTGTCAATATCGTGACCGCTAGCAATACTGATGGGTATGTTAATTTATTTAATGTTCTTTCAGTATTTCAATCATCATGTTGGTGGATTGATACATGTCCTAATGTTCATGTATGTGCTGACATCTCTATGTTCACTTCTTATCACGTCGCTCGAGATTCCTCTGTCCTAATAGGGAATGGATCACATGCTTATATTTGTGGTGTTGGCACGGTGGATCTGAATTTCACTTCTGGAAAGATGGTGCAGCTGAGGAACGTGCAACATGTCCCTACTATAAACAATAATCTCGTTAATGGCTCCCTTCCATGTAGAGATGGGTTCAATTTTTTTTAGAGTCTAATACAGTCGTTGTTTCAAAACATGGAAAATTTATTGGTAAAATTTATGAGTTCAGAGGCTTGTTCTGATTCTCTCTTTCAGAGTTTTGTAATAAATCCATGAATCATATTTGTGGCGGTGTTAATGATGATACTAGTGTTTGGCTCTCTCACTTATTTCACATTAATTTTGGTATGATGTCTCATATGTCCAATATGAGTTTAATTCTGAATTTCACTATTGCCAAAGGTTCTAAGTGCCGTAGTTGTGTGCAATCAAAGTAACCTCGAAACCCTCACAAGGCTACCGATGAGAGAAACTTAGCGCCTCTAGAATTCACATTCTAATCTATGCGAGATGAATGGTGTGTTGACAATAGGTGGAAAGAGATATTTCATGATGTTGATTGATGATGCTACTAAATTATGCTATGTTTACTTGTTTCAAACTAAATATGAGTCTTTAGACTACTTTAAAATCTATAAGGCCAAAGTTTAAAATCAACTAGAGAGAAAGATCAAGTGTCTTAGGTCGGATCGTGATGGTGAGTATTTTCCCAAAATATTTGATGAACTCTATGAGGAACATGATGTTATTCATGAGAGGATGCCTCCCAACTCGCCCCAATCAAACGGGGTTGTTGAGAGGAAAAACTACACGCTGACTGACTTGGCGAATACCATGTTAGCCGCTGCTGGTTTATCAAAGGCATGGTGGTGGGACGCTTTGTTGGCTTCATGTCATGTCCTGAATAGAGTTCGTAACAAGAATAAAGAAAAGACCCCTTATGAGGAGTGGGCTAGGACAAAACCATCACTTTCTTACTTGCGAACTTGGGGGTGTTTGGCGAAGGTCAACATACTGTTGGAAATATGCCATATAGACAAATAATAATAAGGATTATTATCATATTTCATAGAGTTTATGATTAAGTTTTATATCATGCTATAACTGTATTGAGAGGAAACATCAATACACGTGTGATATATAAACAACCAGGGGTTCCGGGTGAAACTCTAGTCACTGGTTCACTGGTCAAGAAATGATCAAGGTTTCCTGATCATGTGGCATTTATGCCAGTTGGAAATGGAGTCAACTCATTCTGAGAATGAGATGATGAACCAATACCCAACCTAAACATCGTGACCCGATCATGTCACGAAGTTCAAGTTATGATGATTAGAATGGATCCTCGTAGACTATTCCTTAGACCGTGAGGCTATATCAATCACTGTCTCCCGAGAATGCTTAGATAGCATCAAACGTCACTTGGTAATACAGTGAAAATAAAGGTGTGTTCAGGTATTCGGAGGAACCATAGAGAAAATATATGCCAAGAGCAGGATTTGTCCGTCCAAGTGATGGAAAGATACTCAAGGGCCCACTCGGAGAAGTTATATCCAATAACTGCGCAACATGTGATTTGATCACAGGGATATCACTTGTCGGAACGAGTCAAGTAGCATTGTTCGGTAACGATATTGAACACGACATGGTGATGTCATTGATCAGATCTCGGGCAATGCAAATATCAAGAGACAAAGGGAATACGACATGATTGTCCAGGTTCAAACGACGAAAGATCTTCGTGGAATGCATAGGGGTCACATGGCCATCCAGGACCCTCTGTCGATCATTGATCCGAGAGTGTCTCGACCATGTATGGAGTGTTCCTGAACCATGGGGTATCACGCTTAAGGGCTTGATGATGCTTAGAGAGTGTTTATAGGATCGGTAGAATCACCGAAGAAGAGAAGATAGAAAACCAAAAGGGTTTCAGTAAGTCCGGAGGATGTCCGGAGTGGAGGTGGAAGGTGTTCCATAGCCACGGAGATTGAATAATATGTGAATGAATGTTAAATATTGATTTAATCATTTATTCATAATATTTAATAAAAGAGAAAATCAATTAAATGGTTAAAGGGCTTAATGGTCCAATTCTCGGAGGGGAAAGGGCCCAAGAGGGGCCACACCCTAGGAGAGGCCTAGGGGGTGGCTGGTGACCCTAGGGGGCCCGCCCCACGTGGGGCCCATGGTGGGGGGCTAGCCGGCGTGGCTCCCCACCTCTCCCCCTCCTTTAGTCCCACCCCGGGACTTTGAGGGAGGTAGTACCTCCCCCCTATATATAGTGGGGGTATTTGGCTAGATAAAGACACACAATATTCAATAAAAGGTTTCCTCTCTTTTGGGCAGACCTCCAATTTATATTCTCTCCCTCTCTCCCGTGAAGTTCGGACTACGCGAACGAGAGACATCTTCACCGCCGAGCACCGTCGCGCTACGGGATACGGATCTAGGAGCTCTACTTCCACAACTGCTGCTGGATCGGGGAAGCGGGAGTCATCGTCAGGCATCAGACGTGTGTAACTCCTCACGAGGTGTCACACTTGAGACACTCAAGTCGTTGGAGCCACAGGAGCGCAAGGACTTCATCACGACCTTGAGGTCAGCTTCGGCTCATCTACATAAACCACGCTCTCCTGAGTATTGACAACGCTTTTCGGTCTTCAAGGGTAAGTTCGCGAAAAGCCCCTCCCGTTACTGCATTACTAATAGATAGGTCCTAGCAACATCAGGGGTTCAGGGGCGTAGGGTAAAATTTTATTGTTTTCATACGCGGAACCCCTTCAGTGGTATCAGAGCTAGATCTATGCGTAGTAATGCTAGTACGGGTAGAACACACGAGTTGTAGCATGTGGGCGTTGATATTTTAGTTGTTACCCTCCCATGTGTACTTGTGTATACCATAGTAATGCTTGATGAAGCACCCCCTAACCGACTTTACGCGTTCATTCGCGAGACTAGTCCACACTTGACATACGGCTTGTACCGTATAAAGTGGCTTAGGGGGTGTATGTCTCTCTTGCAATAGTTGGTATTCCATTTGCAACGGAGGGCCCCAAAAGGGGCATAGTATAGACAACTACTTGATCAGCGTTGTGGTGAAAGTTCGTAGGTAAGAACGGTTCTTGTGCGAAATCCCATCCAGCCACGTAAAACATGCAAAGATAAAGTAGAGACGTCTAACTTTGTTTTGCAGGAGCATTGCTTTGTGATATGGTTGTGGAAAAGGTAAAGTGATTACCTTATGTTACGAAGTAGTAGATAGTCATGGAGGTGACGTACTACCATGCCGGAAAGACACCGGTACCCTGGTGTCTACGGCGCCGGAACCCTAGCGCCGGAATCCGGTGACGATGGATGGAGATCACGACGTGAATGACCATATCACATGCATTTACATTAAATGTTATTGTTTGTATAACTTATTGTGTGCTAGTATTAGATACCCGACGGTAGCCTAATAAGATGATCCTTGTTTAAAAATTACCAATGATTGTGTTCCCCCTTAGTGTGCACCACCAAGAAAGTTCTTCGGTATGAGGCAGGTGTTGGAGATATGCCCAAGAGGCAATAATAAAGTGGTTATTATTATATCTTTATGTTTATGATAAATTTTTACATCCCATGCTATAATTGTATTAACCGGAAACATTAATACGTGTGTGTTTTGTAAACATAAAAGAGTCCCTAGTAAACCTCTTGTTAAACTAGCTTGTTGATTAATGGATGATCATGGTTTCCTGATCATGGACATTGGATGTCGTTAATAACAAGATCATATCATTAGGAGAATGATGTGATGGACACACACCCGTAGTAAGCATAGCATAAGATCAAGTCATTAAGTTCGTTTGCTATAAGCTTTAAAATACATAGTAACCTAATCCTTTGACCATTGTTAATCACCATCACCGGATGGGTACTTTGATGACATCAAACACCGCTTCATAACTGGGTGGTCATAAAGGTGTCATTGGGTATTCTAAAAGTATGTGTTGAAGCGCATGGACCAAGATTGGGATTTGTCCATCAATATGACGGATAGATATGCTCTGGGCCCTCTCGGTGGAATGTCATCTAGTTAGCTTGCAAGCATGTGACTGGGTCACAAGGGATGACATATCACGGAACGAGTAAAGAGTACTTGTCAGTAACGAGGTAGAACTAGGTATGGAGATACCGACGATCAAACCTCGGATAAGTATAGTATCGCGTGACAAAAGGAATTGGTTTCGTATGTAAATGGTTCTATCGATCACGAAGTCATCGTTGAGTATGTGGGAGCCATTATGGATCTCCAGGTCCCGCTGATGGTTATTGATAGGAGATGTGTCTCTGTCATGTCTACATATTCACGAACCATAGGGTGACACACTTAAGGTTCGAAGTTGTTTTAAGTAGATATGGAATGTGCGTTGGAGACCGAATGTTGTTCGGAGTCTCGGATTGGATCCGGGACATCACGAGGAGATCCGGAATTGTCCGGAGAATAAGATTCATATATTGGGGATCATTTTCTGAGTTAGGAAATGTTCCGGAGTATTTGTATGAGGATTCTAGAAGGTTTCGGAATGTTCTCGAAGATTTCTTGGAGTTTGCTTGAAAACTAAGAAAGGATCAAGGAGTCCTTGTGGGGCAAGACAAGGAGTCGTGGGGGAGGAGGACTCCTCCCCCTCCCAATCCGCCGGCCAAGGGAGAGGGGAGTCCTACAAGGACTCCACCTCCCCATGGCGCCTCCCTCCTTTGAATAGAGGGGTGGAGGTGCCACCCCCTGGCCCCTCCACTACTCCAATCCTAGCCGCCTCTCTCCTCCTCCTTTCTTCTGCTCAGGCTTAGGCGAAGCCCTGCAGAATTCTCTACTCCACCACCACCACCACGCCGTCGTGCTGCTGGGATTCCGTGGAGAAGATCTACTACCTCCGCTGCTCGCTGGAACAAGGAGAGGAAGATCTGCTTCGACTCCGTACGTGTGACCGACTGCGGAAGCGCTGTCGGAATGCGGCGCCGGAAGGATCGTCCACTCGATCTTGAGATCGGCAAGTGATCGACTACATCAACCACGAGATCCAATCTCGTAACGCTTTCGGATCTACAAGGGTTAATACAGATCTATCTCGTTGCACATGTCTAATAGATTAGATCTTGGCTTTTATCTAGATTAGATCTGGGTTTTGTTCGTTCTTGCGGTAGAATTTTTTTGTTTTCCATGCTACGAACCCATCAGCAGGTCGTGATGAGCGGGTGTCAGACATATCTACGTTCGCATACAGTGGATGTAAGCCATGTTGCACAGTGAATACACTGAATGATGTGACCGACATTTAGCGTCCACCCTAGAACCCACATTGATGGCCGTGATGATCGAGGGAGATGTGGGGAAAGGGGGTCATGTTATCACTAGAACCCTTTAGGGGATAGGTGTTTCTGAGTGGAGTTATTATTAACTCATTTAATTATAAACTTAGTCTAAATTCATTTTGCAATTATAAATGTAGAGATGGCTCACCGTGAAGCTTAGTTTGTCATTGAGGAATGGGTAGTTGGTGAGAAACTTAGACTTGATGGATCCAACTTCCCTAGTTGGCTTGTGCGCCTGAATGATCTCCTTACTAGGAATCATGTGGTAGACTACATACGTCGCACGATGGATTTGACTGAGCTAGACCACTATGAGACCCCACAAGAGCTGGCAAACCGCTACTATCGTCAAGAGATGTCCACCTACATTTAGATAATAATGTGTTACAGGATGGTGGATGAACTCCATCCGCTCATGGGTGATCTTGATCCATATTCAATGGTGGATCAACCGAGAGTAGAGTTCATAAGCCATGTGCGCATGTGGAAGCACAAGCTGCTTGGAGAGTTTCTTTCCATACAGATGGAGGAGCACACATGTCTGAAGAGTCACTTGGAGTGCATGCTTGATGCACACATGAGACTGGTTCACTTTGTGGACTATTAGATGGATGATCCATTTGCGATAGGCATGTTGCTTCGATCATTGCCTCACAACCATGAAGGACATGTCCGGAGTAGCATCATGAGTGGTGATACAGAAACATTGGATTTCCAAGAGTTCATATTACGTTTCAGGAATGTAAAGGTTGAACCAATCACCGTGAGGTCATCGATGACAAAATTATATATTTGATATACAATTTTATAAATGTTATAATCTTGCAAACACATTTGCAGTGTTAAGTATATTTGATACTTGTTCCGTTTTGCTAAAAACAGGTCCTTCTGCATAGAGGTGCTTGCTGAAGAGGAGGTGACGTTGCGTGTTGATGGCGAGCATGATATGATGGCCAACGACACTCTCCCTCGACGTTTATCACCTAGTTTATGTTTAGGATGATTATTTTAATCAAAAGATTGTGAACCTCTTTAGTGTGTCTCACACTTTGTGAGACGGTTATTCATATCAGTTTGTAACAAACAGTTGTTCCACTTTTATGAATGATCTCTATTTGTGTTCATATCTTGTTCGATTATGTGTGAATTATCCTTGTTTTGAAACTAACTGATGAACATTTGTAAAATATTGAAATGCCTTGCAAAATACCCAACTTAATGATATATTCATTAATGAATGAAACCATTGTTTAAATTCAAAGTTATGTGATAATTTGTGAAAGACATTCGATTTCTTGTCACATATAAATCATGCCAAAGTCTGGCAAAATAACTTGAACACTGTGTATTACATGAATACAAAGTGTTTGGTGAATTGTTGAAAGTAAATACATATTCGATGTATTGTGTTTTAACAAAAATGGTGATTATCATTATATGATTGTTTAAATTTTGTAAAGTAGTTTACCAAAGGAAACATAAGTATGAAACTATTTGATATGATCAAAGTGTTTCATCAACAAAGGGTATTAAAGTTAAATGAGAATCTAATTACTACGATTTGATCAATAGTAAGGAAATTCGACTTTATAAGAATGGCATAAAGAGAATTGTGAAATGCAAAGCGTTTTGAAACGTCAAAATGCAAAGCATCACAATGTGATATTAGATATCAAAGTGGGTGAATAGATGGCACCAAATAAATCGTTGTAGTATAGATGTAGAGACCATTAGTTAGAAATAGTTAGCACTCAATTAGAATACATAGTGAGCCATTTGGATTTGTGAAATCGGCTCCATATCTAGTATGGATCGTCGTAAAAGCTTTGGGATTATTCGATATAACCAAAACAATAGTGAATAAGTCCTTGTAGAGTATTCATTGGGAAACATTGAATACGAAATCCATAGCTGAAACCAAAAGAGAAGCAAAACTAGTATTGCTTGGATTTTGGTGCATTTTCGAGAAAGTTCACATTCAGTGATATTTCTCGATTATGAAGCTTTTGGAAGATAGTGTGAAACACGATGAGGATTTAAAACCATGCATTAGAGTGTTGAGAAGCGCAACGGAAAGTGTTCACAAAGGAAAGAATCAATGATAGTGATCATTGTGTTTTCTCCAGTAGTGTTTTCACTACATGATGTAGGATTCAAAATGTAGCCCATATCTTGTATTCAGACATTTGTGAATCATTTCTCATGATTACCGAAATATGACATACGTACAAACTACGAAGGAAATAATGGTAAACTAGAATTATGAGAAATCCTAGAAGCAAAATTCCCTTGAGATTAGAAAGCAATTTGTTTTTGAATCTTGCAAGTAAAGTACTTACTTGAATTTTCCCAAATGACTGCAAAGCCATAGTGGAAAATGGGGTGAATGACAAAATCACAATTTGTCAAGTATTGGACAAATTCAAACGAATTTGATTCAAGTGTGCTGAATGTCTAGTGGATTTAAAACTAGTAAAAGTACTAATATCTCATAGTAAATCTCCAAGTTTGATATTTGATCAAAGGATTTTAAAATCGTTCAAAATAGTGAGTGGATATGCAATTTGCATGAAATTGAGTGGGAGCTATAAAAGTCTTCCTAAAACAATATGTGAATGGCATATTTTTGAGTGGGAGCAATATAAGTCTCAAATTCAAATATGTAGGAACATAGTTTGAGTAAGAGAAGTGACTCATACCCAAATATGTTGGGAACATATTTTGAGTGGGATCTTAAAGGAGTGATTCTTAAGTGTGTATACGACACATTAAGTATAAGAGTGCAAGTGCCGATAAATAATATTTATAAGGGGTAGAAGTTGATAATAAGTGTATTATGATATTATGCAGTATTCCTTAAAGGATTATGAAAAGGGTTACAGAATAGAAGTTAATTAAGGAAATAGTTGTTAATAACTCAAGTTAGGAATAGGATTAAGTTTAACATCAATGGTTGAAAGAAAGAAAAGGATGATCATCATCCACTATGTTGAGACATAGGTTCTATCTTAAAAACCATGATAGTAACTTAACATAATATATGATTGATGACCCACAAGTATAGGGGGTGTATCGCAGTATTTTCGATAAGTAAGAGTGTCGAACCCAACGAGGAGCAGAAGGTGCTGGAGAGTGGCTAGGAGCAGGAATTCTTTGTAAATACTTAGCAAACGGATTTTTAGGGGTTTTTGATAATGCAGGTAAATAAAGTACGAGTAAATAAAAGACAATAAAGAATAAATGCAGCAAGTGGCCCAATCCTTTCTTTAGTAAAGGACAAGCCGGTTGTATTACTTAAGATGACCAAACGTTCTCGAGGACACATGGGAATTCTGTCAAGTGCTTTCGCTTCATATAGTTGATTAATCTTCTTTAGTTTGCTAAGTGTTGTGTGGGTGAACCTGTGCTAATGTACCGACCTTCCTAGGACTAATACATACTTGTGATTATACCCCTTGTAAGCATCCGCAAGTACAAGAAGTAATTAAGGTAGAAACCTAACCACAACTTTAAACTCTAAGACCCTGACGTCCCTTGTGCAATGGTTTCCTAACGGGGGTTCAGGTTTCTGTCACTCCGGCAACCCCTACGATTAGTAGTCAAATACACAATGCATTCCCCTAGGCCCATATAGGTGAAGTGTCATGTAGTTGACGTTCACATGACACCATTAGAAGAAGTACACCACAACTTAAATATCAAACTATTGAATCTTTCTCAACACAATTCCACTACTAACAACATGACTTCTCCCATGTCCTCAAGAACAAAACGAACTACTCACAAGACATCATATGGATCATGATCAGAGATGAAATAATGATGTGTAACAATCTGAACATAAACGATAATTCAATGGTTCACTCAATAACATCAACTACAAAGAGTAATCAACACCAGGAAAGTTTCCCCTAAAAACTATGCAAGATTCAACCCAATTGTTACAACGGTATGAGGTGGTGATGATGATGATGATGATGATGATCCCAATGAAGTCCAGCTTGATGGTGGTGTTGATGGCGACGATCTCCCCTCTCCGAGAAGGAATTCCCTCGGCAGAATTCTGTCTGTCGGAGAGATCTTTCTCTCTCGGTGTTTTCCGCCCCGCAGAGGCGGCAGAATCTTTCTGTGGTCACTCCCCGAGTCTTAGGGTTTTGGGAGGATAATATACGCCAGAGGGGAGAGCCAGGGGTGGACCAGGGCGGTCACACCACCTGGTGGCGCGGCCTAGGGTGGCCCGCGCCAGGGGGTGGTGTGGGCCCCCTATGGCCCATCTCCACTTCCCCTTCTGGCTTTCTTCGTCTTCTGGAAAAATAGGATTTTCCATGTATTTTCCTGGATTTTCTAATCTTCGCGAATTTTGCCTCCAAATAACACCTTTTCCATCAGAGTCCTGACTGCAGCGGTCCATGCTCCAAAAGTCATCAACCATGCAAAAACAGATGAAATAATAAGTATCATCTCTTAATATGAAATATATCAATGAATAATAGTAAATTATGATATAGAATAGTGATGCAAAATGGACGTATCAACTCCCCCAAGGTTAGACTTTGCTTGTCCCCAAGCGAAACTGAACTCAATAAACATGACCTCAGGTTTATGGAGTGAAGAGTCGATAAAAGAATACAGACAAGACGCATCACATTCATCAATACATAAGTCATAATAGAAGACAACTCACTATTATATAACTTAACTTTTAATAAGTAAAGTAAACACAAATATGCATAAAGTAAATAACAATTGGTAATGGAAAACTTAGCTCTTGGTTGAAGAATAGTTGACAATTTGCCGGAGTTCACAAATAACTGGTTTTCAATGATAGCTTTCAAAGAAGTAGACACTAAGATGAGAGCAATGTGCAAAACAAGGAACATAAGAAACATGATTGAATAAATCATCATATGAATGAATGAAACACAACAACTCAAAATACTTGCTGAGATAGAAGGGGATAGGTTTACTGACTCAACGAAAAAAAAGTAAAAGAAAGGCCCTTCAAAGAGGGAAGCAGGGATTGCAAGTTTCATAAAGAGCTTCCAAAAATTATGGTACTTATTAGCTTTCAACTCTCATTGCCCCTATCATAGGCATCTTTAGGTGATTAAGGTTAAAGTGATCAAATATGAGGATATGCTTGACAAGTTGCAAGTTGAAAATCTCATGTCCCTTGAATACGAGGGTAGCTGCTCATGCTACTCAAGTTTAGTCACCGGTAAGTTCTTGTCATAGTAAGTACATGTGTATCATGGAGAACCGCCAATGGGGAACCCCTTGCCTGATGATACGGAAGAATCCCCATATCAAAATGACAAGGCAAGCAGACAACAAGCATCTCAGTAATCTTCTTATTTACCATGGGAATATGGTGCTTTTTTCTCTCTTTCCTCTTTTCTCATATTTTTTTTCTTTTTCTCTTTTTCTCAATCTCTATCTCTTTTATAAGAAGAATGCTTCATAGATGCTCATTATGGTTACGCTGCAGGTTTCGACCATGACAGCATGGATTAGACCGCGGCCCAGACATTTCTCTAACACACATACATAACTCCATGGACTTACAAGCTCCCCTTTCATTTCACACCGACGACATCCATAGACAAAAGAACATGATATCAACTAGGTACAAAGTACCGGTGCAGTGTTGAAAGTGTTCCCCATGACAGCATGGTTCTGCTAATTCACAACTTACAAAGCCCAAGCATATATGCAACATAGATGGGCACAATGGTTCAAGTTTATTAAGTGCAAGAAAGTAAAGTGTGCCATCAAGTTCATGAGAGCTTTAATCACTAATTTTCACGTAACAAGTTTAATTCGGAAGGTAGATAAAAACATGAATTTACTTGGAATAGCAATAATGCTAATAGGTAGGTATGGTGGACACAAATGGCATAGGTTTTGGTTTAAGGATTGGATGCACAAGAAGAATTCCCTCTCAGTACAGGTTTTTGGCTAGCAATGCTGGGTAGCAAGCATAAGAGTTGAAGGAAATAAACAAACATACAAGTGATAAAAACAAACATGCAATCTTCCTCGGAAGCACAAAAGATCTTAACTAGAGAATACTAAACTTATGAGCAAATCAAGAAAGAAAGATGATGAAATTATATTTCTTTAGAGTACTTTTATCTTTTGCATTCAATTCTCAAAATAGTGTTGATACTGACCGAGCTAGGTTTTCCAAAACCAACTAAATTAACTCAATGATCCCAAAGTGATACCAATACTAACGACAAGATCAATCATATAACCATGAATTGAAAACTAAAATAACATATGCAAAAGAGTAAATGATAGAACTTCTCATTAATATTCCATAACGGCAACTCACACCAAGGGATACATATCTAACGAGAGAGGAGACACTTCCATAATACAAACCATCCTACATAATAACTTCTCTATTCATGATATGACTCTACTAAAAAGGTAAAAAAGATAGAAGATAGTGATGTGATACCACGGCACTCCCCCAAGCTTGGAACAAACCAAGGGGATGCCAAAACCTGATGACGAATTACTCCTTCGGTGGTGGTGGTATTCTCTTGATTGGCGTGAGGAAATCCTCTAGTATCTTGTGAAGCATGTTATTCTCCTCTTGAAGCATATCCACCTTCCTCCTCAAGACTCGGTACTTGTCACAGAACTCATCAGTTACTCGTAGAGCTTCCACTGCTGTAGGGCAGGAACTGAGATCTAGAGTTGGAGGTATCAGCCCCTTCATCCCTGCTGTCATGTCCTTTACTTCCTCCCCGCCGTTCTGATCCATGTCTTCGCGCCTAGTTGCGATCATTTCTTCTTCCATCCATCCTACGAAGGTCTTCTGCTCAAGATTGTGATGGAGCTCGTGACGGTGTCGCAGCTCGTAATCCTTTGAAGATGAACCCTTGAACGACATCTGAACAAAGCAGACCAAAACAAAAACACGACGAGAACACGATATACGAACCTCGAAAGATCTGAGGGATTATATATTACGAAGTTTTACAACAAAAGGAAGGTACTAGGAGAAAACAGGTCAGAGACGAAGTCCGGGGCGGCCACACCACCTGCTGGCGCGGCCAGGGGGCCCGCGCCAGGGGGTGGTGTGAGCCACCCTGGCTCCGTTTCCGTCCCTCTTTCGCTTCGTTGCTTTCCTTGTTGTATACAAACTCCAAAAATATAACTAGACAGAATTTTCGCGAAACTTTTCTTACCAGAACTGTTACCTATTCGAAAACGGACTCTGCAGGTCTCTGAATTTGGCATTTAGTAGATTATTCCGTAGTCACCACTTGAATAACATCAATATCTTCATCTTCATACTCATATTGCTCGAGTCATGAAACCTTTCTCTTTCTTATTACACCATTTCCTCTGATAACCTGGAAATTTCTTTCACACAAAACTTCACACAATTCTCATTAGCAACATTAGTGTAAGCGAGGTAATAAACCTTTTAAGTCCAATTTCAACTGAAATCCATCAAATCATAAGCTACTGTAGCAACTACATCTGAAAACCCAAAAAGAAATCAAAAAGGAAATCGATTAAAGAAGCAAATGCAAGAGTGGCAAAATCTGTCAAAACAGACCAGCAGGTAAAGATCAATTTTTTCAAAAATCTTCTGTTGCTCAAATCAAAAATTGCAAAACGAATTAAAGTTAAATAACAAACTGGGTCAGAAGCAGATAAAAAATTATAGCTCAATCCGACATACATAGATCTCTCACGATTTTTTACGGTGAAGCACAAAAATCTGCTTCGAGACATCAACCTCCCCAAATCTTACTTCTCTCTCATTAGAGGTTGATCTTGACACAAAAACCAAACAAAAAGGATAAGGAGAGGTCATTACCGAAGTAATAACTTCCAAGACTCAAAGAAACAAAAACAAACTGAAAGCAAGAATAAATTGGGTTGTCTCCCAAAAAAGCTCTTTCTTTATAGCCATTAAGATGGGTATGATAATTTCAATGATGCTCACATAAAAATATGAATTGAAGTGAGAGAGAGCATTAAGAAGCAAAAATACACATTTTTAAGTCTAAACCACTTCCTATGCAAGGGAATTTTGTAAACAAACAAGTTGTTGAAACCAGAAACTACAAGCATAGGAAGGCAAAAGAAGTGCAACATAAAAACTTTCAGCATAAAACAAGGAAACTTGATATTATTGAGATGCAGAAGAACAGTCTTCCCTCTTTCATAATAACTTTCAGTGTCATGCATAAACTTAATAATATAACTGTCACAAGAACCGTTGTAGCAATGATCACTTATCCTAACAGAAAACACCGGGACACTAGCTCTCATAACATACTTTGTGAAACAATATTAGGGATATCCTTACAGAGGATAGTGTGTCCCTCTTCTACATATTTAGTGACAAAGACTTTCACATTTTCTATTATAGGTTCATCGTTTATTTGTTTATCAGGTTCAATGACTTTACTTGTACTTTCATTAACCATACAAGCTATCATAGAATGTTCCTTTATCTTAACTGGGAAGGAATTTTCTCAATGTAAGGTTCGGGTAAAACATGATTAGCAGTATAAACTTCAGTATTTCTTGCAGGAACACTATTAACAATGTCTTTATATGGTTCATGATACTTGTTCCACTTCTTTTTAGGAACTTCAATATAGGAAGCAAAAGCCTTAAAATAAGTTGCAATAGCTTGAGAATCTAGACCATAAGCATTTTTAATATTTTGAAAGTCATCAGTTCCCATAAAAGATTCAATGCATTCATAATCATAATTTATACCTGACTTTCTTCCTTTGTCATTCTCCCATGCTTCAGCATTGTCTTGAATTCGGTCCAGAAGATCCCATTTAGCTTCTTCTTCCATGCGAGTGAATGATCCAGCACAAGAAGCATCCAATAAATCCTTATCATGAAGAGAAAGCCTTGCATAAAAGTTATTGATAATAATATTGTTGGGGAGCTCGTGAATGGGACATTTGAGCATTAGTAACTTCAATCTCCCCCAAGCTTGAGCTGTACTCTCTCCATCAAGAGGCCAAAAGTTGTATATTTGATTCCAATCTTTATGAATCTCACTTGGAGCATAAAATTTAGAATAAAAGAGAGGTACTACTTTCTCCCATTCAAGAGCTTGACCATTCTTCAGCAGCTTATACCATTCCTCAGCTCTTCCTTTCAGTGATAATGAGAATAACTTCTTCTTGACTTGATCTATTGTAATACCTGCACACTTAAACAACCCGCATAATTCGTGTATAAAGAGCAAATGATCACTGGGATGGAAAATTCCATCTCCAACATAATAGTTATCCATAACACGATCAATAATTCTTGTAGGTATTTTAAAAACATCATTCTCAGCAGGTGGTGGCTTATCTACTACCTTCGCAGTGGTAGTAGCATTACCAAATAAGAAACTCAACGAATTATCCATAATGAAAATAAAGCAACTAACAAAAGTAAACAATACTCACAGTAGAAGTTTCCTTTACCAGTTCCACTCTCCAACAACGCTTCACTCCCCGGCAACGGTGCCAGAAAATAGTCTTTATGACCCACAAGTATAGGGGGTGTATCGCAGTATTTTCGATAAGTAAGAGTGTCGAACCCAACGAGGAGCAGAAGGTGCTGGCGAGTGGCTAGGAGCAGGAATTCTATGTAAATACTTAAAAAACGGATTTTTAGGGGTTTTTGATAATGTAGGTAAATAAAGTACGAGTAAATAAAAGACAATAAGAATAAATGCAGCAAATGGCCCAATCCTTTATGTAGGAAAGGATAAGCCGGTTGTATTACTTAAGATGACCAAACGTTCTCGAGGACACATGGGAAGACTGTCAAGTGATTTCGCTTCATATAGTTGATGAATTTTCTTTAGCTTGCTAAGTGTTGTGTGGGTGAACCTGTGCTAATGTACCGACCTTCCTAGGACTAATACATACTTGTGATTATACCCCTTGCAAACATCTGTAAGTACAAGAAAGTAATTAAGGTAGAAACCTATCCAAAGCTTTAAACTCTAAGACCCTGATGTCCCTTGTGCAATGGTTTCCTAACGGGGGTTCAGGTTTCTATCACTCCGGCAACCCCTACGATTAGTAGCCAAATACACAATGCATTTCCCTAGGCCCATATAGGTGAAGTGTCATGTAGTTGACGTTCACATGACACCACTAGAAGAAGTACACCACAACTTAAATATCAAACTATTGAATCTTTCTCAACACAATTCCACTACTAACAACATGACTTCTCCCATGTCCTCAAGAACAAAACGAACTACTGACAAGACATCATATGGATCATGATCAGAGATGAAATAATGATGTGTAACAATCTGAACATAAACGATAATTCAATGGTTCACTCAATAGCATTAACTACAAAGAGTAATCAACACCAGGAAAGTTTCCCCTAAGAACTATGCAAGATTCAACCCAATTGTTACAGCGGTGTGAGGTGGTGATTATGGTGCTGGTGGAGATGATGATGAGGATGAGGATGATGACGATCCCGATGAAGTCCAGCTTGATGGTGGTGTTGATGGCGACGATCTCCCCTCTCCGGGAAGGAATTCCCCTGGCAGAATTTTGTCTACCGGAGAGATCTTTCTCTCTGGGTGTTTTCCTCCTCGCAGAGGCGGAGGAATCTTTCTGTAGTCGCTCCTCGAGTCTTTGGGTTTCGGGAGGATAATATATGCTAGAGGGGAGAGCCAGGGGTGGACCAGGGCGGCCACACCACCAAGGGGTGGTGTGGCCCCCCTGTGGCCCATCTCCACTTCCCCTTCTAGCTTTCTTCGTCTTCTGGAAATATAGGATTTTCCATGTATTTTCTCAGATTTTCTGATCTTCGCGAATTTTGCCTCCAAACAGCACCTTTTCCATCAAAATCCTGACTGCAGCGGTCCATGCTCCAAAAGTCATCAACCATGAAAAAACAGATGATATGACATAAGTATCAAATATATCAATCAATAACAGTAAATTATGATATATATTAGTGATGCAAAATGGACGTATCAATGATCCAAGAAGAAACATTTGAAAAAGTGATTAAGTTCAAATCACGAAACGTTGAGCTAAGTGTCCGCATTGTCGAATAGAGAACTGCAGACATGTTTTCCAAATCCATAAAGGATGGCATATCTTAAAGCATAAAGAGTTATGTTATAAGGGAATATCTTGGAAACTCCTTTGATACCGACTAAAGTCAAGTAGGAAGCGAGGTGAACAAACATCAAAAGTTGCACAGAGTGCACTCGTGTTTCGAAGATTGCATTTATAATAATAGATAATGGTACCATCTAAAGTGTTGTATAATGTTATGGCAGGGCTAGTTAGCTTTTAACGTAGAATGATGTGTCCTAGGGCACTATTACCATGAGAAATCCCCCGAGGTTGATCTAAAGTCACTGTAGGCTCCTGGAATTCGGCCTCGTTCTGCTGCCATAGCAACGATGCATACACAAAGATGTTATCATGTGATGATAAAGTATTAATGTCAATCAAGGTGACATTAGTAAGTTGCAAATGGTTTGGGACTGTAAAGTACATGCCCAAGACTCAACCTCTTCCATGACCAAGCATGTTCAGGGTACGGGGATATATGGTGCAAATGATTAAGAACAAATGCAGCTAGTTTATTTGTACGCTAGTGCAAGTGGGAGACTGTTGGAAATATGCCCTAGAGACAAATAATAATAAGGATTATTATCATATTTCATAGAGTTTATGATTAAGTTTTATATCATGCTATAACTGTATTGAGAGGAAACATCAATGCACGTGTGATATATAAACAACTAGGGGTTCCTGGTGAAACTCTAGTCACTGGTTCATTGGTTAATAGATGATCAAGGTTTCCTGATCATGTGGCATTTATGCTAGTTGGAAATGGAGTCAACTCATTATGAGAATGAGATGTTGAACCAATACCCAACCTAAACATCATGACCCGATCATGTCACGAAGTTCAAGTTACGATGATTAGAATGGATCCTCGTAGACTATTCCTTAGACCGTGAGGCTATATAAATCACTGTCTCCTGAGAATGCTTAGATAGCATCAAACGTCACTTGGTAATACAGTGACAATAAAGGTGTGTTCAGGTATTCGGAGGAACCGTAGAGGCAATATATGCCAAGAGCGGGATTTGTCTGTCCACATGACGGTAAAGATACTCAAGGGCCCACTCGAAAAATTTATATCCAATAGCTGCGAAGCGTGTGATTTGATCACAGGGATATCACTTGTCGAAACGAGTCAAGTAGCATTGTTCGGTAATGAGACTGAACACAACATGGTGATGTCATTGATCAGATCTCGCGCAATGTAAGTATCAAGAGACAAAGGGAATAAGACACGATTGTCCTGGTTCAAACGACGAAAGATCTTCGTGGAATGCACAGGGGTCACATGGCCATCTAGGTCCCTCTGTCGATCATTGGTCCAGGAGTATCCCGGCCATGTCTGGAGTGTTCCTGAACCATGGGGTATCACGCTTAAGGGCTTGATGATGCTTAGAGAGTGTTTATAGGATCGGTAGAATCACCGAAGAAGAGAAGAGAGAAAACCAGAAGGGTTTTGGTAAGTCTGGAGGATGTCCAGAGTGGAGCTGGAAGGTGTTCCATAGCCACGAAGATTGAATAATATGTGAATGAATGTTAAATATTGATTTAATCATTTATTCATAATTATTTAATAAAAGATAAAATCAATTAAATGGTCAAAGGGCTTAATGGGCCAATTCCTGGAGGGGAAAGGGCCCAAGAGGGGACTACACCCCTAGGAGAGGCCTAGGGGGTGGCCGGCGGCCCTAGTGGGCCTGCCCCATGTGGGGCCCATGGTGGGGGGCAGGTCGGCACGCCTCCCCACCTCTCCCTCCTTTAGTCCCACCCCGGGACTTTGAGGGAGGTAGTACCTCCCCTCCCCCTATATATAGTGGAGGTATTTGGCCAGATAAAGACACACAATATTCAATAAAAGGTTTCCTCTCTTTTGGGGAGACCTCCAATTGATATTCTCTCTCTCTCTCTCTCTCTCTCTCTCTCTCTCTCTCTCTCTCTCTCTCTCTCTCTCTCTCTCTCTCTCTCCTGTGACCGTGGTCCCAAGTTCGGACTGCGCGAACGAGAGACATCTTCATCGCGGTGCGCCATTGCGCTGTAGGATTCGGATCCAGGAGCTCTACTTCCGCAACTTATGCTGGATCGGTGAAGCGGGAGTCATCTTCAGGCACCGGACGTGTGTAACTCCCCGCGAGGTGTCACACTTGAGGCACTCAAGTCGTTGGAGCCACAGGAGCGCAAGGACTTCATCATGACCTTGAGGTCAGCTTCGGCTCGTCTACATCAACCACCTCCTGAGCGTTGACAACACTTTTCGGTCTTCAAGGGTAAGTTCGCGAAAAGCCCCTCCCATTACTGCATTACAAATAGATAGGTCCTGGCAACATCAAGGGTTCAGGGGCGTAGGGTAAAATTTTATTGTTTTCATACGCGGAACCCCTTCACATACTGTTTCCCAAGAAATGCAAACTTGGACATCAGACAGTGGATTGTATCTTTCTAAGATATGCTCATCGGAGTGTAGGCTATATACTTTTATTGGTTAAATATGAGGTTCCTGATATGCATGTTGATACTATAATGGAATCTCGTGATGCAACACTCTTTGAGAATATGTTTTCTATGAAAGATATGCATAGCACTGCTAGAATATCTTTTGAAATACTTCATTAATCTAGTGCATCTATTGAGAATTTTGAACAAAACCACATGAAGGAAGTCCTTGAGAAGGATGACGATGAACCTCCCACGAGGAGTAAGAGATAGAGGATTGCAAAATCCTTTGGTAATTATTTCACCATGTACCTTATGGATGATACTCCTAGATCCATTGCTGAGGCATATGCATATCCTGCTGCAGATGATTGGAAAGAAGCTATCCAAAATGATATGGACTCGATTATTTCTAATGGAACTTGGGAATTATTAGAAAGTCCCTATGGTTGTAAACCTGTGGGCTATAAGTGGGTGTTCAAGAAGAAGCTAAGGCCTGATGGTACTATTGAGAAGTACAAGGCATGGCTTGTAGCAAAGGGCTACACACATGAAGAAGGCGAAGATTACTTTGACACATATTCACCTGTCGCTAGACTGACCACCATTCGAGTACTACTTCCCCTGGCTTCCTCTTATGGTCTTATTGTTCATCAAACAGACGTGAAGACAACTTTCCTTAATGGTGAGTTGTAAGAGGATATTTATATGGATCAGCCGGATGGGTTTGTGGTAAAAGGTGAAGAGAAAAAGGTGTGCAAGTTGGTAAAATCTTTATATGGCCTCAAACAAGCACCTGAGCAATGACATGATAAGTTTGACAGAACTCTACTTTTTGCTGGCTTTGTCATTAGTGAGGGCTGATAGGTGTGTTTACTATCGCCATGGTAGGGGTGATAGTGTTATATTATGTTTGTACGTGGATGACAAATGTGATAGAGAGTGCATCGAGGGAGATGGGGTTAAGACCCATGGATGTCACACCATAGTGGTCACCCAACCTATGTGATCGGAGAACCCGTGAATTAGGATCTGGGAAGAACAAGGTAGTGGTTTGACTGAGGAGAGTATTTTGTAACCCTCTCCATGTAAGAGGCATAACTCTCAAAATCTATAAGGCAAGTTGGCAACATGCCTTAATGTCTTTCTGTTGGCTACAACTAGCAAAGATACCGTCCTACAAGGCATTTTTGAAAGAACACACCGATATGAGCTCGACTATAAACGTCGCGGTCTATGACTGTCATGGTGGTGTCACGGTAGATGCCATGGGTAGGCTTATGTTGGGGCTGATGGCCGCCAAAGGATCCAGGGGGAGGATGCGATAAAGACTGCATGCGAAAGAACACAATGATTTACCTAGATTCAGGGCCCTCATGGTGAGGTAAGACCCCTACTCCTACATGTCTGTCTCTCTATCACGAGTTGTATCAGTAGCTACAATGGTGCTCCTCGACCTATCTGGCGAGAGGTAGAAGAAGCTCACTATGATCTCCTCTCTTAGTGTTTCTCTAAGTGTAAAGAGGGAAATGAGCCCTCAAGGGGTTGTCTCGATCGTTCCCCTGGTTCTCCTTACAAAAGGGGAGCCCATGGGACAAAGGGGAGTCTACATAGTACAACACAATGTGCACTTTACACTGTTGGAGAATTGACTATTGGGGTCTTGTCACACAGTTGGAGATGATTGGAGCATGGATACAATATGTGTACTATAGTCACGTCAAGAGTATGGTCTTGTACAAAGGCTTGTCTGCTTGTCTTCGTCTCGTCCTTGGTTGCCTCATCGTGCTTCTCCTCTTCTGTGCTTGGTCTTGGTGATGGAGAGATGGGAGTGAGCCATCATGAGGAGGCGAGTGAGTGGAGCCGACATGAGGGCAATGTAGTGGGGCGACGTGGGCGATGATGTTGATGACGGACAAGGGGGCGAGTCTTGATGGAGAACGAGTGATGCGCTGGAGCTCGTCCCCCGGCCTGGGGCGTGTCACCTGGGGATAGTAGGCCCAGGGGGAGAGAGCCGAATGGGCCATGTCGGTCTGAGGGAAAATGGCGAGATGGGCCAGCCGGATGAAGTGGTATGTCGGCATGGGCACCAGGATGTTAGCCTAGGGGAGGAAGTGGCGACCAGCCTGGGCCAAGATGTGGTGACGTCAGCCCAGGAACTTGTATGTCGGCTTTGGGGCATGTCGGGTGGCCGAGATGTGGTAATGTCATCCCAAGGTGCCTATAGCTATCAAGGAGAGCTTTTCTTTATTCTGTTTCTTCTCACTTACTCATTGACTTGTTTCTTTCCTTGATCCCCTTGAGTCACCAACTCTAGGATATCCTGGGCCATCCCCCGACAATGAGATTCAAGTGGTCTATATGCTCCAACCCGCGGGGTAGGCTACTGGCATCTAGGTACTGGTTATGAGTGGAGTGAAATCTATTGACACCAAACTTGCAATTCAAGGTTCATCCATTGTTCAAGTTATTGATAGACGTAGCTCCAGATTTTAGGTGGAAGTTCAACTTAACAGTCTCTACTGAAACACTGGTATATAAACAAGTAGCAAGGAATGGCAAATCTTCAAGGGATTTCTATTTTCATGCCCCTAGTTTGTTAGTTGTACTTAATTTTCCCCAGCCGCTTAGTTTTTCCTCACTTTCCCCTCCCTCCTTTCCGAAACCCTCACATGCTCTTGGATGGGGGGATGCCGTCAGGTCAAATGCTTGACCGTTACATGCTGACAGGTGGGACCGCGTTGGGCGGGTCCTGCGTTGAGCGTTACGTTACATCGCCTCGACCGTCACATGCTGATAGGTGGGGCCAGGATACACGCGGACCAGCCATCCGTCTCTCACTAACTTGCGGGCCTCGTTTTTCCTGGTTGTGTGGCCAGTGCAGCCAATGACAAATGGGGTCGTTCTGTGGGGACATCAAAGCCAATGAATGATGGGGCCGTTATGTGGAGCCGTTCTGTGGGGCCTTCGTAGCCAATGACCGGTGGGGCCGTCATGCGGGGCTGGAGGGGGGATTTTCATATTTGCCACGTTTTACTTTGCAACTTGCATATTTTCCATTTTGTGTGTCACTAGCATGTGGGGTCGTGTAAATTTCAAAGAAAAAGTTTGGCAGATATGCAAAATTGGCAAATATGAAATAATTGACACGTGGGGTCGTCTATGATACGTCGGCTCTCTCTCTTATCCGCTCCTATCCCCCAGCCCCGAGTAGCTCCTATCCCACCGGCGGACAGAGCATCCATCGTCGGCGCGTCGATGCGTCACCGGATCTGTCCTAAGGCGATACTGGATGGACTGTCGCGCTACACCTCAACCACGGCTCTGATGACCCACAAGTATAGGGGGTGTATCGTAGTATTTTCGATAAGTAAGAGTGTCGAACCCAACGAGGAGCAGAAGGTGCTGGCTAGTGGTATGGATCAGGAATTCTCTGCAAATACTTAGCAAACGGATTTTAGGGGTTTTTGATAAAGCAAGTAAACAAAGTACAGTAAACAAAAGACAGTAGGAATAAATGCAGCAAGTGGCCCAATCCTTTATGCAGGAAAGGACAAGCCGGTTGTATTACTTAAGATGACCAAACATTCTCGAGGACACATGGGAAGACTATCAAGTGCTTTCGCTTCATATAGTTGATTAATCTTCTTTACCTTGCTAAGTGTTGTGTGGGTGAACCTGTGCTAATGTACCGACCTTCCTAGGACTAATACATACTTTTGATTATACCCTTGCAAACATCCGTAAGTACAAGAAAGTAATTAAGGTAGAAACCTAACCACAGCTTTAAACTCTAAGACCCTTACGTCCCTTGTGCAATGGTTTTCTAATGGGGGTTCAGGTTTCTATCACTCCGGCAACCCCTACGATTAGTAGCCAAATACACAATGCATTCCCCTAGGCCCATATAGGTGAAGTGTCATGTAGTCAATATTCACATGACACCACTAGAAGAAGTACACCACAACTTAAATACCAAACTGTTGAATCTTTCTCAACACAACTCCACTACTAACACCATGACTTCTCCCATGTCCTCAAGAACATAACGAACTACTCACAAGACATCATATGGATCATGATCAGAGATGCCAGAAATTTTGAAAAAAAGCTTCCATTGAAGGGCTTTTTTTATTTTTTATTCAATGGTTCACTCAATAGCATCAACTACAAAGAGTAATCAACACCGGGAAAGTTTCCCCTATGAACTATGCAAGATTCAACCCAATTGTTACAGCAATATGGAGATGGTGATGAGGGTGCTGATGGTGATGATGCTGATGATGATCCCGATGAAGTCCAGCTTGATGGTGGTGTTGTTGGCGACGATCTCCCCTCTCCGGGAAGGAATTCCCCCGGCAGAAATCTGTCTGCCGGAGAGATCTTTCTCTCTCGGGGTTTTCCGCCCCGCAGAGGCGGCAGAATCTTTCTGTGGTCGCCCCTGACTCTTAGGGTTTCGGGAGGATAATATACGCCAGAGGGGAGTGCCAGGGGTGGACCAGGGCGGCCACACCACCTGGTGGCGCGGCCTAGGTTGGCCTGTGCCAGGGAGTGGTGTGGGCCCCCTGTGGCCCATCTCCAGCCCCCCTTCTGGCTTCCTTCGTCCTCTGGAAAAATAGGATTTTCCATGTATTTTCCCGGATTTTCTGATCTTCGCGAATTTTGCCTCCAAACAGCACCGTTTCCACCAGAATCCTGACTGCAGCGGTCCATGCTCCAAAAGTCATCAACCATGCAAAAACAGATGAAATAACATAAGTATCACCTCTCAATACAAAATATATCAATGAATAATAGTGAATTATGACATAGAATAGTGATGCAAAATGGACGTATCAACTCCCCCCAAGCTTAGACTTCGCTTGTCCCCAAGCAAAACTGAGCTCAGTAAACATGACCTCAGGTTTATGGAGTGAAGAGTCGATAAAATAATACGGACAAGAAGCATCACATTAATCAAATACACAGATCATAATAGAAGACAACTCACCATTATATAACTCAACTTGCAATGAGTAAATGAAACACAATAGAGATACATAAAGTAAATCATAATTGGTAATGGCAAACTTAGCTCTTGGTCAAAGAATAGTTGATAATTTGCTGGAGTTCACAAATAACTGGTTTTCAAAGATACCTTTCAAAGTAGTAAACACCCAGATAAGAGAAATGTGCAAAACAAGGAACATAAGAAACATGATTGAATAAATCATCATACGAATGAATGAAACACAACAACTCAAAATACTTGCTGAGATAGAAAGGAATAGGTTTACTGACTCAACTACAAAGTAAAAAATAAAGGCCCTTCATAGAGGGAAGCAGGGATTGCAAGTCTCATAAAGAGCTCCCAAAAATTATGATACTTACTAGCTTTCAGCTCTCATTGCCCCTATCATAGGCATATTTTGGTGATTAAGGTTAAAGTGACACAACTAAGAGGATATGCTTGACAAGTTATAAGTTGAAATCTCATGCCCCTTACTTATGAGTACCGAACCTCATGCTACTTCAGTCACGAGTAAGCTCTTGTCATTGTAAATACATGTGTATCATTGAGAACCGCCAACGGGGTACCCCTTGCACATGACACAGGAGCTATCCCATAATCAAAATGACAAGGCAAGTAGACAATGAGCATCTCAGCGATCTTTTTATTTGCTATTTGCATAGGTTTTTATTGAGGATGCTTCATAGAATACCCACTATAGTTGTGCTGCAAGTTTCCACCATGATTAGGCATGGCTTAGGCTAGCGGCCTAGGCGTTTCTCTAACACACATATAAACTCCATGATCTTAGAAGTTCCCCTTTTATTTCACACCACCGGGATACATAGGCAAAAGAATCATGATATCAACTAGGCACCAAGTACCATGGTAGTGTTCAAAGCGTTCCCCATGATGCATGGTTCTACTAACTTCAACTCATAAAGCGCAAGCATACACGCAACAAAGGAGGACCCAATGGTTCAAGTTTATGAAATACAAGAAAGTAAAGTGTGCCATCAAGTTCGTGAGAGCTTTAATCACTAATTTTCACATAACAAGTTTAATTTGGAAGGTAGATAAAAACAAGAATTTGCTTGGAATAGCAATAATGCTAATAGGTGGGTATGGTGGACACAAATGGCAAAGGTTTTGGTTTTAAAGGATTGGATGCACGAGAAGAATTCCCTCTCAGTACAGGTTTTTGGCTAGCAAGGATGGGTAGCAAGTATAAGAGTTGAAGGAAACAAACAAACATACAAGTGATAAAAACAAACATGCAATCTTCCTTGGAAGCACAAAAGATCTTAACTAGAGAATACTAGACTTATGAGCAAATCAAGAAAGAAAGATGATGAGATTATATTTCTTTAGAGTACTTTTATCTTTTCATTCAACTCTCAAAAATAGTGTGCTACTGACCGAGCCAGGTTTGCCAAAACCAACTAAATTAACTCAATGATCCCAAAGTGATACCAATACTAACAACAAGATCAATCATATAACCACGAATTGAAAACTAATATAAGCTATGCAAAAGAGTAAATGATAGAACTTCTCATTAATATTCCATAACGGCAACTCACACCAAGGGATACATATCTAACGAGAGAGGAGACACTTCCATAATGCAAACAATCCTACATAATAACTTCTCTATTCATGATATGACTCTACCAAAAAGGTAAAAAGATAGAAGATAGTGATGTGATACCGCGGCACTCCCCCAAGCTTGGAACAAACCAAGGGGATGCCAAACCTGATGACGAATTACTCCTTCTTAGTTCACGTGAGGAAATCTTCCAGCATCTTCGAAGCCTGTTGTTCTCCCATTGAAGCATGTCCACCTTCCTCCTCAAGTCTCGGTACTTATCGCAGAACTCCTTAGTGACTCGTAGGGCTTCCGTTGATGCAGGGCAAGAGACTAAAGGTACCAGCCCCTGCTTGGGGTCTTGGAGATCCTCCTCCATAGGCTCTTTCCCTTTATCCTTGGCGGGCACCATTGTGCTGCTAAACCTTCAAAGAGTATGTCCTGGCAGAAACAGATAGAAATGAAAACATGACGAAAACACAATATACGAACCTCGGGGGATTCGGGGGTTTATATATTACGAAGTTTCAGAACAAAAGGAAGGTACTAGGAGAAAACGAGTCAGAGGCGGAGTCCGGGGTGGACTCACCACCTGGTGGCCCGGCCAGGGGTGGGCCCGCGCCTCAGGGTGGTGTGAGCCACCCTGGCTCCGCTTTCGTCCCTCTTTCGCTTCGTAGCTTTCCTTATTGACTAAAAACTGCAAAAATATAGTTGGATTGTATTTTCGCGGAACTTTTCTTACCAGAATTGTTACCTATTTGAAAACGGACTCTGCGGGTCTCTGAATTTGGTATCTAGTAGATTATTCCAGAGTCACCACTTGAATAACATCAATATCTTCTTCTTCATACACTCATTACTTGAGTCATGAAACCTTTCTCTTTCTCATTACACCATTATCTCCACTACCTGGAAATTTCTTTCACACAAAACTTCACATAATTCTCATTAGCAACATTAGTGTAAGCGAAGTAATAAACCTTTTGAGTTCAACTTCAACTGAAATCCATCAAAACATAAGCTACTGAAACAAATCCTTCCGAAAACCCAAAAAGAATCCAAAAAGGAAATCGATTAAAGAAGCAAATGCAAGAGTGGCAAAATCTATCAAAACAGACCAGCAGGTAAAGATCATTTTTTTCTAAAATCTTTGTTGCTCAAATCAAAAAGTGCAAAACTAATGAAAGTTAAATAACAACGTGGGGCAGAAGCACAAAAAATTACAGCTCAATGCGACATACAGATATCTCTCACGAATTTTTACGGTGAAGCACAAAAATCTATTTCGGGACATCAACTTCCCCAAATATTACTTCTCTCTCATTAGAGGTTGATCTTGACACAAAAACCAAACAAAAATGATAAGGAGCGGTTATTACCGAGGTAATAACTTCCAAGACTCAAAGAAACAAAAACAAACTGAAAGCAAAAACAAATTGGGTTGTCTCCCAAAAAGCTCTTTCTTTATAGCCATTAAGATGGGCATGATAATTTTGAAGATGCTCACTCAAGAATATGAATTGAAGTGAAAGAGAGCATTAAGAAGCAAAAACACACACACATTTAAGTCTAACCCATTTCCTATGCAAGGGAATTTTGTAAACGAACAAGTTGTTGAAACCAGAGGCTACTTGCATAAGAAGGCAAAAGAAGTGCAACATAAAAACTTTCAGCATAAAACGAGGAAACTTGATATTATTGAGATGCATAAGAACACTTTTCCCTCTCCAATAGTAACTTTCAGTATCATGCATAAACTTAACAATATAACTATCACAAGGACCATCGTAGGAATGATCACTTATTCTATCAGAAAACACAGGAATACTATCTCTCATAACACTACTTTGTGAAACAATATTAGAGGTATCCTTACAAAGGATAGTGTGTCCCTCTTCTTCATATTTAGTAACGAAGTCTTTCACATTTGCTATTATAGGTTCATCAACCATTCGTTTATCGGGTTCAACAGGGTTGATTATACTTTCATTAACCATACTAGCCATCATAGAATGTTCCTTTATCTTAACTGGGAAAGTAATTTTCTCAATGTAAGGTTTAGGTAAGACATGATTAGTAGTATAAACTTCAGTATTTCTTGCAGGAACACTCTTAACAACATCTTTATAAGGTTCATGATACTTATTCCACTTCTTTTTAGGCACTTCAATGTAGGAAGCAAAAGCCTTAAAATAAGAAGCAATAGCTTGGGAGTCTAGACCATAAGGATTTTAAATATTTTGAAAGTCATCAGTTCCCATAAAAGATTCAATGCATTCATAATCATAATTTATACCTGGCTTTCTACCTTTGTCATTCTCCCATGCTTTAGTATTGTCTTGAATACGGTCCAGAAGATCCCATTTAGCTTCTTCTTCCATGCGAATGAATGATCCAGCACAAGAAGCATCCAATAAATCCTTATCATGAAGAGAAAGCCTTGCATAAAAGTTATTGATAATAATATTGTTGGGGAGCTCATGAATGGGACATTTGAGCATTAGTAACTTCAATCTCCCCCAAGCTTGAGCTGTACTCTCTCCATCAAGAGGCCAAAAGTTGTATATTTGATTCCAATCTTTATGAATCTCACTTGGAGGATAAAATTTAGAATAAAAGAGAGGCACTATTTCCTCCCATTCCATAGCTTGACCATTCTTCAGCAGCTTATACCATTCCTCAGCTCTTCCTTTCAGTGATAATGAGAATAACTTCTTCTGAACTTGTTCTGTAGTAATACCTGCACACTTGAACAACCCGCATAATTCGTGTATAAAGAGCAAATGATCACCAGGATGGATAGTTCCGTCCCCAACATCGTAGTTATCCATAACATGATCAATAATTCTTGTAGGTATTTTAAAAACATCATTCTCAGCAGGTGGTGGCTTATCTACTACCTTAGCAGTGATAGTAGCATTACCAAATAAGAAACTCAACGAATTATCCATAACGAAAATAAAGCAACTAACAAAAGTAAACAATACTCACAGTAGAAGTTTCCTTTACTAGTTCCACTCTCCAACAGTGCTTCACTCCCCGGCAACGGTGCTAGAAAATAGTCTTTATGACCCACAAGTATAGGGGGTGTATCGCAGTATTTTCGATAAGTAAGAGTGTCGAACCCAATGAGGAGAAGAAGGTGCTGGATAGTGGTATGGATCAGGAATTCTCTGCAAATACTTAGCAAACGGATTTTAGGGTTTTTTGATAAAGCAAGTAAACAAAGTACAGTAAACAAAAGACAGTAGGAATAAATGCAGCAAGTGGCCCAATCCTTTATGCAGGAAAGGACAAGCCGGTTGTATTACTTAAGATGACCAAACGTTCTCGAGGACACATGGGAAGACTGTCAAGTGATTTTGCTTCATATAGTTGATTAATTTTCTTTAGCTTGCTAAGTGTTGTGTGGGTGAACCTGTGCTAATGTACCGACCTTCCTAGGACTAATACATACTTGTGATTATACCCCTTACAAACATCTGTAAGTACAAGAAAGTAATTAAGGTAGAAACCTAACCACAGCTTTAAACTCTAAGACCCTTACGTCCCTTGTGCAATGGTTTTCTAACGGGGGTTCAGGTTTCTATCACTCCGGCAACCCCTACGATTAGTAGCCAAATACACAATGCATTCCCCTAGGCCCATATAGGTGAAGTGTCATGTAGTCAATATTCACATGACACCACTAGAAGAAGTACACCACAACTTAAATACCAAACTGTTGAATCTTTCTGAACACAACTCCACTACTAACAACATGACTTCTCCCATGTCCTCAAGAACATAACGAACTACTCACAAGACATCATATGGATCATGACCAGAGATGAAATAATGATGTATAACAATCTGAACATAAACAATAATTCAATGGTTCACTCAATAGCATCAACTACAAAGAGTAATCAACACCAGGAAAGTTTCCCCTATGAACTATGCAAGATTCAACCCAATTGTTACAGCAATATGGAGATGGTGATGAGGGTGCTGATGGTGATGATGGTGGTGATGCTGATGATGATCCCGATGAAGTCCAGCTTGATGGTGGTGTTGTTGGCGACGATCTCCCCTCTCTGGGAAGGAATTCCCCCGGCAGAAATCTGTCTGCCGGAGAGATCTTTCTCTCTCGGGGTTTTCCGCCCCGCAGAGGTGGCAGAATCTTTCTGTGGTCGCCCCCTGAGTCTTAGGGTTTCGAGAGGATAATATACGCCAGAGGGGAGTGCCAGGGGTGGACCAGGGTGGCCACACCACCTGGTGGCGCGGCCTAGGCTGGTCTACGCCAGGGGGTGGTGTGGGCCCCCTGTGGCCCATCTCCAGCCCCCCTTTGGCTTCCTTCGTCCTCTGGAAATCTAGGATTTTCCATGTATTTTCCCGGATTTTCTGATCTTCGCGAATTTTGCTTCCAAACAGCACCTTTTCCACCAGAATCCTGACTGCAGCGGTCCATGCTCCAAAAGTCATCAACCATGAAAAAACAGATGAAATAACATAAGTATCACCTCTCAATACAAAATATATCAATGAATAACAGTGAATTATGACATAGAACAGTGATGCAAAATGGATGTATCAGGCTTCGACACCTGTTTCATCCGCATGCATTGTACGTTGCGCCAGTACCGACCACAGGCAGGTCTGCCGCCACGACGACCGGGATTTAGTTCCGCCGCCATAGCTCGATGAACAGTCGTAGCAATTGCTGGTAGTGCTTGCTAAGACCTCCGCTCCTGCTCCACCCACCCTCATCGATTCAGTTCCTGTAATTTCCTCGATATTGTAGGTACAAATTAGTCTTCAATGTCTAGTCATAGCGGGTACACCGGCGAGGGTGGGGAATCTATCATGTCGTGGACACATTCTCCATCTCCTACCACGTCGGAAGTGCATGTAGCTCCTTCTCTTTGTACTACCGTTGAATTTGTAGTGCTGACATGGCCTATCAGACTGATTCCAATTTAGTTTGTTTTGGGATTGTTACAATGTCCTATGCAGGCCGATGATCCATGGTACATTGCATACCAAGATGAATCAACTCAGTGGTCTAGCCATAGGATGGATTTAGAGGAGATGGTTGCCAAGTTAGGTGATGAATTGGCCCGTAAAAACCTATTGATATTCGAGCTGAAGCGTACTGTCGAGGAAGAATTCAGAGCTTATTTCCTAAGGTTGATCTTGCCGTATCTGATCAAGTCGTAGAAAATCTAAACCATGAACTTCAAGTGAAGCGGGCCGGGGGGGGGGGGTAGTAGATTCATGTGGGCAGTTTTAGTAGTTGTTATTAGGGATATACTTTCCGGGTATCCTCACTGTGCCTCACTGACTAGTGTGGCCCACTTCAGGTTAGAGCATTGCTTCACGGGCGGCCCAGTCAGGGAGAAGAGACGGAGTCCAGTCCGGCTACGGGAAGGCCCAGAAGACTTACTGACATAGGCCTGTAATGTTACTTGTAGTTCAAGATGTACTCTGTAACCGACTCTTAGTCGTAGCCGGATAGGTCTCTCTTGTAAACCCTAGGATGGATATCTATATAAGTCGTCCTAGGGAGAGCCTTTAGGGCACCCTCACTACAATCTCAACTTGCATAGGCGAAACCCTTGTAACCCATATTCTGGCTCTGCCGTATTACTGGATTGCTAACAGGAGTAGGATCCATCCAAAGCCGACAGATTTGAACCTGGGTAAACTTGTGTGCTCACCGTCCCGGAATACAGTACGTCTCACACCCCTCTCTTCCGCACACCTCGAGGACCCCCTCATGGCGTACTTGTCATCAATCCGACGATGGGGCAAGTGAGTTTCGGATCTGCGTTCTGGGCAGAATCTGCAAGAATCAGAATCGGCGAGACTATCGCCATCAGTCACATCCTCTATGCCAGCGACGTCCCTCTCATCGTTCTCGATGAGACTTGGATTCTAGCTAGGGAGGTTGTGACTGCCTACACCATCATGTCTTTTGGCGAGATTGATGTTTACATTAGTTTTGCTGAACCTGCCCTACCCACCCCAGCGGTGATGATAGAGGCAGAAGAAGTTTCTAGCTCCCCTCTATCTGCAGAGGCGGCGGAGTTCCGGATTCCACAAACCCCTTATCCCACCTAGCCCGCACCTATTGTGGGGTTAGTAGAGAAAGCTGAGCCTGAAGCAGATCTTGCGGTACAAGTCGAATCTAGAGGGGATCTCCCTAGAGAGGCCGAATCCTAGATCGATCCACCCGCTAGGGTCGAAATCCAGGAAGAGCAAGTTAACAACGCTGGTTCCAGCTCTTCTAACACCGGAATGGATTAACCCTTCCTGAGGAATATGTTGAGGCGCATGATGATGAAAGACGCAATCGTGGATAAGTTTCTCGAAACCATCAGAATTTTCGAGGAAGCCCACGAGGAATGCCGCAACTACCTCAGGACGCATGCATCACACTTTGTTAGATATGTTGGATCCGGATCCGGCTCTGCCGATGCTGGAGACAACAAAGACTAGGTGCTGGAGGCGATCGGAACAAACACCGACTTATCGGCATCTTCGGATGACTCCATGACATCAGCGGAGTTCCGAAAGTTCTCCGCGGAACACGAAGAGGAGTTTAACTCCAAAGCTGCAGAAGACTCTCGGACGAAGGATCCGGAGAAAACTCTCCAAAAGCACAGGATGACATGGATCTCGGAGCTAACCCCGATGTCCAGATGTCCAAAAGTACCGATCAGAGCTTGACTCTGGGAAACAGACCCAAAGCCATATTTTGCTACCGGCACTGCCAGGAAAGCAAAGAAGAGGAACAAGAAGAACAAGACCCCGGCAAAAGATCCTCCATTGGAGGAAGTGCTTGCCGAGGATTACGAAGAAGACTCGGATGGAGCTTTAATCCAAGACGAGCCCAAAGAAGCTTCGATGGATGGACACGTGGTCACTGCTGGCGCCCGTAAACTCATCGATGCTGCATTAACTACACCTATCCCTACATTTGTAGAACTTACTACTGCAGAATTGGAAGAAAGGGCTGAAGCCCTAGAAGCGCATCGCCAAGTACTCCTGGATGAAGCCAAAAATATCGAGGAAGAGAAGAAGCGCATAGCCACCATGGAGAAGTTCATCTCTCTACAACATCAAAAGACCTGGAAAGGCCACGTGCGGGCCGACAAATTTTCGGAAGTCCGCAAAGTCCTCTTTGAGGGAGATCCGGGGATGCCTCGGACCGGAAGCAAAGGAAATCTGGTGTACCCAACACCAGTACAGAACATCACCACGGCTCGAGATATCCTGGCAAATAATCCAAGCCCAGAAGAGGTTCGGCTGGGCATAAAGCTGCTCAACAAGGGTCTGGAGCAACAAAAGGTCACGAAATCCGGGAGCGGAAAACTGGTCTCTCGATCCGGCCAATGTTGCACGGATCCGGGCTGGGATGATATCAGGCCCCAACGGGTTCTGGAACAGCATTACCGTTCTGACCATCGAGAAGATAATTACTCAAGAATCGGATCTTCAGGCCAATGGCACAGAACCGCGTGTGACTGGAGCAATGTTGCCCCAGCCGCAAAGAGAGACACAGTTGTAGCACTGTATCCGAGACACCCTTCCCGTCGAGAGTCGAACAATCATAGGGGAGACGACAAAGAGAAACGTCGGGAGGAGGACCGCCAAAGGATGCCACCTCCTAGACACACAAGCCGTCCGGCTGAATCCCACCATGCTGGGGGGAATGACGGACGAAGGAACGACGGACACCGCACCGAGTCAAGCCGGCAGGGGGCTCATCGTAATGAAGACCCTCCCTGGAACCAGATTAATGACGCTCCGGACGGAGGCCGGCAATCAGCTAGAAACAATCCACCGAAACCACCCACTCCACCATGTAGCCACCACAATGGCTCTCAAGGGGGCGTCGTGGCGGAGGAGGTGGTGGCATAAGCAGAAGTCCGGCTCCACGACACCGTAGCCACAACCAATCACCACCAAGTGATGTGAGACACCAGATCAATTCTAACATAGAGGCACGATGCTACGAGAACGATGAAATCTATGTGGGTCCAAAATGCTTCGGACCGCACATTCGACAAACACACTTCCTAGAAGGATTTTCTATCTCAAGGCATATTCTGGCCTACGATGGTGTAGCTCGGCCAAATACTTGGCTCCAAGATTTTTTCCAGGCTTGCTGCATCGCCAAAGGCGGAAATAGCTTGGTCGCAACCTGATATCTCCCACTTATGCTACGAAATACGGCATGATCCTAGCTCAATGAACTTCCGGAGAATACCATACACAACCGGTATGACATGCAAAGCGCGTTCTTTTGGAATTTCGAAGGCACATATCGGAGGCCCTGTACGGTAGGAGACCTACAGCGTTGCACCCAGAAGGCCGGAGAAACTTGCCGAGATTACCTCGGATGTTGGATCAACACCAAGAACTCTTGCAAAGGAGTAAATGACCAAACTATGATTGAAGCTTTCATTGCAGGACTCCCAATTGGTTTACTGCGTCATCGCTTAAAGTGTGACAAGGTCACTTATTTGGGAGAGATGATAGAAACAGCAAGCAAGTATGCAGATGCTAACGATGACGCAGAAGGATTATTGAACGTCCTAGTTGTGCCACAGTCGAAAAAACAACCAAAGCAACAAGCTCAGAAGCACAAGATCACCTCGGAAGAGAAACCCAACACGGAAACAGCGGTGGTCACCACTACTTTCGGGTCTGGAGGACGAGGAGGACGCGGCGGTGGCCGCGAACGCAGTCATGGGACATCAAGGGTCCAAGGTAGAGGAGACCAGCAACCTGGAAAAACCTACTCATGGGCCGACATTGCCAATAACCCATGTGTGCATCACTTAGATCTCAATGGGGGCTCGTCCCATACAAACGCCGAGTGTCTTTTCAATGACGACATCAAGAAGGATGATACCACTGGCTACAGAGCCAAGGGAAAGAAGGGAAATAAGAATCCTGAAAAAGAGAAAGAGACCAAGGAAGATTCTGACATGGAGGAAGCAGAGCCTTCAAATCCCAAGTTGTATGGAAAGAAAAACTTCCCAATGAAGAAAGACACCTATGTCACTTTCCTTGGGTCTCAACCAGCTAAGGTCAAGAAAGCAGTGTTGCATGAACTCAATGCGACTGTTCCGGCTGTCCCACAATACTTGGACTGGTCGGAAGTGGCAATCACCTTTGACTGATCATCCGCCTAAGTTGCACAGGCGAGGATAATACGCCTTAATCGTCAATCCACTTATTAACGGCTATGGTTTCTCCAAGACTCTCATGGGCAGCGGCAACAACATCAATATTCTGTATGTCAAAACGCTATGCCGGATGCGGATCTCGGAGACACATCTGATCACAGCTCTGTGATCTTTCACGGAGTTGTCCCAGGAAGACAAGCAAATTCCCTGGGAGAGATCACTTTAGATGTTACCTTTGGAACTCCAAAGAATTATTGGACGGAAGCACTTTCCTTCGAAGTGGTCCCGTTCAAGAGCGCCTACCATGCTATATTCGGACGGCCGGCTTACTAGGCTTTTATGGCTCGTTCGTGTTACATTTACAACATTATGAAAATTCCAGGTCCCAAAGGCGTGATCACCATCAGGGGAGACCCGAAGAAGGCGTGAGAGTGCGAGGGCGGAAATGCCGCCTTTGCTAAAGCCGTGCTGCACGCCCGGGAGTACCAGGAGATCAAGAAGACCATTGACCCATCCGAGATGCCCGTAGCGAAGAAGGAGGTGACAAAGCCAACTCCGGAGTTCAAGGCATCGAAAGAGACAAAGACGACTCCGTTGAAGGATGATGACCCCTCCAAGGTAACCCAGATAGGTGTAGGTTTAGATAACGCATAGGAAAGCGCGCTCATCAAGTTCCTCCAAGCAAATCAAGATATCTTCGCATGGTAGCCATCTGACATGATCGGAGTACCTAGGGAAGTTGCTGAGCACTCTCTAAATGTACACCCAAGCACTAAACCCGTCAAACAATCCTTATGATGTTTTGGCGATGAAAAGAGAAAAGCAATAGCTAAGAAACTAGCCCGGCTCGAGTTAGCCGGATTCATAGAAGAGGTCATCCACACTGAGTGGTCGGCCAATTCTGTAAAGGTCCCTAAAAAGGAGACCATTGATTTAAGGATGCGTCTTGATTATACCGCCTTGAACAAGGCTTGTCCCAAAGATATGTTCACTCTACCTAGAATTGATCAATTTATCGACCTACGGCAGGCTCGGAACTCCGATGTTTTCTCGACACATACTCCGGTTATCACCAAATTCGGATGAAGGAATTAGACGAAGTCAAAACTTCATTCATAACCCCCTTTGGAACCTTCTGTTTCGTTACGATGCCATTTGGGCTAAAAACGCAGGAGCTACCTACCAGCGCACTATGCAGCATTGCCTCCATGATCAAATCGGACGGAATGTACATGCATACGTGGACAACATTGCGGTGGTGTCCAAAAAGAAGGAAACTTTAATTTCCGACTTGGAGGAAATGTTCACCAATCTACGCAAATACAACATAATGCTTAATCCGAAGAAGTGCTTCTTTGGAATACCAGCCGGCAAACTATTGGGTTTCATCGTGTCTCAAAGCGGCATAGAGGTGAACCGTGACAAAATCAAGGCTATTCTTAATATTTCCAGGCCAACTCGCATGAAGGATGTTCAAAGACTAATTGGATGCATTGCTGCAGTCAGTCGGTTTATAAGACGGCTTGGTGAACGAGCCGCACCACTTTACAAGCTCCTGAAAAAGACCAAAAAGTTCGTTTGGACTGATGAAGCTGAAGCTGCACTACAAGACTTGAAAGAAGTACTCTCGTCTGCTCCTATCCTTGTAGCGCCAGAACCTCAAGAACCGATGTTGCTCTATCTCGCTGCGACAAACAAGGTCGTCAGTGTCGTCATGGTGGTGGAAAGACCAGAGGAAAAACAGGAACACCTGGTGCAACGTCCAACTTACTACCTCAGCGAGGTCCTAACTGAATCAAAACTGTCGTGTCTGCACTATCAAAAGCTGGCTTACGGTGTGTTTTTTGCATCCCGGAAGTTACGGCACTACTTTCAGGAACACCCAATTACTGTGGTGAGCATAGCTCCCATGAGAGACATAATCAACAACAGCGATGCTACAAGACATGTCGCGAAATGGGGCATAGAGCTTTCAGCTTTTGACATTGAGTATAAACCTCGTACAATAATCAAATCCCAAATTCTGGCTGACTTTGTCGTTGATTGGATAGATACAATAGAAAATATGACCCTCCCAGAGTCAGAATACTGGACCTTGCATTTTGATGGGTCTAAAGTGCTCGGGGGCTGGCGTGGTGCTCAAATCACCCCAAGGAGATAAACTTTTTTATGTGTTGTAGATCCACTTCACGGCAACAAATAACATTGGTGAATATGAAGCACTACTGCATGGAATCCAGATCGCTGAGGATATTGGCATCCGATGATTAATGTGTTATGGAGATTCGGATCTTGTTGTTCAACAAGTGTTGGATATCTGTAACACAAACTAACACATGGCAGCAAACAGAGTTGTCGTGGATAAACTATCTAAATCGTTCGAAGGGTTTGAGGTTCAACACATCCCTTGAATAGAAAATGAGGAAGAAGGTGCATTATCTCGAATAGGCTCTGCGCGAAAAAAGGTCCCGGGTGGCGCTTTTTTAGAGCACCTTAAAGTTCCCTCTATAAAAGGAGTAGACGAGGAATATCCGACCAAATCCGAGTCACCTTTAGTAGCAGTTTTGGCTGTAGTTCCCAGCTGGACTCAACCCTACCTTGACTACTTGGTAGATGGAAAATTACCCGAAGACGAGGTTCTGAGCCGGCAGATCGTCCGACGAGTAAAAACCTATACTATCATAAGTGGTGAGCTCTATAAGCGGAGTGTGTCTGGGGTCTTTCAGCGCTGTGTATCTCCGGAAGAAGGAGTGGAAATCCTGAGGGAAATCTATGAAGGTGAATGCGGTCATCATGCTGCAGCCAAATCTATAGTGACAAAAGCTTTTAGACACGGATTTTGCAAAGGCTACCAAAAGTACGCCAAACAAGCTCATGTTCCGGCTGATCAGCTGCGGACAATACCTATAACATGGCCCTTGGCGGTCTGGGGCCTTGACACGGTAGGACCATTTAAACGAGCTCCAAGTGGATTTACTCACCTCTTAGTGATGGTGGATAAATTCACAAAATGGATTGAGGCTAAACCCGTCACAAGTTGTGATGGAGCAACAACCAAAAGATTTGTCGAGGATGTCATAATCCGATATGGTTATCCGCGTAGCATTATCACAGACAATGGGAGTAATTTTTCTATGGGAGAGCTTGCCGAAGTCTGTGATGAAAAAAATATCCGGCTTGACATTGCGTGAGTCACACATCCATAGGCTAATCGACAAGTTGAAAGAGCAAATTGTTTAATCCTACAAGTCCTAAAACCAAGACTCGAAGCACCGCTACATCGTGCTGCGGGGGCTTGGGCAGAGGAATTACCTTCTGTGATATGGAGCTTGAGAACAACTCCAAACAGGTCAATCGGATACACACCTTTCTTCTTAGTCTATGGCGCAGAAGCAGTTCTTCCTAGCGATTTGATTCACACTTCTCCCCGTGTTGCTGTGTATATTGAAGAGGATGCCGAAACTTCTCGACAAAATGATCTCGATTTAATCGAAGAAGTTTGCGTCATTGCTGGAATGAGATCAACAGCCTATCAGCAAAAGTTATGCAAGTATCATAGGGAGAGAGTCAGAAACCGGTCTTTTAATAAGGGCGATTTGGTTCTCCATCTTGTGCAGAAAAGAAAGCACAAACTTTCCCCAGTATGGGAAGGGTCCTTTTTAGTTAGCCGAGTATTGCACAATGGTTCTTACTATCTAACTGATATGCAGCCAGTCAAAGAAAGATCTGCTACTAAGAAGAGAAAGAGAGCTGGAGGCAGTACAGACCCGAAAGAATTAGACAGACCGTGGAATATTGCTCAGCTACATCCCTTTTATTCTTAAAATTATCTTTCTTTGTAATCATATATGTGTACATGTTCAATCAAAAATAAAAGTATTGGTTGCCTCAAATTTTTCTGAGAAGTTCTATATTACCATCTTATTTCCGAATGATCATGTCATAGTCGAAAATCCTAGAATACTTAAAAGTACTTTATGCTCATGTTTGTTCTGGTTAAGATTTCCGATTCTAAAAATGCTACCTTTGGGTATAACTCCAAATTTTCTAGTTTGTACTTTGGTTATTTATCTGATTGCTGGATGTAGGCATTTTCTAATAGTGAATTGTTGGTACTGAAAACCGGCTCTATTTCCGAGTTTAAACTGGCTTAGCAATTGATCTCCGTTGCTCGGTAGAGATTCCGTGTGGAAGGTTAGCCGGCTCACGAAAGGGATGAGGCGAAAAGCCCGATAAACGATAAGTACAGGCAAAACAGAAAAAGAGTGCTTATGTAAACATTTCAGGCACGATAAATATAAAGCCAAAAGTGCTAAATAGGAATATCAAATCTTAGCACTAGCAAAAGTATTACACTACTTATTTACAACCCAAATTGTTTCAGAATAACACATTGTTTTTTGGGTGCTTTATAATGCAGGGGAAGAGGTAGGAGCTGCCCGCTCACTAGAGACATCGACCTCTCCTTGATATCTTTCCGAGACATTCAAATCCAAAACGGTTCGTTTGTCATCGGAGACTTCAGCTGTTGCTTCGGCAGGCGCAGGATGCGTCTCCACGCGAGTGAAGAAAGGAGTCTTGTAGCTGCTCAGATCAGCTACGTAACACCCATATCCGGCACAGGAGTCCATGATGGCCTTGATATTTTGTTCATGTTCGTCTTCATCCACAGCTGAATACCCTCTGGTCACTTGCCAGATTTCCATGCTTCCATGGTGGCTCATAACCATGGTGAGAGCATTATGTGCTACGGTTCATGCATAGGACACGTTCCAGTCCTGGATGAGCCGGGGCATCTCTTTGGCCTTGTTTCGCACCTCAAAGCCGGACATTTTATTCATGTCTGGAACCTTGAGTACTTCGCCAATATCGTCCAAAGATTCGCGGAAATCATGAAGCAAATCACCGACTTGTGTAAGCCAGCGGGTGCGAGACTCGGTGGAGGAGGAATCCAGTAAATTCAGAGGACCTGTGCATACAATGCAGGGGTTAGAGAAACATATTCGAACTCCAAGAGTTGGAAAAACAAAAGTCAGAAAGTAGGAAACATACCGAAGATGACATCGTCAACTTTGGTCTTCTCTTCTCGAGTCTCTGGAGTTCAGCCCAGAGTGCCTCAATAATGTCCTTCTCTCTGAATAAAGCATCATTGATATCTGAGATCTTTTGGTCCTAGGCCGCGATCCTTTGGTTGCGCTCTTCGGTGGCCATGGAGGAGGATTCAAGGACTTGAGCAATGCTTTTCTCATGGTCCGCCTTGAGCTTATCCAGCTCTCGACGTAAGTCGGCATTCTCCACCTCCAAGGTCTTAAGATTCTCGGCTTCTTCAATCATGGCACAAGATTGTTTGACCAATGTTGTAAGCAAAAGAACAACAGTTGAATAAATAATTTGGCTATGAAAGAAAGAGCAAGGTTAAGGACTGAAATATTCACTTTCAGCCTCATCCCTTGACACCTTTAACTGGGCACTTTCAAGCCGGAGAGCTCTGATCTCTCTCCGCTTGTTGCAGATATTCTTCAAGAATTCCTAGTTATATGAATTAACTTTTTGTAAGTCAGAATACCTAGAGTCAGAAGTCTACTAAATACTCGGGCTAATATTTTTACTAATATTAGCACAAGCCTTGGGGGCTACACTAGTTCATTATTTGGAATCCTATTAAAGCATAAATCCGGAACATCTATCCAACTTCATGCTTGGGGGCTAGAGGATATGCTATTAAATAAGGAAAAAAGTGAGTTGGAATTCTGACTTACATGTTGTTCATGAGTGAGCTTGCTTAGGCTCATGTTCACCTTAGTGGTAACCTTCTCGGTGAGGGTTAGTGGGATTACTGGCGGTGGCAGAAGCACGCCGGCTCTCAATCTCTCGTCGTGAAGATGGACTTGCTCAAGAAGTTCGGAGTACTTAACATCCTCTGTTTCTTGTGCTTCCACCTCGGCAGTGATAGTCCGGCTTTCCAAGCATTGTTGGGCCAGCCGTTGGATCTCTGATGTCTACGCACTTATATTCTTGTAGACAGTTGTTGGGCCTCCAAGTGTAGAGGTTTGTAGAACAGCAGCAAATTTTCCCTTAAGTGGATTACCCAAGGTTTATCGAACTCAGGGAGGAAGTGGTCAAAGGTATCCCCTCTCAAGCAACCCTGCAATCAAGATACAAGAAGTCTCTTGTGTCCCCAACACACCCAATACACTTGTTCGGTGTATAGGTGCACTAGTTCGGCGAAGAGATAGTGAAATACAAGTGGTATGGATAATTATAAGTGGTAACGGTGATAGAAAATAACTTGATGGCGTGGAAAAGACTAAAGGCAAACTGAAATAAAGATGGCAGCAAGCAAACATGTAATATATCTAGTATTAAACAGTGATTCAATGCTTAGAAACAAGGCCTAGGGATCATACTTTCACTAGTGAACACTCTCATATAAATATCTTCTCTTTATGATACTACTCTTAACTACTCTCCGGTTGAACACTCTAATCGATGGTAGGGCTATAACAGCACACCTCAAAGTAAGCCTTTCCCATCTAGAAAACCCCACACTGTCACCTTGAGTACTAGATGAGTCCAACAAACACCACAATTTCATAAAGACATCCAACTCCAAATATAACTCATAACAAGTATTTGTAATCTCTAGCCTAAGTGCCACCATGGTGTGCATGCTATCACTTTCACACACATGGGGAGAGCAGAGATCTATTAAAGCACTTGAGTAGCAAGGTAGATCTATAGATTACAAGCTCCTGATCACAATATGATCACACATAGAGAGAGAGATGAACACATAGCTACCGGTAGAACCCTTAGCCTCGAGAGAGAACTACTCCCTCCTCATCATGGGAATCAGCAATGGTGATGGAGATGGCGGTGGAGATCAATGGAGATGGCTCCTGGGGAACTTCCCCGTCCCGACAGGGTGCCGGAACAGAGACTTTCTGTCCCCCGAATCTCCCCTTTGGTGGCGGCGGCGTTGTGGAACTTTTCCTGGATTTCTGATTGACTACTTAGGGTTTTTGCCTCAGGAGGACTTGCGAAGGAGGCAAGGTTGGAGACCGGCCAGGGGGCCCACACCAAGCCCTGGCGCGGCCTAGGCTGGCCTGCGCCAAGGGGGGTGTGGCCACCCTGTGGCCCCTCTCCAACTCTCCTTCTGGCTCCGTGAGTCTTCTAGAAAAATAGTAACTTTGGCTTTTGTCCCGTCCAATTCCGAGAATATTGATTTTCTGAATTTCCTGGAACCAAAAACAGCAGAAAACAGGCAAGTGGCACTGTGGCATCTTGTTAATAGGTTAGTCCAAGAAATCATATGAAAATTACTCCAAAGTTGGAACAAAACACAAGAAAGTAGATAAAACCAAGCATGGAACATCAAAAATTATAGATACATTTGCAATGTATCAATCTCCTCCACAGACTCCGAGAAATGCCAAGTTTGGCAAGACCTAGATTGCTGAGGAGGTTTTTAGTGAAGGTTTCTGCCGAGGGATCATTACCCTTAGAGGGTTCACCCTTATCAAGTTCTGAGTCACCCATGGTGACGTCAGTATGCGAGCCAAGGATTGCTGGCTCTACTTCTTGAGCCGGATCTTGTGCAACGGCCAGAGATGGAATAATCTCTGGCACTACGGAAGGCCGTGGGGTAGGAGTTGGACGTGCTGCGGCAGAAGAAGTCAAATTCAGTTTTGACTGGCGTAGGGGTTTCGACGAGCCTCCTTTCCCTTTGCCCTTGGTGAGCTGTCTAGCTCTGAAGAGGTAATAGAACGAAAATCGTTACACTTCAGAAAGAATAAAATACAAAGACCTTGTGAGGAAAGTTACCTCTTCACAACGGGCACTTCTTTCATACCGATAGACACTGTCGGAGCCTTACGCTTTCGGGTAAGCGCATCCAGCAGTGGAACCAATTCTCAATCATCCCGAGATAGCTCAGGAGGATATCCCTCGATGGGAGCGAGCAACAAGCTGAAAAGGAGATATATATCAGTATTGCAAAAAGACATAACAATGTATAGATGAACACACAATTCGAGTTACTGCTGGAAAACTTACGGGTACCACTGGATTCTCAGCCATATGCATGTCCAAGGACAGCTCCGGGATTTCCTCTCGATCCGCTCCCTTATCAACCATGTGATTTGGGACTCATAGTCCTTTTCCAAGTAAGGACAGGAGTAGATCCGGAGAGAGTCCTTCTTGGGCGCCATAATGGAGTGCATAAGCCGGTCACCATGGTGATGGAGAGGCTGGATCCAGCGTGCCAACCAGCAGTGGACCAAGTCGGACCCTTTAAGGCCCTTGTGCTTCATCAGATATTCGATCCGCCTCTTGGCAAGAAGCAGATCATCAGTGAGAGCCAGCGGATCTGCGTCCCAGGAAAGGGGCATGGCGGCACCGTCAACAAAAGCCGGCAAAGCAGTTGCTTTGCCGGGAGCAGGTATGTCCTTATGATTGAAAAAAGTGGATGGCCATTGTTTCACCGACTCACTAGCCTTAATCCTAGGGTATACTCGTTCTCTCCTAACAGAAAAGCTAAGAGTTCCGATAATGTAAGGATTACCGGCGGTGATAGAGTTCATCTGGGTATGAAAGTAATAACGGAAGAGTATGAGACTCGGCCTAATGCCGAGATACCCCTCGCACAAAGAGGCATAAGCACTCATCTCTAAGAGAGAGTTCATGGGGAGATGGTGGAGTTGAACTCCGTAGTAATCTATAACCTCAGAGAAGAAATTTGAGGGTGGAAAGCTCAAACCTCTGTCGAGGTGTGATACGTTGCTAACGTATCTATAATTTTTTATGTTCCATGCTTGGTTTATATATACTTTCTTATGTTTTGCCCATACTTTGGAGTACTTTTTATACACTTTCTTGGACTAACCTATTAACAAGATGCCACAGTGCCAGTTGCATGTTTTCTTCTGTTTTTGGTTCCAGAAAAGTCAGAAAATGAATATTCTCGGAATTGGATGGGACAAAAGCCAAAGTTGATATTTTACCGGAAGACACATGGAGTCCGAAGGAGAGACTAAGGGAGGCCACAAGGCGGCCATACCCCCTTGGCGCATGCAGCCCTAGGCCACGCCAGGGCATGGTGTGGGCCCCCTGGCTGGCCACCGACCTTGCCCCTTCGCCTATAAGAAGCCCCGAGGCAAAAACCCTAAATCGACCAGCCTCCAGCCACGAAAAGTTCCGCAGCGCCGCCGCCACCGAAGGGGGGATTCGAAGGACAGAAAGTCTCTGTTCCGACACCTTGCCAAGACGGGGAAGTGCCCCCGGAGCCATCTCCATCGATCCCCACCACCATCTCCATCACCGTTTCTGATTCCCATGATGATGAGGGAGTAGTTCTTCCTCGAGGCTAAGGGTTCTACCGGTAGCTATGTGTTCATCTCTCTCTCTATGCGTGATCTTATTGTGATCATGAGCTTTGTAATCAAGTATATCTACTTTTCTAATCAAGTGCTTTAATAGATCTCTGCTCTCCTCATGTGTGTGAAAGTGACAGCGTGCACACCGTGGTGGCACTTAGGCTAGAGATTACAAATACTTGTTATGAGTTATATTTGGAGTTGGATGTTTCTATGAAATTGTGGTGTTTGTTGGAACCATCTAGAGCTCAAGGTGACAGTATGGGGTTATCTAGATGGGGAAAGCGAACTTTGAGGTGTGTTGTTATAGCCCTACCATGGATTAGAGTGTCCAACCGGAGAGTAGTTAAGAGTAGTATCATAAAGAGAAGATATTTATATGAGAGTGTTCACTAGTGAAAGTATGATCCCTAGGCCTTGTTTCTAAGCATTGAAACACCGTTTGCAACTAGATCTGTTACATGTTTGCTTGCTGCCATCTTTATTTCAGTTTGTCTTTAGTCTCTTCCACGCCATCAAGCTATTTTCTGTCACTGTTGTCTTATATATATACCACTTGTATTTTACTATCTCTTTGCCGAACTAGTGCACCTATACACCTGACAAGTGTATTGGGTGTGTGGGGACACAAGAGATTTCTTGTATCTTGATTGCAGGGTTGCTTGAGAGGGATACCTTTGACCACTTCCTCCCTGAGTTCGATAAACCTTGGGTAATCCACTTAAGGGAAAACTTGCTGCTGTTCTACAAACCTCTGCACTTGGAGGTCCAATAAATGCCTACAAGAATAGAAGTGCGTAGACATCAAGCTATTTTCTGGCGCCATTGCCGGGGAGTCAAGGACATATTCACAAGGGGAGTCCCTCATAACCAATCTCTTTACTTTGTTGTTTTTGTTTTGCTTAGTTTACTTTTTGCTTAGTTTGCTTGTTTCTTATTCAAAAACACACACAAAATAGTTTTACTAGTTTGCTTTCTTTATTAAAAACACAAAATGTTTTAGTTCTATCTTAAGTTGCCATTATTTCTAGCATTGCTCCAATCACTATGTCACCCGAGGAAATGATTTTCACTTTTAAACAAGGAATTGAAGAGAGTTTCAAAGAAGCTTGGTCTAGAATCTCTAATCTACATGAAAAAACTGAACCTAAAATGACTCAAAGCTTGTTCCTTAGCAGTTTTTACCTTCGAATTGCTCTTTGCTATAGATATGCTTTGGATGCCGTAGTGGGAGGAGATTTCCTCCAATGCAATGAGGACGATGCTATTAATGCCATAAAGAAGTTGTTCTTTACTTAAAACTTGCCTAGCAAATCTAATTCTTCCTTCATAAACATATTTGCTAGATTGAATACTTTGAGACCAGCACTGCTAGTTTAAAAGATTGCTATAATACACTTAGCGAGCATCATGACTATGTTCCAATAAATTCTGAACCCTTAAAATGGCTCCCTACAGTAAATATTGTTATAAATAATGAAACTTTTCATGCTCGCTGTGATATCATGTCTGAATTTTGTCTTATGCCAAAAGATATCTATGAATCTTTGAATCTTTGGGGGCTTTCTGAAGGAAGAGAAGAAATATATCTTGCTAATAATGCCACAATATTACCCATTGGAATAGATGAAGGAGTGTTTACAAAGATCCTAGGGAAAATGGTTTCTACTGATTATCTTGTTATTGAATGTGTAGGAAAAGGACAAATCACACTTGGAAGATCCCAATTGAAACTCCTTGGAGCAATAATAGATGTGGAAAAGGGCACCATGCACTTTGCTTCTCCACCAAACATTCATATGTTCCCCAAGGTTAAGAATAAAAGTAAGAGGGGTAAGGGCAAGAAATTTGGTACTAATGCTTCTTCATTTGAGAACACTTGATGTTTTTCTTGCTTCTTATGCCTAACTTAAAGGCGTTAAAGAAAAGTACTTATTGGGAGATAACCCAAAAGGTTTAGATGAATCTTGGAAATTATTACTTCAGTAATTACCGCTCCTTATCCTTTTTATTTGCTTTTTGTGCCAAGACTAACCTCTAATGAGAGAGAAGTAATGCTTGGGAAAGTTGCTGTCCCGAAACAGATTTCTGTGCTTCACCGTAAACATTCGTGTAAAATCTATGTACGTTGTTTTGAGGCGTGAATTTTTGTGCTTCTTGCCCAGGTTGTTATCTAACTTTCGTTAGTTCAACACTTTTTTATTTGAGCAACAGAAGGTCTTCGAAAAAGTTGGTTTTTACCTGCTGGTCTGTTTTGACAGATTTCTGCCATTATTTGCGTTTGCTTCTTGTTGGTTCCTTTTTGAGTTCTTTTGGAGAATTGAGCTTTTTGAGGAAAGTGCTACATTAGCTTGTGTTCTAATGGAAGTTTTATTTTTGTTGAAACTGAACCCAAAGACTTATTATCTTGAGTGCACTAATGTTGCTAATAAAGATTGTGTGAAGTTTTGTATGAAGGAAAAATGTCAGGTGTATGGAGAGAATGATGTAATGAGATGAAGAATGGACTAAAGCTCAAGCTTGGGGATGCCACCCCGTGTCACCCCAAGAAATATTCAATAAGTACAAGCGTCAAAGCTTGGGGATGCCCAAGGCATCCCCTTCTTCAATAAAAATTCCAGGTTCCTTCCAAACACTTCATTTTTATTGTTTCATGCATAGTTGTGTTGTTCTTGGAGCGTTGTCTTTTTCGTTTTTCGTTTTGGTTTTCGTTTGCTTGGTTTTCTTAGTTTGCTGAATAAATTGGTTGGACCCCCTCTTTCATACATTAGTTTTCAAATAGTTGGTTTGGATTGGAAAAGAGTAGGAAAAGTTCATGCTTAAGTGGTAGAAGGAGCTTGTTTTTGACTGTGGCCTATGCTTTGTCATGCCATGCTTGATACTGTTTTGGCTTTATGCTTAGTGATCTTGCTGTAGCATGACATGTTATAAACAACTGAGATTGCTTAATGTGCCTTGGAAGAATCATTCGTTGTTTTAGCATATTAAAGCATAAGTATTGTGGTATTCTCCTTTGATGCTTTTTTTGGGTTGACTTGGCGCATGCTCACACCATGTTATGACTATCCCAAGTCACCATAAGCCTTGATGATCCTTTAGTTTTCGACTTGTAGTATCACTTGATGCTTTGATTAATGATGTTTTGTCGCTTTGCATGATTATGGCCATTATTGCTCTCTTAGTCGGTCGCTTCCAGTCTTTTGCTAGCCTCCATAACCAAGTGTGAGTTCCACTCATGCATCCAACTCCTAAAACCAAGTTATTCCAAAGAGTCCACCATACCTACCTATTAGCATTTTCTATTCCAAGTATATTCATGTTTTTATCTACCTTCCGAATTAAACTTGTTATGAGAAAACTAGTGATTAAAGCTCTCACGAACTTGATGGCACACTTTACTTTTCTTGCCCCTAATAAACTTGAACCATTGTGTCGTCTATGTTGTATATTCTTGTACTTATATGTTGGGGATTAGCAGAACCATGATGTCATGGGGAACACTTTCAACATTGCAGTTGTACTTTGTACCTAGTTGATATCATGCTCTTTGGCTATGGATGTCATCAGTGTGAAATGAAAGGGGAGCTTGTAAGTCCATGGAGTTATGTATGTGTGTTAGAGAAATGCCTGGGCCGCCAGTCTAATCCATGCCTAATCATGGTGGAAACCTACATCGTAACCATAATGAGCAATCTATGAAGCATTCTTATTATGAAAAAAAAGATAGAGATTGAGAAAAAAGAGTTGAGAAAAGAGGAAAGAGAGAAAAAAGCACCATTTTCCCATGGTAAATAAGAATATTGCTGAGATACTCATTGTCTGCTTGCCTTGTCATTTTGATATGGGGATTCTTCCGTATCATCGGGCAAGGGGTACCCCGTTGGCGGTACTCTATGATATACATGTACTTACTATGACAAGAACTTACCGGTAACTAAACTTGAGTAGCATGAGGAGTGGCCCTCGTATTCAAGGGACATGAGATTGCCAACTTATACTTTGTCAAGCATATACTCCATAGTTTGTTCACTTTAACCTTAATCACTTCAAGATGCTTATGATAGGGGAAATGAGAGCTGAAAGCTAATAAGTACCATAATTTTTGGAAGCTCTTTATGAAACTTGAATCCCTACTTCCTTCTATGAAGGCCTTTCTTTTACTTTTATGTTGAGTCTCCACCTTCTATCTTTATGCACCTATTTTGAGAGCATAGTGGCCATTCTTAGTTCTATGTGCATTGTCCCAAGACTTGTTGATTGATGCATAACTTTGATATTGCTTGTTCTTAAACTATTTGTATCTAGTCACCCTTATAAACTTTGAAGGTGTCCTATGCAATTATGATTTGCTACATTATGAGGGACAAGATGAATACCACTATGCTATGATTTCTTTATGTGAAACAAACAAACGTCTTGAAAAGCATTGTTATTCATGAATCTTTTGTTTGTGCCTTTTCATGTTACAACATAGTTGCTATGTCTTATTGTTAGAACTTTATCTTTCATGCTCATGTTAAAGTACTATGATCCCAGCTATCAATGTTTACAAATACTTTGATCGGGTTTATGATGGTGCATGCCACGCCAAAAGTTATTCTTTCTTTTTATCACTTACCTACTCGAGGACGAGCAGGAGTTAAGCTTGGGAATGTTGATACGTTGCAAACGTATCTATAATTTTTGATGTTCCATGCTTTTTTTATATCTACTTCGCTTTGCTTTGTCAATACTTTGGAGTAATTTTTATACACTTTCTTGGACTAACCTATTAACAAGATGCCACAGTGCCAGTTGCCTGTTTTCTGCTGTTTTTGGTTCCACGAAAGTCAGAAAATGAATATTCTCGTAATTGGACGGGACAAAAGCCAAAGTTAATATTTTACCGGAAGACTCACGGAGCCAGAAGACGAGACGGAGGGGGCCACAGGGCGACCACACCCCCTTGGTGCGGGCAGCCCTAGGCCGCGCTAGGGCATGGTGTGGGCCCCCTGGCCGGGCAGCGACCTCGCCTCTTCGCCTATAAGAAGTCCTCAAGGCAAAAACCCTAGATAGAACAGCCTCCAGCAACAAAAAGTTCCGCAGCATCGCTGCCACCGAAGGGGAGATTCGGGGGATAGAAAGTCTCTGTTCCGGCACCCTGCCGGGATGGGGAAGTGCCCCCAGAGCCATCTCCATCGATCTCCACCACCATCTCCATCGCCGTTGCTGATTCCCATGATGATGAGGGAGTAGTTCTTCCTCGAGGATAAGGGTTCTACCGGTAGCTATGTGTTCATCTCTCTCTATGCGCGATCTTATTGTGATCATGAGCTTCGTAATCAAGTAGATCTACTTTGGTACTCAAGTGCTTTAATAGATCTCTGCTCTCCACACGTGTGTGAAAGTGACAGCGTGCACACCGTGGTGGCACTTAGGCTAGAGATTACAACTACTTGTTATGAGTTATATCTGGAGTTGGATGTTTCTATGAAATTGTGGTGTTTGTTGGAACCATCTAGAGCTCAAGGTGACAGTATGGGGTTATCTAGATGGGGAAAGCGAACTTTGAGGTGTGCTGTTATAGCCCTACCATGGATTAGAGTGTCCAACCGGAGAGTAGTTAAGAGTAGTATCATAAAGAGAAGATATTTATATGAGAGTGTTCACTAGTGAAAGTATGATCCCTAGGCCTTGTTTCTAAGCATTGAAACACCGTTTGCAACTAGATCTGTTACATGTTTGCTTGCTGCCATCTCTATTTCAGTTTGCCTTTAGTCTCTTCCACGCCATCAAGCTATTTTATGTCACGGTTGTCTTATATATATATACCACTTGTATTTTACTATCTCTTTGCCGAACTAGTGCACCTATACACCTGAAAAGTGTATTGGGTGTGTTGGGGACACAAGAGACTTCTTGTATCTTGATTGCAGGGTTGCTTGAGAGGGATACCTTTGACCACTTCCTCCCTGAGTTCGATAAACCTTGGGTGATCCACTTAAGGGAAACTTGCTGCTATTCTACAAACCTCTGCACTTGGAGGCCCAAAAACTGTCTACAAGAATAGAAGTGCGTAGACATCAAGGTGGGTGCCGAAATGCACCCGCTCGTCAGCGTTGGGTTGGGGAACGGTTTATCCATAGCCACTCCACCAGTCGTCGGCGCGGAGGAGCCCTTCATTCTCGACAACGCGAATCTTGGCGTCATCCAAGACGCAGGGGATCCAGACCCTGTGAAAGCTCTCCTTCTCCACTATTGATGTCGTCGCTACTGTCGCCGTTGTGGCGGAGGATGAGGCTCCGGCCATCTTCTGGGCACCGGTGACCTAGGTTGAGCGGCGCTGGGAGATTTGGGGGGGGGGCTGAGGATCTCTGTTCGTGGGAAGCGTCGAGGAGAATGAAGAAGGCACTGGTGCTGGTGGAGAGGAAAGGGATAGATCTCAACCCCTTATATCCTTCATCTACGCCAAGATTCTTGCAATGTAAATAGTAACTGTGCCACGCATCATGGAAGGAGCTGGGTAACTCCCTCGCGGTGATTACGCTGCCTCGATCTCCGTGCACGCATTAAAACGATGCCTCGGTTCAGCAAAAGCCGGACCCACCAACGGTCATGCTGATAGGAATGTCTGTCAGTGACGTGACTTGACCTTGACTGATGTCAGGTTACGTCAGAAGCCAAGTTCCGGCTTATTTTGAATTTCAAGCTAGAAACTCGAATAACCTATTCATAAGTCTGACTCGTTTTGAGACTCGGATCCTATCCTTTCTTTTGAAGTTTCAGGAACCCTTCAAGATCCAACAAGCCGAAGATCAAGCTAGGCAATGATGAAATCCGACTCTGGATCTTGGAGGCTTCCGGGGGCTGCTATTGGGGATATACTTTTCGGGTATCCTCACTATGCCTCACTTACTAGGGTGGCCCACTTCGGGTTAGAGAATTGCTTCACAGGCAGCCTAGTCAGAGAGAAGAGACGGAGTCCAGTCTGGCTACGGGAAGGCCCACAAGACTTACCGACATAGGCTTGTAGTGTTACTTGTAGTTCAAGATGTACTATGTAACCGACTCTTAGTTGTAGCCGGATAGGTCTCTCCTATAAAGCCTAGGCTGGATATCTATATAACCAATCCTAGGGAGAGCCTTTAGTATAGTATACAATCTCAACTCCCACAGGTGAAACCCTTGTAACCCATATTCCGGCTTTGTGGTATTACTGGATTGCTAGCAGAAGTAGGATCCGTCCAAAACTGGCGGATTCGAACCTGGGTAAACTTGTGTGCTCACCGTCCCGGAATACCGTACGTCTCACACCCCTCTCTTCCGCACGCCTCGAGGACCCCCTCATGGCGTACTTGTCATCAATCCGATAACAATTATCATCCACGTCCTAGCAGTTACAGTATGCGGTTGTGGTGAAGGGTGGCACGTGTAATGATTAGTTGAATAGATAGCTAGTTTAGAGAGTAGAATTGTTATTCAATAGATGGTTGTGAGTTCCTGCTAATTTAGTCACTTTGTGGTCCCAAAGTTGTCGAGAGAATGCATCGCGGTGCCCGAGATGCTTCCATTGGATCTAGGGGTCCCAAAGTGGTCGAGAGAATACATTGCGGTACCCGAGTTGCTTGCTATTGGATCTAGTGGTCCCAAAGTTGTCGAGAGAATGCACTACTGGGTCCGAGTTGCTTGCCATTGGATCTAGGTGCCCATAGTTGGCGTGCCAAATGCCTAGAGGGTCAAGTTGGGGCCAATCAGTTTTGGCTATTCTGTTGCTGCCATCATCGATGCCATGTAGAGTTGCAGCGTTGGTGGTACAATCCATTTCGCGTTCCAAATTAGTGGCTGAGATTTTCAATCCAAGTTAGTTGACTCAAATTCCTCAAGATACAATCGAATCTAGTAAAATCTAAATCAACTAATTTAGGTCGGAGGGAGTACTACTTATGAATCAGCTTTAGAGCATATCCACCATCCTCACTGCTCAAATACATATCAATTTTGATTCAAATCATACATATTTCGATCAAATTTATACATGCCCACCGGAGATTGTCAAAACAAGTACTACTACTTATAAATCAGCTTTAGAGCATATCCACCGGTCTCACAGCTCAAATACATGTCAAATTTATTCAAATCATACATATATTTTAAGTCACGGAATTTTGGTTCAAATTGGGCTTAAATTTGTCCCAATTTTAAGTGGACGGTGAGCTAGCATCCCTCCCTGCCGTATGTGTACTCCAAGAAGTATGGGCAAAGTGCTCCCATCCGGCCTTCACCGTCGAATGCACCTTGACGTGCCAACTGCGGCCTGCCTCCGACAGCTTCGGTTCATGGGGGCTTGATCTGCACCGTCGCAGTGATGTTGCAGATGATGGCTTCAATCATCTTCACATCGATGACCACTATCGGCACCACATCCGTAGATGTTGCGGATGATGGCTTCAATCGTCGTTGCATCAATGACTACTATCGGCACCACAGTCGTAGATGTGAACGGATGATGGCTTCCATCACTGTCTTTCATCGATGGCCACTGCCGACACCACCGCCGTCGCACTGATGTTGTAGATGATGGCTTCCATCGGTGTCCTTCATCAACAACGGATCTAAGGATGTGAACGGAAGTGAGACAGACAGAGACATAAATTTCAGACGGTTAGATCCTCACCGCTGCACGTTGTTCTAGTAGCCACGCTTAGATCCATGCCGTCGCAAGACATTCTGACCCCCACGCGTAGGTCCACACCTCCGTACATCGATAGGAGGGGAGGAAGATGCGGCTGGTATACGTCCGACAGGGAAAGGGAGGGAGAGACCTCCATCCCGTCGGATCATGATGTATCCAACGATGGTTATCCAAGATCCGTGTGACATACATCTCGACCAATTAGAGCGCAGCCAAACTGAGCGCTAGTTGATGTGGCCGGTATACGTGCGAAAGAGAAATGGAGGGAGAGACATCCAGCCTGTCGGGCTCTCCTCACCGTACAAGGTTAGGTGCGCACATCGGGAGAGAGAGACCTCTAGCCCGTCGAATCATGATGTATCCAATGTTGGTTGGCCAAGATGCGTGTGACATACATCTCGACCAATCAGAGCGCTAGCCAAACTGAGACATGAAAGAGGGGAAAAGTGAGGAAAACTTTAGCGGGAGGGGAAAACTGAGGAAAACTTTAGCGGGAGGGGAAAACTAAGTAGAGATAAGGAAAACAAGGGCGCTTAGATAAAAAAATGACTAAGGGAAATTCAAGCTTTTGGCATAACAAATAGAAAATGTGTTATTTGAACAAAATAATCCATCTTGGCCAACATTATATTGTTTGCAACTCAAAGATACACAAGTGTGCCAAATTTGGCCTCATTTAGACAAAGTATGTTTTAGGATGGGTTATCTTGGAGGTTGACTGAGTAGAAAGCCATGCATCTTCATAGCTAGTAGCTCATTCCAAGAAGTGGTTTAGGGGAGAGGTCCATTTCTCTTTATTTCCTCTTCCTTTATTATTCATGCTAGGTTTTAGTTAACATAACAAGACTCCATGCGAAGGTTGCACTATTTTTTGACTTCTTTTTTGAATTAAACTAGCCTAAAACCATTTATTTGAATTTAATCACTTAGAAAAAGAAAAATGTGGCTGATTACAAGTAAATCCAAAATTTTCAATTTCGTATGGTAAATCAATCCAGGATACACAAGTGTGCCAAATTTTGGATCAATTGGTCAATGTTTGCTATGGTTTAAGCCATGAACTAGCTAAACCCCATGTGTTGACCACATGTCGAGGGAAAAACTGAGCAGTGCTAAGCAACTAGGTGCATGACAATAGAAACTTGCAATAACACATACATTATGGGGTTATCCAACATACAAACTTGGAAGCGTCACAAACATTGACAGTAGTTCAAATTCAATACAAACATTGACAGTAGTTCAAATTCATCATACAAATTCAAATTAATAATTCAAATTCATTTTTTCTTGCTCCTAGTGTTTTTCGCTGGAATATTCTCGGAGTTCACCACCTTGCTCCGGGTGATCTGGCTGGAATATTCTCGGAGTCCACCATCAGCTTCTTTCGTTTGTTCCCTTTGTTCTTTTTCTTTGCATCAAATGAATCAAGTGCTTCAGTCTGTCGTACAATTGGTTCAACCACGTTTCGATTCATTGGTTTATATGGTTCAAAACGCATTGGCATAATTTCTTCAATATCCTCTTGTGTAATTTCTTTACTTTTGAACTCTGCTTCCAATGAATAAATTGCTTCAATCTCCCATGCATTTGGTGCAATCTCCCCTTCATTTGGTTCAATCTCCTCTCGATCCATTGGTTCAATCTCCCCTGCATCTAGTTCAATCTCCCTGCATTTGGTTCAATCTCCCCTACATCTGGTTCAATCTCCTCTCGAACTATTGGTTCAATCTGCAATGTATCCATTGCTTAATTCTCCTCTCATTCAGATACTTCATTCTCATCTGCATTTTCTACTCCCGCCTGATCATCCATTCCATAAGCCTGGTCCACTGCATTTTTACAAATCCTAGCAATGTGCCCTAGGATCCCACAACGTTTGCACTTATGTCGTCGAGGTGGTGCACCACCCTCTGCACTAGCTCTCATCCTATTCTTCCTTGGCCTACCTGCTGGTCTAGTAAAAACTGGAGGGTATAGCTTGAAGCCTGGATTCACTTCCACCCATTGGTCTTTTCCCAACAAGGCTAGAACATTCTGAGCATATGCTGCCCTAAATTTGGCAACAGAAAAATACTCTGACACGTACTGATCAACTTCACCCTCTTCACCTCCTAGAACACCCATGAAAAACAATGAATGTATGCAGGGTTTCCCACGGAGCTGCCATTGCCTGCAGTGGCATGTCCTGTCAGCCAAACTCAATGGATACCTTCATTGCCTATCTTTAATGTCAGTGTATGTTACCTCAGCCTCCGTTCCTTTTCTAATGCATTTCATCTTCAATTATTTTGCCCTGGCATGCAATGCCTTAATCAAAGATGGGAGGATGAGATGGCCAGCATATACTATTGATGCAATTCTTTGACGCAAATCGATCTTTATCATAATCATCTGCCTAATCTTATCAAATATTTGCCACAACATAAGCCCTTTCAATGACTTGACCTTTGCATTGAAACTCTCTGCAAGGTTACTTGTCACATAGTCTACCTTGCAAATTTCATTGAATTCTTGACCACACCATTTGATGATGTGCATCCAAGTACTCCTTCACCGCAGGTTTTTGTTTATACAACACTTCCAAATGATACAGATGCTTCCTCAAACTACATGTGTATGAAGTTGGCCATAGGTTGTCAGTATAAACTTTGCCCTTGAATTTCTTTGTAAAATTCTGCACTAAGTGTCGCATACATTCCCTATGCTCCACTCCGGGGAATACTGCTTCTACAGCTTTCTCCAAACCTTTGCAAGCGTCCGTGTGGATAGTAAGTCCTGGTGGATGACCTATAAGGTCACGCAAATTCTCCAGAAACCAAGTCCAACTTTCCTCCGACTCAATCTCCAAAACTCCAAAAGCAACATGGAACATCCAATTGTGGCCATCAACTATAGTAGTAGCTACTAGTTATCCTTTAAATCTGCCATGAAGAGTTGTTGCATCCACGGCCAAATAAGGCCTGCAACTATCCAGAAACCCTTGCTAGCAAGCTTTGAAACAAACAAAAGTCCTTCTAAAGCACTCCTCCTCCATTGTCTTCCCTCTTATTTTGTACTGAACTGTATGTCTATTTATCTGTACAACACTACCTCGACTAGCCATCTCCACTTCAGCTTTGAAGCTGTAAAGCAACTGAAAACTTTCATTCCATGGACCATTGATCCTATCAAGAGTCATTTCCTTTGCATAGAACATCCTCACGTAAGGTACTATTAAACTTTTTAGAAACTTTTTATGAGCATTGTTGCACCAAGTGATGGGTTCGCTCTCATCCAATCCATGATTGCATCTGCCAACCACCTAGTCTTTGCTAGTTTTGTTTTGTCCTTTGGATGTCCCCTGGAGGTGGACAAGAATGTTCGAACTGGTTACCTTTTATCTGAAACATAATGAAAATGTCAGGTATAGTTAACAAATTCTACACAACAATCTAAAATACACAACTAGCTGTAATACCTGGACCAAACTGCTCCTAAGCATAGTGGATGCGTGCATCCTCCACCTACACCTCTTGTATAGGCACTTCACTGTGAACCTTGCTGGCTCACTCTTAATAACAACATAATTATTATTGGTGCAGATGCAATATGTAGTAAGGGCATTACAACAGTCCTGCATCATTTCAGATACGGTGCCTTCTAAAATCTTAGGATCGTTCCTGTCCCACTCAATTACTGGCAAGTCCTCACCGTCGTACTTGGCTAAAACGAGACTGTCATTGTTCTCCTCATTCTCTTCTTCATCAGTGTCATCAAATCTGGCACCGTGGGCCAATTCCTCCGTGTATTGATCCTCTAGTGCTTGTTTACTGAATCTATCTACCAATTCAGGAAACATCAACTCATCCTCATCATCTAGTGGAGGCGCTCCCTCGGCAAGATCTGCTTTGTCCTCCACATCGGTCGCACGAGCGATTTGGCTTACACTCGCAATGCAAACAGATGGTACTGTTGTGGACCTACAAGGAGCGCGAGGGCGCACACTATTAGCAGAGACAAGAGAGACACATGATGTCCAACCACCTGATGATGCCTGACCACCAGATGATGTTTTATCCCTCTTTCTTGTGTGTTCAACTTTAGGTTGCACATGAAGACGAATTCGACCAAAATGTTCGGCAGCATTCAAAGAGAAAAGCATTACTAGATCAGCATTGATAGTTAGTGGGAGAAATCTTTGCTCACTAATGTTGAATATTGCAAATCAACTGAATCGCCATTGCTCCAGGTGAATTTAGAATATATTTTATCTTTCAAATATCTGAGAGTTATGGAGGTCGCAACCACCGCTAGGAAGTAAAATCCAGAGAGGTACCATTCACAACCACGAATTACGCTAGTATCCAGTTTAACCGCCAGCCAAAATGTCAGCGATGGATCAATCCTATTCGAAAATATAGGCATTTAGCTGAGCACCGGCGATTTGCACTCATATGCCTATAATCAATCCACAAAGGTAAACAGTACTTACCCATATGGAATCCATGCATTAGATCCCTCTGATTCCGCCCAATCTTCTCCGCGCTCGATGGGAAGGACTGGTACACCCACTGGCATCGCATACTGTTCCACGAAAGGGGTAGATCTAGCAGAGGAGGAAGCAGCCGGAGTGGACTCCACGGCTAGGTGGAGGGGCAGCTTGGGGGCTGAGGACGACATAAGGTAGGAGGGCACGACGACGGGGAGCAGAGCGAGGGGGCGGTGTGGGAGCTATTCCAGGCTCGGAGCGAGAATGGCTGGTCCGACGTGTCTCCATGCGGCCCCACCCTTCACCACGTATGCAAGACCCACCCAACGCGGCCCCACCCTTCACCGCGTATGCAGGACTCGTCCCAACATGGCCCCACCTGTCAGCATGTAACGATCAAGGCAACGTAACGTAACGCTCAACGCAGGACCCGTCCAACACGGTCGCACCTGTCAGCATGTAACGGTCAAGCCTTTGACCTGACGGCATCCCCCCGTCCAAGCGCATGTGAGGGTTTCAGAATGGAGGGAGGGGAAAAGTGAGGAAAAACTAAGTGGCTGGGGAAAACTGAGTACAACTAACGAACCCGGGGCACGGAAATAGAAATCCCAATCTTCAAATGGGCATTTCAGATGTGGTGGGGGATTGTTAGAAATAGTTGGGCTAAATAATTTTGGCTCATGTAGATTTCAGATTTTTCCTAAATATCAAAGCCCATATGTGTGGAAGCCCATATATGATTTGGCCCAAGTTAGTGTGAGCTCAGATGTGTGTGGAAAGAGGAGTGGGAGATTACATGTGTGTGGTAATCATGTGATGCTCTAAGATTTATCCCTTTCCAAGGCTGACTCCTAGATAAACTATTTAGAACAGATGCTATGGTTGGTTTTGTTAAGTGAACTCATTACCTGATGGTTGCTTAGTTTTATTCACATATGTGCACATGTGCTTCTGCTAGGATGGATTTACACCTGCTGGGTTATCCTTCTAGGGCACATGCTTCTGGATCTTGATCTACTTGATTTTTCCTCTAAGTGGAGATGATGACTATGTTGATGTCCTTATGATTCATTTGGTCAGCTACATCTTGTTCTGTTGGTCTTGTAAGCTTTCTCCCCTTGCCTCATCTTCCTTATGTTTCTAGCATGCTTCCCCTGATGTGTGCATACTATCTAGGTTTATGATGGTATCTGGAGATGAGCCAACAGTGTTGTTCTTGGGATTTTGGTGGTGGGGTGATGATAAACATATCAGAGTAGAGGTGTTCTTAACTGATGTAGATACGGTGTAGTGTGGATGTGATCAGGTGATGTTGTTGGACTTTCTTGCTATAATTTGGGACAAAGGGAACTCTCTTTTGTACTACTGCTCCCTTGCTTGTATTATTGATAGCACAACTTGCATGGTTATGTGAGCAGCTTACAAGTGGGCCTGATGCTGGTGCAAGTGCCTAATCCTATATCCTTTAAGTTGTGGATAAGTCCAAGTAAAAGTGTGATCTTGTACTAATTTTTGACGGTTGCTTTTTTTACTTACCTATGGTGAAACTTGCCCCATGCCTGCGATGCATCTGTTTGAGAAAATTCATGTGATAAGAATAGATTCTACATTGGCCCCTTTTATACCCCTCGATGATGACTAAGCAATGCATTTTATTGCCAACCTAAGAGTACAATAACCCCCATAACCCCCTTTTCCATTTCTTTTGTTTGTTGTCATTATTTGCAGGAAACAAGAATAATAAGAAGAAGAAAAGAAAATTAGATAAGGTTTAGTTTAGGAATTTATTTCCTATTTGTTGTAATTTTATTTATTCTTTATTGTAAAGACAATGTAAAATATTTATTGGATAATAAAAGTTTAATCTTTTCAATTAGTTAATCCTTATTGTAATTTGTCTTTATTCTTTTAGACTTGTAATTTCCTACTTTATTATTTATGTAATAAAGAATTAAATTTTTATTTTTATTTGAAATTCATTTATGGAATTCATTTATTATTAGACTTCAATTTCATTTTGTTTTGAATTCACATATATATCATTTAAATATTCGAACTTAAATGTTCTCGCCCAAAACCCAAAATTCAACAAAGGTCATGTTGAAATTCATAACGCTACTCTTTAATGAACTAAACTCTAATTCATCGAAACTAGAGGAACTCCGATCTATTTGTGTTATAAATTTTTATGTGGAAATTCTCCCGATTTTCTATGCATGAATGTTACTCCCTATTTCTTGACTGAAAATCCTGGGATGTTACATCTGGTCATACTGATGCTCGTTACGGGTGTAGTGACTTCTGGAGAAACTTTACAAATTTCATCGAGGCATGGTTATGGCACGTGGTACAGGAATTCCTGTCCGACTGCTGCTTGTTATGCATCTAGTTGCTTCTCTTTTTTATCGTTTCTTCTTTATTTAGTTCAATCGTTTGCCTCTAGATTTTAAGAACTGGATTTCTCTACAAATACTAAACTAAGAAAACTTATTAGGAAAACTAAAAATTAAAAACCTCTAATTTGTTAAGGATGAGTTGACTCCCATCGAGCATTTTATTTAGAGATGGTCGATTTTCTCACCCAAATTTTGGGTTGAGAATACTCACCTCTGGTTGCCTAATATTAATAAACTTACTTCTTGGGAGCGCTTAGCAGGTGGTATATATTTTTCACCATCTTCTAGTTTCTTCAGGAAGTGACGAACTATCTGATCATCATAAATAAAGACAATTTTCCCACTACTATCATCGATGTTTTCTCCTACGGTGCTAAGAAAAGGTCTCCCAAGAATGATAGAAAGTTTGTCATCTTCGGGCATACCAAGTATAATAAAATCAGTGGGTATAACATGTTGATCAATTCTGAGAAAAACATCTTCAATCATCCCAACTGGTCTTTTAGTGGTTTTATCAGCCATTTGCAAGGTAATAGAGGTAGGAGAATACTTGCTAAGATCTAGCTTTTTAAAATGTGAATACGACATTACACTAACACATGCACCTAAATCACATAAAGCATTGTGTATGCTAGTTTTTCGTATTGCACAAGTGATAGCTGGTATGTCGGGATCACCAAGCTTAGCAGGAACTTTATCACCATAACTGGTCATTACTACAATAGTCTTAGTTACTTTTTTCTTCCTATTGATAATTTCTCGCATGAACTTTGTGTAGGTGGGTACTTGAATAACATCAGTTAGAGTAAGTTCTAGATGCATCTTACAAAGAGCTTCAGCAAAAGAATCATATATGTTCTTATTAGGCTCATGATGGATTCAATTAGGATAAGGAACTTTCTTTACTGTTACCTTTTATTTTACCTTTGGAGTCAGCTCAGGATCCTTCGTCATCTTCTTCTTGTACTTCTGCTTGTCTAGTTGTTTATCTTTTGATATTATTACTTCCTCTTCTTGTTCATGGCTAAGTTCCAAATGCTCTCTTGGATCAACTATTTCAGCATCTGAATCGTAAGAGTCATCTTGATCCCCTGTGTTGTTTTCTTCATTGTCCTTTGAAGCCTCTTTTTTGCTTTTTTGTGATTCAAGGTCAATATAATCTTCAGGATCGACAAGGTTTTATTCTTCCTAGGTAATCTCTTGGGTTTCTTTCTCTTTACGTGCCTGCTCTTCTTGATACCAAGGTGGCCCCTGCGATCCCTGTGTTTCTGTACCTCGCCTGGTAATGATGTTAGTAGAGATGGCTTTGCTAAAATTATTTTGAATTAAAATCAAAGCTTGAGTATCAGATATTTGATCACACTGGACTTGAACCATCTTAATGTGTTTGTCTAGGTGCCTAGTATCATGACCTAGATCATCGAAAGTTTTTGTTAACTCATTAGTATTTCTTTCATGAAACATAAGATTTTTATTAAAATGATGTCGAAATTGGATTTGTTGATGCTTGAACTGTTTCAAGGCTAAGCTCAATTCAACTCCAGTTATAAAGGTTTGGAGCACATCAACTTTATTCTCTTTAACAACTTTAACTAGTATACTTTTTTCCTTCATTAACTCCTTAACCTCAGGCATGAGTTTAGGTGTTATTAAGAGCATACCTTTCTTTGGTTCGACCACCATGTTTGAATTATATTGTTCATCATTTATAGATCTTACGGGAAAAAGTTTTATTACTTCTTTTACCGTTAGGTCATTCAAAGATCCTCCTGTAGTTATGTCAATCATTTTTTTAGATTCATAAGTAAGTCCATTATAAAAGTATTGCGTAATTAATTCTTCTTGAAAACCATGATTTGGGACCCTCATAAGTATTACAAAGAGTCTGGTACAAGCTTGTGCAAAGTTTTCTCCAATATTTTGAAAGAAATTGGTTGTATCTCGCTTGACCTACATCATCTTATTAAATGAAGTGAATCTTTGAAAAAATCTCTAATACAATCCTTCCAACTAGTAATAGTTCTATCAGGTAAGGATTGTAGCCATTTAAAAGTTTTATCTTTCAAGGACCAACAGAAAAGTTTAAGAAGGATAAACTCTTTAGGTAGTCCCGTTGGTCCAAGAGCATTACATATATCATGCACCTATGTTAAATTATGACTTGGATCTTCATCGTGCCTTCCTGCAAAAGCATCTTCTTGCATCATGCAGATTAATATAGGGTCTAACTGAAATTTAGTGCCTTTTACATCAGGATAACGTATAGGTTTTATTTTAAGAAGCATAGAAGGAGATTCACATTTCTTCAATGTTTTATTAGGCTTTTCTGCCCTGGTGATGATAGATAAATCTGTCATCAAAAGAATTAAGGTGCTCACGTCTACAACACATGAGTTAAAAAAGTTTTTGAAAATTTCCAGGCATCTTGCGCTTGGTACACGTTCAATATAAGGAGGTATAAAAATTATTCCTGAATGCGTAGATCCTCTGTATTCAATAGAGATCATATATGGTTTCAACACTTGCAATTGTCAAGAAACAAACACTCGGCACTTAGTTCACAACAACGACACCACAAAATAGCTTGATGGCCTGCAAGAGCATAGGTTTTTCAAAGCATGTTTTCACGGAAGTATTGTTTCCAGTTTTAATATCGAATCCCAACAAGGATCTTAGGAAAGTGTTTATCTGTGACGTTTTTGTCGCACTCAAGGTGTCTCTGGTCTTTAGTGAATTGACTGCAAGAATTAATGTGGAAAAAGGGTGAGTGTAAATGAAGGAGTTTTATATATTCAACTATGCTTAAATTAAAAAACATAAAAGTAAACACTAAGAAGGTTGTTTGGAGTTTCCTATAGATGAAAGATTAGGCACAAGGAGACACGGATCATGGTGATAGTGAATATGCCAAATGGAATAAGTAGAGTAAGTGATTATAATGCTTCTTATAAATATGTGAGTGGCAACTAACCCGTGCGATGGTCAATACTCCTCTTGGTAGATTTCGTCTGACTCCAATGGTCTGTCTACCTGCTACCAAAACCATGGTCAACGCATCATTTAAGGTCATGAGTTTAATCTTGGTGGTTCCTTGTTGTCCTCGAGTTATACTACTCCTCTTTGATATTGACCATGTCACTCGGGGATCGTTGATTCACTAGCAAACAAGTTTCTGTCTATGAGTTCTTAAGATCATGTTATTTGGGACCTTAAATTAGATAACAAGCATTAGCCGTACATAGAAAATCATTCTCACATAGAATAATTACAATGATAGTTACCAATAGACAAAAGTAAAATAGCAAATGACATCTCACAAATTTCCTACATCTCCCACGCCTATGGATATTTACTCGCACTTGAGAGGAGAATAACACAATGAGATTATAACAATGTAAATGGAGTTCATCTAAATATTACAGTAGCAAGCCACAATAAAGTTGAAGATTTAATCAAATACAAACCAAAGTAGGAATAGATGTTTGATTCCCTAATCTTATAAATGTGAATCTCTCTCTGTCTCCTTCAGTAAAAGTGGGAAATTGTGGAGGAATGGATGATCTAGAGGTTGGAGATCTTGAGAAAAGTCGATGGAATTCTTATTCTCCTCCATATCTGATTCCCTCTATTCTGGGGTGTTTCGTGGCAGTTGTGCAATGTGATTCGCTCTGTCTTCCTTCACGAATTTTTTTTGTTTGATAAGTAGAAGATGATGGCATATGGTACGGGCGGCCAGTGTGGGCGAGACCCGCCCATACTGATGGGCGTTAACGCCCTAGTAAACTTCGAATCAAAAAGTCTTCAATTAGAGATTTGCTTGTTTTGCTCTAAATAGCTCATAAATATCCTAGGATCCTTCCATAAGTGTCCAATACCTGAAACACAAATTGTAGAACAAGGTTTTTCTAAATTGCGATAAATTAGCGTTAGTCAAAAGGTGAAAATCTAACAAAACCCGATGAAAACCAATGGAAAAACCTCGGTGATAAGTTTTAAAATTTGGAGCTATGAGAGACTCAACCCGAGTCGACTCGAGTAGAGCCTTGGGAGCTACTGACATCAGTATGATATGTCGGGTCTCCATTGTTATTATGCCTGTTACGAATCCAGTACAAGGTCCATAAGAAGCAGAAGGTTCTAGAAGCACCCAATGCCTAGGAACCAGATGTGATGATAAAGGCAGAAGCCCAAGATGTAAACTGACATATAACCGATCCAAACTAGACTCTGGGACCCGACCTCTCATATAAAGGCTGAGAGGAGCCAACGGGGAGGGCACCGTAATCTAGTCATAGCAACCCATCGATTTTGTACTCTCCATCAATAAAGATCGGACAAGCAGGAGTACGGTTTCCTCTACGAGGGCCTGAACCTAGGTAAATCTCGCCACCCTTGCTTGTCTGATAAGCCGACGAAATCACCAGCGCACCCCTTTTCTTTGAAATCCAAGTCCATAATAATGGACATTGCCGAGGTTACCCTTGTCACTAACTAGATTAGCAAATGCTCCTGGATCTCTGGATAGGGGGAGCTCCAACCGTGCGCATTCATACATCAGTCTGTGTGGCTTAAAGAGGGTGTATCGTGAAGCTTCACTTTTTGTTTATACCATGGGACATGTCTACCTTTCCATGGTAGTGACAGAGCCAAAAAATGTCATGATGGCTGCGATTGGAGGACATGAAGAAATGGCGGAGATGTGTCTTGGACGCGTTGAACAATTTTCTTCATAGACTGTTGTATGAGCATGGCATGCAGGACGTTCATGTCCATCTCCGACACATGGTCATGTGCATCGGCAAGTGGGGCAGCAACGCTGGAGGACTTCATTGTTGGTGGTACTCCTTCGGTACCGGGTCTCCATTCTCAGGGTGAAAGATCAAGGTCTAACATTCGTTGGTTGTGCCTAGCAATGGTCTTGTCGAAAACATTGTTTTGAGAAGTTAGACTATCTCCAGGTCGAAAACCCAAAAGTAGTTGATCGGACGATGACAACGCTTGTGCATTCTGTCCTTCTCGAAGACGTTGCTTTTGGATAACCTCATTTGTAGTCCCGGTGCTGTTTTTGGTGGTGGTTTGTGTACTGCTGCTATAAGTGATTCACCATTGTAACGAGACTTTTATTTCTTTTAAGCAGTTGTGTGCATCCTTAATGTGTAGTTGATATTTTGTTGATGTATAGGTTTGATGTAATTGTTATCTTCGCCATGTTACTATTTATTATGTTTGTTGGAAAAAATATTACAGTAGAAAAAAATAGTACGTACTCCCTTCGTTTCAAAATATAAGATGTTTTAGCTTTGTGAATAAAATGTATCTAGACCTATTTTAATGTCTAGCATCTTATATTTTGAAACGGAGGGAGTACAAAAGACGACGGAATTCCAATTGGATCACTGAAGCCGGTCTCGTCTCGGGATCATCTGGCTGCATACACACCCTAGAACGGAGACGCGTCTCAATATACAAGTCAAAGTCACACTCGGCTCGAGCAACAACAAATTCCAAACAGAAATCGGGCTTGAAGAACAAGGCTCGAGTTTGAATCCAACGACGGAAGCAGGGCCTTGTCTCGTCTTGCTCGCCTCCTTCCGTCCGACGGCCCGAGTTCGAGGAACCAGATAGAAATCGAGTTCGAGGAACAAGTCTCGAGTTTGAATCCAACGACGGAAGCAGGGCCCTGTCTCCTGTTGCTCCACTTCCCTACCCAAAAACCACCGGGAATCGATGTCGAGGTCTTCCGTCTTGCCCGCATCCTTCCGCCCGACGGCCGTACCTGACCCTGCCGGCGCCTCCCGTGCTCGCCCCTGTGTCCTCCTCGACCCCATAGGTTACTTCGCCGACAGCGAGAACGCCACGACGGCTCAAGCGGAGACGAGCAAAGGGCAAGGCGTGAAGGTTTCTTTCACCCCTCGCCGACCCGCCGGCCGTCTCCTATGTGTGCGTCCAATGCCCTGGCTTGGAAGTAGACGACTTCGCCGTGGAGCCGGTCGTGCTCAGCGCCGACGGCCCCTTCGTCCTCCTCGCCGTCGGCTTCATTTACTATCCCTCCAGGCCCGCCTGCGCGCGGCCTGGGTTCTCCGAGTACTTCCTGTACAAGGCTGGCCCGGGGAAGCCGTCGCTCGAGCTGATCCCGCCCCTCCACTTTTATCGCCACTTTCAGTTCAACAAGGACGAAGTTGGCATACTACACTGCGATGACGGCCAATTTGTCATCGCCGTCCTCGAGCCCAACCTGGCCGAGGGTTGGAGCTACGACCTCCACCTCTTCTCAGGCAAGAGCAATGTGTGGGTCACCAAGCCGGTGAAGCGGGACATGTCTTGCGACTGGGATCCCGCGATGCTCCATAGCTCCGGCAAGGTTATCAACGTTGGGGATGGCAAGCTGGGCTGGGTTGATCTCTGGTGTGGCATTCTAGTCTGCGACGTGCTTCACACCGATGCCGACCCCTTCGTTCGCTTCATCCCGCTTCCCGAACCGATGGAGGGCAACAAGGATGGCTTTGGGGATCCAAGGTCCATTCAGGATGTCACTTGCACCAATGGTTCTTTCAGGTTTGTGGAAATGGATTTTCTCGACGATGATGACGGCGGTGACAAGAACAAAGAAGATGGTGATGACGATGATGACCACAACAATGATGAAGAAGACGATGATAGTGACGATGACAGCAAAGACGATGACGATGAGGACTCCCCTGACAATTGGACAGCTATGGTGTGGAAGAGGACTCTTTCAGGGGATTGGCATATACTTCACTCTATTGACATTGTTGACATCTCGGTGTCCACAAGTTACTCTGATATGGTGCCTGAGCTCAGGGATGAGGAGGCCATGAAGCCGTCACTGACGAAGCTCATGACTGCGTCGCCCACCCTGTCATTGCTTGATGACAATGTTGTTTACATGGCATCCAAGGTTAGCTGTGATGACCCAAGAGCATGGATGATCATTCTTGACATGAGGACCAAGGAAATGGTGCAGATGATCCTGTTTTGCGCTCACCGGGAGTGCAACGTCACCGTGAATTACTACCCATTTTCCTTCTCCAGCTATGTAAATGCAACTTAAGGCAGACATGGCAGCATCGATTTGAATATTTAGCACAAGGTGCTGCCTATCTGTGTATGCTAGCTTTGCGACAAGTAAATAACGAAGAACGAAAATAAAATCACAGTAAGGGGGACATAGATTTAACGTGGAAAACCCTCTCCAACAAAGAGAGGGGAACAACCACGGACGCCAGCCAGCGAAACTTCACTATAACGGAGAGTGTTTACACAACGCCGGGGATTTCACAGATGCAACCTTTTCCAACCGGCGGCTTACAAGAAGTATATATAGCGGTGGTAACCTAGGTCATCAACGATCCGTACCGTGGGGGGTTGTCGCCCCCCGCACCCCCACAGGCGTCCCTATTGGGTACGGACTGGGCCGACTTCAGGCTCCGCTCCGCATCGCCCCAAGCCTCCGGTGACAGACCTCGCTCCGCTCCGTCAGAAGTTGACCTTTACTTTGTAGAATTTGGATCAACATATAACAAACTCCACCTTGAGACAAATTCCTTCTTGTAGCATCAACAGTAATCATCTCCATGAACAAACAAAGAAAACACCTTCGGCGCCAACAACCACTTGGCTAAGCAGTTATACCAACTAAGCTTGAGCATAGCTCAAACTTAGCAACAGGAACAGGCTTTGTCATCATATCGGCAGGATTATCATGAGTGCTTATCTTGCATATCTTCAGTGTACCTTGTGCAACAACATCACGAACATAATGGTACTTGATATCAATGTGCTTTGTTCTCTCATAGAACATCTGATCCTTAGTAAGGTAAATAGCACTTTGACTGTCACAGAACAGGTTAATGCAAGAATCATCCTAACAAAGCTCAGCATACAAACCTTTCAACCAAACAGACTCTTTGCAAGCTTCAGCAACAGCCATATATTCTGCTTCGGTTGTAGATAGAGCAACAACTGGTTGCAGCGTTGCCTTTCAACTCACGGCACATCCACCTACCATGAACACATAACCTGTGAGTGACCTCCTCTTATCCAAGTCGGCAGCAAAATCTGAATCCACATAGCCTGCGAGTCCCTCACCAGTCTTGCCAAACTTCAAGCAAGCATTGGATATGCCACGGAGGTACCTGAAAATCCACTGAACAACTTTCCAATGTTCTTTACTAGGATTAGCCATGTAACGACTCACCAAACTCATAGCATATGATAGATCAGGGCGAGAACAAACCATGGCATACATCAAGGAACCAACAGCACTAGAATAAGGAACTCGAGACATGTGCTCAATATCTTCATCAGAACTAGGACATTGCAATGCTGACAATTTAAAGTGAGGAGCAACAGGAGTATTAACTGACTTTGCATCATGCATATTAAAACGTTGAAGAACTTTCTCAACGTAACTTTGCGGACTAAGAAATAACAACCTAGATTTTCTGTTCTGTTTAATTTCCATACATAGGATTTTCTTAGCAGCACCAAGATCTTTCATCTCAAATTCACTACTTAGGTGTGCCTTCAAAGTAGTGATTTCTTTCATGCTCTTGGAAGCAATTAACATATCATCAACATATAACAGCAAGTAAATAGGTGATCCATTAACAAACTTTGTGTAAACACAGCTATCAAACTGAGACCTCTTAAAACCTTGTGAGATCATAAATGAATCAAACCTTTTGTACCAATGTCTTAGAGATTACTTCAAACCATAAAGCGACCTCTTCAATTTGCACACAAAATCCTCTTTTTCAGAAACTATGAACCCTTCAGGTTGGTCCATGTAAATCTCCTCCTCCAGTTCACCATGCAGAAAAGCAGTCTTTACATCTAGCTGCTCAAGCTTAAGATCATGCATAGCAACAATACCAAAGAAAGCACGAATAGAACTATGCTTCACAACTGGAGAGAAAACATCATTATAATCAATACCTAGAATCTGGCTGAAACCTTTTGCTACTAACCTTGTCTTAAACCTTGGAGGCTCATTAGGAGACAAACCTTCCTTTCTCTTGTATATCCACTTACAGCGGACAACCTTCTTCTGTGACGGGCCCAAGCCACTTACCTGGAATCGGCCCAAGCCTCCGGCGACGGGCCTCGCTCCGCTCCGTCAGAAGTTGGCCTTTACTTTGTAGAATTTGGATCAACATATAACAGTGTATGATGTAGTTACTGATCAAAATGTACATGCGACCCCTTTTGCTTATGATGCAGACATGCAGTCATTGATTTGTTCAGATATATGAGATGCAGAGTTGCTCACAGAAACCCCCTAGTCAATTTACTGCCGAACAAACTACAGCTAACAAAGGTAGGGTTCAGAAAAGAACTGCGGTATGGCTAAGGAATTTCCCCCCGGAAATTGCCGATGCCATTACCACTGAATATAATCTTACCCCTGTTAAAAAAATATACCGCTACCTATTGTTGTTCATCTGTCAGGTATCAAGGAAATAGTGAGGGTTTTAGAGATACGGCGAAACACCTTTTTGTCAAGGAATTTATCAGGGAACATCGATTAGATTTTGTTGCTTTACTGGAGCCAGGAAGATCTAATTTCACGGTTCCCTTTTTACAAAATCTGGCGGCCGGTTTAGATTTTATATGGTTTTGCCTATCACCTCATGGCAGGTCTGGTGATATTTTGGTTGGCATTAACACGGATACTATCTAGGCTCTAGAGATTTATGTATTAAATTGCATATTAAATGTAAAAAAGATGGGTTTGAGTCTACCTATGGGGCTGCCCAAGACACACATAAAGCTGAGTTTCTGGCTGAATTGGTTCCTATGTGTGAGCCGGAACATTTACCTATGCTAGTAGGTGGATATTTTAGTATCATACGCTCTAGAGAAAAAAGAATAATGATAATTTTAATGCGCATTGATTGTTTGTTTTCAGTGTTATCATTGAGATCCTATACCTTAGAGAAATTGTTTATCTGGCAGGTAATTTACGTGGGCCAATCCAAGGGACATGCCAACTTATGAGAAACTAGATAGCATTTTGACCAGTGTTGAATGGGAGCAGAAATTTTCACTCGTCTACGTACATGCGCTTACAAGCACTAGTTCAGATCATACTCCGCTGCTTATCGACTCTGGAGTTAAAGCTCATCTAGGTAACAACCCTTATTTTTTTTGAGTTGTATTGGTTACGACAAGAAGGTTTTTTTAAGGTGGTTGCTACCAAATGGGTTGTTGTTACTGATGGTTGTATTCCGATGGAGCGATGGCAGAATAAGATACGTCACCCGAGACGTTTTCTCGAAGGTTGGGAAAAAAACTTAAGTGGAAAATATAAAAGAAAGAAAGATTGATTGTCATTATTGATAAACTTGATATGAAAGCCGAAAATATCCCTTTGAGTGTAGTTGAGCGTGAGGCATTAAGGGATACTAATGATCGCATGACCACCCAGAAGGACGAGGAAACGAAGTGGGCTGAAAAGGCTAAAGTAAAACATATACAGGAAGGAGGTAATAATACTAAGTATTTCCACTTGATTGCAAATGGAAAACATAGGAAGAAAAAGATTTTTCAACTAGAACAGAATGAAGAAACCATTGTGGAAGAAGAAAAATTTGAAAATTTACGTTACTGAATTTTATAAGAAGATTTTTTGGGGAACCATCCCCAACAAATATTTCAATGATGGAGGAGGTTACTTCGAACATTCCACAACTCATGGGTGAGGAGAATAGTCTTCTTACAGCACATTTTTCTGAAAATGAGGTTTACGAAGTTATTTCCCAAATGGAGCATAATAAGGCACCGAACCCTAATGGTTTTCCGGTGGAGTTCTATAAAAAGTTTGGGAAGTAATTATGAGTGATCTTTTGGCACTATTTAGTCAATTACATTTGGGAGATTTGCGCTTGTTTAAGTTGAATTTTGGTGTTATCACTTTACTTCCCAAGAAAGATAATGCGGTGTAAATACAACAATATAGACCGATATGTTTATTGAATATGAGTTTCAAAGTCTTTACTGAGGTGGGTACTAATCGTATCACGGGGATTGCCCCAAAGGTATTTAGACTCACCCAATCCACTTTTATGTGGGGACGTTGCATCCTGGAGGGAGACATTGTTCTTCATGAGACAATTCATGAGCTTTAGCGGAAAAATGGATGTTTTTTAAATCGACTTTTATGACAAAGTTAAACGTTCTTTTCTCCAGCAAACACTGCGCATGGAGGGATTTGAACCACTATGGTGCAAATTGATCGAACATTTTGTACAAGGAGGAAGTGTCGGTATTCGTGTCAATGATGATATATGTCACTATTTTAAAACTAGGAAAGGTCTTCGACAGGGTGACCCACTATCCCCGATTGAAAGGACACATATGTCGCCTAGAGGGGGGTGAATAGGTGGTTATAAATGTTTACAATATGTGCTTAACAAATGCGGAATAAAACTAGCATTTATTTTGCCAATCACAAAACCTATATATTATATGGTTCACCTATGTGCACCAAAAATTTGTGCTAAGAAAGAGAAGCAACAATGTGATAGCAAGTAAAGACTTCAAACACAAAGGCTATCACAATGTAAGTGCATAAGTAGAGAGCTCGGGTATAGAGATAACCGAGGTATGCGGAGATGGTGATGTATTCCCGAGTTCCTCCCTTCAAGGGAGTACCTCGTTAGAGGGGTGAGCGGTACTAAGATCATCAATGCCACAAGAGGACTCACCTTGTTCTCCCAAGCACCTGATCCACTACGGGACACTTGACGGCGGTCACCAAACCTACACAATATTGGAGCAATCTCCACAACTTAATTGGAGGATCCCAAGAATCACCACTAAGGCCACTAACTTGGGAAGGTCTCCAAAACTTAATTGGAGGCTCCAAGAACTCACCACAAAAGGCCACTTAACCGTCTAGGGTTACAAGAACCCAAGAGAAATAAGCTTCTTGATTGCACCAACCAAATCCTTCGAGGAGAACTCAAACCGATGCACCCAATGTAGTGGAAAGTCCCTCACTCTCAAATTCCATCAAAGATACAAAAGCTATTGGGAGAATAAGAGAGGAAGAACATCAGAGAAAAACCATAAAAGTCCCCAAGATCTAGATCTCAAGATGTTCCCCTCACTTAGAGGAGAGATGGATTGGTGGAGTTGTAGATCTGGATCTCCTCTCTCCTTTTGCTCAAATAGGTGCAAGAATCATGGGAGGAGGAGAGAGAGGGAAATTTGAAGAGGATCAACAATGGAGGAAAACAAGCTCGAGAAGATAAGAACTAATGGAGAAGAAGGGTCCCTTTTAAAGGGGGCAGGGAATCTGCCTGTTGGGCTGCTGCGATGACCGGTACTACCGGACTTGGAAGCGGTCCGGTACTACTAGACAGGTACCATATAGAGCAACCAGGTAGGACAGAAGAGATGACAGAGCGGCTGAGCCATCCCAGTCGACCCCCGTTAGTATCGGGTCTGAAAGCGGTACTACCACAAAATTGATAGTGTCGGGTCCAGAAGCGGTACTACTGTAGAACTCCGGTAGTACTGGGAGGTGGTACCGGATGCTCCAGAGGAGGAGCCCTAGCTCGCTGCTGGGTATATATGTGACCGATACCAGCGGTACTACCGCTGCCGAGTGGTACTACCCGACAAAGCGTCCGGTGCTACCGGTCACGACAGATAGTTCAGGCAGCAGTAAACGCAATAACTCGAGCATCCAAACTCCGAAAAGGATGAAACCATTTTTTTTGGAAATATCGGATACAACCAAGAGAGAAAATATCAAGTATGATTATGTGAGATACCTCCCAAGATGTGAATCCGAAAAACCTTCAAGATTAAAAACGCAATAAGATATACAAGGGAAATCCATTTTTGATGAATTAGAGCTTGTTATAAAAATAACCACAAGCTATAGAACCTCACATTATTAATATTTAAATAACAACCATGAAAGATGATGTCAAGTATGCAAAGGTTTGAGATTTCTCCAAAAGATACGATCGAGTTACTCACTCGAGAGCCCATCTTGGTAGTACGGTTATCTACCCTAAGTTCGGTCTCCTAACTAACAACATGAGATCCGCAAAAGGGAAAACCTATCAAGATCATACCTTTGCCTTGAGCATTCCACTTGAGCTTGATGTAGACGATCTTTACCTCCTCAAGATGGAACACTGAAAGGATTGTATGGGCACCTAGAGGGGGGTGAATAGGTGCTACTTCAAATTTTACTCTTTTTCAATTTAGTGTTTGACATGAAAGGTAAATTCTCTAGATTATGCAACTATGGTGAATTTACCTATATGTCAATCTAGCACAATTACTAAGCAAGAACTAGATAGATAAAGTGCGGTAAAGGAGAGAAGTAACCAAAGTGGAGCACGCGGAGATACAAGGATTTGTTTCCTGTAGTTCCTTCCTTTTGAGGGGAAGTACGTCTACGTTTGGAGAGGGGGTGGTTTCAAACCACCAACGCCATGAGAGGCCTCCCTTGTTCTCCGATGAACCTCATCCCAACGGGTTCGATTCACCTCTTCCACTATACGGCAACCTTCGAGGTGGAAGCCGACACCTTTACAACGAGTTTGGGGCACACATCCACAACTTAATTGGAGGCTCCCAAGTACAAGCTAGTTGTCAAACAATCAAATACAAGCTAGTAAGAACCAAATCAAAAGCTAGGGTTTCCAAGAAAACACTAGAGCATGGGGGCCCTCAAGTGAATGAAGGGGAAATGAAGATCTCTCTTGGTGAAGCTGTAGATCAAGGCCTCCTCCTTCGATTCTCCAAAGATCAATGACTTTGGATGGTTGGATGAGGAGATCTTGTTGATTTGGTGGCTCAAATGGGGGTGGTGTTCTTCAGTGGGACGAGCAGCTAGAGGAAGGGGATAAGGTCCTCTATTTATAGCCCTTCACTCCACTAAACCGTTTTCTGACCGTTGGAGAAAAGTTAGACCGGAGACTCCGGCTTGCACACAGGAGACTTCGGTCTACACCGGAGATTCCGGCCCATCTCCGGACTAGCAGAAAGTTTGACCCAGCCCTTCTGTGAGCCAAGTGGGTCGAAGACTCTGGTCCATCTACACCGGAGACTCCGGTCTGAGGCTAGGACCGGAGCCTCTGGACCTTGCTCCGGACCACCTCTTTGGCTGACCCAGGCAGGAAACTGGAGCCCCCTCTGGAGACTCCTGGGGAAACTCCGGACCATGCCGGAGACTCCAGTCCAGTCAGACCGGAGACTCCGGTCTAGAATTCCCGGGAATCAAATTAATATGTAGGGAAAGTTCCACGGGCCAAGGGTCCTTTTCACTTTGCAATATATCAACATATAGACAATATCATACTGTAGAATGTTCTACTTGTTGTTAACAAACACCAAAAGTGATTATGACAGTGAATGTCCTTTCAATCTCCCCCTTTTTGGTGTTCGATGACAACAAGTGATTTTGCATGGAAAATAATTTGCAATGAATTATGACAGTGAATAATAGTGCTCCCCCTGACTATGTGCACTAAGATAAACACGTAAAGCATGTACGGTAGTAGTACATAGATAAAGCACATAGTTTTCACATGAGTTACAATAATGTAGGAGCACCCATAGAGTCACACACAAATAGCAAATAGTATCTCGCAAGAGCATAAGGTAAATAGTACGAAGGTCGAGATAGCAAATAAGAAACAAATCCAAGCCCATGCAAATCCCGATGGCAATGTCTTCTCCCCCTTTGGCATCGAAACACCGAAAAGGGAAAAGACCTAAGCTAGCGCCCCAACGGATCAATAGTCCTCGTTGTTGTCATCATCCTCGTCTTCCTCATCCATATCCTGATCCTCATCATCATCAGCATAGTCCTCATCACCATCTGGAGCTACAGGTCCTTTGCCATGAGGGCGAGAAGAGGAGGTACCCTGGTACCCATATCTAGACGTGACATCATAAAAGGTCTTTCAATCCACCAAACTGTCTTGTTGGGCATTCCAAGCCCCAAAAGAAAGACTGTCGTCTGACTCAGTGGATGGATGAGCGCCTGCTCATTAGTGTACTCATCTTCTCCTTCCTCATCATTCGTTTCACCTTGGGCCTTAATCTCCTTGAGGGGTTTCTCTATGCGACGGTTGCTCTTGTAGGAGGCATGTTGTTGCTTGCGGATGTCCACATTCATGCAACAAAGGGTCCTCTCCCAGAATGAGGCCTTCTTGACCTTCTCATGTACATAGTCACATGTCATGGGAGGCAGAGGTGCATTGGAAGCATTCTTCCTCCGAGCCCTAGTAGGAGAGGGGGCCCTCTCGGTCTCTGAGATCTCCTCCTCCACATGGGCATGGGAGCGTCTAGGAGGAGGCCTCATGTGCCCCTTCTGCTGCAGTGATACAAGAGTGTGCTCGGTGAGATTGGGAGCCAATGCAAGTGGAGAACCATGTTCCTAGGTGTTGATGAGCCTCATGACAAGTGGTGCATATGGTGGAGCCTTCTTGTATAATATGGCATGGTACATCTCCTCAAATATGTAGTCCATAACATCAATAGGATCTGCATCTGCCTCGGGGCCAGCCATGTAAATCCTGTGGGTATGATACAGCTAGTTGACCAAACCACATCTGATGGCATCATCATTTCCAGCACTAGGGGAAATGGTCTGGCGGAAGATCCTCAACATCAGATTGTAGAGAGGCTTGAGTCCCTTGGACCCGCCCACAACACCCTCGCTGCCATACAAAGGGGCAAGCTTGTTCTTGTTCACCCCAAGAGCTGCTGAGTGCATGCGCACCCCCACGTGAGTAGACACGCCCTGAAAGGTCTCAAAGATGGCCTCCGCAAAGTCGTAGAAAGTAGCAGAGCATCGGTGGTTTCTAGTCATCCAGGTCATAGTTCTGGCTTGGTCAGTCCCAAACACAACGGTGGTGTAAAACTGCTGCACAAGGGTGATGTTGTAATTTTCACGGAGCTCCATTAAATTGAACAGCCCTAACTTCTCACAAATCCATAGTGCATCAAAGAAGTAGGGGATCTTCCTCATCTGCTCAACACTCAAATACTTCTGGGGACACACAGGTGACCTCTTGATCACACTGTAAATGTCCTTCATGAAAACAGCTTGCTCATTCCTCCAATAGCATGGGTTCTCACTGGTGCGAGGCAAGGCATCAAAATAAGTCTTCCGCAGCTCACGGTACTCCTTCTTTGACATGAGGGCCAAGGACTTAAGATTGTCGTACTTTTCCCTCTTGGCACGGCTCTCTTCCTCAACCATTTCCTGCTCCCTCCTCATATATGCTGCATCACATGCCTACTGTCTCCAGTTGGACTGGGGCACAATATATTGACCCTCAGACTCATCATAGCGAGGATCAGCCCTTTTTGACTTGATCTTGGTGTGAGTAGGACGAGAGAGCTAGAACCTGTGAACAGTAGTGAGGGAGATAGCATGGAGGTAAGCATATATGTCCCAGGGAGGCAGTACAAGAGTCTTGAGGCATTACGAGATCTATTGGATCCATCCCACACCAGAGTCTCCGGTCCTCAAGACCGGAGTCTCCGGCCCTGAGGCCGGAGTCTCGGGTCAGGAGGCTCGGGGGAAGACCAGGGAGGCTCCAGTAGGGGTTGAATCGAATAGATCGGGCAAAACAACAAGGCTAATGTACAAGAGTGCACGCATACAAGAGATTCTCGTGGGCAAAAATAGTACCAATCCTCAAAAACATATCAAGGGATGAACCCTAGGAGAAAAAGAGGAGGAGAGGTACCAGATCTGTCCATGGGATTGATTCCACCGTTGGGAATCACCCAATGGTGGAGGGAAGAAGGTTGGCCGGCGGCACGGCGGATCCCGGGGGCTTCTTGACCTCCAGGGAGGAGTTTTGGAGGAGGAGGCGACGAGGAAGAGAGGGGAGGACGGGGTGGATGAATGAAACAGTCCATTTCAGTTCACCCCGTCCTCCCCATATGTGCCCCAAAACCGTCCTGACCGGAGACTTCGGCCAACACCGGAGACTCCGGTCCTCCTCGACCAAAAACTCCAGGTTTTGTGTATGGGGACACATATGAGAGAGAGTGTGTTTATAGGACAAGGAATAGGCTTGGGTTAAGATGACATACTGTGAAAAATCAAGGAAACCATAGAAATCCATTCAAATGTTCATTAAGGCTCCAAATAAACATGACCTAAGAACCAACTCTTCATTGAGAAGAGGGTGGTGGCCGAGGCCACCATGTAAGAGTTTGTGGCATGACACCGCGAAGAATTATCCTTGGGTTCATTGCCACTACTCATCAATGAAGCTCACATATCACTAAATGATATTAAGAGAATTGAATTTCTTAATGTTGGCATTATGGGGGAGGGATAGTCCAATGTATTATAACTGCACTCCCCCTATCTCCATGGCTACACCTAAACCAAATAAGGGTCAAGACATAGGTGAGTATGCAAGGTGATCAAGTCAAGCTCCTAGAATCTACGATATTTAGTTCATTCCTCAAATAACAAAACCTTGCTTCATCAAGTGGCTTCGTGAATATGTTGGCAAGTTGGTCTTTGGTTGACACATAGGATAGCTCAATATCACCTCGAGCAACATGATCTCTAATAAAGTGATGACGAATCTCAATATGCTTTGTTCTTGTATGATCCACTGGGTTATAGGAAATCTTGATAGCACTTTCATTGTCACATAGAAGAGGCACTTTGTCCCAATGGACACCGTATTCCTTTAAAGTTTGCCTCATCCATAGAAATTGAGTACAAGCACTAGCAGCTGCCACATACTCGGCTTCGACGGTGGAGAGAGATATACCATTTTGCTTCTTAGAAGACCAACACACCAAGGACCTCCCAAGGAATTGGCAAGCCCCGGAGAAAGTTGATCCTATCATCCTTTTCACCAACCCAATCCGAATCCGTGTATCCACAAAGAGAGAAAGTTGATCCCCTAGGGTACCAAATACCATAGTTTGGGGTATTAACCAAATATCGAAAGATTCTCTTGACCACCATCAAATGGCTTTCTTTAGGATCCGCTTGATATCTTGCACACACTCCTACACTCAACACAATATCGAGTCTAGATGCACAAAGGTAAAGCAAAGAGTCAATCATGGTCCGGTATACCTTTTGATCCACATCTTTACCATTTGGGTTTAGTTCAAGATGGGTCTTTGTTGCCATTGGAGTGGGAGCTCCATTTAGATCTTTCATGTTGAATCTCTTGAGCATATCTTGAGTATACTTGGCTTGGTTGAAGAATGTTCCTCCTCTTACTTGCTTGATCTCAAAGCCAAGAAATACCCTCAATTCTCCCATCATAGACATCCGGAACCTATTAGTCATAAGCTTTGAGAATTCATCATTAAAAGCCTTGTTAGATGAGCCAAAGGTAATATCATCAACATAGATTTGGCATACAAAAAGCTCCCCATTGACCTTCTTAGTAAAAAGAGTGGAATCGATTTCCCAACCTCAAACCCACGGTCTAACAACAACTCTCTAAGGTGCTCATACCACGCGTGTGGGGCTTGTTTGAGTCCATAGAGCGCCTTATCAAGTTTATAGACGTGGTTTGGGAGCTTGGGATCCTCAAACCCTGGGGGTTGCTTTACATATACCAACTCATGCAACGGACCATTAAGAAACGCACTTTCTACATCCATTTGTTGTAATATAAAGTTATGATGAGCCGCATAAGCAAGAAGGATACAGATAGACTCAAGGCGAGCCACGGGTGCATATGTTTCTCCATAGTCAATGCCTTCAATTTGAGAGAACCCTTGTGCAACCAATCTTGCCTTGTTCCTCACAACAATTCCATGCTCATCTTACTTGTTCTTGAATATCCACTTGGTGCCTATTACATTGCGGCAATCATTTGGCTTTTCAAATAACTTCCATACTTTGTTTCTCTCAAAGTTGTTGAGCTCTTTGTGCATTGCATCCAACCAATCTGAATCTTCAAGAGCTTCCCATACTTTCTTTGGTTCCACCATGGAAATGTGTGCTTGGTGCTCACCAAAGTTCTTCAGTTGAGCTCGAGTAGATATCCCTCTTCTTAGATCTCCTACCACATTCTCAAGAGTGTGGTCTCTTAATTCCAATATTCTATCCATTCTAGCTTGGCAACGAGTTTTGATCTCCTTGTTGTTTCTTGGGGGATCACTTCATCATTTTGGTCCTTGTCTTGACCATTAGCTTGACCTTGATCATCATTGGAATTATTCTCTTCTACAAGAGGCAAAGATTGACCTTGGTCTTGATCAATCCCACAACTAGACAGGTATTCAGTTGTTCTTATGGCAGTTTGTACAGATCTTGCTTGTGTAATGGCCTTAGCACCGCTGGACATCCTGGCAAATGGAGACTCAATCACCTCCGGGCTAGAGGTTTCTTCTTGATCAACAGGTTGAGGGTCCACAACTTGTCTTTGGCATGGGTCATTGTCCTCCTCGATAGGATCTTGCTGATGTTGTGAACATGAGGGCTCCACTTGAGTAGAGCATAGTTCTTCTCAATCCGCCATAAGGGGTTCCTCAACAGGGCGGATGAAACCCGCACCCATTCTTCCTATGGCATCCCGAGGCATTTCATCATCTACATCACACACATCAACACGCCTCGCTTGGGGACCATCGTATTCTTCAAAAACCACACTACAAGATTCTATGACAACTCCAGAGAGCTTGTCATAGATTCTATAAGTGTGGGATTTGAGACCATAACCAACAAAAATACCCTCTAATGCTTTGGAATCAAACTTGGACAAACGAATACCCTTAATGCGATAGAAACACTTACAACTGAACACCTGGAAGTATGAAACGTTGGGCTTGTTACCGGTAAGAATTTCATATGGAGTCTTGATCAATTCTTTGCGGAGGTACAGATGGTTTGATGCATGGCATGCGATGGAGATTGCTTCAGCCCAAAAATTGTATGGAGATTTAAAATCCGCCAACATGGTCCTTGCCATATCAATAAGAGTCTGGTTCTTCCTCTCAGCTAAACCATTTTGTTGAGGGGTATATGTAGCGGAATATTGATGTTTTATTCCCTCATCACTAAGAAATCCATTCAATGTGTAGTTCTTGAACTCGGCACCATTGTCACTTCTTATTGTTAATACTGGGACATTGTGTTAGCGTTGAGCCATGTTGATGAAGTCGATGAAGTTCTCCTGGGTCTCACTTTTCAGCTTGAAGAAATATACACAAGTGTATCTTGAGTAGTCATCAACAATCACCAAGCAATATTTCTTCCTACCAAGGCTTGCATGAGATGGAGGGCCAAAGAGATCCACATGAAGGAGCTCCAAGATCCTCTTGGACTTGATGTAGTTATTTGGCTTGTGGGGAGAATCATGCATCTTTCCTTCAACACATGCCCTGCAAACATGATATTTGGCAAAGCAAACACTTTCTTTTAGTCCAACAATATGACCATCCTTGTGGAGCCTTTGCAAAGTTCTCATGTTAACATGGGCTAGCCGGCGATGCCATAGCCATCCCACGTCGGCCTTTCCGAATAAGCACATCGGACTTGTAGTGGTTTTCCCCGAGAAGTCCACCACATACAAGTCATCTTCGACGTACCCAACGAAAGTGACCTTTAGATACTTGCTCCACATGAGGATCACAATATCATTATCAATAAAGACGGCAAAACCCATCCTTCCAAGAGCATGGACTGAAAGTAAATTATAGCCAAGGGTCTCAACAAGCATGACGTCCACGAGAGTGATATCGTGTGCAACCACAACTTTACCGAAACCCATTACCTTAGACTTTGACTTGTCGGCATATGTCACGGATATTTGATCAATATTTGGTCTCAAATCCTTGACACTAGATGCGCTTCCGGTCATATGACTTGTGCATCCACTATCAAGCACCCATTTTGACACTCCGGAAGCATAGGTCTACAAAAGATCAAACCAGTTTTTAGGTACCCATTTTTCAATGGGTCCTCTTTTGTTAGCACCAAGGGTCTTGGGAACCCAAATAGACCATGCAATAAAACCATCAAATGGGCCAACATATTGTGCATACACATCACCAAAATAATCACGCATTAAAACATAGTGAGGGTTAGCACTACCCGCAAAATCATCACGAGACATAGTTTTGCCACTTGTGGTCTTACTTCCTGATGTCTATGCACTTCTATTCTTGTAGACAGTTGTTGGGCCTCCAATTGCAGAGGTTTGTAGATGAGCAGCAAGTTTTCCCTTAAGTGGATGACCCAAGGTTTATCGAACTCAGGGAGGAAGTGGTCAAAGGTATTCCCTCTCAAGCAACCCTGCAATCAAGATACAAGAAGTCTCTTGTGTCCCCAACACACCCAATACACTTGTCAGGTGTATAGGTGCACTAGTTCGGCGAAGAGATAGTGAAATACAAGTGGTAATGGCGCTAGAAAATAGCTTGCTGGCGTGGAAGAGACTAAAGGCAAACTGAAATAAAATGGAAGCAAGCAAACATGTAACAGATCTAATTGCAAACAGTGTTTCAATGTTTAGAAACAAGGCCAAGGGATCATACTTTCACTAGTGAACACTCTCATATAAATATCTTCTCTTCATGATACTACTCTTAACTACTCTCCGGTTGGACACTCTAATCCATGGTAGGGATATAACATCACACCTCAAAGTTTGCTTTCTCCATCTAGATAACCCCACACTGTCACCTTGAGCTCTAGATGGTTCCAACAAACACCACAATTTCATAGAGACATCCAACTCCAAATATAACTCATAACAAGTATTTGTAATCTCTAGCCTAAGTGCCACCATGGTGTGCACACTGTCAACTTCACACACATGGGGAGAGCAGAGATCTATTAAAGCACTTGAGTAGCAAGGTAGATCTACTTGATTACAAAGCTCATGATCACGATATGATCATGCATAGAGAGAGAGATGAACACATAGCTACCGGTAGAACCCTTAGCCTCGAGAGAGAACTACTCCCTCATCATCATCATCATGGGAATCAGCAACGGCGATGGAGATGGTGGTGGAGATCGATGGATATGGCTCCGGGGGCACTCCCCGTCCCGGCAGACTGCCGGAACAGAGACTTTCTGTCCCCTGAATCTCCCCTTCGGTGGTGGCGGCGCTGCGGAACTTTTCGTGGCTGGAGGCTGGACGATCTAGGGTTTTTGCATCGGGGGAGATATATAGGCGAAAGTGTTGGGTTCGCAACATAGAAAACATAAAATTTCCTATGATGGGAACTATACGCCAAGATCTATCTACTAGATACAAGCAACGGGTGGATATACATCCATAGAGAACTTACCCTCGAAGACAACAAAGCTTTGTTAATGAGTTGGAACTCATGGATGATGTAGTCGTACACTTGCCGATCTCAAGCTCGTGATGAAGTCCTTTAGGTCCAGCACCATCAAGTCCAGCACCACAAAGTAGTGGTGCATCCGTGATCTCACACACGTTCGGTCCACCGAACAACCTCCGCCTCCTTGGTCCAGCGATGCAGCGGAAGCAGCAACTCCTTTCGAGATAAAGCCACCGGGAACCTTGGGGAATAACTAGAGGGAGAAGAGAACCTTCATGAGGAGGTGGTGCAAGAGGAGAGGAGGAGGAGGTGCTCCTTATATAGGGGAGGGGGCAGCCCAAGGGGGCATGGCGCCGGCCATGGTGGGTGCCCCCACCTCTCCCTCATTCATGTGGGTGGAGCTCCCACTCACATAAACACACACCTCCACTCATGTCCACTCACATGCATTAAATTTCCACCAAATTTAATGCAAGTTCTCATTAAATAAAATACTTTTATTTATTTTATTCAAAATTTTGTTAATTACTTTAATTAACAAACATTCACATAAAACTCCCAGCAACATTTCAATATCACATGCAGAACCAGTTTCAGCAATTTCACCCGAAACAATTCCGGTTTCCATCGAAATGATTCCAGCGCTTTCTTAATCTTTATCTGAAACATATTGGCTCCTAAATGGTGTCGGTATCCCTTAAGTGTGTCACCCTACGGTTCGCGAATAATGTAGACATGATTGAGACCCCTCTCCGACCAATATTCAGCAGCGGGACCTAGAGATCCGTACTGACTCCCACATATTCAACGATAACCCTTGTGATCGTGTGAACCTTTAACGTCGTAACTAAATCCCTTTGTATCGCGATATATTACATGTCTGAGATTCGATCATTGGCATCCAAATACCTAGTTTGATCTCGTTACCGACATGCACTCTTTTCTCGTTCCCGTGATATAACATTCTAGTGATCACGTCACTTGCTTGCAAGCTATTCCAATGTGATATCACGGAGAGGGCCCAAAGTATATCTATCCGTCATCGGGATGGACAAATCCCACTCTTGATCCATGAGCCTCAACATAACACCTTCGTAGCACTGAACCCACCTTTATAGTCACCCTGTTACGGTGTGACGTTTGATGTTATCAAGATACTCTTCTGGTGTTAGCAATTAACATGATCTCATGGTCTAAGGACTAAGATTACTTCGTATGATGTTATGGCAATATAAACATAATGACTCTGATCGTAATGATATACTTCAGATGAATGTTCATCACATCATTCCACCAATGTTGTGACCTCGTTATTAACGACATCCAATGTCCATGATCAGGAAACCTTGATCATCTTGTTAATCAACGAGCTAGTTTATATGAGAGGCATTACTAGGAACTTTGTATATTTTTTATTAAACACACATGTATTAACGTTTCCAATTAATACAATTATAGCATGCAAAATAAACATTTATCATAAACATGGAATAAGATAATAACCACTTTATTATTGCCTCTCGGGCATATTCCCTTTAGAAAGATGCAAGGTTGGTGGTCAGCCAAGGGGCCCACAACATGCCCTGTCGCGGCCAGGGGGACCCGCACCTATGGGTGGTGTGGCCACCCTGTGGACCCTCTCTGTCTCGTCTTCTGGCTCCATGAGTCTTACGGTAAAATATCAACTTCGGCTTTTGTCCCGTCCAATTCCGAGAATATTCATTTTCCGACTTCCTGGAACAAAAACAACAGAAAATAGGCAGTTGGCACTGTGGCTCTTTGTTAATAGGTTAGTCCAAGAAATCATATGAAAAGTACTCCAAAGTGTGGACAAAACATAAGAAAGTAGATAAAACCAAGCATGGAACATCAAAAATTATGGATACGTTAGCAATGTATCAACATCCCCAAGCTTAACTCATGCTCGTCCTCGAGTAGGTAAGTGATAAAAAGAAAAATAATTTTTGAGGTGACATGCACCATCATAAACTTGATCAAAGTATTTGTAGAACATTGAAAGCTGAGATCATAGTACTTCAAACATGAGCATGAAAGATGAAGTTCTAACAATAAGACATAGCAACTATGTTGTCACATAAAAAGGTACAAAAAAAGATTCATGAATAACAATGCTTTGCAAGACGTTTGTTTGTTTCACATAAAGAAAACATAGCATAGTGACATTCAGCTTGTCCCTCATAGAGTAGCAAATATAAATGCATAGGACACCTTCAAAGTTTATAAGGGTGACTAGATACAAATGGTTTAAAACAAGAAATATTAAAGTTATGCATCAATCAACAAGTCTTGGGACAATGCACATAGAACTAAGAATGGACACTATGCTCTCAAAGTAGGTGCATAAAGGTAGAAGGTGGAGACTCAACATAAAAGTAAAAGAAAGGCCTTCATAGAAGGAAGTAGGGATTCAAGTCTCATAAAGAGCTTCCAAAAATTATGGTACTTATTAGCTTTCAGCTCTCATTGCCCCTATCATAAGCATCTTTAAGGTGATTAAGGTTAAAGTGACACAACTAAGAGGATATGCTTGACAAGTTATAAGCTGAAACCTCATGCCCCTTACTTACGAAGACCGAACCTCGTGCTACTCAACTTTAGTCACGAGTAAGCTCTTGTCATTGTCGGTACATATGTATCATAAAGAACCACCAACGGGGTACCCCTTGCACATGATACAGGAGCTATCCCATAATCAAAATGACAAGGCAAGCAGACAATGAGCATCTCAGCGATCTTTTTATTTTCTATTTGCATAGGTTTTTATTAAGGATGCTTCATAGAGTGCTCATTATGGTGATGCTGCAAGTTTGCACCATGATTAGGCATGGCTTAGGCTAGCGGCCCAGGCATTTCTCTAACACACATACAGACTCCATGATCTTACAAGTTCCACTTTTATTTCACACCATCGGGATCCATAAGCAAAAGAACATGATATCAACGGGGTACAAAGTACAAGTGCAATGTTGAAAGCGTTCCCCATGATACATGGTTCTGCTAATTTCAACTTATAAGGCGCAAGCATATATGCAACAAAGAAGGACCCAGTGGTTCAAGTTTATTAAATGCAAGAAAAGTAAAGTGTGCCATCAAGTTCGTGAGAGCTTTAATCACTAATTTTCACATAACAAATTTAATTTGGAAGGTAGATAAAAACAAGAATATACTTGGAATAGCATTTGCTAATAGGTAGGTATGGTGGACTCTTTGGAATAACTTGGTTTAAGGAGTTGGATGCATCAGTGGAACTCATACTTGGTTACGGAGGCTAGCAAAAGACTGGGAGCGACAAACTAAGAGAGCAATAATGGCCATAATCATGCAGAGCGACAAAACATCATTAATCAAAGCATAAAGTGATATTGCAAGTTGAAAACTAAAGGATCATCATGGCTATGGTGACTTTGGATAATCATAACATGGTGTGAGCATGTGCCAAGTTGTGGCATCCCGCTAAAACCACTACTAGAAAATCACTGTGTTTTTGTGCATTGCATCATCATGACCGCATGCTCATGTCATCATGCCACATTGCATTTGAGCATCGTCATCATCATGCATGATTTGTTTCGAAACTATTTTCTAAAAGCCTATATTTGTTTTCTAAATATCTCTTGTCTTTATTTCAAATTAAAACCCCGGGCTTGTCCGGAATATTTTGCTTTGTCTAAAAACGGATTACAAAAGCCTTGTTGAAAATAAATAAAAAATTTAGATTATTTTTGGGAGGCAGCCCGCCAGGACCGAAAGCCCGGCCGGCCACCTCCAAACCCTAAGTCTAAACCACCCCTACCTACCATAATCTACCCAGCCTCCCACCTAACCAAACCCTAACCCCAAACCATCTCCCCACCCACCGCCACTCTCTCTCTCTCTCTCTCTCTCTCTCTCTCTCTCTCTCACCGCCAGCCACCACTCCTTTTCCCGCCCACCTGCACTCGCCCCACCCCACCTGGCCCAGCCGCCACCTCACTCCATCCACTCCCTGTGCGCCACCTCAGCCTCCTGGCCCCACTCCCATCCACCTGCCCACCCTCCCGTGCACCGACCACGCACACAGCACCCACACACGCACGCCTCCCGATCCCCACCTGGCACGCACGTTGCCACCAACCCCCGCTCACCAACCCCACCCCAGTCCCCACGCCACCTGCCCCCGGTCACCACCACCTCGGTCCCACCCCTCTGCCGACGCGGTCTTGACGCGTCCCTGCCCACGCGCCCGCTCCTCACGCCCCGTCGCTGCGCAAACACGCTCCCGTCCGTCCCGCGTGGCCCCACCCGCGTGACCCCGGTCCACCCGGTGGCCGCACATGCTACGCCTCGGGTTTTCCACCCACGATCGCCAGCCCCACCCTGGCCTCGATCCAAGTGGTCTCCACCCACTCCCCTCTCACCTCACGGTCGGCACCGCCGCCGCCAGGGGCGCGCCCTACCTCCATCGCCCTTCCCATGGCGCCGCCCACCCCTACAGTCGCGCCCTCGCTAGGAGCCCACCATCGCCGTCAAGATCACCGCCCTGCGAGCTCCACCTCGCCACCCTCGGCACCTCAAGCTCACCGCCGCCTTCGACCCTTCTCCGGCTGCATGTGCCTCGCCGCCTCGCCGCCTTGCGCCCTTCTCCTTGCCCGCTTCTCCGCCGGTCGCGCCCTGCGAGCTCTGTCCCTCCGCATCGAGCCGCCGCAGGCCTCCCGCGTCGCCCGGCCTCTCTCCACCTCGCAGAGCATCACCAGGCCCAGGCGCCGCCCTCTCCTTCCATCAGCGTCACCACCCCGTGCTCTGCAAGCACCGGTCATCGCCGCCTCCCTCTCCTCGCGCGGCCGCCTTCGCCTTCCCCTCCATTGTGGTCCAGCCTCTGCCCGAGCTCTGCCACGGCCTCCTTGGCCCTTCCTCGCCGTCATGGATGTCGCACCGCCTCTGAGCCCTTCTTCCTCGTCGTCCTCTGTGGCCAAGGGCCTCGTGCTGCTGCTCCTTCTCCGGTCAGCCGCCATCGGCCTCTCCACAAACTCCCCTCCCCTCCATGGCATCGCTGCATCGAGCCCGTCCGTGGTCGTCTCAGCCCCGCCTACTCGAGCCGTCAACGCCCGCACCCTCAGGCTCGTCGGGTTCCTCTTCTCCTGCCCCGCAAGAACGACGCCCACAAGCGGTTCGGTCTAGTGTCCGCACAACACATGCCCTTCACAGCTTGTTTTGGTTTGTCCCCGGCCACGTGCCGTTGTTGGATGGTCCATGTACCGAGATGGCCCATGGCGCTACAAGATGTGCCCCAGCGATGCGCTTGTTTCTACAAGATCTCCTCACGGACAAGATCCACCCGATGCCGGACACAGAGGGTCGAGATGGCGCACCAAGGTCTTCATATGGACGACAAGATCTTCTCGGACCTGAAGACGCCGATGACCGCCATGTTCTCCCTTTGGAACCCCGAAGCCTCGATTCGAAGTCGAGACTGCAACATGGAGACATCGCCGAGTTCTTCCGATGACCGCCAAGATCGCCGACACGGAACGCCAAGTTCTTCATCCGGACGCCATGACCGTCTACACGGATTCGAAGACCCCGGGTACCTGATCCACGCAAGTCCGCCATCGACGACAAGATCGACCGCGTGGAACCCAAGTTCTCCGTCGCGACACGACAAGTTCTCCATCTTGTATCCGAACCTCGTCGTCCCCGTCGAACCCTGTCGAACCCCCGGAACCCAAGATCTCCCGAACCCAGATGTGAGACCCTAAGCCCCTATTTTTATAATATGACATTATCAACTGCCGCATATTAAATTGTTCATGCATGCATACCTGTATGTGGTTTGGGGGCATTATGCTGATTCACCTCATAATTAAATAAGGAGTCTATATGCGGGATATCTTTGTCTTATTCCGGACTCCATTTAAATTGGTGTAGCGAACCAATGCCATGTTCTGTCTTGTTAAGACAACATTTAAATTGCGGGGTTGTTAAATAACTTGAACCATCTAAATTAATTGTCGGGACCCTAGTTCCGCTTAATATTGCCTAATTGCACCGCATATGTGCCATGCCATGCATCATATCATAATCATGCCAGATCTTTTGCCGTAGTATTAAATAGTGCATCCGGTGTTTGTTCTAGTGTTTACTTCTTCGCGGATTAGGCCGATGAGTTGATGCGAGTATCGACAAGTTCTCCGGCTATGTACCTTCGGCAGTGTTTTCCAGGCGAGCATCTCTCCCCCTTCTACCTATTTTGCATTTATAGTCTTTATTTCCTCATGTTGTTCTATTGCTATCAGTGTCACGATGCTTTAGTTTCCGTACACTAGTTATATCCCGTGCAGCCTCTATATTGCCTTGGACACCTCCTATTACCTGTGTTTGGTAGTTAGCTGGCCTTGCGAGTCATAGTTGCTTGCTCAGGTGCGATTTCGTGTTGTCGAGTACCACAGTTGTTGGTATGCTGGCAGATGTTTATGGTGGAGATGCTTAATGGTGGAGATGATCATGACTTTAAATACAACTATTAAATTGCTAGATATAACTAAAGCAGAGGCATCGGTGGGCAATAGATGTTATTTGGTTCTTCCACGCTCACTTGTGTCCCGTAGGACCCCGAACTTGTGTCCCGTAGGACCCCGAGTACTTGATTCCTGTTCCTTGACTATTCGCACTATCCACATACGGGAGACTCTATGAATACCCCTTTGCAAGAGCTTGATTTGCACTGTATTTCTTGGGGCCACAAAGTAGTTTGGGGCTTTATTACTATCCTGTACCTATGCCATGCTTTACTGCTTTATTTAAGATTGTGCGTGGAGCACCTGTACTGTTTTGGATCGTGGAATGTTTTCGCGGTATCGACAAGCCCAGTCACACTTTCGGGTTCCCAGTCGTTTACAGCCATTGACACAAACCTTGGGTCCGTCTCGGAGCCGGCCAACTTCGTTGCGGGTAGCTTAATGGGGTGGCCCCCTGAAATATTTTGTGAATCTTGTGATTGCTTTGTCGTGAAAGCCTCGTTGGGTTTTGATTTGGTTTTTTCGAGGTCGATCGTGTGTGTGTTGCTATTTGTGCACCCCTGCAGGGTAAATCTTTCTGAAAGCCGTGTCCGTGGTTATGGACGACTTGGAGCACAGTATCTCGATCATAGACAAGCATAACTAAAGTAGTGCTATAAATTTGACTTAATATATCTGACTAGTAATCGGCTTCACTATAACGGAATGGGTATTAAAAATGCCAACCACTGGTGGACCTGGGTTGTTTTGTTATATCTGCCTAGTAAGTATTGCAACTCCAATGGAATGTGATAAAAGTGCCAACAAAATGCTGGGTTTTGGGACTCCTCGGGACAATTATATTTGACTAGTAAATGTTCCAACAACAATGGAATGTTAACTAAAACTGCCCACTACTTATGCTATCAGGATGACTCATGCTATATATTTGACTAGTAAGTGCTTCAACTATAATCGAATGGATAAAACTGCCAACTGTGTGAGTTCCTTGGTCCGACTTCCTCGTTTGGTCTCGAGGGGGAATGCCAGGATGGGTATGTTTGGTGTTAGTATCAGGTTGGATCCGAATAGGTCTTTCTTATCCCTCTCTAATAGCCACCTGTTTTACTGAGTCTCTATAGGTTGTTTAGTGTTGCTGCGCTGCCGCTTCAGTCCACCATACCTATGTAGGCGAGAGCCGCCGAATTCTAGCCTCACCGTGGACTAGCCTCAGTACTGACGCTCCTCTTTTTCCTTTGCCCTTTGTCGGCACCCCTTTTGTTTTAGCAGGTTTGACATCGATGTCGTTAGCAGGGTTACCCTTCCGGCTTGGCCTGGGCAGGGTTATGGACGCCATTGGTTATTCTTCAGAGCTCTTAGCCCTATTTGCATCTTGTCCGTACTCGGACGCTGTATCGTTTTCAAGGTGATTTAGATCTTTGTAGTGTATATCTGTATTCTTGACTCTTGGAGTCGTGTTGTATATATATATCTGTTCTGTGGGTCCCATCGAGGACTGTTGTGTAATGGTATTACTTCGTTTTTTCCACCCGCACAAAAGTGCTTAGTGGGCGTCCTTGAATCGTTTCTATGCGGGTTTGGCGGAAAGGGCTAAAACTTGCATAGGGCCGATTTGAGGGTGTTACACAAGTCAACCCAAATAAAGCATCAAAGGAGAATACCACAATACTATGCTTTAATATGCTAAAACAATGCATGATTCTTCCAAGGCACATTAAGCAATCTAAATTGTTTATAACATGTCATGCTACAGCAAATATTACTAAGCATAAAGATAAAACAATCTCAAGCATGACATGACAAAGCATAAACCATAGTAAAAACAAGCTCCTTTTTACCACTTAAGCATGAACTTTCCTACTCTTTTCCAACACCAATCGACTTATTTGAAAGAACTCACAAAGATAATAATGAATAAAGATCAGTGAGCTTATCTCACAAATCCACAAAGAATAACTAAAAAGTTCTAAGTTGAAAGCACAAGAAAACTAAGGCTAAACATAGTGCTAGCAAAAGAGAACACTCACAAAACAATAAGAGTGAAAACTAGAGTGTTCTAAACAATGAAAGCAGAGTGTATCTCTCTACAAAAGAAGTGTTGGGATCCAACCAACTTATTGCAGCAAACAAAGCAAAAGAAAACAAAAACAAAAACAAAAACAAAAAAGAAGATGCTCCAAGAACAACACAACTGTGCATGAAGCAATAAAAATGAAGTGTTTGGAAGAAACCTGAGATTTTTATTGATGAATAAGGGGATGCTTTGGGCATCCCCAAGCTTTAACGCTTGTACTTCTTGGATATTTCTTGGGGTGACACGCGTGGCATCCCCAAGCTTGATCTTTAGTCCATTATTCATCTCATTACATCATTCCTTCCATACACCTGAAATTTTTCCTTCATATAAAACTTCACACAATCTTTATTAGCAACATTAGTGCATTCAAGATAATAAGTATTTGGGTTCAGTTTAAAAACCAATAAAACTTCCATTAAAACAAGCTTGTAGCACTTCCCTCAAAAATCTCAATTCCCCAAAAGAACTCAAAAAGGAATTAACAAGAAGCAAATGCAAATAATGGCAGAAATCTATCAAAACGGACCAGCAGGTAAAAACCAATTTTTTGGAACAGCTTATGTTGCTCAAATCAAAAAGTGTTGAACTAAAGAAAGTTAGATAACAACCTAGGACAGAAGCGCAAAAAAGGACATCTCAAACCAACGTACAGAGATTTTACACGAATTTTTACAGTGAAGAACAATAATCTGTTTCGGAACAGCAACTTTGCCAAGCATTACTTCTCTCTCATTAGAGGTTACTCTTGGCACAAAATCCACACAAAAATGATAAGGAGGGGTTATTACAGAGGTAATAACTTCCAAGACACAACTAAAACTTTTGGGTTATCTCCCAATAAGTACTTTTCTTTAACGCCTTTAAGTTAGGCATGATAGTTTGAAAAGATGCTCACATAGGAAATATGAATTGAAGTAAAAGAGAGCATCAAGAAGAAAATTCAAAACACATTTAAGTCTAACCCACTTCCTATGCATAGGAATCTTGTAAAGAAACAAGTCATGAAAGCACAAAGAAACAAGCATAGGAAAGCAAAATAAGTGCAACTTCAAGACTTTCAACATAAAGAGGGGAAACTTAATATTATTGAGATGCATAAAACCATGTTTCCCTCTATCATAATAAATTTCAGTAGCATCATGAATAAAATTAACAATATAACTATCACATAAAACATTCTTATCATGATCCACATGAATAAAAGAATTAATACTCCCCATATAAGCAAAGACATTCTTATTAATTGTGGTGGGAGCAATTTCAACAAAATAGCTATCATTGTTATTCTCATCACCATAGTCATCAAATATAGGAGGCATATTGTAATCATAATTAATTTTCTCCTCAATAGTAGGTGGACTGAAAATATCATATTCATCATTGTAATCATCATATATTGGAGGTATAGTATCATCAAAGTAAATTTTCTCCTCCGTGCTTGCGGGACTGAAAAGATCATTTTCATAAAAACTAGCTTCCCCAAGCTTAGACTTTTCCATAGCATTAGCAATAATGGTGTCCAAAGAATTCATACTAACAACATTTCTATTAGCATGCAAATAAAGTTCCATAGGTTTTTTAATTTTCTCTTCAAACACTTCATGTCCTAACTCAAGATAAATACTATAAAGCTCTCTAATTTTTTTCTTGTTTTCCATTAAGCCTAACTAGTGAAAATAAAAACAAGAAACAAAAAGACAAAATTGCAGAATCTAAAGGAAATAACTTCGAGCACTCACACACCAGCAACAATACTAGAAGATAGCTTAGTAGCCAGAGGATGTCAGTACCTTTTACCTTACCTCCCCGGCAACAGCGCCAGAAAATAGCTTGATGTCTACGCACTTCTATTCTTGTAGACAGTTGTTGGGCCTCCAAGTGCAGAGGTTTGTAGAACAGCAGCAATTTTTCCCTGAAGTGGATCATCCAAGGTTTATCGAACTTAGGGAGGAAGTGGTTAAAGGTATTCCCTCTCAAGCAACCCTGCAATCAAGATACAAGAAGTCTCTTGTGTCCCCAACACACCCAATACACTTGTTAGGTATATAGGTGCACTAGTTTGGCGAAGAGATAGTGAAATACAAGTGGTAACGGTGCCAGAAAATAGCTTGCTGGCGTTGAAGAGACTAAAGACAAACTGAAATAAAAATGAAAGCGAGCAAACATGTAACAGATCTAATTGCAAACGGTGTTTCAATGTTTAGAAACAAGTCCTAGGGATCATAATTTCACTAGTGAACACTCCCATATAAATATCTTCTCTTCATGATACTACTCTTAACTACTCTCCGGTTGGACACTCTAATCCATGGTAGGGCTATAACAACACACCTCAAAGTCCGCTTTCTCCATCTAGATAACCCCACACTGTCACCTTGAGCTCTAGATGGTTCCAACAAACACCACAATTTCATAGAGACATCCAACTCCAAATATAACTCATAACAAGTATTTGTAATGTCTAGCCTAAGTGTCACCATGGTGTGCGCACTATCAACTTCACACACATGGGGAGAGCAGAGATCTATTAAAGCACTTGAGTAGCAAGGTAGATCTACTTGATTACAAAGCTCATGATCACAATATGGTCATGCATAGAGAGAGAGATGAACACATAGCTACCGGTAGAACCCTTAGTCTTGAGCATTATTTAGAGCTTCTACCTCAATCATGTGCTCTCTTCCTAATTTACATCGCTCATCTAGAAGTTCTTGTGTGTGTGCAAGTTGATTTAAGAGGTCCACAACATGTTTCTTGTGTTCCTCTTGCAAGTTGTTCATAAACACATCAAAAGCAATGATACATTGCAAATGTATCTATAATTTTTGATGTTCCATGCTTTGTTTTATCTACTTTCTTATGTTTTGTTCCAACTTTGGAGTACTTTTCATAAACTTTCTTGGACTAACCTATTAACAAGATGCCACGGTGCCAGCTGTCTGTTTTCTGCTGTTTTTGGTTCCAGGAAGTCAAAAAATGAATATTCTCGGAATTGGAAGGGACAAAATCCAAAGTTGATATTTTACCGGAAGACTCACGGAGCTAGAAGACGAGACAGAGAGGGGCCACAGGGTGGCCACACCACCCCTAGGCGCGGGTCCCCCTGGTCGTGTCAGGGCATGGTGTGGGCCCCGTGGCCACCCACCGACCTTGCCTCTTCGCCTATAAGATGCCTCCCGATGCAAAATCCCTAAATCGTCAATCAGAAATCCACAAAAAGTTCTGCAGCGCGGCCGCCACCGAAGGGGAGAATCGGGGAATAGAAAGTCTCTGTTCCGGCACCCTGCTGGGACGGGGAAGTGCCTCGAGAGCCATCTCCATCGATCTCCACCACCATCTCCATCACCATTGCTGATTCCCATGATGATGAGGGAGTAGTTCTTCCTCAAGGCTAAGGGTTCTACCGGTAGCTATGTGTTCATCTCTCTCTATGCATGATCATATTGTGATCATGAGCTTTGTAATCAAGTAGATCTACCTTGCTACTCAAGTGCTTTAATAGATCTCTGCTCTCCCCATGTGTGTGAAAGTGACAGCGTGCACACTATGGTGGCACTTAGGCTAGAGATTACAAATACTTGTTACGAGTTATATTTGGAGTTTGATGAATTTATGAAATTATGGTGTTTGTTGGAACCATCGAGTGCTCAAGGTGAATGTGTGGGGTTATCTAGATGGGAAAGGCTTACTTTGAGGTGTGCTGTTATAGCCCTACCATGGATTAGAGTGTCCAACTGGAGAGTAGTTAAGAGTAGTATCATAAAGAGAAGATATTTATATGAGAGTGTTCACTAGTGGAAGTATGATCCCTAGGCCTTGTTTCTAAGCATTGAAACAACATTTGCAACTAGATCTGTTACATGTTTGCTTGCTTCCATCTTTATTTAAGTTTGCCTTTAGTCTCTTCCACGCCATCAAGCTATTTTCTAGCACCATTGTATTTTATCCATACCACTTGTATTTCACTATCTCTTTGCCGAACTAGTGCACCTATACACCTGACAAGTGTATTGGGAGGGAATACCTTTGACCACTTCCTCCCTGAGTTCGATAAACCTTGGGTGATCCACTTAAGGGAAAACTTGCTGCTGTTCTACAAACCTCTGCACTTGGAGGCCCAACAACTGTCTACAAGAATAGAAGTGCGTAGACATCAAGCAACTAATTCCTTTTTGACCTCAAGAGATAACTCATCATAAAAATCATCATTGATTAAGGAGGTGGAGTGTGATGATGATAATACCTCCTTCCTCTTGCCATAAGGCAAGTGACGTTCTGGTTAGAGATATTCTCATTTGGAGAGTCGAAGAGTGAGAATGTAGGGGTAGAGGTAGTGGCAAGAGCCGCCACACCACTTGATATATCCTCTTCTTCTTCTTCATCATCATCATCAAAGGAGAATTCTTCATGTGTGATCAAGACAATTTATGCCATTATTTGCATTTGCTTCTTGTTGGTTCCTTTTTGAGTTCTCTTTGGGGAATTGAGATTTTTGAGGGAAGTGCTATAGTAGCTTGTGTTTTAATGGAAGCTTTTTATTGGTGTTGAAACTGAACCCAAAGACTTATTATCTTGAATGCACTAATGTTGCTAATAAAGGTTGTGTGAAGTTTTGTATGAAGGAAAATTTTCAAGTGTATGGAAGGAATGATGTAATGAGATGAAGAATGGACTAAAGCTCAAGCTTGGGGATGCCACCCCGTGTCACCCCAAGAAATATCCAAGAAGTACAAGCGTCAAATCTTGGGTATGCCCAAGGCATCCCCTTCTTCATCAATAAAAATCTCAGGTTTCTTCCAAACACTTCATTTTTATTGTTTCATGTACAATTGTGTTGTTCTTGGAGCGTCTTTTTTTGTTTTTAGTTTTCTTTTGACTGGTTTTCTTAAATAAGTTGGTTGGATCCCAACACACTTCTTTTGGAGAGAGAGACACACCCTGTTATTCGTTGCCTAGAACACTCTAGTTTTCATTCTTATTGTTTTGTGAGTGTTCTCTTTTGCTAGCACTGTGTTTAGCCTTAGTTTTCTTGTGCTTTCAGCTTAGAACTTTTTAGTTATTCTTTTTGGATTTGTGAGACAAACTCACTGATCTTTATTTATTATTATCTTTGTGAGTTCTTTCAAATAGTTTGGTTTGCATTGGAAAAGAGTAGGAAAGTTCATGCTTAAGTGGTAAAGTGAGCTTGTTTTTGACTGTGGCCTATGTTTTTTCATGCCATGCTTGATATTGTTTTGGCTTTATGCTTAGTATTATTTGCTGTAGCATGACATGTTATAAACAATTGAGATTGCTTAATGTGCCTTGGAAGGATCATGCGTTGTTTTAGCATATTAAAGCATACTATTGTGGTATTCTCCTTTGATGCTTTATTTGGGTTGACTTGGCGCATGCTCACACCATGTTATGACTATCAAAAGTCACCATAGCATTTATGATCCTTTAGTTTTCAACTTGTATTATCACTTTATGCTTTGATCAATGATGTTTTGTTGCTCTGCATGATTATGGCCATTATTGCTCTCTTAGTTGGTTGCTCCTAGTCTTTTGCTAGCCTCTGTAACCAAGTATGAGTTCCACTCATGCATCCAACTCCTTAAACCAAGTTATTCCAAAGAGTCCACCATACCTACCTACTAGCTTATGTTATTCCAAGCATATTCTTGTTTTTATCTACCTTCCAAATTAAACTTGTTATGTGAAAATTAGTGATTAATGCTTTCATGAACTTGATGGCACACTTTACTTTTCTTGCATTTAATAAACTTGAACCATTGGGTCCTACTTTGTTGCGTATATGCTTGCGCTTTATAAGTTAAAATTAGTAGAACTATGTATCATGGGGAACGCTTTAAACATTGCACTTGTACTTTGTACCCGGTTGATATCATGTTCTTTTGCTTATGGATCCCGGCGGTGTGAAATAGAAGTGGAACTTGTAAAATCATGGAGTTTGTATGTGTGTTGGAGAAACGCCTGGGCCGCTGGTCTAATCCATGCCTAGTCTTGGTGGAAACCTGCAGCGTAACCATAATGAGCAATCTATGAAGCATTCTTCTTATAAAAAAAGAGATAGAAATTGAGAAAAAAAGAGAAAAAGAAAAAAATGATAAAAGAGGAAAGAGAGAAAAAAGCACCATTTTCCCATGGTAAATAAGAAGATTGTTGAGATGCTCGTTGTCTGCCTGCCTTGTCATTTCGATATGGGGATTCTTCCGTATAATCGGGCAAGGGGTACCTCGTTGGCGGTTCTCTATGATACATATGTACTTACAATGATGAGAGCTTACTTGTGACTAAAGTTGAGTAGCATGAGGTTCGGTCTTCGTAAGTAAGGGGCATGAGATTTAGGCTTATAACTTGGCAAGCATATCCTTTTAGTTGTGTCACTTTAACCTTAATCACCTAAAGATGCTTATGATAGGGGCAATGAGAGCTGAAAGCTAATAAGTACCATAATTTTTGGAAGCTCTTTATAAAACTTGAATCTCTACTTCCTTATATGAAGGCCTTTCTTCCACTTTTATATTGAGTCTCCACCTTCTATCTTTATGCACCTACTTTGAGAGCATAGTGGCCATTCTTAGTTCTATGTGCATTCTCCCAAGACTTGTTGACTGATGCATACTTTGATATTGCTTGTTTTAAACTATTTGTATCTAGTCACTCTTATGAACTTTGAAGGTGTCATATGCATTTATTTTCTACTCTATGAGGGACAAGCTGAATGCCATTATGCTATGTTTTCTTTATGTGAAACAAACAAACGTCTTGCAAAATTGTTATTCATGAATATTTTGTTTGTGCCTTTCATGTTGCAACATAGTTGCTTTGTCTTAATGCTAGAACTTTGTCTTTCATGTTATAATTGAAGTATTATGATCCCAGCTCTGAATGTTTTACAAATACTTTGATCAAGTTTATGATGGTGCATGTGACCTCAAAAATTATTCTTTCTTTTTATCACTTACCTACTCGAGGACGAGCAGGAGTTAAGATTGGGGATGTTGATACATTGTAAATGTATCTATAATTTTTGATGTTCCATGCTTGGTTTTATCTACTTTCTTATGTTTTGTTCCAACTTTGGAGTATTTTTCATACACTTTCTTGGACTAACCTATTAACAAGATGCCACAGTGCCAGCTGCCTGTTTTCTGCTGTTTTTGGTTCTAGGAAGTCAAAAAATGAATATTCTCGGAATTGGACGGGACAAAAGCCAAAGTTGATATTTTACCGGAAGACTCCTAGGCGTGGTCACACCACCAGAAGACGAGACGGAGAGGGGCCACAGGGTGGCCACACCACCCCTAGGCGTGGGTCCCCCTGGCCATGCCAAGGCATGGTGTGGGCCCCCTGGCCGCCCACCGACCTTGCCTCTTCGCCTATAAGATGCCTCCCGATGCAAAAACCCTAAATCGTCAATCAGAAATCCACGAAAAGTTCCGCAGCGCTGCTGCCACCGAAGGGGAGATTTAGGGGCAGAAAGTCTCTATTCCAGCACCCTGCCGGGACAGGGAAGTGCCCCCGGAGCCATCTCCATTGATCTCCACCACCATCTCCATCACCGTTGCTGATTCCCATGATGATGAGGGAGTAGTTCTTCCTCAAGGCTAAGGGTTCTACCAGTAGCTATGTGTTCATCTCTCTCTCTATGCATGATCATATTGTGATCATGAGATTTGTAATCAAGTAGATCTACCTTGCTACTCAAGTGCTTTAATAGATCTTTTCTCTCCCCATGTGTGTGAAAGTGATAGCGTGCACACCATGGTGGCACTTAGGCTAGAGATTACAAATACTTGTTATGAGTTATATTTGGAGTTGGATGTCTTTATAAAATTGTGGTGTTTGTTGGAACCATCTAGTGCTCAAGGTGACAGTGTGGGGTTATCTAGATGGGAAAGGCTTACTTTGAGGTGTGCTGTTATAGCCCTACCATGGATTAGAGTGTCCAACCGGAGAGTAGTTAAGAGTAGTATCATAAAGAGAAGATATTTATATGAGAGTGTTCACTAGTGAAAGTATGATCCCTAGGCCTTGTTTCTAAGCATTGAAACACCGTTTGCAACTAGATATGTTACATGTTTGCTTGCTTCCATCTTTATTTAAGTTTGCCTTTAGTCTCTTCCACACCATCAAGCTATTTTCTAGCACCGTTGTATTTTATCCATACCACTTGTATTTCACTATCTCTTTGCCGAACTAGTGCACCTATACACCTGACAAGTGTATTGGGAGGGAATACCTTTGACCACTTCCTCCCTGAGTTCGATAAACCTTAGGTGATCCACTTAAGGGAAAACTTGCTGCTGTTCTACAAACCTCTGCACTTGGAGGCCCAACAACTGTCTACAAGAATAGAAGGGCGTAGACATCAAGCAACTAATTCATTTTTGACCTCAAGAGATAACTCATCATCAAAATCATCATTGATTAAGGAGGTGGAGTGTGATTATGATAATACCTCCTTCCTCTTGCCATAAGGCAAGTGACGTTCTTGATAGAGATATTCTCATTTGGAGAGTCGAAGAGTGAGAATGTAGGGGTAGAGGTAGTGGCAAGAGCCGCCACACCACTTGATATATCCTCTTCTTCATCTTCATCATCATCGGAGGAGGAGAATTCTTCACGTGTGATCAAGACAATTTCACCCGACTTCTTGTTGGTTGAATTCCTTTTGATGAAGGGTTTCTTGTAAGGAGCTTTGGAGGTCTTCTTCAACACAAGTTTACCCCCATGATCTTCTCTTTTCTCATGGGGACAAGCAGCAGAAAAGTGATAGCGGTCACCATAATTTAAGCAAGTTCTCAACTTGGACCCATTGTCTTTTCTCCCATTGGGGTTGATTCTTTGTTGCATTTCCATCTTGGCCTTAGCGGTATCTTTCCAAAAGTTTCTTGCATAGAAGGCCATGTATTCACCATGAGAAACCTTGACATCTTCGGGGTGGCTCATTGAAAGTCCCTCATCACTTCCTTCATCTTCATCATATTCCACAACCTTGGCCTTCAAGGCAAGATTGACACCACTACTCATTCCAATGGCACGAGCACGGGCGTCTTTGGCATTCTTGGCAGCAACCTTAAAGGAGGCCATCTCTTGTGGAACTTCATTGTAGGTCATGAGATGGTAGTTGTGTCTTCCTTGGAGACTCTTCAAGTCAGTAGGCTCGAAGGGCATGAGAGCATTCACATACTTCCTCTTGATCCAAGCATCATCAATGTGAGAGGCACCAACATTCCTGAAGGCAATGGCTGTGAATTTGAGTCTTCGATACATGTCTTGATGATCCTCACCATCTGATACGTCTATTTTGCATCACTATTCTATGTCTTAATTCACTATTATTCATTGATATATTTCGTATTGAGAGGTGATACTTATGTTATTTCATCTATTTTTTGCATGGTTGATGACTTTTGGAGCATGGACCGCTGCAGTTAGGATTCTGATAGAAAAGGTGCTGTTTGGAGACAAAATTCGTGAAGATCAGAAAATCTGGGAAAATATACGGAAAATTCTATTTTTCCAGAAGACTCAGGATGCCAGAAGATGGAGTGGAGGTGGGCCACAGGGGGGCCACACCACCCCATGGCGCGGGCAGGCCTAGGCCGCGCCTGGAGGTGGTGTGGCCGCCCTGGCCCACTCCAGCCTCTCTCCTCTAGCGTATATCATCCCCACGAAACCCTAAGACTCGGGGAGCAACCACAGAAAGATTCCGCCGCCTCTACGAGGCAGAAAACACCGAGAGAGAAGGATCTCTCTGATGGGTTCGTAGCATGGAAAACAAAAAAATTCTACCGCAAGAACGAACAAAACCCAGATCTAATCTAGATAAAAGCCAAGATCTAATCTATTAGACATGTGCAACGAAATAGATCTGTACTAACCCTTGTAGATTCGAAAGCGTTACGAGATTGGATCTCGTGGTTGATGTAGTCGATCACTTGCCGATCTCAAGATCGAGTGGACGATCCTTCCGGCGCCGCGTTCCAGCAGCGCTTCCGCAGTCGGTCACACTTGCGGAGTCGAAGCAGACCTTCCTCTCCTCGTTCCAGCGAGCAGCGGAGGTAGTAGATCTTCTCCACGGAATCCCAGCAGCACGACGGCGTGGTGATGGTGGTGGAGTAGATAATTCTGCAGGGCTTCGCCTAAGCCTGAGCAGAAGAAAGGAGGAGGAGAGAGGCGACTGAGGTTTGGAGTGGAGAGGGCCAGGGGGTGGCGCCTCCACCCCTCTATTTAAAGGAGGGAGGCACCATGGGAGGGGGAGTCCTAGTAGGACTCCCCTCCCTTCCTTCGCCGACGGATTGGGAGGGGGGAGGAGTCCTCCTCCCCCACGACTCCTTGTCTTGCCCCACAAGGACTCCTTGATCCTTTCTTGGTTTTCAAGCAAACTCCAAGAAATCTTCCAGAACCTTCCGGAACATTCCGAAACCTTCTAGAATCCTCATACAAATACTCCGGAACATTTCCTAACTCAGAAAATGATCCCCAATATATGAATCTTATTCTCCGGACAATTCCGGATCTCCTCGTGATGTCCCGGATCCAATCCGAGACTTCGAACAACATTCGGTCTCCAACGCACATTCCATATCTACTTAAAACAACTTCGAACCTTAAGTGTGTCACCCTACGGTTCGTGAATATGTAGACATGACAGAGACACATCTCCTATCAATAACCATCAGCGGGACCTGGAGATCCATAATGGCTCCCACATACTCAACGATAACTTCGTGATCGATAGAACCATTTACATACGAGACCAATTCCCTTTGTCACGTGATACTTTACTTATCCGAGGTTTGATCGTCGGTATCTCCATACCTAGTTCTACCTCGTTACTGACAAGTACTCTTTACTCGTTCCGTGATATGTCATCCCTTGTGACCCAGTCACATGCTTGCAAGCTAATCAGATGACATTCCACCGAGAGGGCCCAGAGCATATCTATCCGTCATATGGATGGACAAATCCCAATCTTGGTCCATGCGCTTCAACACATACTTTCAGAATACCCAATGACACCTTTATAACCACCCAGTTACGAAGCAGTGTTTGATTTCATCAAAGTACCCATCCGATGATGGTGATTAACATAACCTCATGGTCGAAGGATTAGGTTACTATGTATTTTAAAGCTTATAGCAAACGAACTTAATGACTTGATCTTATGCTATGCTTACTATGGGTGTGTGTCCATTATATCATTCTCCTAATGATATAACCTTGTTATTAATGGCATCCAATGTCCATGATCAGGAAACCATGATCATCCATTAATCAACAAGCTAGTTTAACAAGAGGCTTACTAGGGACTCTTTTACGTTTACAAAACACACATGTATTAGTGTTTCCTTATAATACAATTATAGAATGGGATGTAAACATTCATCATAAACACAAATATATGATAATAACCACTTTTATTATTGCCTCTTGGGCATATCTCCAACAGTCTCCCACTTGCACTAGAGTCAATAATCTAGATTACATGGTAATATACCTAACACCCATGGCGTTCTGGTGCTGGTCATGCTTTGCTCTAGGGAGAGGTTTAGTCAACGGATCTGCCACATTCAGATCAGTGTGTACTTTGCAAATCTTTATGTCACCATCTCGGACATACTCGCGAATAGCGTGGAAACGTAGCTTGATGTGCTTCAGCTTGCTATGTGACCTTGGCTCCTGTGCATTAGCTATGGCACCTGTGTTGTCACAGTAGATGGCCATCGGGTCCAACGTACTGGGAACCACGCCAAGTTCAGTAATGAATTCCTTCATCCATATGGCTTCTTGTGCAGCCTCTGAAGCAGCTAAGTATTCCGATTCAGTTGAAGATTTCGCCACAACGCTTTGCTTGGCACTCCTCCAGCTCACTGCAGCACCATTCAAAATAAATACGTATCCCGACTGTGACTTCGAGTCATCTGGATCGGTGTTCCAACTAGCATCGGTGTAACTGTTTACAACAAGCTGTTCATCACCTCCATAAGAAAGAACCATATCCTTAGTCCTCTTTAGGTATTTCAGGATATTCTTGACCGCTGTCTAGTGTTCCATTCCAGGATCACTTTGATATCTGCTAGTCAAACTAACAGCATGTGCTATATCCGGTCTTGTACACAACATGGCATACATGATAGAACCTATGGCCGAGGCATAGGGAATATTATTCATTTTCTCTCTATCTTATGCCGTAGCTGGACTTTGAGTCTTACTCAAGGTCTTACCTGACAACATGGGCACGAACCCTTTCTTGCTATCTTCCATTCTAAACTTCTTTAGAACTTTGTCTAAGTATGTACTTTGTGAAAGCACTATTAGGCGTCTTGATCTATCTCTATAAATCTTGATGCCTAGAATATATGCCGCTTCGCCAAGATCCTTCATTGAAAAACTATTATTCAAATAGGCTTTGACACTATTAAGAAGTTCTATATCATTCCCAATCAACAATATGTCATCTACATATAGTACTAGGAATGCTACAGAGCTCCCACTCACTTTCTTGTAAATACAAGCTTCTCCATTGCATAATTCCAAAGTTTTTGATTACTTTATCAAAACGTTGATTCCAACTCCGGGATGCTTGCTTTAGTCCATAAATGGAGCGCTGAAGTTTGCATACCTTGTCAGCATCACTAGGATCGACAAAACCCTTGGGTTGTACCATATACAACTCTTCCTCAATGTCACCATTAAGGAACGCCGTTTTGACATCCATCTGCCAAATCTCATAATCGAAATATGCAGCAATTGCTAACAAAATCCTCACAGACTTTAGCTTCGCTACTGGTGAGAATGTCTCATCATAGTCAACTCCTTGAATTTGTCGGAACCCTTTCGCGACAAGTCGAGCTTTATAGATGGTAACATTACCATCAGCATCTGTTTTTCTCTTGAAAATCCATTTGTTCTCGACAGCCTTACGGCCATCCGGTAAGTCCACCAAAGTCCACACTTGGTTTTCGTACATGGATCCCATTTCGGATTTCATGGCTTCTAGCCATTTGTCGGAATCTGGGCTCACCATAGCTTCTTCATACGTCGCAGGGTCATCAGCGTTGTCCACCAACATGACGTTCAAGGCAGAGTCATACCAATCAGGAGTGGTACGAACCCTCGTTGACCTGCGAGGTTCAGCAGTAACTTCGTTTGAAGTTTCATGATCATCATTAGCTTCCTCTCCAATTGGTGCAGGCGGCACAAAAACATCTTCCAGTGCTGCGCTACTCTCAAATCCGAGAGAACGTTCAATAACCTCATCGAGTTCTACTTTCCTTCCAGTCATTTCTTTTGAGAGAAATTCCTTCTCAAGAAAGGATCCATTCTTGGCAACGAAAACTTTGCCTTCGGATATATGATAGAAGGTATACCCAATTGTTTCTTTAGGGTATCCTATGAAGACGCATGTCTCTGCTTTGGGTTCAAGCTTATCAGGTTGTAACTTCTTTACATATGCTTCGCAACCCCAAACTTTAAGAAACGACAACTTAGGTTTCTTACCAAACCACAATTCGTACGGTGTCGTTTCAACGGATTTAGATGGTGCCCTATTTAAAGTGAATGCGGTTGTCTCTAATGCATAGCCCCAAAACGATAGCGGTAAATCTGTAAGAGACATCATAGACCGAACCATATCTAAGAGAGTTCGATTACGACGTTCGGACACACCATTACGCTGTGGTGTTCCCGATGGTGTCAACTGCGAAAGTATTCCACATTTCTTTAAATGCATGCTAAACTCATAACTTAGATATTCACCTCCGCGGTCAGAACGCAGAAACTTAATCTTCTTGTTACGATGATTCTCCACTTCACTTTGAAATTCCTTAAACTTCTCGAAAGTTTCGGACTTATGTTTCATAAAGTAGACATACCCATATCTACTTAAATCATCAGTGAAAGTGAGAACATAACGATATCCACCACGCGATGCTACACTCATTGGACCGCACACATCGGTATGTATTATTTCCAATAAGTCTGTAGCTCGCTCCATTATTCCAGAGAATGGAGTCTTAGTCATTTTTCCCATTAGACATGCTTCGCATCTTTCAAGTGATTCAAGAAGTCCATCAGAATGGAGTTTCTTCATACGCTTCACTCCAATGTGACCAAGATGACAGTGCCACATGTATGTAGAATTATCATTCAATTTTATTCGTTTAGCTTCTATGTTGTGAACATGTGTATCACTACTATCGAGATTCAGTAAGAATAAACCATTCATCTCAGGTGCATTACCATAAAAGATATTACTCATATAAATCGAACAACCTTTATTCTCGGACTTAAAAGAGTAACCGTATCGCAATAAACAAGATCCAGATATAATGTTCATGCTTAATGCAGGCACCAAATAACAATTATTCAAATTTAAAACTAATCCGGAAGGTAGATGTAGAGGGAGCATGCCGACGGCGATCACATCAACCTTGGAGCCATTTCCAACGCGCATCGTCACCTCGTCTCTCGCTAGTCTTCGCTTATTCCGCAGCTCCTGTTTCGAGTTACAAATATGAGCAACTGAACCAGTATCAAATACCCAGGCACTACTATGATTACTAGTAAGATACACATCAATAACATATATATCAAATATACCTTTCTTCTTGATGTTGCCATTCTTCAGATCCGCCAGGTACTTGGGGCAATTACGCTTCCAGTGACCAGCACCCTTGCAGTAGAAGCATTCAGTTTCAGGCTTGCGACCAGCCTTTGGCTTCTTAGCAGGTGCGGAAGCTTTCTTGCCGTCCTTCTTGAAGTTGCCCTTGTTCTTAGGCTTGCCCTGTCTCTTGAAATTGGTGGTCTTATTGACCATCAACACTTGGTGCTCCTTCTTGATCTCCACTTCAGCAGTTTTCAGCATGGACGATAGTTCAGGCAACGTCTTGTTCATGCAGTGCATATTGTAGTTCATCACAAAGTTCTTATAACTTGGTGGGAGTGATTGGAGGAGAAGGTGAATCCCTAACTCATTAGGAATCGATATCCCCAACTCTTGGAGCTTGTTTGCGTACCCAAACATGGTGAGCACGTGCTCGCTAACGGAGCTACCCTCTTCCATCTTACAGTTTAAGAACTTTTCGGAGGCCTCATAGCTCTCCATGGCCGCGCGAGTCTCAAAAATCAGCCTGAGCTCCTTAATGATCTCGAACGGGTCGTGGTGCTCAAAACGCTTCTGAAGCTCCGCTTCTAAACCGTACAGGATGGCACACTGAACTGTGGAGTAATGATTTTTCCGAGTGGCGTAAACATTCTTTACGTCATCGGTGGCATCTTCTACAGGTGGGTCACCTAGCGGTGCTTCGAGCACATAGGTCAACTGACTAGCCCTGAGGACGATTTTCAGTCCACGGAACCAGTCCGTGAAATTGCTTCCATTGTTCTTAAGCTTTTCTTTCTCTAGGAACGCATTGAAATTGATGGAGGGGGTTGCCATAATCTACAACAAATTTGCAAGTAGTTTAGACTAAGTTTATGATAAATTGAGTTCAAATTTAATTCTTAAATTAACTAGGTGAACTCCCACTCAAAACAACATCCCTCACATTGTCTTAGAGATTACACGAACCAAGTCCACTACACCAAGTCCGATCTTCACGAGAGAAGATGTAGTTTCGTCGGCGAACAATCTTCATGTTCATCATATCATTTATATGACTCATGCTCTACCTTTCGGTATTTCCGTGTTCCGAGACCATGTCTGTACATGCTAGGCTCATCAAGATTAACCTTAGTTTCCGCATGTGCAAATCTGGCTTGCACCCGTTGTATGCACACGTAGAATCTATCACATCCGTTCATCACGAGATGCTTCAAAACGACGAGTCTTAGCAACGGTACCAACTAAGGGTGAACACTTTATTACTTGATATTTAGTGAGAGGGATCATCTTATAATGCTACCGTCGCGATCTAAGCAATACAAGATGCATAAAGGATTAACATCATAGGCAATTCATAATTAGTGTGATATGATATGGCCCTTTCTTCTTATGCCTTTGATCTCCATCTCCAAAGCAAGAACATGATCTCCATCATCACCAACATTGCGTCAAGGTCAGTGGCGCCACTTCATGGTTGTCCATCATCACTAGCAACTATTACAACTACTTGGAATAAAGCTATTACAAGATGAATAGACACGCAGGTCTTAACAGAATTAAAGACAACCATTAGGCTCCTGCCAGTTGCCATATTACAACAAGGATCATTACATACATCAAATACAATCATAATCACATGATGGCCATATCACATCACAAAAACCCTACAAAAACAAGTTAGACGCCTCTAATTTTCTTTGCATGTTTTACGTGGTTTGGGGCTTTCGAATAAGAACGGATCTTACCTACGAAACTGAACCACAACGTTGATACAAGTGCTATCAAGTGCAAAGTGTAAATTAGATCTATACTATGGTGGGAGAGACAGACACCCGCAAAGCCACTTGTGCAAAGCAAGTAACACGTCAAGCATGGAGCAAGTCTCATGTGCGATGACATGTAAGGTTAGCCCAATCCGCTTCATCCCACCATACCGCAAGATGCAAAGTACATAAAGCAAAAGACGGCACGAGCACCAACGCCCACAAAACCATTGTGTTCTACTCGTGCAACAGATCTACGCATAGACACGGCTCTGATACCACTGATGGATTCGTAGCATGGAAAACAAAAAATTTCTACCGCAAGAACAAACAAAACCCAGATCTAATCTAGATAAAAGCCAAGATCTAATCTATTAGACATGTGCAACGAAATAGATCTGTACTAACCCTTGAAGATCCGAAAGCGTTACGAGATTGGATCTCGTGGTTGATGTAGTCGATCACTTGCCGATCTCAAGATCGAGTGGATGATCCTTCCGGCGCCGCGTTCCAGCAGCGCTTCCATAGTCGGTCACACGTGCGGAGTCGAAGCAGACCTTCATATCCTCGTTCCAGCGAGCAGCGGAGGTAGTAGATCTTCTCCACGGAATCCCAGCAGCACGATGGCGTGGTGATGGTGGTGGAGTAGATAATTCTGCAGGGCTTCGCCTAAGCCTGAGCAGAAGAAAGGAGGAGGAGAGAGGCGGCTGAGGTTTGGAGTGGAGAGGGCCAGGGGTGGCGCCTCCACCCCTCTATTTAAAGGAGGGAGCCGCCACGGGAGGGGGAGTCCTAGTAGGACTCCCCTCCCTTCCTTGGCCGGCGGATTGGGAGGGGGGAGGAGTCCTCCTCCCCCACGACTCCTTGTCTTGCCCCACAAGGACTCCTTGATCCTTTCTTGGTTTTCAAGCAAACTCCAAGAAATCTTCCAGAACCTTCCGGAACATTCCGAAACCTTCTAGAATCCTCATACAAATACTCCGGAACATTTCCTAACTCAGAAAATGATCCCCAATATATGAATCTTATTCTCCGGACAATTCCGGATCTCCTCGTGATGTCCCGGATCCAATCCGAGACTCCGAACAACATTCGGTCTCCAACGCACATTCCATATCTACTTAAAACAACTTCGAACCTTAAGTGTGTCACCCTACGGTTCGTGAATATGTAGACATGACAGAGACACATCTCCTATCAATAACCATCAGCGGGACCTGGAGATCCATAATGGCTCCCACATACTCAACGATAACTTCGTGATCGATAGAACCATTTACATACGAGACCAATTCCCTTTGTCACGCGATACTTTACTTATCCGAGGTTTGATCGTCGGTATCTCCATACCTAGTTCTACCTCGTTACTGACAAGTACTCTTTACTCGTTCCGTGATATGTCATCCCTTGTGACCTAGTCACATGCTTGCAAGCTAATCAGATGACATTCCACCGAGAGGGCCCAGAGCATATCTATCTGTCATATGGATGGACAAATCCCAATCTTGGTCCATGCGCTTCAACACATACTTTCAGAATACCCAATGACACCTTTATAACCACCCAGTTACGAAGCGGTGTTTGATTTCATCAAAGTACCCATCCGATGATGGTGATTAACATAACCTCATGGTCGAAGGATTAGGTTACTATGTATTTTAAAGCTTATAGCAAACGAACTTAATGACTTGATCTTATGCTATGCTTACTATGGGTATGTGTCCATTACATCATTCTCCTAATGATATAACCTTGTTATTAATGGCATCCAATGTCCATGATCAGGAAACCATGATCATCCATTAATCAACAAGCTAGTTTAACAAGAGGCTTACTAGGGACTCTTTTACGTTTACAAAACACACATGTATTAGTGTTTCCTTATAATACAATTATAGCATGGGATGTAAACATTCATCATAAACACAAAGATATAATAATAACCACTTTTATTATTGCCTCTTGGGCATATCTCCAACACTCTCCGGCAGACAGATTTCTGTCGGGGGAATTCCTTCCCGGAGAGGGAAGATCATCGCCATCAACACCACCATCAAGCTGGACTTCATCGGGATCATCATCATCATCACCATCAGCACCCTCATCACCATCTCCATATTGTTGTAACAATTGCGTTGAATCTTGCATAGTTCATAGGGGAAACGTTCCTGATGTTGATTACTCTTTGTAGTTGATGCTATTGAGTGAACCATTGAATTATTGTTTATGTTTAGATTGTTATACATCATTATTCCATCTCTGATCATGATCCGTATGATGTCTTGTGAGTAGTTCGTTTTGTTCTTGAGGACATGGGAGACGTCTTGTTGTTAGTAGTGGAGTTGCGTTAAGAAAGATTCAATAGATTGTTATTTAAGTTGTGGTGTACTTCTTCTAGTGGTGTCATGTGAACGTCTACTACATGACCCTTCACCTATAAGGGCCTAGGGGAATGCATTGTGTATTTGGCTACTAATCGTAGGGGTTGCCGGAGTGACAGAAACCTGAACCCCCGTTAGGAAACCATTGCGCAAGGGACGTAAGGGTCTTAGAGTTTAAAGTTGTGGTTAGATTTCTACCTTAATTACTTTCTTGTACTTACAGATGTTTGTAAGGGGTATAATCACAAGTATGTATTAGTCTTGGATGGGGCGGTACATTAGCATAGGTTCACCCACAAATCACTTAGCAAGCTAAAGAAGATTAATCGACTATATGAAGCGAAAGCACTTGACAGTCTTCCCATGTGTCCTCGAGAACGTTTGGTCATCTATAGAAATACAACCGGCTTGTCCTTTGCTGCATAAAGGATTGGGCCACTTGCTGCATTTATTCCTACTGTCTTTTATTTACTCGTACTTTGTTTGCTTGCTTTATCGAAGACCCCTAAAAATCCGTTTGCTAAGTATTTGAAGAGAATTCCCCATCCATACCACTAGCCAGCACCTTATGCTCCTCGTTGGGTTCGACACTCTTACTTATCAAAAATACTGCGATACACCCGCTATACTTGTGGGTCATCAAGACTATTTTCTGGCGCCATTGCCGAGGAGTGAAGCGTTATTGGAGAGTGGAACTATTAAAGGAAACTTCTACTGTGAGTATTGTTTACTTCTGCTAGTTGCTTTATTTTCGTTATGGATAATTCGCTGAGTTTCTTATTTGTTAATGCTACTACCACTGCTAAGGTACTAGATAAGCCAACACCTGCTGAGAAAGATGTTTTCAAAATACCTACAAGAATTATTGATCGTGTTATGGATAACTACTATGTTGGGGATGGAACTGTCCATCCCGGTGATCATTTACTCTTTATACACGAATTATGCGGGTTGTTCAAGTGTGCAGGTATTACTACAGATCAAGTTAAGAAGAAGTTATTCTCATTATCACTGAAAGGAAGAGCTGAGGAATGGTATAAGCTGCTGAAGAATGGTCAAGCTCTGGAATAGTGCCTCTCTTTTATTCAAAGTTTTATCCTCCTAGTGAGATTCATAAAGATCGGAATCAAATATACAACTTTTGGCCTCTTGATGGAGAGAGTACAGCCCAAGCTTGGGGGAGACTGAAGTTACTAATGCTCAAATGTCCCATTCATGAGCTCCCCAACAATATTATTATCAACAACTTTTATGCAAGGCTCCCTCTACATGATAAATATTTATTGGGTGCTTCTTGTGCTGGATCATTCACTCATATGGAAGAAGAAGCTAAATGGGATCTTCTGGACCGTATTCAAGGCAATGCTAAATCTTGGGAGAATGACAAAGTTAGAAAGTCAGGTATAAATTATGATTATGAATGCATTGAATCTTTTATGGGAACTGATGACTTTCAAAATATTAAAAATGCTTATGGTCTAGATTCTCAAGCTATTGCTTCTTATTTTAAGGCTTTTGCTTCCTACATTGAAGTGCCTAAAAAGAAGTGGAATAAGTATCATGAACCTTATAAAGATATTGCTAAGAGTGTTCCTGCAAGATATACTGAAGTTTATACTGCTAATCATGTCTTACCCAAACCTTATACTGAGAAAATGCCTTTTCCAGTTAAGCTAAAGGAACATTTTATGATAGCTAGTATGGTTAATGAAAGTACGAATAAGGCTATTGAACCTGATAAACAAATGGTTGATGAACCTATTATAGCAAATGTGAAAGATTTTGTCACTAAGTATGAGGAAGAGGCACACACTATCCTTTGTAAGGATACCTCTAATATTGTTTCACAAAGTAGTGTTATGAGAGCTAGTATCCCTGTGTTTTCTGTTAGAATAAGTGATCATTGCTATGATGGTCCTTGTGATAGCTATATTGTTAAGTTTATGCATGATACTGAAAGCTACTATGAGAGAGGGAAAAGTGTTCTTATGTATCTCAATAATATCAAGTTTCCTCCTTTTATGCTGAAAGTTTTTATGTTGCACTTCTTTTGCCTTCTTATGCAAGTTGTCTTTGGTTTCAATAACTTGTTTGTTTACAAAATCCCCTTGCATAGGAAGTGGGTTAGACTTAAATGTGTGTGTGTTTTTGCTTCATATTGCTCTCTTTCACTTCAAATCATATCCCTATGAGAGCTTCTTCAAAATTATCATGTCCATCTTAATGGCTATAAAGAAAGAGCTTTATGGGAGACAACCCAATTTGTTTTCGCTTTTAGTTTGTTTTTGTTTCTTTGAGTCTTGGAAGTTATTACTTCGGTAATAACCGCTCCTTATCCGTTTTGTTTGGTTTTGTGTCAAGATCAACCTCTAATGAGAGAGAAGTAATATTTGGGGAAGTTGCTGTCCCGAAACAGATTTTGTGCTTCACCGTAAAAATTCGCGAGAGATCTCTGTATGTCGGATTAAGCTGTAATTTTTTGTGCTTCTGCCCCAGGTTGTTATTTAACTTTCGTTAGTTTTTCACTTTTTGATTTGAGAAACAGAAGATTTTCGAAAAAAATGATCTTTACCTACTGGTCTGTTTTGACAGATTTTGCCAATCTTGCATTTGCTTCTTTATTCGATTTCCTTTTTAATTCATTTTGGGTTTTCAGAAGGAGTTACTACAGTAGCTTTTGTTTTGAAGGTTTTCAGTTGAAGTTGAACTCAAAAGGTTTTATCACTTCACTTATACTAATGTTGCTAATGAGAACTGTGTGAAGTTTTGTGTGAAAGAAATTTCCAGGAAGTGGAGATAATGGTGTAATAAGGAAGAGAAGGGTTTTATGACTCAAGTAATAAGTGTATGAAGATAAAGATATCGATGTTATTCAAGTGGTGACTCCGAAAGGATCCACTAAATACCAAATTCAGAGACCTACAGAGTCTGTTTTCAAATAGGTAACAGTTCTGGTAAGAAAAGTTCCGCGAAAACACAATCCGACTATATTTTTGTAGTTTTCAGTCAATAAGGAAAGCTACGAAGCAAAAAAGAGACGGAAACAGAGCCAGGGTGGCCCACACCACCCCATGGCGAGGGCCCTCCCCTGGCCGCGCCACCAGGTGGTGAGGCCACCCAGGACTCCACCTCCGACTCGTTTTCTCCCAGTACCTTCCTTTTGATATGAAACTTCGTAATATATAACCCCCCAGATCCCCCGAGGTTCGTATATCGTGTTTCCACCGTGTTTTTGTTTCGATCTGTTTCTGCCAGGACATACTCTTTGAAGGTTTAGAAGCACAATGGTGTCCGCCAAGGATAAAGGGAAGGAGCCTATGGAGGAAGACCTCCAAGACCCCAAGCAGGGGCTGGTACCTTTTGTTACTTGTCCTGCATCAACGAAAGCCCTACGAGTCACTAAGGAGTTCTGCGATAAGTACCAAGACTTGCAGAGGAAGGTGGACATGCTTCAATGGGAGAATAATAGGCTTCGCAAGATGCTGGAAGATTACCTCACGTCAACTAAGAAAATATTACCACCACAGAAGGAGTAATTCGTCATCAGGTTTGGCATCCCCTTGGTTTGTTCCAAGCTTGGGGGAGTGACGCGGTATCATATCACTATCTTCTATCTTTTTACCTTATTAGTAGTCATATCATGAATAGAGGAGTTATTGTGTAGTATGGTTTGCATTATGGAAGTGTCCCCTCTCTCGTTAGATTTGTATCCCTTGGTGTGAGTTTCCGTTATGGAATATTAATGAGAAGTTCTATCATTCACTCTTTTGCATAGCTTATGTTAGTTTTCAATTCATGGTTATATGATTGATCTTGTTGTTAGTATTGGTATCACTTTGGGATCATTGAGTTAATTTAGTTGGTTTTGGCAAACCTGGCTCGGTCAGTAGCAACACCTTTTTGAGAGTTGAAAAGAAAAAGATAGAAGTACTCTAGAGAAAAATAATTCCATCATCTTTCTTTCTTGATTTGCTCATAAGTCTAGTATTCTCTAGTTAAGATCTTTTGTGCTTCCAAGGAAGATTGCATGTTTGTCTTTATCACTTGTATGTTTGTTTGTTTCCTTCAACTCTTATACTTGCTACCCAGCCTTGCTAGCCAAAAACCTGTACTGAGAGGGTATTCTTCTCGTGCATCCACCTCCTTTAAACCAAAACCCATGCCATTTGTGTCCACCATACCTACCTAGTAGCATTATTGCTATTCCAAGTAAATTCTTGTTTTGTCTACCTCCCAAATTAAACTTGTTATGTGAAAATTAGTGATTAAAGCTCTCACGAACTTGACGGCACACTTTACTTTCTTGCATTTAATGAACCTGAACCATTGTGAAATCTCCATGAAAGTTATATGCTTGCAAATTATAGGTTGGGGATTAGCAGAACCGTGTTGTCACGGGGAACGCTTTCAACACTTGTAAATATATACCCAGTTGATACCTTGCTCTTTTGTTTGCGGATGTCATCGTGAAATAAAAGGGGAGCTTGTAAGTCCATGGAGTTCTGTATGTGTGTTAAAGAAACGCCTGGGCCGCTGGTCTAATCCATGCTGACATGGTGGAAACCTGCAGCGTAACCATAATGATATCTATGAAGCATTCTTCTTATAAAAAAGAGAGAGATAGCTATTGATAAAAAGAAAAGAGAAAAAAGAGATACTATGAAAAGAGGAAAGAGAGAAAAAAGCACCATTTTCCCATGGTAAATAAGAAGATTGCTGAGATACTCATTGTCTGCTTGCCTTGTCATTTTGATATGGGGATTCTTCCGTATCATCGGGCAAGGGGTACCCCGTTGGCGGTTCTCAATGATACGCACATACTTACGATGACAAGAACTTACTGGTAACTAAAGTTGAGTAGCATGAGGAGCGGCCCTCGTACTCAAGGGACTTGGGATTTTCAGTTTATAGTCTATCAAGCATATAACTCAGATTGGACCTCACTTTCACCTTAATCACCTAAAGATGCCTATGATAGGGGCAATGAGAGCTGAAAGCTAGTAAGTATCATAAATTTTGGGAGCTCTTTATGAGACTTGCAATCTCCGCTTCCCTCTTTGAAGGGCCTTTCTTTTACTTTATAGTTGAGTCAGTAAACCTACTCCCTTCTATCTCAACAAGTGTTTTGAGTTGATATGTTTCATTCATTCATATGATGATTTATGCATTCATGTTTCTTATGTTCCTTGTTTTGCACATTGCTCTTATCTTGATGTTTACTACTTTGAAAGCTTTCTTTGAAAACCAGCTATTTGTGAACTCTAGCAAATTATCAACTATTCTTCGACCAAGAGCTAAATTTGCCATTACCAATTATGATTCACTTTATGTATCTTTATTGTGTTTCCTTTACTCATTACAAGTTGAGTTATATAATAGTGAGTTGTCTTCTATTATGATCTATGTATTTGATGAATGTGATGCTTCTTGTCCATATTCTTTTATCGACTCTTCACTCCATAAACCTGAGGTCATGTTTATTGAGCTTAGTTTCGCTTGGGGACAAGCGAAGTCTAAGCTTGGGGGAGTTGATACGTCCATTTTGCATCACTATTCTATGTCTTAATTCACTATTATTCATTGATATATTTAGTATTGAGAGGTGATACTTATGTTATTTCATCTATTGTTTGCATGGTTGATGACTTTTGGAGCATGGACCGCTGCAGTCAGGATTCTGATGGAAAAGGTGTTGTTTGGAGGCAAAATTCGCGAAGATCAGAAAATCCGGGGAAATATACGGAGAATTCTATTTTTCCAGAAGACTCAGGATGCCAGGAGATGGAGTGGAGGTGGGCCACAGGGGGCCCACACCACCCCATGGCGCGGGTAGGCCTAGGCCGCGCCTGGAGGTGGTGTGGCTGCCCTGGCCCACTCCAGCCTCTCTCCTCTGGCATATATCATCCCCACGAAACCCTAAGACTCGGGGAGCAACCACAGAAAGATTCCGCCGCCTCTGCGGGGCGGAAAACACCGAGAGAGAAAGATCTCTCCGGCAGACAGATTTCTGCCGTGGGAATTCCTTCCCGGAGAGGGAAGATCTTCGCCATCAACACCACCATCAAGCTGGAATTCATCGGGATCATCATCATCATCACCACCACCATCATCACCATCAGCACCCTCATCACCATCTCCATATTGCTGTAACAATTGCGTTGAATCTTGCATAGTTCATAGGGGAAACTTTCCCGGTGTTGATTACTCTTTGTAGTTGATGCTATTGAGTGAACCATTGAATTATTGTTTATGTTCAAATTGTTACACATAATTATTCCATCTCTGATCATGATCCATATGATGTCTTGTGAGTAGTTCGTTTTGTTCTTGAGGACATGGGAGAAGTCTTGTTGTTAGTAGTGGAGTTGCGTTGAGAAAGATTCAATAGATTGTTATTTAAGTTGTGGTGTACTTCTTCTAGTGGTGTCATGTGAACGTCGACTACATGACACTTCACCTATAAGGGCCTAGGGGAATGCATTGTGTATTTGGCTACTAATCGTAGGGGTTGCCGAAGTGACAGAAACCTGGACCCCCGTTAGGAAACCATTGCGCAAGGGACGTAAGGGTCTTAGAGTTTAAAGTTGTGGTTAGGTTTCTACCTTAATTACTTTCTTGTACTTACTGATGTTTGCAAGGGGTATAATCACAAGTATGTATTAGTCTTGGATGGGGCGGTACATTAGCACAGGTTCACCCACACAACACTTAGCAAGCTAAAGAAGATTAATCGACTATATGAAGCGAAAGCACTTGACAGTCTTTCCATGTGTCCTCGAGAACGTTTGGTCATCTATAGAAATACAACCGGCTTGTCCTTTGCTGCATAAAGGATTGGGCCACTTGCTGCATTTATTCCTACTATCTTTTATTTACTCGTACTTTGTTTGCTTGGTTTATCGAAAACCCCTAAAAATCCATTTGCTAAGTATTTGCAGAGAATTCCTGATCCATACCACTAGCCAGCACCTTCTGCTCCTCGTTGGGTTCGACACTCTTACTTATCGAAAATACTGCGATACACCCCCTATACTTGTGGGTCATCACCATCCTTCATGAAGAAACCTTCGGCCTCATTGCTTAAGGCATTATATATATTTCTTCTCATACTCTCATTGCCAACAAACAAGTCAATGAGAGTATCCCAAGCTTCCTTGGCGGTATTGTAGTGCTCAATGTGGGGAAAATCCTTTGGCCCCACTCCAAGTTGGATCATGTGCAAGGCAGTCGCATTGAGTTGGCTATTGACCACTTCTAGTCAAGTTGGTTGGATCCTCAATTTTGAGTCCTTCAATAATATTCCACAAATCAATGCAAGAGCTGCGCACATGATATTTCATTAAAACTTGCCATTGAGCAAAAGTATGTGCAGCTAACTTAGGTGGGTCACCTCTATTATTTATATGTGGGTGAGGGATAGGGGGTCAAGAGAGTACCATCCGGGGACCGCATGGTGCTCTTCCTTCCCATCACCCTTTTTGGTGGTGGAGTTAGTGGAATTACGTTCATCCCCCACCACTTCCTCCAAAGGCTTAGCCGGAGCATTTGCCTTTGGGTTAGGTGGTGTTTCCACATGAGAGGGAGGAGGTGAGGTTTGCTTATCCCTAACAAGTTACTCAACGAGTTGACGCAACTGTTGGATTTCCTTGCCCAAGGTAGAGCTCAAGCTTGTTTCCAAATTCTTAAGATCTACCATGGTCACCGAATGGCTAGCCTCACTTTCTCCCTCATCTGGGTTGCCCATAATCTCTTAAGCGGTTAAGCCCGAATAAAGAGCCGAGGCTCTGATACCAATTGAAAGGATCATATGGGCACCTAGAGGGGGGGTGAATAGGTGCTACTTCAAATTTTACTCTTTTTCAATTTAGGGTTTGACATGAAAGGTAAATTCTCTAGATTATGCAACTATGGTGAATTTACCTATATGTCAATCTAGCACAATTACTAAGCAATAACTAGATAGATAAAGTGTCGTAAAGGAGAGAAGTAACCAAAGTGGAGCACGCGGAGACACAAGGATTTGTTTCCCGTAGTTCCTTACTTTTGAGGGGAAGTACATCTACGTTTGGAGAGGGGGTGGTTTCAAACCACCAACGCCACGAGAGGCCTCCCTTGTTCTCCGATGAACCTCACCCCAACGGGTTTGATTCACCTCTTCCACTATACGACAACCTTCGAGGTGGAAGCCGGCACCTTTACAACGAGTTCGGGGCACACATCCACAACTTAATTGGAGGCTCCCAAGTACAAGCTAGCTATCAAACAATCAAAGACAAGCTAGTAAGAACCAAATCAAAAGCTAGGGTTTCCAAGAAAACACTAGAGCATGGGGGCCCTCAAGTGAATGAAGGGGAAATGATGATCTCTCTTGATGAAGCTGTATATCAAGGCCTCCTCCTTCGATTCTCCAAATATCAATGACTTTGGATGGTTGGATGAGGAGATCTTGTTGATTTGGTGGCTCAAATGGGGGTGGTGTTCTTTAGTGGGACGAGCAGCTGGAGGAAGGGGATAAGGTCCTCTATTTATAGCCCTTCACTCCACTAAACCGTTTTTTGACCGTTGGAGAAAATTCAGACCGGAGACTCTGGCCTGCACACCGGAGACTCCGATCTACATCGGATATTCCGGCCCATCTCCGGACCAGCCTCCAGACCAACAGACAGTTTGACCCAGCCCTTCTGTGAGCCAAGTGGGTCGGAGACTCCGGTCCATCTACACCGGAGACTCCGGTCTAAGGCTAGGACCGGAGACTCCGGACCTTGCTCCGGACCACCTCTCTGGCTGACCCAGGCAGGAAACTGGAGCCCCCTCCGGAGACTCATGGGGAAACTCCAGACCACACCGGAGACTCCGGTCCAGTCAGACCGGAGACTCCGGTCTGGAATTCCCAGGAATCAAATAAATATGTAGGGAAAGTTCCGCAGGCCAAAGGTCCTTTTCACTTTGCAATATATCAACCTGTAGACAATAGCATACTATAAAATGTTCTACTTGTTGTTAACGAACACCAAAAGTGATTATGACAGTGAATGTCCTTTCAAACACCTTTCTTGATTTCTCTTGCACGTGCTCGATTGATGAAGACTTGTGAATTGCTCCCCCATACACCATGGGGAAACCTCTTTCTTGAACTTATCTTCATCCATCCATGATCGCTGAGGATGGCAAGCTTCAAACATGTGATCTTCTAGAGATGGCACATCTTGAACTTGCACAACATCATTTCTTCTAGACAATTGATCCATTCTTTGTCATGCTCAACATTGGATCAACTTCTTTCTTGAACATGATTCCAATAGGCCCAAAGCTCTTGGATATTGCTTATTGTTCTTCGTTTCTTAAACCTTCAAGCACATGGTTCAAGCAATGCCAATGGACAATTCTTACAAGTGCAACTCAATACAAACATTAGTCTATAGAAATTATCATTAATTACTAAAACCACACATGGGGAACACATGCTCTTTCACCGATGCTTTTTAACGTTGTAGATATGCTTTCCATCCTGATTGCCCGGGCAAAGGAGGACGGACAAATTGGGGGCCTCATTCCGCATATTGTTGATGGAGGGGGTCTAAATCCTACAATATGCGGACGATACCATTTTGTTTATGGAACACGATCTACTGAAGGCCGTGAACATGAAACTGATATTATGTATTTTTGAACAATACCAGGGTTAAAAATTAATTTCCGCAAAAGCAAAATTTTCTGTTCTGGCAAACAAAAAGATGAGGAACAACAATACAAATAAATATTTGGTTGTGAGGCTGGGTGCTTGCCTTTTCAGTACTTGGGAGTGCCAATCCATTACATAAAACTTAAAAATTTAGATTGTTATCCAGTGGAAACTTGACTCGAAGGGAAGTTGGGTTGCTGAAATGGCAAGTTATTATCTTATGATGATGCTTTGTACTGGCCAATTCTGTTTTAACAAGTTTACCTATGTTCATACTCTCATTTCTGGAAATACCTAAAGAGGTAAGGAAACGATTAGATTTTTAAAGGTCTCGCTTTTTGGTAAAGTGATGAGAATAAAATAAAATATAGATTAATAAAATAGAACATACTCACTCTTTCCCAAATTAGGACACATCTTAGGTTTGATCAAAGTCAATCTTTATAGACCAACTATAGGTAAAAACATACTAACTTTTCTAATGTCAAATGTATATAGTATGAAAATATAGTTCATGATGATTCTAATAACATTGAGTTGATGTTATAGATATTCATACTATTTTCTAGATATTTAGTCAAAGTTTAATAAGTTTAACTTTGACCAAAACTAATATGTGTTCTAATTTGAAAAGAGAGAGTAATTTGTAGGCCAAAGGATCAAAGTGGTCTAGGTATTGAGATCTTAGAATTCAAAAACAAATGTACTTAATGAAGAAGTAGTATGGCAAGAATTATTACACAAAAAATATTTAAGTCAGAAAAATCTATCCGAAGTCTAAGAAAAACCGATAGATTCTCCATTTTGGAAAGGTCTTATACGGGTAAAGAATGAGTTCTTTGCTAGAGGACATTTCGAAATTGGGGATGGTAGTAATACTAGGTTTTGGGAGGATATCTGGCTCGGAGATACACCTTTAGCGCATCAACATCCATCTTTATACAATATTGTGCAACATGATAATGCTACCGTTTCACAAGTCTTATCTCAGGTGCTAAATATTGGTTTTAGGAGGGTACTTTCGGGTAATAAGTGGATTGCTTGGTTACACCTATGTCAAAGACTGATGGTGGTGCAACTATCAGATGATACTGATAAGTTCGTCTGGAACTTAACAACATCTGGGGGGTTCTCAGTGAAGTCAATGTACGAAGACCTTATGAATGATCATACGAAATATCTTTAAAAATTAAAAATCCTATTTAAGACTAAGATTTTTTATGTAGTTCCTAAATAACAAAGCGCTTCTTACAAAGGACAACCTGCTTAAAAGGAATTGGATAGGATGTACAAAGTGTTGTTTTTGTGGATCATAGAAAACCATAGAGCATTTGTTTATATCTTGCCCTTTTGCTCGCCCATGGCATATTGTCTATTTTGCTTATGATCTACCCCTCCAACCAATATATCTAATATGTTTGAAAATTGGTTGAACGGAATGGGCAAAACATTTAAGGTTAGAATTCACATTGATGTTTCAGCCTTATGTTTGTCTATCGGGAGTTGCAGAGATGATATTATCTTTAACAAAACAAAAAAATCATTTTTTTTAGGTTATCCATATGGTGGCATATTGGTTCAGCTATTGGCATTTCTTCAACCGCTCGACCAACGGGATATCATGGCTACTGGGGTGCAGCCATCTTTTGACGGTCACTCGGCATATCTTTGGTCAGTCAGACTGGTAGCTTTTAATTGACTACGAGATGTTTAGTACGCTTTTACTTCTCATTTCCCGCTGGTTGATTTATGTATCAACTTTGAGCGATCCTTGAATTGTAATACTCTTCGATGTTCTGATGTCTCGAATCTTTTAATAAAAGGCTGTGTGCATCAACCAATGCAAAGGGTGGAGTTATACTCCCATTTTCGAGAAAAAAATGTATTGTTGTTCAACAAATATACCTCAGTCGCTCAGTCGGTCAATCAGTCTCCAGCGAGTAACACGCTAATAGTACAAACAGTCTACCAAAAAACAGCCACCTCCAAATCAAGACCTGATTTGTAGAATATGTGCGAACACCTTTCTTGCAATTTGCAAATAATGTAAGCAGCGTCCTCATCACCATCGTGCACTCTCACGACGACAGGAACTCCAGGCCTTCAGTTCAGGGTGGGAGCTACAGTCTTCAGTTTACTCCAGCTGTCCGCCAATTTTTTTCCAGTAATGCTACGCTTACGAATTTTTTCTCACGAGAAACTTACGGGTAGACACGGATTGGGTACACATGGAGGGTTCAAACAAATCCATGGTCCTCAAGCCACGGAGAGCAAATGGATTTCAACCACCCAGCTGCGTGCGTAGTCCGTAGCATAGTCCCGTAAGTCGTAAGTGTAGGATTATTGATTTTTTTTCCTGAGCGGCAGTTGCCCGCCAGCTCGGGCTCGTTGTCATAGAGCAGATTTCAGGCCACATGTAAGCTTCTTCAAGGCCCAGCCCGTCACAAAGAAGGCCCAAAGCTAGCTGCAAAACCCGTTACGATTATTAAACGCGAAAAGAAAATGAGACGGACGGGAACCAAGGAGACCAGAGTCCAGAGCCGCACCCGACCAGACACAGCCCTCTCGCCGCCGCGCCTCCGACCCGCCCGGCCGACGTCGCCCGCCCGATGATGATGGCGGGGCCGTACCACCAGCCGACGACCCTGGAGGAGGTCCGCACGCTCTGGATCGGCGACCTCCAGTACTGGGCCGACGAGAACTACCTCTACACCTGCTTCGCCCACACCGGCGAGGTAGGTTTCCGGTCCGACGAGCTTTGTGTCTAGTAGGTCCTGCCGCTCGTGCCTAATTCGGCGATCCAAAGCGACTTTGGCCGGGCTGGTGGAGCGATTGCTTTGCTATTCGGGTGAATTAGGGGTGCATTGGTGGCATCTACACCTCCCGTATATCTCGTTTCCATGTTTACTAGTAATAAATTTTATCTCTTATATTATATACGGGTGGTGTATATACCTCTCGGATGTTCCTGTTTTTGAGTTCCGCTCGTAGTTAGCTGCTGCTGGTTCGATTAAGCCATGCTGGTTGCTTGGATTGAAGGTGCTTTGTTTGGTGATAGGGGTTTGATAGGTTTAGGGTTCAGAAGTGGCCGTCCTGTTTTGGAATAGGCTGTAGCTAGCGAGCTCTTCATGTCTGAAGAGCCTCCTGTGCAGCTCAAGTGATGCACCCAGGTTGATTGTTCATTATTATGTTCTAATGGGGAGATTTTCTTTTATCATAATAGTAATAGTGGCTTGTCTTCCTGGCTATGGACCATTGTGGTGGTTGGATTTGAAGGAAGCATCAGCATGTTGTAAGGTCCTGTTTGTTTGCTCAATTCTATTGAATGCCGTGTCACTGTAAAATTTCCAAGAAAATTTGTGCCTTGACATCCTGTGGGAATCTTTGCGGGGAGTGCTAGATAGTTAGATGTGTGATCCGTGATGTCCCCCTTCTGGACTTCATTTCACACACAGCTGATGATAATAATATTTTGTTTGCCATGGCATGTTTGCAACTCTATTGTGTCATGCTGATTTTCATTTGACTATAATCTTTCGGACGCCCATTTTATTGCCAGTGTCATTTTTTGAGTATTCAGGAGTACTTTTTGCACCCCTTCTGGACTTCATTTCGCATAGAGCTGATGATAACTTTAATAATTTGTCTGGCATGGCATGTTTGCAACCCTATTGTGTCATGATGATTTGAATTGATTATACTCTTTCAGACGCCCATTTATTGCCAGCGTCTTTTCTGAGTATTCAGCAGGATCTTTTGCACCACTAGTACTAATATGGCTTTAATTATTTGGAATTGTAGGTACAATCTGTAAAATTAATACGCAACAAATTATCTGGTCTTCCAGAAGGTTATGGATTCATAGAATTCATTTCACATGAAGCTGCTGAGAAAGTTCTACAGGCTTACAATGGCGCACAAATGCCTGGAACTGAGCATACATTCAGATTGAACTGGGCATCTTTCAGCTCTGGTGAGAAGCGTCCTGATGCTGGACCTGACCATTCCATATTTGTAGGGGACTTGGCACCTGATGTCACAGATTACTTACTACAAGAGACCTTCCGAGTGAACTATTCATCTGTTAGAGGAGCCAAGGTTGTCACAGATCCAAATACTGGGAGATCTAAAGGATATGGATTCGTAAAGTTTGCAGATGAAAACGAGAAGACCCGTGCAATGACAGAAATGAATGGTGTGTATTGCTCAACAAGACCTATGCGGATAAGTGCTGCAATTCCTAAGAAGTCCGCTGGATCTCAGCTTCCGTATGGAGCTGCTAAAGGTAATAATTATCTGCAGCTACTATTTTGGTGTTCCAAAGCAAACCACTTGATGTTGTCTGTATAATAATCAAATATAGTCACAATGCATTTCGATTGACGCATGGGCTCATATGATTTGTCTCTTATTAGTGCTAATAAAACAAAGATTCGTCTGTAATGGGACACTGCAATGAATCATCAATATTGTAAGGCAACACAACAACTATTACATGTAGATCTTTATTAAAAGAGGTATTTTTCATTGCTATGTTTTAACTGTCTTTTTAATAATATGCAGCGATCTACCCAGCAGCAGCTTATACAATTCCGCAGGCCCAAACAGTTCTACCAGATAGTGATCTTACAAACACTACTGTAAGAACCTTTATCATATTTATTGGTGTTTGCTCTGTTGGTTATGCCATTTACCTTGGGATTCGTCTGCAGATATTTATTGGTAACTTGGACCCGAATGTGACAGAAGAGGAGCTGAGGCAGATATGCGTGCAGTTTGGGGACCTTATATATGTGAAAATTCCAGTTGGTAAAGGATGTGGATTTGTACAATATGCATCTAGGTGAGTACTTTAAGGAAACAAAGACTACCTGTTTTATTCCCAGAACTATAATTTACGGGACAGAGCATGCATTTTTCACCCAAAATGCTGGATTGTCAGATTTTCAATTCCACATGTGTGTCTGCCTAATTTTAATATTTTTATTGCATTGCATTCCTAGACGAAGAACAAATAGTTGTAAATGCATCATTTGTAATCTATTTGTCTCTTTTCACAAATATATCTAATATGGTTGTAGTTATAGGAACTATCATATGTTATGGGCCTTTGTTAAAACTCTTTTTTGGTGAGAAAGAACAAAAGTTTTCAGTTCACAAAGGCAGATAACTGAAAACTTAACTGTAGAATCTGGGAAGGATTGTCCAAGTCTCTCAACAGAAACAAATACTGTATGCATAAAGGTGACTTGTTTTATTAGTGAGGTAGAGGACAAAACTGAGTTTGTTGCTATGTAGATATATGTGTATTTTTGTTGTACAGTGGATATTTTCTTCGTACATGGTTGACGGTTGGTTGCATTTCTTGGTGGCTCCTCTCTGTGCTAGCATATGCATTTGCTTTTCAAATGGTGCAAGTATGATGTGTTTACCACTAAGATAATTGTTTCAGGGCATCAGCTGAAGAGGCTGTTCAACGACTTCATGGCACAGTGATTGGTCAGCAAGTAGTGAGGCTTTCATGGGGCAGAAGTCCCGCCAATAAGCAGGTATATCTCATTAAACTTCTGGTGCACATACCTTCAATTAAATTTCTATTTCACAAACCTGATATCGATAATCTCTCAAATTCAGATTTTCCGAAATCCACTAGTAGCAATCTTGTCAATAAGAGTTCTGGGTTTTCAGAGATTAGCATGCTATAAAGAAGAAACATATTAATTGTCTGGATGGATAACAGTGTAATCTGCATTGTATTATTCTTACTTAGTGTAACAGATGAAAGGCTTGTTTGTTAGACAGTTGTTTCTTGGCAGTTTCCCACATTCCATTGATTTGTTCTAAATTTTCTTTTGTTTCTGGTGGTTATGATCATATGATGTCTTCTGTTATCTTACCTGTCTCTTCAAATCGTGGTTAATAATTTATGTTAATATCTTGCACAATCATATGCAGGATCAGTCAGCTGCATGGGCTCAGCAGGCAGATCCTAATCAATGGAGTGCTTATTATGGCTATGGATATGATCCATATGGGTATGCTCAGGACCCATCATATGCATATGGTGCTTATGCAGGATACAGCCAGTACCCCCAACAGGCAAGGCTTACATTTTGAACTCGTGATACTTTAAGGGTTTTTTACTTGTACTCTCTGAGAAACTGTGTATATGGACGCCTGAAGCTTGTATTTTCTGATCTTTCTAATTATTTGTCTGGCATGTAAGTATGTGATGTAGAATGCACATTCATGTTAGTACCACATGCAAGATATATTTCTAGATATGGGGAGTTACTCTTTATGAGTCATATAGTTCACTTCACTATATTAACTAATTTGGTTGGATTCAGGAGTTTAGGTTGAGAGGTATATATTTGACTTGTGGCCAGTATCTTTAGGGATACAAGTGGGCGGACCCACTGAACCATTTCCTTTAGTCAGTGGTTCAGTAACCAACATAATTGATAATTCACATTGTTCACACTTTCTTCCATTAGTTGTGATGGCGAATTACCAGGATGGACTGCGGTGGGTGAAGCACTCAGTTAATTTGCATCTATTGGCGCCATTATCTTGTTTTTATCCTTATTTCATGCTTCCTAGTGCAGATATGTTTCGTGATATACACCCCCATGGTCTCAGGATTGAACAATTTGTCACATGTATCTTGCCACCAATATAGCTGACTACACACGTTCAGATGTTTTTGTGTAGAATCTTCTGTATTGTATTTGCTCTATGAACTAGCTGCATGTCAAGAACATCTGTTTTATGTCCTGGAAACAGCCCAAATCATTTATTACCACCTGCTTCATAGCAACAAGTAGCATACTGGCTAATGCAATAATTTGTCTGTATTTGTTTTTTTGTTGCAACCTTCTAGTAAAACTAACTCCTGTTATATTCCAGGTCGAGGGTGCAGCCGATATGTCAGGAGCAGCTGGCAGCCATGTTCCGGGCATGGAACAAAACGAGGTGTATGATCCAATGAACCTACCTGACGTTGACAAGTAAGTACAGTTCCACGTACCATCAGTTCATCGAATCGGCTGTTTTATGGTGCTGAGCTCTAACCTTTTCACCTCTTCTTCCTTGCAATGTAGGCTGAACTCTTCATACATGGCCGTTCATGGCAGCGCCATGCTAGGACGGCACCTGTGGGTGAAGACCTCGCCATTGTCTCAGCAGGCATAAGCAACTGCCTTCCTTTCTGAAGCCTCTGCGATGCCGCTAGACCCAGATGCCGTATTTCCTTGCTGATAATTTTGATCCCCCCTTCTGAGTAGAAACTAGCAGATCTAGCTTGATGTACGTTGAGCGCATTTGCATGTAAGATTTAGGAAGAATCCCTGTTGCTTGCCCTGTCCCGATTTATCTTAATCAACAGGTTGTTTGCCAACGATGCTGCTACTGTACTTGTATTGCCAAGTTTCTGATATGCAATCATCAAGGAAAAAAATTGTTGCTGGTATGCAAAGTTTCTATCGTGATCTCGTGTCCCAAAGAAACAATTTCTCGTCATTTTATGTTGAACCTGCTGCGCATTTCTTCTTCTTGGTGCAGAATCTGCTATCGGTTCTGAACGTGGACGATCAACGTTGTGGGGGTGGACATCTCATCTCAGGTGACAGCCGAAACGATCACACGAATGAATCAGTGAGCGTGCACCCGAGCGTTCTAATGTGTTCCCGCATTGACCGTGCACGTGCCCTAGCACTGATCCCAACGCTCCGTTGCAGCGGTGCGCCACGGACGAGATCCACGTGGGGTCGAGCTGTTACTGAGAGGCTCTCCACCACCATTATTGTAGTCTAGCGAATCGACCCCGCAGCCCAACGGTCGACAAAAATTGGCCGCGAGCCAACGGCAGGTCAATAGCGTAACGGCTCACGCAGCCCACAAAGCGGGCACAGAAAAGCCAGGGAAGACGAGAGGATCCAGCCAGCCACTGCCACTGGAAGTCTAGAATCTCCCTCCATCCCTCCCTTCCCCCCCCCCCCCCCCCCCCCCCCCCCCCCCCCGCTCTCTCTCTCTCGCCGACCGTGAGGCTGCACGAGCACCACGCACGCGAGCACGTACGGGCGGGCGCGCGCGGGCACGGAGGGGGGAGCGCGCTCGAGAGGGGGCGCCGGCCGGCGATGGAGTCCATGGAGCCCAAGGACATCGACTGGAGCAGGGTGGTGTCGCGCTACGTGCGCGACGAGACCTACGAGGGCATCCAGGCGCCGCGCTGGGTCGACCTCGACGACCCCGAGGCCGTCGCCGTCGACGACGACGCCTGGTTCTGCCGCCCCGGTACGTACTGCGTCCGCGCCTTCCCCATTTTCGATTCCGCGTGCGCGCGCGGGCAGGGGACACTATCGGGTTGGTCGGTGCCCTCTTCCGCGAGAACGAAACGATGGAGAGAGCATCAAGCGTGAGAGAAATCGGGTGCCGACTCGCTGACGGATTCCCGTGGCTCTCGAGTCTTGGTCCACTTTGCTTTCCTCTTAATTTGGGGGTGGATTTCGCTGTTGCCACCTCGTGATTCGGACTCGTTCTTTGGGAATTCAGGCTCTGCTTTCTCAATGAAGCGCTGTTCATTTCCGCACGGCCTAATAATCTTATATTTCTTCACAGATTGCAGGCACCCGAGGACGGCCGAGGACTTTGTCAGGCAGAGCCCCAAGGTTCGCGTTCCTTCTTTCCCCTTCTCGATTTCTCGCCAGCCCCGTTTTGCTTCTCTGATGATTCACTGAACCCGCTCGATTCCCTTCCTCGAAACAGGGCAAGCTACTGCGATCGGTGTCCGCCATGCTGCCGTTCGGCGAGAGGGACACCAACCTCAGGTCCAATTCCTCCACCTCTTCCCTGCGCAGATTGTTCGACGACCTACCTCGTTCTGAATCTGACCCTGTCTGTTCCATCACGTCTCCCAGGGACGGCGATAACAACAATCTGAAGAGACGCGGCGCCGTCCCCGGTGGTGGCGGCACTGCCGCCTTCGCCTCGCCCACCAAACCAAAGGCGGCGCCCAGGAAGAGGTTCCAGGACGACGCCGAGAACCAGGACCCTGCGCTGACCACGCCACCTCCAGCGGCAAGCAGGCCGCCGTTCGGCGCGCCGCGGTGGGCCAAGAATGCCAAGGAGGCCATCAAGTCTAGTGCGGAGAAGAGGCCGGGCAATGCTGAGAGAGAGGCGCTGCTCAACAAGCATGCGCCGCCGAGGCAGCTCAAGAGCACCCTCTCGGCGAGGAACCTCTTCTCCGGGAAAGACATTCTTGGCCAGATATCGGATTTCTACAATGAGCTCAAGCGGATGGCGGGTGGTGGAGGCAGCCAGCCTGTCTCACAGGCCATGGAGGAGATGAGCCCAATCATCCCGATGTAATTCTTCTCTCTCTGAAGCAATGCTGGGTTATGATTTTGTTATTGTTGCTTTCAGGTCCTTGACATTCTCATTTGTGCAGCAATGGCAGTGATGTAGTGGAGAAGGTGGATTGTAGCAGCGGCAGTGGTGGTCCGAATCCCCCGGAGGCTGTGAAGAAGGTGGCGCGCCAAGAAACAGTGGAAAAGAGTCCAAGCCCATTGTAACTTTCTTGTCACCAATGATCTGAAAGCGACATTTGATGCCAGTATGTATGTTCAGGCACTGATAATGGTGGTTTGTGCAGGAAGGGAAAGAAGATTGGGTTGAAGGTGGAGGCAGGGAAGCAAAGATCGCCCTCTGTGCTGAGGGAGGTGAAGGCAACACCACCTACTCCACAGCGGTTTCCATCCCCCTCGGTAAACCGTGTCAAGAACGTGAAAGCTGCAGGCATGGCTACGTCAAGCTCACCACTCAAGAAGCCACTGAAGGTACTGAATCCGGAATGCCTGTAATATGTGTTTATTGAGTTATTCAGTGTTGGTGGCTTTTAGATTAGATCGACAGTGTTTAATCACTGTTTTTTACTAATCTTTGTGAAATAATTTGGGAAGATCAAAGCTTGCAAGCAGTTGAGTACTAGGGTCCTTATCACTTATCAGACATTTTAGTTATTTGCATTATCATAACCTTAGTTAATGGGTTAGACTTAGTTATCCCTAACCCAAAGATAGAACACTTTCTAAAAATGGTATGTCCTTTCCATTGGCTAGATCTTCTGAGTTTGCTTCTGAGATAGTTCTGTAGCGAATTTGCTTCAGACCTTCACTGATCACTGATCAGAAATTTTGTTATCTGAATTACCATCACCATAGGTACTTGTTTAAAATGGTATGTCATTTCCATAGGCTAGATCTTACATACCGATTTTGCTGCATAGTTCTCTACCGAATTAGTTATCTGATCTACTGACCTTTACTGATCACTGATCAGAAATTTAGTTATCTGAATTACCATCACCATCACCATAGTTCGCTGCTGAGATAGTTCTCTACCGAATTAGTTATCTGATCTACTGACCTTCACTGATCACTGATCAGAAATTTACTTATCTGAATTACCATTATCATATGGATTAGATTTAGTCCCTAACCCAAATCTAGTACTTGCTAAAACTGGTATGTCCTTTCCATAGGCTAGATCTTACATATCGAGTTCGTGGCTGAGATAGTTCTCTACCGAATTAGTTATCTGATCTACCGAGTTTGCTTCTGAGATAGTTTTGTAGCGAATTAGCTTCAGACCTTCACTGATCAGAAATTTAGTTATCTGAGTTACCATCCACATAGTTAATGGATTTGATTTAGTCCCTAACCCAAAACTAGTACCTTCACTGATCAGAAATTTAGTTATCTGAGTTACCATCCACATAGTTAATGGATTTGATTTAGTCCCTAACCCAAAACTAGTACCTGCTAAAAAATGGTACGTCCTTTCCATTAGCTAGATCTTACATACCGAGTTCACTGATGAGATAGTTCTCTACCGAATTAGCTTCAGACCATCAGTATATCATCCTTAACTTCTTTACCTCTAGCCATGGGTATCTTTTATGAGTTAAGTGTGTCTTTGTGCCTATCAAGAATCAGTGTCTCGTTATTATGCATGTTCATAATCTAAAGAATGTGCATTTTCTTCATGTCTCTATCATTGTTTCACACTTGAGGGTAACTTCTATTGTGCATGATCATGTACTGTAATTTTGTCAGCAACACCATTATGGTAAAGATTTTGCTCCATTTTGACTTTCACATGATCTTCTCACCTATTGATTGTGCCTTTCTCAAGGGTGTTCAGGAAACTTTTCTTACGGCTTTCTTAAGGGTGTTCAGGAAACTTTTCTGTAAATTAATGGCATCAGTCAGCATGTGGCACTTATGATACTATTCATCATTTACTCTTACAGTGACAGAAAATCAATTAGTCTTTTGTTAGTGTTGTGAATCCCAATATGGCATTTCATCACAAACTAACACATAACTATGCATTCATATAATGATCATTTCAACTGTGTTTTCTTCAGGATAAGGTGACGCCTAATAAGGATCAGGAGAACAGCAGAGAAGCTAAGAGGCAACCTTTTGGAGTTAAAGATATGAACAACACCGGGGCTTGTGATGCCGAAGAGAGCTCCAGTGGTGTGTTTTGGTTCTTGAAGCCCTGCACTTTCCTGGTGGAGTAGCTAAGAGGCAACCTTTTGGAGTTAAAGATATGAACAACACCGGGGCTTGTGATGCTGAAGAGAGCTCCAGTGGCGTGTTTTGGTTCTTGAAGCCCTGCACTTTCCTGGTGGAGTAGCAGCAAGAAACAAAAAGATCTGAAGCCTGCTTCCTGTAGTTTAGAATCAATTCTTTGTTTCAATTTTACATACCCCCCAGTTCCTATTTGATTGATTCATCTGATGGACATTCTGTCAGGCAAATAAATAGCAAGCATATGTATAGTTTAGTAGTGAAGCCATACAAGTTGAGGGGATTCCTCCGATATGTAGAATTCAGGATATAGCAAAATGTTGTTCTTCTTTCTGCTGTTTGGTTGTTTGACCAAAGAACCAAGCCACTGCACATTTGGTTCTAGTGATTTGATGATATCAATACCAACTCTCGAGGCGATGAAAGTATGACTAAATGCGTTTTTTATGTTGTTTTCCTGCGCCGCTTGTTACTTTGCTGTTGTGCAGAGGAAATTGTTTGATATCTTGCTACTTTGCACGATGCCTTCTTGATTGGACTGATGAAGGAAACCGTATCTATTTTTTATCATGTCTGATTTCGTAAGTTTCAACAGTTTCAATCTCTCTAGCACTAACTTACTGAAACGCGTGTTCAGAACTGAAGCCCGCCGTGCGTGTATCCAGTTTTGAACGCCTATAACAGTATTGAACTTCTATATCAGTTTTGAAATATACAGTTTCGAAACTGAAACGCGTGTTCAAAACTGAAGCCCGCCGTGCGTGTATCCAGTTTTGAACGCCTATATCAGTTTTGAAAATCTATATCAGTTTTGAAAGAGGATATAAACTTTCGAAACTGAAACGCGTGTTCAAAACTGAAGCCCGCCGTGCGTGTATCCAGTTTTGAACTTCTATATCAGTTTTGAACTTCTATATCAGTTTTGAAAGAGGATATACAGTTTCGAAACTGAAACGCGTGTTCAAAACTGAAGCACAAGCAGGAATCCTGAGTTATCTTCCAGAGCTTGCAAACTAAAATTCCTGGAGCAAGCTTGATTCTGTGCATCTTGCAAGCTATCTTATTGGACCGCGTGAATCCGTGGACCGTGTGGAGTGGGACACGATTTGAACAGAGTTTGCTGGAGTTCGAGTTTGGTTGCCATATACTTGCACGAGATTTGTGCTCATTTGTTGGGTTGAGTTTTTGAGTTTGCTAGACTATTTATCCTAGTAAGAATTTATGAAAAATCGGGCAGCAGCCAACCATAGCAAAACTACTATAGATCTTCAGTAATCCAGCCTTATCCTCCACTGAACCAAGTACTACTAGGCACCATCGAGACTCTTGCACACCTATCCTGTGAACATTGTATCTGATGCCTCCGGCTGGGCTGCCGGTCCACCATGCACACACGGTGGGTAACACAGAACGGGGCCATGAGAATGATCCCTAATAACTAAAGGGCAATCTAATGAGGACATATCTCTGTGTAAGCTATGTCCGTCACTGTCACTGTACCACCCCTTCAATCATGCAAGTAATAATCCACCAACAAGGGTTCGAGAGAATGCAAGACCGGGTAGGGACCCCTACTACTGTGCAACCCACGCGAAGCCATCTGCTAGGTTCAGAAAACACCGATCCCATCACCAAGAAGGAAAATCAAATCAAACCACACGTTGTATCTCGACCGACGATCCCTGTCAGACACTCAGGTGTCATGTACAGAGCCATGTACACATCACCGCACACTTTGATTGGTAGTACTTACAATTCCAGAGTCGTTTTCCCACCTTATATTGTGAGACATATACAACACATTCAGAGGTACAAGATAAGGATTGAAAGAAGCAAACACACATATAGGCATATACTCCCTCCGTTTTAAAATATAAGATATTTTAGTTTTGTGAAAGGAGTGTATCTAGACTATTTTAGTATCTAGGTTCACTCCAAATCTAGATGAACCTGGACACTAAAAAAGGTCTAGATACACTTTATTCACAAAGCTAAAACGTTATATTTTGAAACGGAGGGAGTACTATATATACTCACTGTGCTTCATTTATGTATGTTGGCATTCAGGTCGATCGGGGCAGCTCCTGATTCTTCTTCTTCCTTCCGTCTATAGTTCCAGCACCAGGTCTGCATCAGGGCGGAAGGACAGGTTGAGTGTAAGTACAGTGTACAGTAGTGCCTTGTTGGTAGCTAGCTAGCGAACTCTTGAAGATTCTCCAGAACTAGCAAGGAACACTTCACTGTCAAGTGTCCATTTTTAGTGATGAGATTAGTAGTACTACTGTGCTATGCTAGGTGGTGGTTGCGACTTGCGAGGATGATGGGTGGATACTGGATAGGAACGTGCGTGCACCAGTACTGCTATGTTACACTGACAGGAAAATAGATCTCAAAAAGGAAAAGAAAGACAGGAAAATAATGATATTACTACTGATGCATTGCACTCACAGTCTGCGTCGGTCTTGATCCAGTGGCCGCTCTTGCTGCCGTTGAGCTCGCCGCTGTCGCCGTCGGCGTCACCGGGGGAGGCGCTGAAGGAGCGCTTCGTGCAGCACCCGAGGCTCAGCATGCGCGGCCGGGCCGTCTTCGGCGAGGCCAGAGGCGAGTCGGTGGCGCCGGCCCCGCCGTCGTCGTCCGGGCCGCCGCCGCGCTTGCGGTTCTTCTTCGTCAGGCTCCTTGACAGGATCGTGCTTTCAGGGTAGACCTTCCTGTGGAAGATTTGGAGGATCTGCAATGAGCAAACGATGTCTTGCTTTCAGAACTCTGAACAATGTTGATGGAAATTCACTGCATCATTTATGTTGTTTGTATGATCGATCATGGGTATAACTGATTATTTAATTAGTGGGTAACTGTGCCTATATGGTCGCAATTGTTTCTCAGATCACTTATTAAGATTTTTGTTCAGTCTAACCCTATGTCATTAATAAAAAATGTAAAACATGATCCGGAAAAACGGGAGGAAATAAAGCAAAATTGCCTACAACGGAAATTTAACAGATTACCATGTCAAGAATCTTGGTAAGAGGCTAAGGGTACAATGACAAATGAAATGGTCCATCAAGAAAGCTATAGGACCATGAAGATAACATTAGACAGGGGTTTGCAAACAAATTGCCATGTCAACTCAATGCCCCATTGCCCCCACTATTAACAGGTTGCCACCTGGTTTTTCTTTTCTCTTGTGCAAGTAAGTTTCCCCTAGTTGGTAGTGGTACGCACCGATATAAGATTGAAATGTACTGTGGAAATATAACTTTCCCGTCTAAAAATTATTGACTTGAGTTTGTCTAGATTCGAATGTGGACGAAGGGAGTAATTATTATGATACGATGGTTGAACTAAACGGCCGTGGCGTGGATTGTGGTCTCTTCGGATCAGTAGTTGGAATTTCAGTGCCTTATATTATGACATGTAAAAAAAAAACGTAGAATAACGGTACCTTCTTGAACTTGCTCTTAGTCGTTGCACTGGCCGGCTCTCCATGGCCACCGCCGGCGGAGCCGTCCTCATCCTTCACCCTCCTCTTCCTCATCCTCTTGTGGCGGCCGCCGTCCTCATCCCCCTGCTTCCCTTGGTCCCTCTCCCCGCCGTCCTCCCCCTCCGCGACGGTGACCAGGGCTACCTTCTCATCGACGAAGCGCGTGCGCATGAACAGCTCGCCGAGCGAGGTTCGCCGGCCATCACGGTCCGGCTTGTCAGGCCGCGACTCGGCGTCGCTGCACACCGGTGATCCAAACAGGAAGCCCTGCAGCGGGCAGTCGACGCCCATGGCGAAGCTCACCCGCGCGGACGGGATGTCGCTGCCCCCGAGGACCTTCTCCAGCTCGGCGCTCACCAGCATCAGGTCGTCCTCCGTTGGCGTGTCATCGTCCTTCTCCGCGATGTCCTCGATGGTGCACGCCGCCTTCTCCATGGCGGCGGTGTCCTCGGCCTCCTCAGCCTGCTGCAGGTAGGTGAAGGTGGGCGTGACGGCGCCATCGTGATCGGCTTCGTCCACGGTGCCGTCGATGCTCTGCACGTCGACGTCGGTCATGTCATCGCAGTCTTCGTTGTTGTCCTCGTGCTCGCTAGGGACGTTGAAGTCGGCGAAGCCCAGCGTGCCAATGGCGAGGAGGCCACTGCCGCTAAAGGTGAAGTGGTCGTCCGCGCTGACCAGTGGCGAAGGATGGTTGGCGGCAAAGGCGTCGTCACCGAAGTATTCGTCCTCCGGCGAGGCTAGCCCGGTGATGCAATTGCAGGCCCCACCTGCAGTGACGGATTAATATCTTTTTTTTAGAATCATGTCAGTTGTTAATCAGGCCACTTTGTAACTCTGCGTTGAAGGTACGATAAAAAGAGATGGCGTTGACACATGCGTAGAGGCTTGGCAACTTCACATGCTTTACGGGAAAAGAGTCCTAAGACCCCGCTTGGTTCTTTGGATTGAAGCTGAAAAATGACCGTATTTATTTGTTTTGAAAAAAATCCGGATTAGACGAGTATCGGCACTTGGATTGCCAAGCGCGGACTAAGAGTATAGAAAACTAATTTAATTGTGCTAAACTAATATTATTTTATAGGATTGGAAATACAAAATGTTAGTAGCTAAACGATGAAATGGAACAAGACTGGTTGACCATAGTAATGCCAAATAAGCATCCCTCCAATTTTAAAAAAGAAAAAAAGAACACCGTCTACCCCACCATTAACCTCCAATTGCATCATGGGCGTGCCTAGTTCCTAGCCGTGCCTCGTGCGCCATTTTCCCAAGGGCTTATTTGGAAGCCATTAAATGAAATGATATTATTGTCATCATTTCATTTGTCCAATTTATAATTCTATTCTGAGAATCATGTTTGGCTGTCACATGGAACTACGAAATGAGTGGGTTAGCAACAAGAATTGACTTAACATATTATATTTATTTTTTGGATTTTCTAATTAAAATGACGGTTCCAATTCCGCTACAGCCAAACATGTTGTATATGAAATCTTGATTGAATTCCAAGTAGCCATACCCTATAATTTCCAATTGAAATGATGGATCCAATTCCGGTACAACCAAACGACTCTTCCATAGAATTGTCAAATCAATTTCACGTTTTTGGCCCCAAATGATGGAGCTAAACGAGCCCTTAGAATGATAGTGTGTTTCTTTGGGAGAAAAAATGGTACTCCCTCCGATTCAAATTATTTGATTTGGATCTAAGTCAATTAATTTGGATCGGAGTGTGTAGTGTGATTGCTCAGCTACATTTGGCCTAGATATCCTTAATGTGGAAGGTATGCATGCTTGTGTTGTGCCGTAGCACAGTGGCAGACCTAGAAACTTCTAGGGCCTAGGTAAATGGGGCTACAATGTCTTTCTTTTCTAACAAACTAATACAGAAAGTCGTGCGATATAAAGCATCGCGCCACTGGCAAACCTGCCGGGCCGAAGCGGTGGTGGATCCGCCCATGATGTCTAATGTGACCAAATAGTAGGAGGGTAATAAACATGCATGCTTCTTGGGGGTGGGGGCATCGTGTCAAGTTTATGTGTAAATATGGACCATGATTTGTACTCCTCGCATCTAGAGCCCATACAAATTTCCATCGACATGTGGACCTCAAATCTAGTAGTACTCCCTCCGATCCATATTAATTGTCACTAGATTGGATGTATCTAGCACTAAAACATGTCCAGATACATCCATTTCAGCGACAATTAATATGGATCGGAGAGAGTAGTGTAATTGGTGCGAAACTCTGTGGAAGAAGTTTTTATGGACCATGCGGTTGTACCCACTCTTTGGATCAGAAATAATAACCAAAACATCAACATAATAAAAGTTATTTTCAATGACACTATAGATGTGCTAGCGAGCATACCTCCGCTGGTGTTGAACTCTTTAAACACGTCATTATTGTTCCGTAGCTTTCGGTGCATCCAACCTAGGAGCTGGTACATGAAGAAAATAAGAGGGTGACCGAACTATCATTTATATGTTTCCTTCATTTGAAGTGAGCCATTACTGAAATGTTTTGATGCGACTTGATAAATCGTACAGACAAGGATCGTTATACATCATACTCTCTCCGTCTATAAATAAGTGAACATCTTTTTTTTAAGACAAATTATGGAGCGGGTTAGAAAATGAATTGGACAGGTGCAAGTCACCATCTTTCTTTTCTTTAAATCCCCACCTCCATTGAGTTAAGTGCATGTAAAAAGATAGAAGGCCATGTGTTGAATCTTATTGTACTTTTAAAGTGCATTTGAAAAATAAAAGTAGTCTTTTATGGACACGTTGTGGAGGCTAAACATTCACTTAGATGCAATATTTCAACAATTAAGAAATGGGACATGCTCCTAGTACTTTAAGAGAGAAGCAATATTTCCTACTAGTACTTTAAAGTACACTCTTTTGTGGACACATTTTAGAGGCTAAAAATTCACTCATTTATGGACAGAGGGAGTACCAAACAAACTGGAAATTCAACAATCAAGAAATGGGACATGCTCGTACATGCCGTTCTCTCTTGGGGAAGGATGAAGATATAGGTAGGACAACTTAATGTTTGAAAACCGGTTCTGGCCAGCATTAATCCAATAAAGAAAGCAGTCAAAGTAGTATTTACGCCACACCATCTAGTACTAGGTGAATTCTCCTTCTTGGTGTCCCTTGTCTGCACCGTCATCTAGCTTAGAACTACACGACACGAGCATTATTCTACTCCCATGTCCCTGTGCTCCCTCAAGGTCGCGGCCATGCCCCACCTTTTCCGCAAGAAGCACACGTGAACGCTAAACGTGCTCGCCGCGCTGCCCTGCCAGACCAGGCCTAGCAGCTAGCACCGCCTCTTCCCGTGCTTGCTTGCTCGACGCTAGCGGCATATGCTCCCTGCTGGCTACGCGAGGAGCTCGCCGCCGGCGCTGCTCGGCAGGCATCAGCGCCGCCTCGTAGCCTGCTTGGAATGCATCCGTCCGCCTCCCATGCCTCTGCTGCTCCCGATTGCAATTGTGCAGCCAAAGACAATCCAGGCGAAGCTCTGCTGATGCAACAACGAAGAAACGCCGGCCGCACGGCCGCGCATCGCGTCAGCCAACTATATGCCTCTAGCTCCTTCAACCCACCCACGGCGCAGCTCTAGTCCTACTCCTACCTACGCAGAAGCTGCTAAGACCAGGAGCATTGGGACCGGCCCACCCAAATCCAAGGAAAACCAGTTGCTTGAAATCAGTGTGGAACAATCATCAGTTAACAAACGGGAGAAAAAAAAAGGAACAGACAAAGAGATTATGATCATGAGGGGGCTGAGGAAGGAAGGCACTGACCGTCATCTTGGAGAGGCTAGCTTGCGTAGGTGAGCAGAGAGCCAGCGGGGTGAGGAGGGCATTAATAGAGGAAGAAGAGCTAGCGACGGCACTGCAGATGCAGGAGCGATCCATCATGGTCAGTCGGTGGATGGGAACACGGGGAAGGGTACAAACGGTCGAGTAGCTATGGGCCGGGGGGCCAGCTGAGCTCCCATGTAGCCGCACCGCAGCCACTCCAGTCCAGTCCATGCACGGCTCGCCCGTACTTTGTAGCTTTCTAGGTGACTCAACCCAAGTCCGGGTTGTCGAAGTACAGCTCCTCCACATGAGCATGTCACCGCGACGTGCGCGCGCGTGTGCGTCAGTGATCACTTCCACTTCACATCGGCAGGTGTGCGTGCTTGCTTGTGTCGAGCTTTTGCTTTCCCTCATTGCTTGCTTTGTAGCCATGTATGCGCCTTGATTGCATTTGGTAGTAATATATATTCCTTTGACCAACTTAATTGAAGCGGATTTGTTTAGATTCTCATGTATCTACGTATTAAAACATGTGAATATGCGTGTTGTACGAGACATAATCGGACCGTCGCTAAAGGGATTCCTGGTGGCATCGCAACCTTCAAGTACCGAAGATTTGTAGGAAGACAACACAAGCATAAAAGGAAAGGGAAAAGGGATAATCAAGAAATGATAAAAGAAGAAGCCATGAAGGACGTCCCACTAAGTCCATTAGTGCCATCCCTCATGGACCAAGGCCAATCTATCTTAATAGAAAAGTGCATGGACCAAAGAAGAAGAAGCTACTTGCTTACCCCCCCCCCCCCCCCCACTTGAAGACTTTTTCAAATAGACTAGCTTACCCTTAATTTCCCTCGCCACCAAGATATTGGAGGTCATTTGTATAAGGCCATGAGCCTATAAAAGGGGTCCCATGTGGTCATTTATAACGCACCTCTCACATGAGGTTTAATGGGACTAGGCCTCTCTTACATGTGTGCAGAGGTTAAACCCGGTCAATAAAACCTTTACAACTAAGAAAATCAGCAACTTCGGCAAGTCTCAAAGACCGCCACCTCACGCACCATGGATTCAAAAGAAGGCCATGCCAAAGAAGCCATGAAGAAGTCCAGAAGGAGCCATATATCAAAGAAGAAATCTGACAAGGATGCTGCCAAAGAACCGATTCCGACACTTGCTGCATTATGTGCAATTGGCTAGTAAAGCAAGGCCCCTCTCAATGTGGTACCACCCCTCTACGATGAAGATAAGAAGATGGCAGATTAGTACAAGTAAAATGCATCCAAGATACCCGATGAACTATCCAACCGCCTTAGGGCCCTTGTAATTTCCGAAACAATAGACTTGGAAGCAACTTGTGCCGCCATCGGAGTTACATCCGTCACATTCACAAAACCACCTCTAAGGACCATGCCACCAATTCCATCGCCCACAACCATCATGATCAACACCGATGACTACGCATCCTAGGAGGCCAATCTAAACTCTAAAAGTCTAAGGAATGCTGAAGTTGAAAGCTTCATTCAACTACCTACGTCCACTCTGCAAGCTATCTTGACCGGAAATTCATGGTTTTTTTCCACACATCTTCTCAGGGGGTTTAGGAAACACTCAATTCTTCACCCATACAGGTGAGTTGCGTTCTGTTCAGCAGGCGCACATCCGACAAAGAGAAAGAGGAAGCAACATCCCAATGGAGGCCAGCGCAGGCCAACCCGAGTTGGAAAAGGGGTGCATTGTGCATTGTTGCTGAGATGCACTAGAGTGGAGGACATGAATCCCGTGACAAAAGGAAGAGACGCTGTGCCTCCCCCGCTTTCCCCCACTATCGCCACCTGCATCGACATGGTCACTCCTACTTACGGCTACCCACATGGAACCTCGCAGATCCTATCATTGACGAGGTGTGGAGCTCTGACGCATGGAGAGACGACTAGCAAGGAGAGACAAGGGGAACACCTGGGCGGTCACTACGTCACGTCCAGGAAAAAGAGGCACTATTTGTAACTGCCTCAAAGTACAGCCATTTGTGGAACTTTTAATAATAGTGTCTCAAAATGGGAGATTTTAGAGGCAGTCTTAAAATGCCACTAATAGTTTAGCCTTTTGAGTACCTCTAATATTTTGAAACATAGAGACACAGTCTAGTGCCTCTATGTTAAACTATCTGTGGTACTTTTACTTGTGCCTCAAAAAGACAGATATTTTAGAGGCACTTTCTGTGAAAATGCCACTAAAAGTATCTCAATTGTGGCATAATTGAAAGTGCCACAATTGGTTTGCATTTAGAGGCACTTAAATATGCCTCCAGTGAGTGACTAATTGTTGCGCTATTAGTTGTGCCTCGAATGTACAGTTTTTTTAGGCACACATGTTGTTGCCTCCAATGTTCAGCCATTTGAGGTCCTTGAAAGTGCCTCAAATGGTCATCCATTTCAGGCAATTTTAGGTGTGCCTCAAAATGGTCATCCATTGAGGCACTTTCAGGTGTGCTTGAAACAGAATAAATGGCAGAACCAAGTAAGCATAAAATAGATCTTACACAACACATAATTACATACGAGCAATTTCATACTGACATACTTGGAAGTCCATACTTACATAGAAACTTAGCATTCCAATATAGTTAACTAGCATTATTGATCAAACCAACTTGCATAGTTGCATTAGATATTTACACCCAGAAGAAGTAGAACTCTTAACAGAAGCTCTACATACTTCCACCCACCATCATCAATACTACTTCATTCATCCTAGGAAGAAGTAATCACCTAGAAGCTGCACGAGCATCAGGTCCAGCTTTCCTTCTTCATTGACCCAGAAACTGAACAACATAACATCATCTTGTTGTATGTTGTAGCTCTCCACAACTGACCACCATCCACTTGTCATCATTGCTCTGTTCGCAACACCCATCTTCATCCTCACTACCATACACACATCAATGGACATGTGCTCAACTAGTACATCAATTGGTTCATCAAGGAATCTCTTCAAATACCTGCTTGTGAACTTAGTTTCAAATTCTTGTGTAAATGTCAAGTTTTTGAACAGTTAGCATACTTGCAACTCTGTATCTACCACACTATTATGCATGATAAAGTAAATAGCATCTCACCATTTTGCATTTCTTCTCAAGGACAGTTGACTCTGTCATCTTGTAGACATAGTACCTGATTTTTGGCCTTCTATCGTCACAACATTCAGCAAGAAATCCCACTTGATCTTTTGTCAGGTGTAAATGTCATTTCCAAACATACATTGATATCAAACTCAGTTGTTCCCTTGTTTTTAGGTCCTGATACAACACAAATACACAACACATGATTAATATTAGTACCATTTCTCAACTACTATAACATACTAGAGAGTTCAAATTGTGTATATCTACATACCCCTTAAAACTAGTTCTTCCTCTTCCTATTCCTCTTCAGAGGAGCCGTCACTGCCATCATGACTAGGGATCGGGATGTCACTATGATCTCCACTAGGGATCTCGATTGCACAGTCCTTATAGGTTCCCATCTAGGATAAAATAGATTAGGTATGAGTAATGCTAAAACATACGACATGCATGACAAAACAATGCTAAAATATCATAATTGTTAGCAAATGAAAATACATAACAATATCATAAATGTAACTTGTAGTAGCACAATTATTTAGAAACTTTTAACTTTTTTGTTTTAATAGATTCATAAAAAAAATCTTTTGTAAAAAACTTGCACTACCACAATTGTAACTTGTAGTATCATAATTGTAACTTCAGTACCACATAATACATAGCTGGAAGTATTGTGACACACTTCAGACTAGAAGCAGTAGTAGCAGTAGAAACATTCAGAACATTCATACTACTAGCATTAGCATTCAGACTAGTAGCATTCAAACTAGTAGAAGTAGTAGAATCACAAGCATTCAAACTATAAACATTCAGACTAGCAATGTGAGAAATCCTTATTAGATTTAGAAAATTCATACTTTCATGCCTGACAGTACTGTACTAGTACTAACATAGTGCTACTAGTAGCATTAGAAATTTTTGTACTGGTATTCATGAACTAAACAAATCTCTAAAACTCCATATACTAGGAGTAAGAAATCCATATCAAATAAAATGTGTTGTCACCTACAGAACCCTAATAAAAATCTAGTAGAACTCTAGAACCCTAATGCGCTACTCTACCAAATCGAACTCTGGCAAACTCTAGCATTGCATGATAAAACTCTAGCATTACAAGCATAGCAGTACAAGATCAAACTCTAGCAAATCTAGAACACCTGAACCCTAATAAATCTCTAGTAGATCAAGAACTAGAGAAGGACCTAATCCATCTCAAATCAAATCCACCTACATAACCCTAATCAAAATCTAGCAGAACTCTAGAACCCTAATTAAAACCTAGCAAATCGAGATATCTGATTCTAAGAATAGCAGAACAAGATCAAACACTGGGAGATCTAGAGCACCTGAATCCCAATCAAACTCTAGAAGATCAAGAACTCTAGAAGAATGAGGGTAACCTAGTACTTCGAAGATAGACGCTCTCTCCTTGGCGGCGACAAGGGGATTCACCAGAAAATCTGCTGATGTGGCGGGTAGGGCGGCGGTGGTGGAACCCTAAGTGAGGAGTGGAAAGTGAAATAAGTGGCTGTGACAGGTAGTATATAGTGTTGACATTTGGCATCAAAGTACCTTACTTTGTACCATTTCATTTCATGTCCTTCCACCTCGGCTCTGTAGTTATTACATTTTGCAGGGACATCCCTCGTTTTATTTTTAGTCATATGTTCGTCCTTCCACCTGGACAACATTGCACAACCCCCCTTGTCTCCTCTCCCTAGTATAAGATAGTCGCCCCGCCGTCGGTGCTAGGGTTTTGCCTCCATTTCTCATGCGTGTCCTTCGCGTCGCTGCACCACCCATCGCAGCAACATGTCCTCTCCTCCGTGCCGCCGCACCACCCGTCGGACGACCAGATCCTCTCCTCCATGGCAATGGATCCACGTGGCCACACCAACCGGATAATTTCCATTGCACCAGCCACATAAACTTCTCCCCCACGTCACATACCTATTTCACATCAGCAATCGGAGCATTATAGGTTACACCTCCGTTTATCCCCTATGTTCATCCGTTTATTCACTTAAATTTGTAGATATTCTAGTGTTCTTGTAGATCTGAAATGGTTCATCTAGTCCTTATGCTGATAGAATTATTAGGGTTCTTGTAGATATGATATAGTTCACAAGATTCCAACTGTACAAATCTGTGTTTTTTACTAATGCTAGTGTTCCTCTCTATAATTTTGAACTTAACTGTTTCTCCCTGCCAGTGTTAAATGTCACTGATCCTCTAATTTATATTAAGTTTTACTATAAATATTTCACCGATGAATATGATGACTACAGTGACCAAGATGATGAGGGAGGCGATAAGCTCATGGTCACAACTAGAGGTGTGTTTCCTACCCTTGACTTTGCTATATTCTTTCTAAGATACATTCTTGCCATTGACCTAGATTTTCTGTTACTAACACACATTATTTGGCCTTTGTTAGGACGTGGCCATTCAAGATTTGATTTAATTGATACAAACTACATTTTTGAAAATTTTGTTGAGATGAATTTCCACCAGTTAATGCAAATAAGAAGCAATGTGGAAGTGCTAACAAGACCTGCAATTAAGGATTATGTTAGCATAGTTACATCAACTAATGTCATTCCTGTGGAGGGGAGAATGGTATGTCTATATGTCTTGAACTCCATTTCTTATTCCTTCACAATTTTAACTTTAAGTATTGCACATTACTCAGTGTACAATACTTTGATAGTTGTTCATACAATTTGTCTTACAAATTTTAGGAATTCAGCCAAGAGTTCACAAGAAAGTTCCTGATGCAGTTCCTCATGGATAAACACATCATGATGCATTGTATTCAATCCAGATCTCAATTGGTCAGTGTAGGTGTCAAGTTCAAGTTAGGATCTCCCATTAAGTACTATAAGATGAATCTTTAGGCTGATGGCAAGGCCCAGATCATCCCTCCTGGATGGGCAAAGGTGGTAGGGGCATTTAATATGAAGGAAGGGGATGTTTGCATGTTCAGTTTCATAGATGAAAGGAAACTCCCACCAAGACTCAGGGATCAGTGGTTCTACCTTAATCTTGAGATACTTAAACTTGAAGAGTAATACCCTATCTCATTAAAAACATTCATACTAATTGCTCTTGAAAATGTATCGGAATATCTTTTACAACATATCTATGCACATCTCTGTAGGAACAACCCCTTTGAGATTGATGAAAGGAGTCTGATTACTACTAGAGGTATGATTTTCACCTACAAATGATTGTTGTAACAAATTGAACTTGTTTTACTAGAGTTACTAGAGTGTTTTGGGTGATGATAACATAGTGCTTTATTTGTCATGTAGGACATGGTTATGCTAGTGAAGAATCCTTTGAAAATGAATGCATATTTGCAAACAATTGAGAATCAATGTTGAGGAGTTACCAAGACCTGATATTAAGGAGTATGTGTGGAACTTGGCAGAAAACAATATCATAACTACCTTTGATCATGTTCACGAGAGACCTAGAGAGGGAAAATGCTTAGTACTGTTTACTAGAATATATATTTGTTTGATCATGTTTGTAGTAGTGAAACATAGCTTACCGTACAAGTATGGAACTTTGTGTTCTATGTTACTATAGTATGCTTTGATCATAATAGAAATTTGTGTTTTGCAGTTTTTTCATAAGAATTCACAACTACTTATCTTGTAAAGTTCCTAAGGCCTATCTTATGCTCAAGAGCTCCCAAGTATGGAATTCCTAAAGGATTTGAAGTGATTATTCTTGCTGTGAGCAAGCCAATAGGGTCCAAGAATGAGTACTATAGAATGATGCTAACTGACTATGGAAAACCAGTTATCAGTTTTGGATGGACAGATGTTGTCAAATCATTCAATCTGAAAGAGGGAATGTCTTCTTATTCAGTTTCAAGGACACTAGGATTCTTCCAGTTAAAATTAGGGATCGGCTCCAGTTGGTGATAATAAAGCTTGAGGAGTATAGTAATGCACATGTAGTTTCTAACGTGCCAAGTTAAGTAGTTATGGATATGTAAAACAATTCCCTCGCATAGTGCTTATTTGTAATGACCTATAAGATCTAATTTTGCAATTATGATCTCTAAGACTTAGTGTTTTTGTGTAATATTTTGTTGCATGTTTATGTTTAGTTTTTCCTTCATTTTCTTCCAATGACTAGCATGGCAGCACTACTCTGGATTATACTATATCCAGAGCATAGGGATCTTGTCTATATTTGTAACTATCTGAATACTTTGTTGATTAACTATCTGAATACTTTGCTGATTAACTACTCTATTATGTTCTATTGACTAGCATGCCAACAGTGTTCTGAATTGTATGTAGCCTATAATTTTTTGGTGGTTATTCTCATCATGGAGATTACTCTGTTTTTTAAATATCTAACTTTTATTATTCTGTTTCTATTACTCACATCATGTCCTCGTTCAGTTTTTAAAGTTGGCTCCCTTAATTGGCCTGATTTTTGGGGTGCAAGTGCAAGTGGAAAGTGGCTACCTAAATGGGCCAAAACATGGGGGAAGTGGGGGACGTGGTGTAGTGTAGTAGTTTTACATCCCCCTATCCCTTTAATAGGAGGATAAACCTGATGTAGTTCATTTCTAGTTCACAGAGCTTTTCTTTTAAGGTGAGTTATTGTCTTCAATTCTATACATAAATCTTATTCTTCTAATTCATTTAACCCGATGCAAGCATTCCTTTTCTGGATTTGCAGTTTGTTCTTCTAATTCGCACATCAAATTTTTGGGTGAGTTCTGAATTTCCTCTTTAGCCAGCATGTTCTTAATTTTCTCCATCTTTAACTTATAGGTATTTCTATGCGATTTTTTGTAGGTGATGGATGAAATGACATGTGATATTTGTGACCAACCTGCTGACAATTGTGGAAAATCTAACATGAGAGCTAATGGATTTGACATTGCCATTGGCCATGGTTTTAGACGTGGTGTGGTAAGTTTTTGTGATATTTCTTGTGTGATCTATTAATTACAGTAGTTCTAGCTCTAGTTATGTGATATTTCTTGCCAGATTGTGCAATGGTGCTTCTGAGCTTATGATGTTAAACTGCAGTATGTTCCCTGCTCATTCAAATAGAGGTTGAATAATTTAGTTCCTAGGAAATGGTTAGTTGCCAAGAGCCCAAGATTCTGAAGATTTGATTTATTCTTACAAAAGGATGAGTCAACTACTACACTAATATGTGGCCCTTACTGGAGATCTGTAGTTAGAGTTTATGATATTGGTCTGGGAGATGTTATACATTTACAATGTACGGATGATCCATTTGAACCTTTGGAGAACTTATTTGACATAACTATTCATTCCAACTATGTTGATAAGGATGCATTTGAAGAAGCTGGTATCTAAACACTAACTCTTCTTTTTCACAATGTTGTATATTTTCGAAATAATGAACACTAACTCATCCTCTTTGATTAGTTGTAGGATATTTGCCTAGCCTAATAAGAAGTATCCTATATAGGACTATCTTCTCAGACATACACTCCATTAGTGAACAATACATGGCTGCAATCTTGTTTGGCATCTACAAATATGCTTTTGTGGAGAAGGAATTATATGAACCAAAGGATCAGAAACATTTCTGGGTGCACAAGATGAATCATTGGAATGTTAACTTAAACGCACTGGTAATTTTCCACATTTCATATGTGTGTCAACTGAATTTAATTTAATTCCATGCAACTAAATTAACTTGTGAATCTTTTATTTTACAGTACATGCCTACTGAGGCTATAGATGGGCACTGGTACCCAGGTTTATGCACTGATCATTTTTCCAAGGAGGGACATCTATTAGGAGAATAAGAAGAAGAATTCATTGAATGCACTTACTCCATTTCCTGGGACATGGGGCATGTGTGTTTTCATAATGGATGGACTGATTTCACCAATGCTGCTAACATTGGCAATGAATCACTTCTTCTGATGAAAGTAGAGCACATGAAATAGTATATTGGTCTCAACTTTGTTGAGATCATCAACTAGGGTTCATCAACTTAGAGCCAATGAAGTTTGTGTGTATATGTGTTGTAATGTTGCAGAATTACTTAGTTGTGTTTGATTTCTGGCTTCTATATTGAACTACGTATCTAGTTTGTATATATCATGTTCTTTCTATCCAGTTTGTATCTATATTGAGTTTAGTTTTTATCTATGTTTTGTAATGTTGCACATGTGTTTATTTCAGTCCACTGATGTGTTTAGCTTTGTATTCTTAAACCATGATTCTGAATTCAACAACTCTTGTTTTATGTAAATCTTGGTGCAACAACTCCTTATTGTTGTTGCGTTAATTTTTCACAAGAGCAAAGATAAGTTGTTGCAACATCCACATAATGCTAAATTCAACTCTTGTTTTGTAATGTTGAATTAACCTTTCTCAACATCTTCTTGGTGTAACTATTTTTAATCTTTCTCAAATTTTAAACTATAATTGCATTTAATTTTTTTAATTTATTACATTATCTATTGTATGGGCCACCAATAGACCCAAAACCATCTTATGAACGTGGGTCAATAAAACGTAAGGCCCATCCTTAAAACGTGGGCCTTTTTGTGTGGATTGGAAGGAGGGAAACCTAAGCGATAATCATGGAAGGGCGTGTGGGAGCGTTATAAATGGAGGGAAACTGAAGGGACCTTCCAACTATCTTATTCCCTATGGATTTTTTCATGGTTTGACCACAAATCACCAGTGAGTTTTCCCTCCTTTGAATTTGTTCTTTTTTTATTTTTGATTCTTCCGATCTTCTTCTCCCCTCTAGATTTGTTTATTTATGTTGCTTTATCCTTCCAACTATCTTATTCCCTATGGATTTGTTTGCTATTTTTTTCATATCCGTCCTAATCAATCCCTCCTTCTATTTCTTATATAGTTAGCTCAAGAAATCCACATGAAAAATCCATAGCTATTTGGTAAGTGATTGTTGTTGGATCTAAAATTCCTGATTGATGAGGGTAATTCCAATTGATGGCATTTTCATTCTATTAGGGTAAAACTCAATTAGGGTTTTTATCTCGATTTGGTATTTTCATTTTATTGATAAGGGGTATTCTATACTAGATTAGGGTTTAAAATTACTAGCTATGTCCATGGCATGATATGTTCAAGATACTTTCTTCCTACCAATTCCATGGTCTGCTATTAATTCCACGTCTTTTGCAATTGTCAATGGTCTTTTGCCTTGAAGGCTGTTGTACTGTGTACTTTAAATTGTCTAGTCTCTGTGTAACTATGTAAATGTGTACTATTTTTCCAGTCCTGATTATTAGTAGCACTTTAATCTGAAAATGTAGGTTAGTTTAGCATTTCCTTGTCTTGCTTCTTGTTTACTTCTTGCTCACAATTACAATATTGTTATGTATTAGCATCTTGTTTAGTGTTAATTCCATGCTTTATTTTTGCTAGTATATTGCTGTAATGGACTATGTTATGTGTGGGCAACCTGCTCACAATAGTGGTAGGACATAGAGGAGGGCAACCAACTTCCAAGTTATCATTGTTGATGATTTCCCCATGAATGGTGTGGTAAGTTTTCCCATCCATCGGACTATTATTTTTATTACTGCATCATAATGGGTTAGTAATCGTAACATAATGATTTGTTAGCTAAAGTATGTTGTTTACCTGTAGGTTGTTCCATGTTCATTTAGGGAAGGCTAAATGATTTCACTTCAAAGAATTGGATGGTTGTCAATAGCAGTGCAATCGGGAATTTTGATTTGTACTTACAGAAGCATAACGGAAGTACAATCATTTGTGGTTCATACTGGAAGTCCTTGATGAGGGTCTATGATATTGGACTTGGTGATGTTGTTGAATTTGAATATGATGAAGACCCCATTGAGGCTTTGGATAATTTATTTCATGTAACTGTTTACTCAAATGGTGATGAGAAATAGGTTCATGAATCTACTTCTATGTCCTTGCTAACCAATTCTCATTAATAATTTTAATTTATGTGTTAGTTTTACATGTACTATTACTAATTCATCTATTTCCCCTCTTTGCTCAGTGATTGGAGATGTCCCTACTGAGTTAAGAAGCATTTTGTACATGACCATTTTCCTAGACATTAACTCAGTCACAGAGCAGGACATGGCTACCATCTTATTTGCAATCTACAAAAATGTTCATGTGACAGAATCTTGAGTTCTACCCCTGGAGAAGATGTTGAGTTCTACCCCTAGAGAACTTTTTCAGTTATCCTCGAGGTGAATAGTACGCTCATGTTTTTGTCGTGATTCATGAATGAAATTGTTTAGAGAATAGCTAGTTCTGGAGGATTCATTTATCCTGGAGGTGAATAGTACCTGGAGGATTCATTTATCTTGGCACCAGAGAATGAGAATAGCTAGTTCTGCATGAATTAGTATGAATATTAGATGTTCATCATTGCAATGAATAAGTTAGATAATATCTCACATGTTCCATTATTTATCATAGGAATGGACAAAATGAATTGTGTTTTGTGCCAGCAACCAGTGCAAAACTATTGTCTCTACTCTAACAGACGTGTAGTTTCTTTTGATATGATGATGCAGGGATTTCAAAATGGAGTGGTAAGTTACAACATCAGAAGTTGCTTCGCACACAATGAATATATGTGTTGCTTTGCATCATAAGATATTGTTGATGTTTCAATTTCATTTTTAATATTGAATTTATTGTTATTATCTGGAAGAAGGTGAATAATGTGTTCTGATTGTAATGAAATTTTAGGCTGTGCCTTGCAAATTCAGGGAACAACTAGAAAAATTTGCAAATTCAAAGAACTGGATGGTGGCTACATGCAAGAAAAGGCATGTGTATAACTTATACCTGGAGAAATAAGTGTCAAGAACAACCATTGGACCATACTGGTCTTCCCTTGTTAGGACATATGATATCCAGCAGGGCGAGGTTGTCTCTTTCAGGTATGTGGAACAGGCCAACATGTTTGATATCATAGTGTCTGAATTTGTGAATAATGTCAAGGTTGAGAAGCCTGTTATTGTAGATGGAGGTATGCTTGATGAATTTATTTCAAGTCTATTATGTTTTTGCAAACATTATCTGATTTCTTGCTTACTGGTGGTAATTGTATACCCTTTTTTGCAACTTTGAGCAGTTATTTACTGTGTGATGCTTGAAATTAGAGCTATACTTCACAACACCATTTTCTCAAACATCAGAGGAATTAGTGAGGAGAATATGGCAACCATAAATTATGGTATCTTCAAGGTTTTGGCTCTAAAACCAGGGCAAGAACTTGATGAAGAAGATTTCTATGAAAGTGTCACTGAGATGCAGTTTATGGTGCACAAGTATAATCAGGAAAATGTTTAACTAGATGCCTTAGTAAGTTTGTGGTACACATTCCTCACTTTCTTGATGCCATGTTTCAAATTAAATTCTCACTAAGTACATATTCCTATGCCAGTACCTTTCTACAAAACCATTCATAGAAGTTGGTTGCCCATGGCAAGGATATTCAAATCTGTGGACAAGGGAATTTGATGTGCCCCTTCAAGGCTAGTACCACACGGAAGACGAAGATGATAGAATTGTATTTACTATAGGGTGGCATCAATTCAGGGATGAGGAAAATATAGTGGAGGGATCACTATATGTCTCATTGCAGAGCCAAGGCATGGTCACATTTTCCTTGACTTTGTGGAGATTGAATATCCTTGAAGAACATGTGGAAGGAACCAAGAAACTTTTGAAATGTGTTTACTGAATAAACCAAGAACATGGTTAACCTATTTAACATTTGTGTCCTAGTTGTTTGTAATCTTTTCAACAATGTTTGTAATGTGTTTAAAAATGTATCATGGTTGTAATGTGTTTAACAATGTATCATGGTTGTAATGTGTTTAACAATATATCATGGTTATAATGTTTATTAAGTGTTGAACAATGTCATGTTTATTAAGTGTAGAACAATGTTTTGAACAACGTATGCAATGCCTTGAACAATGTCTAGAACAATGTATGCTAATTTCTGTCTAAAATTCATGTAATGTTCTGAATTTATAAATATTCAGAACATGGGAACCTAGACTACATTTGTTTCAATTGTTTACTGAAGTAATGTAATTTTCAATGCATAAAATATTTAGTAAGTTGATTTGATTAATTGTTTGTTTGATGAAGTTATGTAGAAAATATTCAGTAGTTTGTTTGTTGGACAATTGTAGTAATTTTATAGTTCATGTTGATGTTTTTAAGTTGTATAATTTTTTGAACAATTTTAGTAATTTTAAACAATGCAATGACATGTATTCTAAATTCTAAACAATACAATTTCTAAACAATGTATTCTTAATTCTAAACAATGTATTCTAAATTCTGAACAATGCAAGTTCTGAACAATGTATTCTTAATTCTGAACAATGTATTATAAATTCCGAACAATGCAAGTTCTGAACAATGTATTCTTAATTATGAACAATTTTAAATAATATTCTGAACAATGCAAGTTCTGAACAACATAAGAGACTGAATGGATAATGTTGGTTATTTTGCATTTTGTCCCTTGAACTTTTTAAAGTCATTAAAGTAGATTCCTCAATCTATCTCATCCTGTAGATCGCACAAAAGAAACACTACTGCTTTCCATTGCGATATCCTTCCCGATCTCAGCACTTCAGGTTTGTTATCCCCCTACAAACCCTAATGATTTTCACATTGTTTCTGAATTATTGTTAATTGATGAATTGTTGGTTTGTTAGATTATTGATTGTTGAATTGTCTATAGTTGGTTGTTAAGTGATTAATTGAACTGTTGTCTTAGTAACCTCCATCCTTGCTTACACAGGGACGGTATATTAAGTTTATTGACAAATAAATTTGGAAGCCACCGAAGAGTCAAAAAGAAATAAAAGGTGGTCTCCAAGTAAAACAAAAACAACCAAAGAATTATCTTCTCTTGTGTGTATAAGTTTCTAGGTGGAGAATATCACAAAGACATATGCCCACAAAGAAGCATGCACACACAAAATAGATACTCAAGAAAGCACATGAAAAACAAAAGGAAGTCATAGAATATACCAATAAGATTTTTGCTTGAAAGCACGGCCAAAGGCTCAAATATATCTTATTGTACATCAATGAACTTCAAACACCAACACACTACATATATTAAAACTATTTCCAAGGGAAAATGGAATAGTTGGAATATATGGAGAAAGGTAACAAGTATCACAATTAGAAATCAACTTTGCAAAATGCTCACTATTGCACACGAGAGCAATTGAGGAAAATATAGGCAATATAATTGCTAGATTGACATATTTGGAATTAGTGAATCATGAGCATGATTTTGTATAGTCCCCATTGTATGCACTCATCTCAACATACTCACATTTGCAATAGAGAGAACACGAAAAAAACCAGAACAACCACAATATATGCAAGTACACAAGTTCATGCCAATAAGCAACCTGCAAAAGGTTGGAAACAAAGTATGTATGCATGAGGGAGATACTTGTTACCGAGATAAAATTGGTAGGATGTAGAGGATATGAATTAGTTGATCATCCTAGATTGCCTCCAATTGACATGTAGGCACCACTTCTTCCTAGTTGAAGATAAAAGCATCCAATATATCTCCAATGTACCTAAAACAAAATTAAGTACACTATGGTCCCCCAAACAAATTGGGTCCAAAGTAGTTAGTGAAACTACAATATATAGGAGAATCTCCACATAAATATGTTCATATTGATATGAAATTGAATTTCATGCACATCTTAGCCAATAGGATTTGGTGGAGAATCCCCTATATATTGGATCAAGAAAGCAGGCATGCCATAATATAAACATGTAGTAAAAATGCATGCACAAGACTCTCAAGAACCAAAAATGAGATACAGTTTGAACAAAAACACCAAGTAAACCAAGAAGACTCACAAAGAGTGTTACATGACAAAAGGTGTCCAAATTTTATCCAAGAGCCAAATCAACACATGAAAGGACACAAATTCAACAAATGGACAAGGCAAAAGCCAAAGAGTGAAAGATAGATAAAAACACCAATGCTCAAGGATTTATCTCATCCTAAAGGATCAAACAAGTAACAAACAATGAGACAAAAGTAATACCCAAAAGAGCAAGGTTACAACACACAAACCAAACTCTCTACACTTTTCATGATGGCACAAAGTACCAAAAGAAAAGATCAAATTTCCAAGCACAAAAGGGAGTGTTCTAAATAATATAGGAGAGCTCTCCCATGAATGGTGCATTACATAGAATTTTGCTTTTGAATGCAAAATGCACACAAATGGGATCATCACTACTACCTACATTAAATAAAACACAAGAGAATACCAATAAACTAAAGTGATACACAAGAGGTAAGGAAGACATGGGAGAAAGAATAAAACATTTTCATGGACAAGCAAAGGCCAAAGTGAACATTATCAATAAATTCTACCATATACGGAGTACCACTTGTCCAATGACAAGAATTATGGGGAAAATTTCCCAAGGTAGTTTGCAAGGATATCATGATCATATTCACAACAAGAAGCATATGACGAAATATAAAGATTAAGCTTGATGCTTAGATAGATATTCTTGATAGCTCCAAATAGTCACTCAATCATTAAATATTAAAGTAACTTGAAGAAAATGGTTCCATGGAGGATATGGAGGTCCAAAAAAGAGGAAACACATATCAACAAAAACTCTCACAAACAAGATCCAAAATATGAGCAATAAAAGCAATCCAAAGGAATTGGAACTTGTTTGAGCTAAATGTGCCACTTAGGAGCTAGATAAATATAAATATCAATTCTAAGTGACACTACCTCAAATGTCCACATTTTCTAGGTTTGTAATATCCACAAAGCATATGACTCCCCCGTAATGTGATAAACAAAGAATACTCAACAAGAGGTAAAATCATCCAAATAGAGATGATTAAGGAACATTATGGAACTTGAATTTCTCATGAGAAAGACATACCACATAGAGACTAGATAAACTTGCAATATACATACTCAGAGGTATTCCTCATGTACACACATTTTAGGATTATGGAATGCCCAAGCATAACACTCCCCCAAAATGGGATAGTCCATTAATCTCTCCTAAGAACCCAAAATGATACCAAATGGATTCAACAAAGGCTCCGAACCAAGAAACACAAATACATGGTGTGCCAACAATCATACACAAATACACTTCATAACTCAATATAAGTACGAAGGAAGCACAACATATACATACACATGCAAGGTACAAAACCACACATGCATAAGGGAGCAAGTAACTTTCAATGTAAAAGAATTGAGCACATGTTACCGCAAGGAGGAACATTGGATATATGATAGAAGCATGATAATCCAAATGTCTTGACTTGACAAAAATAAATGATGAAGATCCCTAAATTCTTCATAATGTAGCCAAGCCTTCAATGCCCTCCACGAACACCTATTGGTCAAGCTTTAGCTTACTGGTCCCCAACAAATTTGGGTCCTAAGAAGTTAGTCACAACAGGCTTGGACACCCAAATGGTTCTTTTCTTGACACCACATTGGGTACCAACAAATTTGGAAAACACGTTGCCCAACTCATCCTTACGGAGAGAATAAGCATCATCAATCAAGATAGGATGGGATGAGGAGTTACCCATGGTGCATGAGGAAGAAAGGTTCCCCTTCTTGCGACATATGTAGCAAGTTCTTCTCTTTCCATCTTTCTTCTTATTAGGAGATGTCGCACCATTAAGAAGGACTTGAGGCAACTTGGGAAGAGGTCCACTTCTATATTTAGGTGGAGCTTGAGGCCGCTTCCTTTGTTGCTTCTCACCAAGAGACTTCTTCTTCAACGGGTAAGATCTCACATGGTGCCCTTCTTCCTTGCACTTGAAGCACACAATGTTGGTCGGATTCGTCACTTGACCTTAGCCATTCTTCTTGTTGCCCTTGTGCTTCAACATGTTAGTGGGCTTGTTCTTCATGTTGGAGTTGAATCCAAGACCACTCTTGTCATTTGTGGATCTTCGCACACCCAATATGTTCTTGAGTGTGGTCTTACCTTCATGACACTTCTTCAAGTCGTTCTTCAAAGAATTGACTTGAGCCTTGAGATTCTTATTTTACTCTACATGTTTAGCATCAATAATACTAGAGGAAGTATATGCTTCATTGTTAGAGCAACAAGGCAATGGATGCAATTCATCACAATATATAGCATGGTTATGAGATGATGAATCACAAGGATTAGCACATGGCAATATGACACTAGGAGTAGATGTAGTGCTAATGTCCACATGAGGCATACTAGATGTTATCTTTGACAAAATAGCCTCATGAGCCAACTTTAGACTACCATGGGAAACTAGAAGGTCCTCATGCGAGCTTGAGAGCTTAGCATGACTCTCTTCCAAATTCCCATAGTTGCTAGTTTGCAAAGCAAGTTGAGCATTTAGCTCAACATTCTCCTTGAAAATAGATGCTTCACAAGAAATAGAGTTAGTAGCACAAGAATCATCAATAGTAGTAAGAGGTGAGGGCAACTTGGCAAGCTCTTTTGAATAAGAAGCTTTAAGTTGCTCATGTGACTCGGTGAGTTTGATGAGCTCCCCCTTGATGAACCTAGAGCCATTGTTGAGGTGCTCAAAATCCTCAAGGAGTTTAGCATAGGCAACTTCAAGCTCATCATTTTTAATTTGAAGGGCACTTGCCACGTCAAATTATCTATCATGCGATTTCTTCACTCTAGATATCTCTAGAGCAAAGGTCTCCTCAAGATATTCCTTGGTGGTTTGTTCCTCTTCAAGAGATTCATTTAGGTTTGCAATGTCATTAGCATACTCACGCTCAAGGCTACTCATTTTGTCAATTGTGTCCTCATGCTCATAAATTAGTTGCTTACTTTCAATGGCAAAGTTCAAGATTTCAATGAAAGTAGAGCAAGCATTTTTATTTTTGTGTAGAGAACGAAGGACTAGATCCCCCTTCTCTTTTAAATAAGCAACATCATCTTCTACTTCATCTAGGTCAACATTCACATCATCATTAGGTGCATTGGGATCCAAAGGAGAAGTTACCTTTAATTCCTTAGCCATGAGGCATAAGTGAATGCTGGGAGAAGGTGATGATAGGGGAACACTTGAAGCTCCAATCACAACCTTGCATTGTCCCACACATTCTTTGATTTCCTCTACATGGTTAGCAATACAAGTGCTAGAGGAAATGGAAGCACATTTATCATGGCAACAACACAAAGCAAGCATTTCATCATGAGATATATTAAATTTATTTCTATATGATATGCAAGGACAATCAACACTAGGATGTAAGTCACATATAGTCCTACAAGTGTTCATGTCCAAAGATACAACATTGCAATGAAATAAATATGAAGAATCATGAATGAAAAGCTCACTATCCACATTGAAAGTTCTATCACCACTCACCATATCATTACCTTGCGACAACTCACATGTATGTGAAGTGGAGGAAAATGAGAACTCATCACGGTCAGAGGTGGAGGGAACACAATCATACTCATTAAGCTTGGACACATCATATTTTGGTTGAAGCTTGGTCCAAATATCATGAGCATTCAGAAAAGGCATGATTGAGGAAAGAACTACAAAGCTCACAACATTAACAAGAACATTAGATGCTTGAGCTTCAAGATAAGAGTTTGTCTCCTCCTCTAAATATAGATTTTGGGATCCTTAGGAGGAGACAAGCCCATATATAGAATTCACTCAATATTAGGGTCAATGACCCGGAAATGACTAAGAATGTGAATACGCCAAACATCATAATTTGTGCCATCAAAGGTAAATGTGTGAGAGTGCACTAAACCCCTAGGAGACATCTTTACTCTCGAGGCGGTGAAGCCTAAGAAGCGAGAGACCCCGCTCTGATACCAGTTGAAAGGGAATGGACGTCACCTAGAGGGGGTGAATAGGCGTTTTAAAATTATTACGGTTTAGGCTCTAATAAATGCGGAATAAAACTTAACGTTTAATTTATCAAGCCAAAACCCATATCCACTAGGTTCAACTAAGTGCACCAACAACCTATGCTAAGAAAGACAAGAAACAAGGTGATAGCAAGATATAATACTTCAAGCATGATAGCTATCACAATGTAAATTGCATAAGTAAACGGCTCGGTTGAGAGATAACCGATGGACACGGAGACGATGATTTTTATCCCGAAGTTCACTTCCAAAGAAGCCATGTCTCTGTTGGAGAGGTGCGATGGTGCAATGCTCTCCGAATGCCACAAATGGCTCACCTTGAGGTGTGGTGGCCTGATGCTCACCCAACGCCACACAAGTCCTCACCCCAAGATGCGAAGGCACACAACTCATCGATGTGACAAAAGGCTCACCCTATTCTCCCATGAGCTCGCCATAAAGTCCTACTCACATTCCACTATGGGACACTTGAGGGCGGTCACCGAACCCGTACAAGGCTTGGGGCAATCTCCACAACTTAATTAGAGGGCTCGCAAGAAACGCCACAAAGGCTACAAGCTTGGGGAATCTCCACAACTCAATTGGAGGCGCCAAGAACAATGCCACAAAAGGACAACAAGCTTGAGGAAACTCCACAACTCAATTGGAGGCCCCAAGAACACACCACAACTCCACACAACCGTCTAGGGTCCCAAGAACCCAAGAGGAACAAGATCAAGAGCTTGAACTCGCCGAATCTCCGAGGAGAACTCAAACCTATGCACCAAATGTAAGAGGCAAACCCTTCACTCTCAGATTCCACCAAAGCTACAAAAGCTATTGGGGGAATAGGAGAGGAGGAAAAAAAGAGGAGAACACAAAACTCTCCAAGATCTAGATCCCAAGGATTCCTTCACAAGGAAGGGATTTGGTTTGGTGGGGTTGTAGATCTAGATCTCCTCTCTCAAATCCCTCAAAGAGATGCAAGAAACCTGGGAGGGAGAAGGGGAGATGGCAAGATTTTGAAGGTCAAAAATGGAGGAGAGAGAGTGGAAGAGCTAGCAAAAATGACCTCAAAAGTTGGGGAAACATTGGGGAAGAGGGGGCCCTTAAATAGGGCAAGAGAAATCTGCCCGTTTGGGCCAGATTCGTGCCCCACCAGAACTACTAGTGCCCCACCGATACTACCGGTAAATAGAAATACAGGTCACTGAACAAAAACAAGTTTTCATCGGAACTTTGGGAGGAACTTGGGCCGGTACTACTGCTCAAGCAAAAATGTTGGACAACATTGCACGAAAATGTTAATAACTTTTGACTCCGGACTCCGATTTCGATGATCTTGGGATTGTTTTTAAGAGAACAAAAAGATCTACAATATTATGAAAAGAAAAATCATAGTACCACATGGGAGTATAAAATAAAATGGAGAATGGTATGACCTCTCAGAAGCGATGAACCGGTAAAATCTCCAAAACGCAAGAAGTTGAGCTTGGAAACTCCAATTGGGATTAAACCAATTTAGTTGGAAAGATAATAAAGAGTATAATCCAACAAAAGGTGAAATATTGGATACCACCAAGGGATAAAAATATTAAGTATATATACATGTGAGATCTTTCCCAAGGTGTGAAGCCGGAAAACCCGAAGATCAAAAACGCAATAAGAAATTCAAGGAAAACGTTTTTGATGAACTAGATCTTGTTATGAAGATAACCACAAGCTCTAGAACCTAACATGGACAAGAACCAAATAACAACCAATAAAATATGATGCAAGAATGTAAAGGTTTGAGCTCTCTCTGAAAGATGCGATCGAGTCACCCACTCGAGAGCCCCTTTTGATAGTATGGCTCTCTATCCTAAACCCGATCTCCCAACATTACAAGAGCCCGGTAAAATAGAAAAACTATCAAGATCATACCTTTTATTTGAGAAATCCACTTGAGCTTGGTGTAGACCTCTTGTCCTTCTCAAGATGGATCACCTTTCTTGATTGCTCTTGCTTTCTCTTGCTTGATGAAGACTTGTGAATAGCTCCCGCATACTCCATGGGGAAACCTCTTCTTTGAACTTGTCTTCATCACTCCATGATCGCCAAGGATGGCAAGCTTAAAGCATGATATATTCTAGAAATGGTGCACCGTGAGCTTGCCCTTCATTCCTTGATGATGTCTTGAAGATAGCCATAAGGAACTCCATCATTTTCTTCTTCAAGACATACTGGATCTTGTTCTTCTTGTTCTTCTTCTTCTTATTTTTCCACCTTGAAACCAACACATGGTCCAAGCGATGCCAATGTGCAAACCTACAAGTGAAACTCAATTTACACATTAGTCCATAGAGATTGTCATTAATTACCAAAACCACACATGGGGGCATACATGCCCTTTCATCATGTTTCTTGTACATTGTCTATATTATTTGAACCTTGCTGACTAGGAAGTTAACTAATGCAGGTTGCTATGATACAGAGAAAGATGAAGATAAGAAAGAGCGAAATATTAGGAACACCATCTCAAAGAAGCAAATAAATAAAGGCATGGAAGTTTTCTTGACTTCACCAAATACATCTAATCTGGTAGCACTTTGCACCATTCAAACTACAGATGGAAATGAAGTTGGTTTGGATGGAGATCCACTAAGTGATTATGTGGAGGTCATGGTTAACATTGTCTATAGGAATACAACCAGATTTCCAAGACCACGTGGAAGAATGACAAAAATGGAAAATGCCCAAGCTAAATGCATTCCATGGCCTAGGAATAATGTAAGTATTTCTTGAACCATTTAACAATACATGGTTAAAATTGAATAATGTGATGTAGGTTCCTAAATATGAATTAGGTGAACATTGAATAATGTGAACTATTTCAGTTATTCATATCTAAAATTTAAAACATTCTAAATATCAACTAATATATGCAGGTTACACTAAGAGATCAGTATGAAAGAGATTTGCAAAAAAATGATCAAGACAATGTCAGGAAGATTGAAATGTCAAGAAGGCCAAGAACTAATAAGGAAACTGGTCCTTCAAAAGAGATTCACAACTTGCTACTGCTGATCAGGCATGTTTTTGTGTTATTGAACTTATACATAACTTGAACTTTGAACCCTGACCTAACATATGGAATAATGATGAAGGGTACAAATACACAAGGATCAACTCTATATGATCAACTTCTTATGCAAAAATCTATCTTGATCAGGACTAAGCTTGAAGCAAATGCTGCTGCTATTGCTGAGAATGCAAGATACAATTTTGAACTATAACTTGAACTGTTTCCATGACCTAACATATGTGAAATGTTTCATGAACTAATATTTGAGATGACAATGCAGGTTGAAACTGTACAACTTGTGGATGAATCTCAATCATAAGTTAATCAAAGCTTGAAGAGAAGGAACCAAGATCCAGGATTAAGAAAAAATCTGCTCCTACTGAAACAGATTCTCAACTACCAAAAAAGGCAAGTTACATATCCAAACTATTATATTACTCAAAAAATTGCATAAATTACAAATTTAACTAACAATGCAGGATAAAACTATACAACTTGTGGATGAATCAATCATAAGTCAATCAAAGCTTGAAGATAAGAAACCAAGATCAAGGGTTAAGAAATTACCTGCTCCTGCTGAAACAGATTCTCAACTACCATAAAAGGCAAGTTACATATCCAAACTATTATATTACTCAAAAATATTTCATAGATTACAAATGTAACTAACAATGCAGGCTAGAAATGTTCAACTTGTAGATGAATCAACCATAAGTCAACCAAAGCTTGAAGAGAAGAAACCAAAATCAAGGATTAAGAAAAAACCTGCTTCTGTGGAAACAGATTCCCAACTACCAGAAAAGGCAAGTTACATATCCAAACTGTTACACTGCATGGAGTATTGGATAATATGTAAATCTTTACAATGCATGAACTGTTGCACAGACTAAAATGTGAAATACTAATGCAAGCTACAATCATGAGCCAGTCCAAGCTTGATGTTACAACATGGTCTCAAGCTACCGCTACTGATGATGTTCCACATCGCGAGAAGTAAAATTTGATCAATAGTTGACATGCAGCTCATCTAGTAGTATTCGTAACTAGTTGACATGCAGATTCTATTTGAACTCGTGAACCAATTGTGTATTGGATTGTAATAATTTGAGTGAATTTTGAACCTATGCTATAGCTTTGAAATTTGGACTATAATAATTTGTATTCATGTGACTTACTGTGATTTACTATAATTTGACTGCTACGAGCCATTATTAGAATGTTGTGAGCCATCATAAAATGTTTAGCTTTTAGAGGCACTCTCGATAGTACCTCGGATGGCTAGAAATAGAGGCACTATCAAGAGTGCCTCAAATAGTTAGCTTTTAGAGGCATTATCAAGAGTGCCTCAATTGGTTAGCTTTTAGAGGCACTCTCACTAGTGCCTCAAATGGTTAACTTGTAGAGGCACTATCAAGAGTGCCTCAAATGTTATGGTTAGCAATAGAGGCACTCTCAATACTACCTCAAATGGTTAGCAATAGAGGCACTATCAAGATTGCCTCAAATGGTTAGCTTTAGAGGGTTTTAGAGGCAATATCAAGAGTGCCTCAAATGGTTAGCAATAGAGGCACTCTCAATACTGCCTCAAATGGTAATCAGTAGAGGCACTATCAAGAGTGCCTCAAATGGGTAGCTTTATAGGCACTCTCAAAGGTGCCTCAAATGGTTAGCTTTAGAGGCACTATTGAGAGTGCCTCAAATGGTTAGTTTTTGATGCACTCTTCAAAGTGCCTCAAATGATTAGCCTTTTGAGGCTTTTTTAAAAACTGCCTCTAATGAATTTTACCTACACGACCGCCCCCGATTTTTTTTGAAAATGCCTCAAAAAAATCATTTGAGGCACAAATTTGACTATTAGAGGAACTTTTGAGTGCCTATAAATGTCGGACGTGGTGTAGTGGGCCATGGGTCATGGCAGCTTCAACCCAGCAGCAACTGTTGGAGCCCTTGCTCTGTCGTCATGCGTGACAAAGTGTGGATGAAGATGGAGGCAGGGGAGCTCAGGTAGCCTGGAGGGGCGGCTGCGGAGGCATGCGGACGAGGAGTGGGATGCTGGTGAAAAATGGGGAAGAGAAGAATATATTTTCACCGATCTAGAGTTTTCACCTCATGCCATCAGAGAGTCCACCCCGGAGGCAACAAATGAGAACACATTTCACCTTGTTTTGATGACTCCACACACAATTGGGCCCAACCGTCATTAGCATCAATGCACAACCTTGAGGTGAATAACATGGGTAAATCCAACAACGGTGAGTCCTTGTGGGGGTGAAATGTGCATTTACCTGAATCAACGGCTGCCAATTGTGTGCGTGTACTAATAGCCTCAACTGTCGGGTAGGCTAGTGCATTTTAAAAAGGATTAATGCCACACATGTGTCTAAGTATGTGTCAGCCGCATGGATGACCAATCGGGGCCGCGATACGAGCTTACAGCTCTCCTATCATGGACATAATCACTCTCACATCCTCCTCGATGATAAACCGCACGGATCAGCGCCTTGTCATCCTTGACACTAACATGAAAGGATCCACTTCATGGTGATGCCTCACCGCCGTGAAGATGCCACTATCACTCCCTATGTCCAAGCCAAGCATTATCTACTGGTGCCACTGCGCCCGGATGACACTGCCCTTCTCCTAACTAGTATCTAACTCAAATTCCCATGGAGAATTAGCTAGCCACCATCCTTGGGAGTAGCGAGGCCTCCTTCGCACCCTTGGAGACAGACAGTCAACTTATTCTCAGCAAGCAACATCGAGACAATGCTTAAGGCGTTGCCCGAGTTGCCTTTGGAAGTTCAAAGATGTGTGTCCAGTTCACCAAGGGCTCCATGTTCTCTGTGCCACTAGTGGCACGAGTGAGGGAGGAGGACCTAGAGGTACAACACCATCGCCAAAGATGCAAATCTAAGTGGACGAATCACACACATCATGCATCACTCAAATTACTAGGAAGATAGTGAAAAATTCTAAGGAAATCGATAGATGCATTTTTCCAAACACCTTCAGGATGCATGCTCACCTACCTTCAGAAGCACTGTCTCCCACGTGAACACCCACTTCTCCCCACAAAAAGGACTGCTAGGACATAGGAACTCACTCCTTGACTAGCATAATAGAGATCCCACTCTCGTATGCACTGGGTAACCGTGTTAGGGCATACCTCGTGTGACGTTGATAATTCCCAAGAGCAGGGAATCACTGTATCACAATTTGATATGTATTTGAATATAGAAACCACGAGAACCTTAAGGTAAACTATCTATTCTCTAAAACCCTAAAACCCACTTATATGGTCTTTCGTGCAATGCAATGAACTAGAAGGTGTTAGGTACTTTTTTACTTCTAACTACAAAACTGTAAAGTGTCGAAAGTAAATACAAAAGGTAAACTAGTGCAAGTAAAGTAAAAATATGTAAAAGTAAAAGCATGTAAAAGTAAAATAAGGTAACTCAAGGGAGAAAGTATTTTGTCAAATTCTTAATTCATTTGTTTTGGTTGTCACAGTTAGTGAAGCACATCATGTTTTATACCAGCTAGATGCATAAGTACTAAATAGTGGAACATAAAGAAGTCGACGATTAAAACCGTAGGACTAGACAATAGTGCATAATGGGTTATTTAAGGAAAAGTGTCTAGCATCAACACACCTAACCATCACATCTAACTTTCATAAAGACAATCTATTGTTTCTTCTAGAGAGGAGCCATAAATAGGTAGAGCCATGTAACCATGCAATTACACCCCTAGTGATTGATCCCAAATCTGTTTCCATGCAAGCAAGATAGTTGTTAATACATAAATTCCAACCATCGATGTAAGTTTCAAGGTCCCCATAATTTATCCCCCATTAATTAACCATGAATTAGTATAGTATGCATATTTTAGACTTGGGAAACAGTTTTTGTCAAGTGCCTTCGGCCATCCCTCCTCCTAGTAACATGCAGTGGTATCAACCTGATGCATTCCCCAACGTATGTGTGCACTCATACATCAGTACATATGACCATCATAGAAGATAACATACTTATATGCAATCAACAATGAACTATTTCACAATTTCCATAAACAGATCACTACTCAAACATAGACATAGAGACACAATAGATCATGTGAAAACAATATATTGCATCACACATCATGTTTGACAAAATATTACAATAGGGAGATGAATAGGGTGTTGTTATAGATGTTGATGATGACCACGTCAGAGGGGGGTGGAGCAAAGAAGAGGCGATTATGGCAGAGGTTTCCTCCTCCAATCTCCATCGACGATGGACTGCAAACTCTATGTTTATGTGTTTTCGATATCTTCCTCTGTGTCTTCTCACATCACATTGGGGACCCTTTTTATAGGGGTTTTAGGTCAAAACAAAGGCAATGGCATGAAGAACGAGGCAAACCGAGTTTCATCTGCCGAGATTGCCTATGTGACACAGTCCTCCTCCTGGGCCATGCCACATGGCCGCATTTTTGCCTCGATCCTCCTCTAGTGGTCCAAGTGCTCCAGGTATTCATCTTCGCAAAAAATAATCCTCGAAAAATGCTAGGTCTATTTGACTCTGTTTAGGTCCCTAAAAGTTAAAAAAAATACACAAAACAGGGTTTTCTGTCCTACAAAGTTATAACCAAATAAAGGGGATCATTAGTAAATACCCATAAACTAATGTAAAACATGGATATAACATTGTATATGATGCAAATATGTTGGAATATGTTACAAAAACTAAAAAGTTCATGTATACATTTTGTATGCATCAGACATTTAGAGCAGGCCATTACAAGACAACCGAGCCACGCTTCGTCTCCCATAGTCCCGTGGGGATTTCTTTGATCATTTCCCTCATCTATCGACAACTTGATCTGCAAGTCTCCCACCTAGTAAGAAGAAGACTCAAAAGAATGGCTTAAACTAAACAAGGCAGAATCTGTCCAAATTTTCAGCAATAGCAGAAAGTATTTATTTCGACCTATTACACATGTCAAGAATTTTAGCCATTTTTTTGCACATAGAGGATCAAAAGTTGTAACTTCAGTTTAAATATGAGATCAATCGGAGTTACATAACTATTGGGAATATGTCCTAGAGGCAATCATGTATGATGATATTCCCCAATGTAATCATAAAGTTATTAAGTTGTCTTAGTATGAACATCAGATATATATCATGGAATATGTGATTCAGTTGTGGAACTTTATATTCATGTTGTTCATTCTATATGTCCTTGGTCGTTGAGGTTGTGTTGGACACACAACTTAGACCAATGTGAAAGTCGGTTGATGACTAGGTTCCACTTGTCATGCGCATGGTGATGCTATTCCGACTTACACGAACTCGGCTAAAGAGTTTAGCGAGTCGGACTAACCCACAGTTGAGATGCAATGATCATGTTGTCATTTGCAGTCTCAAGCAATGGAATCCTTCGACCTGAGGTAATCGCATGATCCAAGTTGTGGATCACCAGCTTAGGTTCTATCAAATGATGTTTCGTAAATGGGCAGTTATAAAAGTAGAGTTCGTGCTGGTTGTGAATCAAGCTGTGTGACATGGATTACCATGATGGGATTTTCCTCTCCGTAATTGAGAGATATTCTCTGGGCCCTCTTGTGTGATATGATTCGAAAGCATGGCCATGCGTGACTTGGTTAAGTGTTAACCAAGGAGTCGGACTAAGTGTTAGTCTAGTAAATCGTATATCATGGAACGAGAAGAGAGAGTCAAGCTATTAAAGGGATGGAAACTACTCGCCTATAGCTTGACAAGGTATATCATGAGGCAAAGGGACTTGGACAAAAGTCACACTAAGAAAGGTTCATCTTCTGACATTACGGCGCTTGGGAGTTGGCTCGTCTTGCTAGAGGCCGCTACCAGCTATCGACTCATAGTGGTGAATCATGTCGTGTCTAGGTTTACGTGAACCTATAGGGTCACACACTTAAGGGAAAGTAGCTCATGTGGATTAGATCCATGTGGATATTGGGATACATCCTCGATGGGCCTCAAGCGTTGAGCCTAGCTAGGAGTGTATATAAGTGGAGTGACAAAAGGGATAGTCCCTGACCTAGCCATCACTTTCTCCACTACTATTTCGGGCTAGACTGAAGGGAATATGCCCGAGAGACAACAATAAGGTGATTATTATATTATTCCATGTTTATGATAAATGTTTATTAATAATTGTATTGATTGGAAATGTTAATACATGTGTGTTTAATAAACAAATAAAGGGTTTCTAGTTATACCTCTCATATAAACTAGCTCATTGATTAACAAGATGATCAAGGTTCCTAATCAAGGACATTGGATATTGTTAATAACGAGATCACAATATTGGTTGAATGGTGTGATGAACATTCATCCAAAGAATAGCAATACGATCAAAGTCATTGTGTTAAACTTTCTATGACAACATACGAAATAACTTTAGTCCTTAGACCATGAGATCATGTCAATCACTAACACCGAAAGAGTAACTTGATAACATCAAACGTCACACTGTAATAGGGTGACAATAAAGGTCGGTTCAGATACTCCGAAGGTGTTATGTAGAGGCTCATGGATCAAGAGTGGTATTTGTCCATCCAGATGACGGAGATATATACTCTAGGCCCTCTCGGTGGTATCACACTGATGTAGCTTGCAAGCAAGTGATAAGATCCTCAGAATGGTATATCATGGAACGAGAAAAGAGTACATGTCGGTAATGAGATCAAACTAGGTATGGGGATACCTATGATCTAATCTCAGACATTTAATATATTGCGAGACAAAGGGATTTAATTACAAACGTTAAAGGTCCGCACAATCATTTTGCCATCGTTGAATGTGTGGGAGTCAGTACAGATCACCAGGTCCCGTTGTTAATTATTGATCGAAGAGGGGTCTCGATCATGTATGTATTATTCACGAACCATAGGGTGACACACTTAAGGGATATCGACACCATTTAGGAGAAAATGTGTTTCATATAAATATTAAGAAAGCGCTAGAATCATTTCGATGGAAACCGGAATTGTTTCGGGTGAAATTGCAGAAACTGGTTCTGCATGTGATATTGAAATGTTGTAGGGGGTTTTATTTGAATGTTTGTTAATTAAAGTAATTAACAAAATTCTGAATAAAATAAATAAAAGAGTTTTATTAAATGAGAGCTTGCATTAAATTTGGTGGAAATTTAATGGAGGTGAGTGTAATTTTGAGTGGAGGCATATTTATGTGAGTGGGAGCTCCACCCACATGAATGATGGAAGAGGTGGGGGCACCACCTTGTCTGCTGGCCATGGGAGGGGATGCCCCCTCTCCCCTATAAAAGGCCTCCCACTCCTCCTCTCATCTCACACCTCCTCATGTAGGATATCTCTCTCCTCTAGAATTATTTGTACATGGTCTCGAATTAGCGAGATACATGTTCCTGGTGGTTTTGTCTGAAAGGAGTTGCTTCTTCCACTGCATCGCTGGAGCAAGGACACGGAGGTTGTCGGGATACCGAAAGTGTGTGCGATCATGGATGCACCGCTGCTTTGCGGTGCTAGACCTGCTGGACTTGCTGGTGCTGGACTTGCTGGACTTGCTAGACTTCATCACGATCTTGAGATCGAAAAGTGTACGACTACATCATCCATGAAATCATTTTCTTTAACGACGCTTTTTTGCTCTTCAAGGGTATGTTCTCTATGGATGTATATCCACCCGTTGATTGTATCTAGATAGATAGATCTTGGTACTTAATAGTTCACATCATAGGAATTTTTTGTTTTCTATGTTGCGAACCCAATATAGACAGGATCTAGCAGTCCTCTGCCTAGAGATCCTCCATGTACGTGTGGATACCGGTAGAGGAGTTGCACGTGTGGTACTGGAGACAAACGAGTTCATGGGAATCTGGACGTGCTATACGTGGGATCATTCAGCACGACATCAACTGACGCGCTTCATCAATAATTCGCACCTGTGCGTCTAGTGGTAAATCTCGTGGCATATCACCTGATCTAGATCTTGGGTGCACCGCGTAGGGGAAATGTTTTGTTTATCTCTGCGTGGCCCAACAAGAATGCCATGATGAATTTTGTTTACTAAAAAGTGTTGATGCAGGAATTTTCTACTCCATATGTTTATCAACTTTAGATCATCCAAATAGGTTCAACTTGATACTTTATTAAAAAATCAGAGATAAAACTTAAAAAGACTCTTTTAAACTACATCAAAAGTACATAAAAATAAATAACCAGGTTGCCTCCCGAAAAGCTCTTTATTTATAGCCATATAGGTAGGCTTTACTTACTTGTTTATGTGATAAGATCATGTGGTATCTTGTAATTTGGTAGCTAGTAATAACCGGGTTGCCTTCCTTGGAAAGTTTTACATACATTGTACCTGGGTCCCATGGTGTGCTCGTACCAATCAAATTAATAGTCAAGTCTAAACATGGTAGAGAGCAACACAAGACATAAAAGCAATAATAACAAAATCAAGCTTTCTTCCTATGTATTGGTATTTTGTATATGACTAAATGTCAGCAAGTATAATTGGGACAATGGATTGTATCAATAAGTGAATGCAACATATAATTATTAGTAACATAAAGACGGAACTTATCACCTCCTATTTCATAATAGTTGCAATCAATAGAAGTAAATTTAACAATATAACCATTTAAAGCATGCAAGTTTGTTATATAAAGAGGATCATTATAATTATCATGGCATTCATTATCATGCTTTCCTCTTTCAAAATAGTTGATAACACTAATTTCAATCTCATTGTGATGGTTGCAATAAGAGTTTTGAACTAAAGGTAAATGCAAACCATATATATAGTTCTTAGCAAGTGCATATTTCTCCTCTATGGTTAAGATAGGAGAGTTCAAAAATAATATAGGATTCCTACTAATAAGAGTATCATCATGGATAGAAAACATATCATTTTTATCCTCATGTATTGCACATGGATATTTATCAAGATGCATAGGACCATCATATAAAGCATTATCATATAGCATATCTAAGCAACACTCCTCATTATCATTAATAGTAGCATTACTAACAATTAAAGGAGCATTATTAGTTTCATCATAATAGCATGGCTTTTCATAAATGACCAATTATTTTTGAGTTTGAGTGTTACTATCATATTTGAGAGGTTCCCATACATCCCAAGCTTAGGTTGCACTATATCCTCTTTATTTTCTTGTTCACATACTTCCTCTTTCAAGCTTATGTTTTCATCATCTTGTTCCTACAAAATATTAGTACTTTCCATCACAACAAGAGTTCTTTCTTTATATTTAATAACATAGGCATTATAACTAAATTCTTTTATGCAAATTTGGAGGGTAAGAGCCATGTGCCATTTAAACATAGGAGCCGTTTGACTAGTTCCAAGTTTTCCATTAGCAAGAGGGTCTATTTCATGGCATGCAGTATAAGCAATATATTTCTCCACTTGTTCTAAATCATAGCATGAAAGTCTACACTTTTGATAAGAATAACTATAGGATCACTATTATGATTACACTGATAATGAGAGTGTTTATAGCCTTCTCTAGTACAACAAGTTATATAATGTAGTTCACAAAAATCCATAGCGACACTGTTGAGATGTTGAAGTAATTCTTCCATTCTTTTTTCTTCTTTGGTTTCTCCATATTCATAGTAAGTTTCCAAAATTTTATCAATATCTTCCTCCATGGTTTAGCATACATACTAAAAGCACACTTAATTTTTTTGTTTTTTTTGTATAGTAAAAAGGTAAAGACAAGACTAAAATTAAACAAATAAAAATTAAAGACAAGAAACAAGACAAAATAAAATTGCTTTTAAAATATAGAGAAGAAAAAGCTCGCATGGTGCAACCTCCCCAAGCTTAGGTGTTTGCACAAAGTTGATGAAGATGCCTGCCATAAAATGTTCTAGCAGTTGCAGTGGGAGTTAACCACACTTGCATCCACTATGAGATGCTCTTGCAATTCCCCCGCAAGAACGCTAGAAAATGTTCTTGATGGCAACAATTCTATGTGTACCAACTCATTGGGACTCCAAGTGCAGAGTGTTGTAGCAAGCGTATTTTCCCCACAAGGGTGACGCAAGGGTTTATATCAAACTCCCGAGGAATTGGCAAAGTGTATCTTTTTATTCTCTTCTCAAGCAACCTGCAAAGCAAAGTTTTTGCCTTGTGTCCATAGTTCCACCGTGTGGTTGTCAAGCACAAGGTTTTGTATTAGTAATATGAAATAATAATAAAAACTAAGTAAAAAAGTAAAGTAAATGCAATAATGAAAGGTATTTTGTGTTTTGTTTGTGTTTGCAAGAAAGAAAGTATTTTGTGTTTTTAGATAATAAATTGCAGCAAAGGTAAATGATAGTTCTAATGATGTAAGGTTGTTTCTTATGATAAAAGTTGGACTAGGTTCATGGGTTCACTTGTCTACTTTGTTTTACACTATAGTGGACATAAAACAATTCATCATCGATATTATATAGGTGAAACATCACTATGTGTTTGATAAGCATTCATATGGGCATCACGTCCTAAAATAGAGATGATGCAACACATCTCTCTTATACTCCTATAGAAAGGGAAAACTCCAAGAAATCGAGAATTACGAATTAACAAAGCATAGCCTTTAATACTTTGACATGATGTTTGAATCAAAAATATGCTACCTTGACCAAACAAGATTATCTTAATGTCACAAGATAATTATAACACGTGAATTCACTTTATCCCTAGTGAGTCAGCAAAACAAAGTTAAAAACCATAGTAGAACTTGAATTTGTTACCACCATGCTACTCCATCTAATACACACTTCTCCCCACACATGCTCTTGCATACAAGTTGGATCAGAACAAGTACTTAAGAACGGGGTACATGATATGCATCTATCAATACCTCATAATAGGTTCCAATCTCATATATCAAATCATAGAACAAAGATCCACCACATAGGAATTACATATATCATGTAGGGCAGCTCATATGGTACTAGATCTATGAAGAACAAGAGATAGATAGATCAAGCTACTACCACAAACCCATAGTCTAGCGGTGGACTACTCCCTCTTCATCATGGTGATGAAGTTGGAGAAGGTAGAGATCCCTCTAGCAGCGGCTCCGGCGGAGTTTCCCCCTCCAATCTTCACGGGGCCTGACTCCTTTTTGGTGTTTCTATGATTCTCTAGTGCTCTCTCAAGGATGCCCTGCGGGACCCCTTTTATAGTAGTTTGTAGGTCAACCCAAGTCGGTGGGCGCAAGATTGAAGCGAAGCAGACGGACAAGGAGGGAAAGTAAGTGGATGGCACATGCAGTAGACCAGGCCTTGCCACCACACCTCTTTCAGGCCTCCAAGCCTCCCTCATGAGGTCCAAGCACTCCATATCCTTTTCTTCCCAAAACACTGGCTTTCCCAAAATCTCTGCTCCATTGGACTTTGTTTAGGTCCCTAAAAGATCAAATACACAAAGCAAGGTTTTCCTGTCTTGCAGAGTCATAAAAAAAATAAAGGGGATCATTGGTAAATCCCTAGAAATTAATATAAAACATGGTTATTACATTATAAATGATATCTGGTAATATGTATCAATAAACTACAAAGTTCATGTATGCATTTGCATGCATCGGCTACCCTTTTAATTAATTAAACAATAATTAATCATTATTTCATTTAATTATAATTATATATTAAATACACATTATTTAATTCCTCTCACTTAGAAACACCTTTCGAACCCCTCCGAAAAAATTCAGATTCACCCAGAACGATTTGGTTCTCTCTTCTCTATTCTCTTATGATCCTGGATAAACCCTAAGCGTCATCTACCCTTAAGTGTGCCACCCCAACGGTTCAGGAATGCACAAACATGATTGAGACATCTCTCCGATCAATGACCAATAGCAGGATCTGCAATCCCATGATGGCCCTGATGCGAGTGCTAGAAAACTTCCTAATAGTTGTCGTAGGAGCTTCTCGCTGCACCTTAACGGTTGAGAATCTAAGTGGAGAGTGATGTAGTAAATGGAAGGGTTCCCCACAAGGGAAACTCGGGGGTTTAAATATCGAACTCTCGGGGAGCTATGTGTAAGATAACATCCTCTTTGTTCGTCGTCAAGCAACCTACAAAATAGTTGTAGATTATTTTGTGCCCTCGACCTCACCAAGTGGTTGTCAATCACAAAATGTATATGTAAGCAAACTGAAATAAAATACAATAAAAGTAAAATGCAATGCAATAGTAAAGTAAATATGCAATGGTGGTAAATGCAATGGAATATGATGTTTTGGGTTTTGGTTGGTGTTCGTAAGGATGAGAAATGTTTTTGTATTTTAGGATTTAATTAGTATTAAAAACAAAAAGTGATGTAGATGTGTTGGCTAGTGTTTTCTTATGGTTTAAAATGGACCGGGGTTCATGGTTTCGCTTATGCACTCTCTCTTTGAGTTGTGGTGGACATGGGACACTCTAGTTGACATAATATTGGTGCAAAATGTTAAAGTATGGACATAAATTCATATGGGCATCATGCCCTAACATAGATATGTTATTTCTAACAATTCACTTATACTCCACTAGAAAGGGGGTTCTCCAAGCAATCTAGTATTAAGAACAATCTCAGAGTATAGCATTAAGTTCCATGACATGAAGTTAAAATAAGAACATACTTGATCTAGTCTAAGCATGGTATTTTATTTATCCCTAGTGAGGCAACTAAGTAAGGTAAACACCCAAGTGATTTGCAAGTTTATTGTCCTACCCGCAAGATCACCCCTGTTGCTCCAACTAATGCACATATTCCCCCACACACGCTCCCATATACAAATTTGATCAAAAGAAGTAAATAAGAACGGGGTACATGATATGCATCTATTCATATACTTCCAATACTGAACAATTGCAATCTCAAATATCAACTATATAAAGATCCACGACAAAGGTAATACAAATATGAACGTAATCATGTTATGCAGCTCATACGGTTCTAATACAATCGATATCATGAGAGAGAGATACAATAGCTACTGCCACAAACCCGTAGTCTAGGGGTGGACTTCTCCCCCTTCGTCATGGTGAAGGTGAGTCATTGGAGGAGGTGGAGATCACACCGGTAGCGCGATACATTGCAAATGTATCTATAATTTTTGATGTTCCATGCTTGGTTTTATCCACTTTCTTGTGTTTTGTTCCAACTTTGGAGTACTTTTCATATGATTTCTTGGACTAACCTATTAAAGAGCCACAGTGCCAGCTGCATGTTTTCTACTGTTTTTGGTTCCAGGAAAGTCAGAAAATGAATATTCTCGGAATTGGACGGGACAAAAGCCAAAGTGCCTATTTTTCCGGATGTCATCAAATGCCAGAATACGAGACGGAGAGGGTCCAGGGGGCCACCACACCACCTGGCCGCGCGACCAGGCCTGGCCCGTGCCAGGGGGTGGTGTGGCCGCTCCCGGCACCCCCTTGGCCTCTCCTTCCGCCTATATATTGCCCTCGGGAAGAAAACCCTAAGTACCTGATCAAAAATCCACGAAAGAGTCTGTAGCCGCCGTCATCTCCATCCCTAGATCGGGAGGGATCTGGAGCTCTTCCCGGTACCCTGCCGGAGAGGGGAATTCACCCTAGAGGCCTTCTTCATCACCATGCAAGCCTCCGGTGTGATGCGTGAGTAGTTCATCCTTGGACTATGGATCCATGTAGTAGCTAGATGGATGGCTCTCCTCCTTTGTGCTATCATTTCTAGATCTTGTGAGCTCCGTTCATGATCAAGATCATCTATTTGTAATTCTGCATGTTGTGTTTGTGGGGATCCGATGGATATTGAGATGCTATTTCAGATTGATTATTGATTCTTTCATGTCTTTGTTATTTGTGATCTTGCATTCTTTCCGTTGTTATAGCTATCTTGGCCGAGTAGATGCTAGCAACTCCAAGAGTTAGTATTTATGCTCGATAGTGGGTTCATGCCTCTAGTAATCTGGGGAAGTGACAGAAATCTCTAAGGTACTAGATGTGTTGTTGCTACTAAGGAGAAAACAACAATCCTTTGTTCATAGAACAATCGTATTGTTTACTTTACACGCAGTTCGTAAAGCAATAATCTGTTGCTTGCAACTTAATACTGGAGGGGGTTCGGATGATAACCTGAAGGTGGATTATTAGTCATAGATGCAGTTGGATGGCGGTCTATGTATAATGTTGTAATGCCCAATCAAGTCTCAACGGAGTCAAGATGATTAGTATATGCATGTCTTGCTTTCTCGGTGTTTATCAATTGCCCCGCTGTAATTTGTTCACCCAGCATGTTATCTATCTTAAGGAGAGCCACCTCTAGTGAACTATGGATCCCGGTCCTCTTTTCTTTACATACAATCTACAACTATTTACTTCTTTGTGTTTACTTTCTGCAAACTATTACTTCTTTCCATTCGATACGTTAAATCCTTTGTTTTCCGCAAAACACGGTGAGATTGACAACCTCATCGCAAGTTGGGGACAAAGTTCTGTGGTTGTGTTGTATAGGTCTCCACGTTGCTACTAGCACCGGTAGTGCGCCCTGCCAAAGCTCAGCTAGTAACACCTTTGGGGTGTTTCCTTGCTCCTACTGGTTTGATTAAACCTTGGTTTCATAACTGAGGGAAACTTCCTGTTGTGCTCATCATACCTTCCTCTTGGGCTTCCCAACGAGCTCTACATCAACACCGCACCAACACTTTTCTGGGCGCCGTGCATTGAGCCATCAAGCGATTTTCTGGCGCCATTGCCTGGGAGTCAAGGACATCTTCACACGGGGAGTCCCTCATAACCAATATCTTTACTTTGTTGTTTTTGTTTTGCTTAGTTTTCTTTTTGCTTTGTTTGCTTTTTTTGTTATCAAAAACACACAAAAATTAGTTTTACAAGTTTGCTTTCTTATTTGAAAAACACAAAAAAAATTAGTTCCTACCTTGAGTGCCACTATGTCTAGCCTTGCTCCAATCACTATGTCACCCGAGGAAATGATTTTCACTTTTAAACAAGGAATTGAGGAAAGTTTGAAGGAAGCTTGGTCTAGAATCTCCGATCTACATGAAAAAACTGAGCCTAAAATGACTCAAAGCTTGTTCCTTAGCAGTTTTTACCTTGGGATTGCTCTTTGCTATAGATATGCTTTAGATGCTGTTGTGGGAGGAGATTTTCTCCAATGTAATGAGGATGATGCTATTAATGCTATAAAGAAATTTATCCTCACTTACAACTTGCCTAGCCAAACTGATATTTCTTTCGCCAAAATATTTGCTAGGTTGAACACTCTTGAGGCTAGCACTACTAGCTTAGAAAATTGCTATAACACGCTTAGGGAGCATCACAATTATGTTCCAATAAACTCTGAACCATCAAAGTGGTTCCCTATGGTAAAGATTGAGATGAACACCGAAACTTTTCAAGCTCGCTGTGATATCATGTCTGAATTTTGTCTTATGCCCAAAGATATTTATAAATCTCTGAATACTTGGGGGCTCACTGAAGGAGGAAAAGAAATATATCTTGCTAATAATACTACCATATTACCTCTTGGAATAGCTGATGGAGTGTCTACAAAGATCCTTGGGAAAACGATTTCTATTGATTATCTTGTTATTGAATGTGTAGGAAAAGGACAAATTACGCTTGGAAGGTCCCTATTAGAACTCCTTGGAGCAATAATAGATGTGGGAAAGGGGACCATGCACCTTTCTTCTCCATCAAACAATCATATTTTCCCCAAGGTTAAGAATAAAAGTAAGAGAGGTAAGGTCAAGAAATTTGGTCTTAATGCTTCTTCATATGAGAACACTTGATTCTTTCTTGCTTCTTATGCCTAACTTAAAGGTGTTAAAGAAAAGTACTTATAGGGAGATAACCCAAAAGTTTTAGATGAGTCTTGGAAGTTATTACCTCTGTAATAACCGCTCCTTATCCTTTTTATTTCCTTTTTGTGCCAAGAGTAACCTCTAATGAGAGAGAAGTAATGATTGGGAAAGTTGTTGTCCCGAAACAGATTTTTTTGCTTCACCGTAAAAATTTGTGAGAGAGCTTTGTATGTTGGATTGAGTTGTAATATTTTGTTCTTCTGCCCCAGGTTGTTATCTAACTTTCGTTAGTTCAACAAGTTTTTATTTGAGCAACAGAAGGTCTTCGAAAAAATTCGTCTTTACCTGCTGGTCTGTTTTGATAGATTTCTGCCATTTTCTGCATTTGCTTCTTGTGGGTTCCTTTTTGAGTTCTTTTGGGGAATTGAGCTTTTTTAGGGAAGTGCTACAGTAGCTAGTATTCTAATGGAAGTTTATTTGGTGTTAGAACTGAACCTTAAGACTTATTTATCTTGAGTGCACTAATGTTGCTAATAAAGATTGTGTGAAGTTTTGTATGAAGGAAAAATTTCAGGTGTATGGAAGGAATGAGTAATGAGACGAAGGATGGACTAAAGATCAAGCTTGGGGATGCCACGCGTGTCACCCCAAGAAATATCCAAGAATTACAAGCGTCAAAGCTTGGGGATGCCCAAGGCATCCCCTTCTTCATCAATAAAAATCCAGGTTTCTTCCAAACGCTTCATTTTTATTGTTTCATGCACAGTTGTGTTGTTCTTGGAGCGTTTTCTTTTTCATTTTCGTTTTGGTTTTCGTTTGCTTTTGTTTGCTTAGTTTTCTGAATAAATTGGTTGGACCCCCTCTTTCATACATTGGTTTGCAAATAGTTTGGTTTGGTTTGGAAAAGAGTAGGAAAGTTCATGCTTATGTGGTAAAAAGAGCTCGTTTTTGACTGTGGCCTATGCTTTGTCATGCCATGCTTGATATTGTTTTGGCTTTATGCTTAGTATTATTTGCTGTAGCATGAATTGTTATAAACAATTGAGATTGCTTAATGTGCCTTGGATGAATCATGCGTTGTTTTAGCATATTAAAGCATAGTATAGTGGTATTCTCCTTTGATGCTTTATTTGGGTTGACTTGGCACATGCTCACACCATGTTATGACTATCTCAAGTAACCATAGCCTTTATGATCCTTTAGTTTTCAACTTGTAGTATCACTTTATGCTTTGATCAATGATGTTTTGTCGCTCTGCATGATTATGGCCATTATTGCTCTCTTAGTTTGTCGCTCCTAGTCTTTTGCTAGCCTCCACAACCAAGTATGAGTTCCACTCATGCATCCAACTCCCTAAACCAAGTTATTCCAAGAGTCCACCATACCTACCTACTAGCTTATGATATTCCAAGTATATTCATGCTTTTTTTTACCTTCCAAATTAAACTTGTTATGAGAAAACTAGTGATTAAAGCTCTCACAAACTTGATGGCACACTTTACGTTTTGCATCTAATAAACTTGAACCACTGGGTCCTTCTTTGTTGCGTATATGCTTGCGCTTTATAAGTTGAAATTAGTAGAACCATGTACCATGGGGAACGCTTTCAACATTGCACTTGTACTTTGTACCCCGTTGATATCATGTTCTTTTGCTTACGGATCCGGGCGGTGTGAAATAAAAGTGGAACTTGTAAGATCATGGAGTTTGTATGTGTGTTAGAGAAACGTCTGGGCCGCTAGCCTAATCCATGCCTAATCATGGTGGAAACTTGCAGCATCACCATAATGAGCACTCTATGAAGCATCCTCAATAAAACCTATGCAAATAGCAAATAAAAAGATCGCTGAGATGCTCATTGCCTGCTTGCCTTGTCATTTTGATTATGGGAAAGCTCCCGTATCATGTGCAAGGGGTACCCCGTTGGAGGTTCTTAATGATACACATATACTTACAATGACAAGAGCTTACTCGTGACTGAAGTTGAGTAGCATGAGGATCGGTCTTCGTAAGTAAGGGGCATGAGATTTCGGTTTATAACTTGTCAAGCATATCCTCTTAGTTGTGTCACTTTAACCTTAACCACTTCAAGATGCTTATGATAGGGGCAATGAGAGCTGAAAGCTACAAGTACCATAATTTTTGGAAGCTCTTTATGAGACTTGAATCCCTACTTCCTTTTACAAAGGCCTTTCTTCCACCATTACATTGAGTCTCCACCTTCTATCTTTATGCACCTACTTTGAGAGCATAGTGGCCATTCTTAGTTCTATGTGCATTGTCCCAAGACTAGTTGATTGATGCATACTTTGATATTGTTTGTTTTAAACTATTGTATCTAGTCACTCTTATGAACTCTGAAGGTGTCCTATGCATTTATATTTGCTACTCTATTGAGGGACAAGCTGAATACTATTATGCTATGTTTTCTTTATGTGAAACAAACAAACGTCTTGCAAAGCATTGTTATTCATGAATCTTTTGTTTGTGCCTTTTCATGTTACATCATAGTTTCTTTGCTTATTGCTAGAACTTTGTCTTTCATGTTATGATTGAAGTACTATGATCCCAGCTTTGAATGTTTTGCAAATACTTTGATCAAGTCTTTGATGGTGCATGTCACCTCAAAAATTATTCTTTCTTTTTATCACTTACCTACTCAAGGACGAGCAGGAGTTAAGCTTGGGGATGTTGATACATTGCAAATGTATCTATAATTTTTGATGTTCCATGCTTGGTTTTATCCACTTTCTTGTGTTTTGTTCCAACTTTGGAGTACTTTTCATATGATTTCTTAGACTAACCTATTAACAAGAGCCACAGTGTCAGCTGCCTGTTTTCTGCTGTTTTTGGTTCCAGGAAAGTCAGAAAATGAATATTTTCGGAATTGGACGGGACAAAAGCCAAAGTGCCTATTTTTCTGGATGTCATCAAGTGCCAGAATACGACACGGAGAGGGGCTAGGGGGCCACCACACCACCTGGCCGCGCGGCCAGGCCTGGCCTGCGCCAGGGGGTGGTGTGGCCGCTCCCAGCACCCCCTCGGCCTCTCCTTCCGCCTATATATTTCCCTCGGGACAAAAACCCTAAGTACCCGATAAAAAAAATCCACGAAAGAGACTGTAGCCGCCGTCATCTCCATCCCTAGATCGGGAGGGATCTAAAGCTCTTCCCGGCACCCTGTCAGAGAGGGGAATTCACCCTGGAGGCCTTCTTCATCACCATGCAAGCCTCCGGTGTGATGCGAGAGTAGTTCATCCTTGGACTACGGATCCATGTAGTAGCTAAATGGCTGGCTCTCCTCCTTTGTGCTATCATTTCTAGATCTTGTGAGCTCCGTTCATGATCAAGATCATCTATTTGTAATTCTGCATGTTGTGTTTGTGGAGATCCGATGGATATTGAGATGCTATTTCAGATTGATTATTGATTCTATCATGTCTTTGTTATTTGTGATCTTGCATGCTTTCCGTTGTTAGTAGCTATCTTGGCCGAGTAGATTCTAGCAACTCCAAGAGTTAGTATTTATGCTCGATAGTGGGTTCATGCCTCTAGTAATCCGGGGAAGTGACAGAACTCTCTAAGGTACTAGATGTGCTGTTCCTACTAGGGAGAAAACAACAATCCTTTGTTCATAGAACAATCGTATTGTTTACTTTACACGCAGTTCGTAAAGCAATAATCTGTTGCTTGCAACTTAATACTGGAGGGGGTTCGGATGTAACCTGAAGGTGGATTATTAGTCATAGATGCAGTTGGATGGCGGTCTATGTATAATGTTGTAATGCCCAATCAAGTCTCAAAGGAGTCAAGATGATTAGTATATGCATGTATTGCTTTCTCGGTGTTTGTCAATTGCCCCGCTATAATTTGTTCACCCAGCATGTTATCTATCTTAAGGAGAGCCACCTCTAGTGAACTATGGATCCCGGTCCTCTTTTCTTTACATACAATCTACAACTGTTTACTTCTTTGTGTTTACTTTCTGCAAACTATTACTTCTTTCCATTCGATATGTTTAATCCTTTGTTTTCCGCAAAACACGGTGAGATTGACAACCTCATCGCAAGTTGGGGACAAAGTTCTGTGGTTGTGTTGTGCAGGTCTCCACGTTGCTACTAGCACCGGTAGTGCGCCCTGCCAAAGCTCAGCTAGTAACACCTTTGGGGTGTTTCCTTGCTCCTACTGGTTCGATTAAACCTTGGTTTCATAACTGAGGGAAACTTGCTGCTGTGCTCATCATACCTTCCTCTTGGGGTTCCCCACGAGCTCTACATCAACACCGCACCAGCACTTTTCTAGGCGCCCAGCCAGAGTTTTCCCCCTCCAATCTTCTTCCTTCTGCTCTCTGTTTCGTGGTTGTGTCTTCTGCAATTCTCCTTTCCAAGAATCGTCGGGAGACCTTTTTTATACGTGGTTTTAGGTCAGAAACTTCGCTTGGGGGAAAGAATTGATGGCATCGGAGACTCGAGGGGCAAATGAGCACACCAGCCACAGCCAGCCCCCTGGCCGCGTGTGCTAGGATCGTTTCCTCCCCGGTCTTCTTTTCTCACCGATCTTTGGCCCAATGTTCTTCTTTTTGATAAATACTGGGTCCTGTGAAGTTTCGGGTGAATTGGACATCGTTTGGGTACTTGAAACTCAAAAACATTGAAATAGGGGTTTTCTGCCTTGGCAGGGTTAATTCCAAAACAATATGGAAAGTGTAAATTATTCCCAAATATCATTATAAAACACGAATATACCCCATATATGATGCAAATATGTTGGGATATCAAGTAATAAAGTGCAAAGATCATGGATGCATTTTACATGCATCAGCATCTCCAAGCTTAACCTATACTCATCCTCGAGTATGAAGGTGATAAAACTAACATGGACTTTGTACTTTAATACTATTTTGGATATCGAGACTGATTATTATTGCTACACAAAGCCAAATGATTCATTCTTCAAAGGAATAGCAATATGCAACATAGATAATGAAGTGATATCTCATATACCATGAAAGGATGACCAATAGCAATTCACAGTGTAACATAGAAAAAAGAGCTATGGACCAAATGAATGCAAAATGCAAAAGCAAAAGTGAAGTAAAAACATCCTATAGTGGTCATAGAGTTTTCTTCTTAATTCTGAATATAAAAGGGTGGACACTTTGGAAAGATAGATAATAAGCAGAGATTAATCATGAATAATTTTCATATAGCTTCCAAACTCTTCCTCTTATGATCATGTTTGAACTATGGTATTGATACGTCCAAAACGTATCTACTTTCTCGAACACTTTTGCTATTGTTTCTCCTCTAAACTTGTGTGATTTGGATGCAACTAATGCGGACTGACGCTGTTTTCAGCAGAATTGCCTTGGTGTCTACTTTTTGTGCAGAAAACCAACTATCAGGAAAAATCCCGGAAAATATGCCAAAAATCCTATTTCACCCGAAGACTCCAGGAGCCAGAATACGAGACGGAGAAGAGCCCTGGGGTGGCCACACCACCTGGTGGCGCGGGCCAGGCCAGGCCGCGCCAGGGGGTGGTGTGGGCCCCCCAGGCACCCCCTCGGCCTCTCTCTTCGCCTATAAGGAGCCTTCTGACCTAAAAACTTCGGGGGGTTCGACGTTTTTCCAGAAGGAGTTCTGCTCCGCCGCCACCACCAGATTCCACGAAACAGCACCAGAAACTCCGTTCTGGCACCCTGCCGGGACGGGGAATTGGAGGAGATCATCGCCATCATCATCACCATCGCTTCTCCATCGACCATCCATGTTTCCCCCATCTATGAGTGAGTAATCCCCCATTGTAGGCTATGGGGATGGTAGGGATTGGATGAGATTGTTCATGTAATGGCATCAGATTGTTAGGGCATGGTGCCTAGTATCTTTCATTAGTGCTTTATGACTTTGTTGCGACTTGTTGTGCTTAATGCTTGTCACTAGGGCCCGAGTGCCATGATTTCAGATCTGAACTTATTATTGATTCATTATGATAGTATTGTTCTTGGTCTTATCTGCAAGTTGTATACACACGTTGTTGTCCGGAACCTATGGCCCCGAAGTGACAGAAATCGGGATAACCGGAAGGGAAAGTCTTTGATGTGAGGATCACATGTGTTCACGGAGTGTTAATACTTTGCTCCGGTGCTCTATTAAAAGGAGCACCTTAATTGCCAGTAGTTCCCTAGAGGCCCCGCTGCAAACAGGCTGGCAGGACAAAAGATGTTGTGCAAGTTCTCATTGCGAGCACGTATGACTATATATGGAACACATGCATAGGATTGTCTAGTACTTGGGTGCTTTATCTTATTTATCTGCAATTGCCCTATGTTCTGATTGCTATGTGAATTGTCTTGTCCATGCAACGCCCGTCCATCCATCCCTATGCCTACCGCACTCGAATCCCACTGTTTACTGCTTTTGTTACTACTATCTTTGCTTTGCTACTGCTGTTACTTTACTATTCCTACTACAAAACTGTTGCTACTGATAAACTGCTGTGAGCAAGATTCTTTCCAGGTGCAGCTAAACTGACAACTCAGTTGTTAAGGCTTATAAATATTCTTTGGCTCCCCTTGTGTCAAATCAATAAATTGGGTTTCACTTCCCTCGAAAATACTGCGATACACCCCCTATACTTGTGGGTCATCAGGTATTCATTAACTTTGAGTATTCATTGCCCCTATCATAAGCATCTTGAGTTGTTAAGGTTAGTGTGATGGTAAGTATGAGTTATATGCTTGACAAAGTATAAGTTGAATGCATCATGCCCCTTGAATATGAGTACCTACACCACATGGTACTCAACTTAGGACCCTAAGAAAGTTCTTGTCATTGTAAGCATACATGTATCATCGAGAACGCCAAATAGGGTACCTCTTGCCCCATGGTATGGGAGGTTTCCCATACCAAAATGACAAGACAAACAGACAATGGGCACCTCAACAATTCTTTTTATTTGGAATAGCTTTTTATTGAAGATGCTTCATAGAATGCCCACTACGAGATGCTATAAATTTCTACCATAAATGATGCATGGCTTGGGTTCGTGGCCCATGCATTTCTCTCACACATATGCAAACTCCATGAGCTCACAAAGGTTCCAATTTATTTCACAATGATAGGCATCCATAACAAAAGCACATGATATCAACTAACTGTGAATAAGTGCAATGTTGAAAACATGCCCCATGAAAGCATGGTTATGATCTCCCAACTCATAATTTGTCAAGCACACAACTTCATAAGATAGTCACAATGGTTCAAGTTTATTATGTGCAAGAAATAAAAGTGTGCCATCAAGTTTGTGAGAGCTTTACTAACCAATTTTTCCATAGCAAACATAACCATAATCAACTTAATTTGGAAGCTAGATATATAAATAAAACACGAGAAACATACTTGGAATAGCAATTATGCCAATAGGTAGGTATGGTGGACACTTTGGAAAACTTGGTTCAAAGGAGTTGAATAACAAGTTTTAACTTGGTTTTATTTTTGGGCTAGAAAGAGGGAGAAAGTTGACTGTCTACATGCATGCATAAGAGTCCATAGTTCTAATCATTCCATGTCAAACAATGGAAACTAATAGCAAGCATCAAAACATGAATAAAATATAACTCAACACAATGCATTTGCAAATTGATACTCATTCGAAGCATATGAACCATGCAACTATGTGTAATCTTTTTAATATCAACTTCTACATCCCAATCCCAACATTTTAATAGCATCCAACTTTACTTAAACAAAACCTCCAGTAGCTCTCCCATAATATTTATCAAAGTGGTGGTCTTACTCAAATAGAAATAAAAAACAAACTAAAACAAATAAAAGACGCACCAAGTTTATGCGATAGTAATGTGTTGCTCGAAAAACAGAAAGTAGACGTGTGCAAACCGAGAGTGTGGTTGGTACAGTGGGGTTCCTTGGGAATCCCCAAGATTATGGTTTTCACCATCCTCGGATTGCTCTTGGTGCAGCTCCTCTAATCCCTGTGAAAAAACATCAACACAAATATTTCTCCCATCTCTTTTCTGTGGGGTGACATTAGTGGGTACAAAAGACACATTGGTTACTACAAGAAATCCTTAAACAAATGTATATATGAAATTTCTAGTAGGTATAATGTTGTATGCTTTCTCATGAAATCAAATCAATCAAAAAGATTCAACTTAAAATCTCGAAGAATGAATAAAACAAAATGGGACAGAATCTTTCCATCATTTTAGCAGCAGCAAAACGTAATTAATTACCCTACTTAGACACGTTCTAAAATCACGAAATTACATGAGCATATAGAGGATGACAAGTTGTAACTACAGTTCCAATATGACCTCAATCAGAGTTACAGAAAAAAATATGAAAAATCATATGGTACAGAGACTCGTGCAGAAATCTGCAACTCCATATATGTGTTCAACTGTTTTCAATCCAAAATGGGTAAAACTTGGTACTTTATTGAAAACTACAGAAATAAAACAAAAACTGATGTCTCTTGCTACAGCAAGAGGACACAAATAAAATTAAAACAAAAACATTCGGGTTGCCTCCCGCAAAGCTCTTTCTTTAAAGCCATGTAGCTAGGCTTACTTACTTGAATTTCATGAGGGGTGAAGCTCATGAGGGAGATTGAATTTTGGAGTGTCCCTCTTTCTTGGAAAGTGTTCCATACACTTCTTATGTGTAAAGTGGAAACTAAAACTTTACATTACCTTCCTTTGAATCAATAATAGCACATGTAGAACGAAGAAAGGTCTTCCCCAAATAATTGGACTAGAGGTTTTACTCCCCATGTCCATGATAATAAAATCAAAGGGAACGAAAGTCATGTGAAGCTCTACCATTACATTACTAACTTTGCCTACATAATGTTTAATGGTATCATCATCAAGTAGTAAGTCCATGGAGTATTTTTCTATATTTTGCAATTCTAGCAATTCATATAGATATTTAGATAAAATGGAAACACTATAACCTAGATCAAGTATAGCATGGTGTGTTTCTTTTCCAATAGTATTTAATACCTTGGAGATCCATACATCCCCAAGCTTAGGTGGTATCATAGCATCTTGATTGTACCTAGCAATCTTTTCTTTAAGCAGATGGTTAGCTATATAAGAACCTAAACCCGCTTGGTGAGAATTTATGGAAGGATAACTAGCAAATTTTTGTAGCACATTAATGAGTTCATGTAAGCTACATTTATCTTGATCAAGTAGTGGATCCTTAAACTCACTAAGCATCTTTACTTCTTCCACCTTTTCCTTTCTATTATATAAATTTTAAATCTCATGGTGGTCATCAAAAACATCTTTGGGTACTTTAGCATTTTCTAAACTTTCTTTAATTTTCACTTCTAAAAGTAAACCACAGAGTAAAACGTGAGTGTTTGCAGCAGTAATATTCATGAAAGAACCTTCACATTCATCATCCAAAAATGTCCTAGAAGTGTCAGATAATCCTCTATAAAACACATGTATGAGCATCCAATCTCTAAGGCCATGTTCCACTCCAAAATCTATTCCTCTAAACCTTTCCCAAGCTTTTACTTATGCTTCTTCTTCATCTTGTTTAAAGGTAATAACTATTTATCTAAGGTTGCATATTGTTATAGTGGAACTAAGATGCTTTCAAATTAAACCAAGCTCTAAAGTTAGTTTCTAGTAAGCCATTTCAAAATCCAATCTAATGCCTTTCCAGCAAGTGAGTAGGGAAAAAACTTCACTTTAATTATGTTGTTGTTAGCATGGCTCAAATTCAAAACTTTACACCTTTCATCAAATTTCCTAAGATGTTGTATAGGATCTTCCTTTGGTTTTCCATTGAAGCGGGTTTCATAAATTATTTTAGTCATGTTGGGATGTACTTCAAATTGCTCTACCGGGATATTTATATATTGAGGAAAATTCCTAACACTAAATGGTCAAAAAGTTCCTTTTTTCCATTACTAATTTTTATGTGTTTTATGTTTTTAAATGAAAACTGGAAGTAAAATGACACTAAAACTAATACTACTAAACTAACAACTTAAAAATGAAATAAAAAAACTAAAAATAAAAAACACAAACAAAAATATAAATGTAAAGACAAAAACTGGAAAATAAAAAGTAAATGCAAAACCGAATGTAAAAAGTAACTAAAAATGTAAAAACTAAAATGTAAAGATGAAACTAAATACAATAACAAAAGAAAACTAAAACTACTTTGAAGATTTAAAAGAACAAGATGATACTCACGTAGGTGCACCCTGCCCAAGCTTAGGTGTTTACACAAGTTGGTGATGAAGTTGAACTTTCTTGTGAGCTATCCTTTTACTAGCTCCTCAACAACGGCGCCAGAAAACTTCCTTGATGCGAGCGCTAGAAAACTTCCTGATAGTTTTCATAGGAGCTTCTCACTGCACCTTAATGGTTGAGACTCTAAGTGGAGAGTGATGTAGTAAATGGAAGTCTTCCTCATGAGGGAAACTCGAGGGTTTGAATATTGAACTCTCGGGGAGCTGTGTGTAATAGAATGATCCTCTTTGTTGTTTGTCAAATAACCTACAAAATAGTTGTAGATTGTTTTGTGCCCTCAAACTCACCAAGTGGTTGTCAAACACATGGTGTATGTAAGCAAAACTAAAATAAAATACAATAAAAGTAAAATGCAATGCAATAGTAAAGTAAATATGCAATTGTGGTAAATGCAATGGAATATGATGTTTTTGGGTTTTGGTTGGTGTTTGCAAGGATGAGAAATGTTTTTGTATTTTCGGATTTAATTAGTACTGAAAATAAAAAGTGATGTAGATGTGTTGGATAGTTTTTTCTTACGGTTTAAAATGGACCAGGGTTCATAGTTTTACTTATGCACTTTCTCTTTGAGTTGCGGTGGACACGAGACACTCTAGTTGACATAATATTGGTGCAACATGTTAAAGTATGGATAGAATTCATATGGGCATCACGTCCTAACATAGATATGTTATTTATAACAATTCACTTATATTCCACTAGAAAGGGGGGTCTCCAAGCAATCTAGTATTAAGAACAATCTTAGAGTATAGCATTAAGTTCCATGACATGAAGTTAAAATAAGAACATACTTGATCTAGTCTAAGCATGGTATTTTATTTATCCCTAGTGAGGCAACTAAGTAAGGTAAACACCCAAGTGATTCGCAAGTTTTACTGTCCTACCGGCAAGATCACCCCCGTTGCTCCAACTAATGCACATGTTCCCCCACACATGCTCCAATATACAAGTTTGATCAAAACAAGTAAACAAGAAGAGGGTACATGATATGCATCTATTCATATACTTCCAATACTGAACAGTTGCAATCTCAAATATCAACTATATAAAGATCCACCACATAGGTAATACAAATATGACCGTAATCAAGTTATGCAGTTCATACGTTTCTAATACAATCAAGATCATGAGAGAGAGATACAATAGCTACTGCCACAAACCCGTAGTCCAGGGGTGGACTACTCCCCCTTCATCATGGTGAAGGTGTTGGAGTCGATGAAGGAGGTGGATATCACACCAACATCACCCTGCCAGAGTTTCCCCCTCCAATTTTCTTCATTCCGCTCTCTGTTTTGTGTTTCCGTCTTCTACAATACTCCTTTCCGAGAAACGTCGGGATACCTTTTCTATATGTGGTTTTAGGTCAGAACCTTCACGTGGGAAAAAGAATCGACGGTGTCAGAGACTCTAGGGGCAAACGAGCACACCAGCCGCGGCCAGCCCTTGGTCGCATGTGTTGAGCTCGTTTCCTCCTCAGTCTTCTTTTCTCGCGGATCTTTGGCATCATGTTCTTCATTCTGATAAATACTGGGTCCCGGTGAAGTTTCAAGTCAATTGGACATTGTTTGGATACCTTAAAGTCAAAAACATTGTAATATGGGTTTTCTGCCTCGGCAGGGTTAATTCCAAAACAATATGGGAAGTGTGAATTATTCCCAAATATCATTGTAAACCATGAATATATCCCATATATGATGCAAATATGTTGGAATATCAAGTAATAAAGTGCAAAGTTCATGGATGCATTTTACATGCATCAAGCCCCCATGCATTCCACAAATTTCTTGATCGCTTGAACCTTAAAAGTCGAGTCTCATTTCCTCTGCTCTTTGATACTTGGTTTGTCCAAGATTAGATCTTCGGTATCTTTATACCTAGTTTGATCTTATTATTGACAAACACATTTACTCATTCCCGTGATATTACACCCCCTTAACCTAGTCACATGCTTGCAAGCTTCATATATGTAATCCCACTGAGTGGGCCTAGAGTATCTATGTGTCACCCGAATGGAAAAATGCTGATCTCGATGCATACGCCTCAACCTATTCCTTTGGAATACCTGATAGACACCTTTATTATCACCCTTACGGTGTGATGGTTGATGCAGTCAAAGCAGCCTCATGTGATAGTGATTAGATATGATCTCACGGGCAAAGAAGCGAGTTACTATGTTTTACTAGATATCGCAATGTTGAACTTTGTGACTAGATCTCATTGCAATACTATGGTTGGGTGTGTGTCCATCACATCATTCATCCAATGACATGACTGTAGGGTAACGGGTAGGCTACACTAGCGTAAAACAAAAAATTATACCGCGTCAACCAGGAATACTATTGTCATAGATCATGGGATTACCACTAGACACGCAGTTGTGGAATTTGATGAAGCACGTCGGGGCAGTGTAGATGTTCTATGTCTTCTCCTTGTCCTCGTGCAACAAGCAACTCCCCTTTCCGTAGCTCGTCCAAGTGCTACAGCTACAGCACCTCTGAGGTATCCACATGTCCGGAGTGGAAGCGTCACACGCCATACTGCTAGGTCTTCCTGTGCAACACAGGCATGAGAGGAGTGGCGGCTGGGTGGAATGCTCAACCCTATTCAGCTCGCCTCACTCTCTCTTATATAGGCATCCCTGGTGGGCTTCTACATTAGCATCCCATCAGTAGCCTAAGCCTGGTCTAATTCGGATCCAATCCTCACTAGGCTTCCAACCCCTAAAGTGTGTGACCCTATAGGTTCATACACGTATAGACATGACACGAGTACACTTACTCCGTCAATAGTTGGTAGCATACTCTAGTAAGACATGCCAACTCCTAAACGCATATAAAGATCATTCGGATGAACCATCACCAGGTTGAGTACATGTCTTTCCCTTTGCCCTACGATATTTGGTCTAGCTCCAAGCTGACCTCTCTTTCTCGATACTATGATTCAGAATCCCTTTACAAGATTAACTCTTAACTGTATGTAGCATGTCCATGCATTTCTGGATCTGGTCACTCGAGGGGCCCAGAGATATCTCTCTCAAGTAGAGAGGGGCAAATACCATCTTGATTGACCAATGCCTTGTAGCATGTATCGGGACAAACGAGAAAGCTACATTTATAACTACCCAGTAACGGAGCAGTGTTTGATAGCCCCAAAGTAGGTCGATCCACATCTCAAGTACATGCGACAATATCAGGTCTAAGGATAAAACATACACGATGTGTAGAGATAGTTACAAGTATTATTGCTAGTCTCAAGTTGGGTCAGTCCAACCCCATGTTCATAACATGTGTCCACATTATTGGTTTTACATCTCCATGTTTATGACTTGCGAAACATAGTAATCAACCAATCGATGTGCTAGTCTAATATTCATGTGTATCCTCACATGAACTCTGACTAGGGACAACTATTAGATAAACATACAAGTAAAGAGTTTCACAAACAATTCACATAATTTCCAATCAATACAAGTTGCCTGATATATGGATATTCAAGGAACATTATAATAACACATGGACACATATGAAATATAATCATCTCTATGATTGCCTCTAGGGCATATTTCCTTCAATGACCCTGTTGTCAATTGACATAAATTTCTATGATCATGAAACTGTGATCATCACTTGACAACCAAGCTAGTGGACTAGAGGGTTACCAGGGACTTGGTTTGTTTACGTACCACACGTGTATTAATGTTTCCGCTTAACACAGTTATAACATGGTATAAAACTATTATGAACATATGATATATAACAATAAGGACATCTTTATTATTGGCCTTTAGGGCATATCTCCAACAGTCTCCCACTTGCACTAGAGTACAAATAAAATAGTTTACATTTGGCAAGATTCTAACACCAATAGCTTCCTGGTGTTGATCATGCTTTGCTCGTGGAAGAGGCTTTTGTAAACAGATTTGCGACATTCAAATCTTTATGTACTTTGCAAATTTTTAATGTCACCATCACTGACATATTGCCTTATTACATGGTAATACTAGAGTATGTGCTTGGCATTAGAGTGGAACTTCTAATCCTACGCATTCGCAATGGCCCCCGTGTTATCGCAGTAGATGCTCACAAGGTATTACCTGCTTGGAAACTCTCCTAATTTGGTGATGAACTTCCTTAGCCACATAGCTTCATTCGTACTTTCCAAAGTAGCAATGTACTCTGATCCATCATAGATTGAGCTACTGAGGATTATTTCTCGCTCCTCCGGCTGACCATGCCACCATTTACCAAAAACACATACCTTGTTTGAGTTTTCGAGCCATCTGGATCAGTGTCAAAACTTGCATCAACGTAACCAGTTATGGCAAGTTCCTCTTCACATCCTCCATAGACAAGAAACATATCCTTAGTCCTTCTTAAGTAATTTAGGATACTCTTAATTGTTGCCCAATGAACCATTCCTGGGTTACTTTGGAAATGTCTTGTCAAACTAAGAGCCAAGGCCACATCCAGTCGAGTACTCAACATGGCATACATGATAGACCCTATGGCTAAAGCATAGGGGATGTTAGACATCATTTCTCTATCATCATATGTTTCTTGACATTGAGTTGAACTCAATGCTTTACATTTCACTATAGGCAAGAATCCTTTCTTTGCTTGATCCGTTCTGACCCCCTTCAGAACCTTTTCTAGGTAAGTACTCTGACTTAGTACTAATGTGCGTTTTGAACTATCTCTATAGATTTTAATGCCTAATATGTAAATAGCTTCACACATATCCTTCATGGAAAATTTACTATTTAAATATTCTTTCACGCTATACAGAAGATTCACATCATTCCCAGTTAGTAATATGTCATCCGCATATAGTACTAGGATTCCGAAGTACCAAGTACCAAAGAAAGAAAAAGCTTTCGACAAAACCCGAGCGGCAACTCCAATGTTTGGTAAAGGGAATGAGCCTAGATACTCAGTGGGCACTGAGCTCCCACTCATTTTCCTGTAATAGATTCTTCCTCATTTTGGACAAATCCAAAACCTTTGATTACTTCATCAAAGCGAAGATTCTAGCTACGATATGCTTGTCGGTCCATAAATGGAACGCTAAATCTTGCATACCTTTCCAGCATCCTTAGGATCGACAAAACGTTTCGGTTGTACCATATACAACTCTTCCTCAATGTTGCCATTTAGGAACACGGTTTTCACATCCATCTGCCATATCTCATAATCAAAATATGCAACAATTCCTAGTAAAATCCAAATAGACTTAAGCTTCGCTATGGAGAGAAAGCTTGTGATGGAAATATGCCCTAGCGGCAAGAATAAATGTATTATTATTCATATTAATGTTTCATAATTAAGTTTATTGTACTATTCTATAATTTTATTAGTTTCATGTAATGTGTATTTGGAGGAAAACCCTAATACATGTGTGGAATAATAAACATCAATGAGATATCCCTAGTCTTGCCTCTGATACTAGTTCATGTATCAATGATAGTTTTGGTTTCCTAACTATGGGCAAAACAACAATGTGTTGTGGAGTTGCCAATGATATATGTGATCGGGGTTGTTAGGAGAACAACGATGATGGATAGATGAAGTGACCCAACCCGGTAGGGGTCCAAGTCAATGTGCTATTTAGTGCTAGTCCCTAGATCGACTCGCTAGCACACACAGTTCAGGATGTAATATCAAGAAACAAAGGTCATAATTCTATTACATCGGTTGTTCTAGAATATAACATAATATAAAACAAGTTGCATAGCAGAAGAGCTAGCTCCTCTTAAACAAAGTTCAATAGCAGAAGACTAATATATGATAAGGAGCTCCATTCAAAATGCCACAGGTGAAGCATGTTGAGTGGAGACTCGCGACCTTAACCTCGAACTTCAACCATCTCAAGGGAAAACCTACAACGTGAAATGTTATATCCACAAAGGGTCAACAATTTGAATGTATTGGTAAGTGTCACTAAAAAGGGGATATAATAATCCAATCAGGCAAAATCAATTAGCTCTTCTTAATCTATTGGTCTATGGGTCAATCCCAAGCCTTCTTCCAAATCATCCTTCACTCCAAATCCAAAGTCTTCTTCCAAATCATCCTTTGCTCCACTACTCCTTAAGATCCAAGCTCAACATGTCAGTAGTCAGACCGCATCCCTACACTGTGCTACTTTTCCAAACCCTCCTATTATCAGGACTCGTCTCAACTTGTCATAAAAGTCAGGTTGTAGCCCTTCCATTCCATGCAATCCATTGGAAGGAACTTTTTGGGTGATATAGGTGCCTATGTTAATTTCAAGAAGGAGATTGTGTCCCTTAAGCATGGGAGAGCGGAAAATGAATTCCACTTTTCCAAATTTAAAGACAGGCCTCCACAAAGACAAGAAGAAGAGGAACAGAGAACTATTGAGGAAATGGTGGCTCTTTTCTTTAGTAATCAAGAAGAAGAAATAAATGAAGACCCAAATTATGAAGAGATAGTTATGGAGGACAAGTCCCTGGGAGAACTAGAAGATGAATTCGATTCACTTCCCATTATGGGACCTCCAACTGATGAGGCTTTTGAGGAGCCAGAAAAGAGATGGGACGAGGAACTACCGCCCCCGGAGTTGAAGACTCTACCAGATAATCTTAAATACAGGTTTCTAGATGATATAAATAAATTTCCTGTTATTATTAGTGCTAAACTTTCAGGAGAAGAAGAAGAAGAACTCATGAAGATACTTAAGGAGCATCGCAAGACCTTTGGGTACTCAATGGATGATTTGAAGGGCATTAGTCCCATGATAACCGCCCATCGAATATTCATGGAAGAAGGTGCTAAACCAGTTGCGAAATTTAATAGAAGATTAAAGCCTAAAATGAAAGAAGTGGTAAGAAAAGAAATTGTACGCCTAATAGACGCAGGTATAATCTATCCTGTTAAAGAAAGTAAATGGGTAAGTCTTGTTCATTGTGTCCCTAAGAAGCGCGGTTTTACTATTATTCCTAATGAAAACAATGAATTGATACCTACTAGAACTATTGTTGGGCATAGGATGTGCATAGACTTCAAAAAATTAAATAAAGAAACTAGGAAAGATCACTATCATTTACCGTTCATAGATCAAACTTTAGAAAGGTTAGCAAACCATACTCATTTCTGCTACCTAGACGGATACTCTGGTTTTTCTCAAATAGATGTTCATCCTGATAACCAACTTAAAACAACTTTCATTAGTCCTTATGGTTTACATGCTTACCAACGTATGCCTTTTGGTTTATGTAATGCTCCAGCTACTTTTCAAAGATGCATGACTGCTATTTTTGCGGATTTTATAGAACTTATAATGGAAGTATTTATGGATGACTTTTCTATCTATGGAACTTCATTTACTAGTTGCTTGGATAATCTCAAAAGAGTCTTACAGCATTGCGAAGAAACAAACCTTATTCTAAACTGGGAGAAGTGTAATTTTATGGTCAAAGAAGGTATAGTCCTTGGACACAAGGTATCAGGTAAGGGAATTGAAGTTGATAGAGCTAAGGTTGAGGCAATAGAGAGAATCCACAACCTAGGGATATTAAAGGTATAAGAAGTTTCCTTGGTCATGTGGGTTTTTATAGAAGGTTCATTAGAAATTTCTCTCGAATATCTAAACATTTGACTAACTTCCTGCAAAATGGAGTAAGATTTAATTTTGATGATAAATGTCTTGAAGCCTTTGACAAACTCAAAAATGCTTTATCCCGTGTTCATGTCATTAAACCACCTATTTGGGATAGAACTTTTGACTTAATATGGGAAACTAGTGATGATGCTGTAGGAGTAACTCTGGGGCAACACATTGGTCGCAGATTTAATATTATACATCATGCTCGTAGAACTCTAAATTGTGCTCACAAGAATTACCCTAAGGAAGAAAGGGAACTTTTTGTTGTATTTTTCTCTTGTGATAAATTTCGTTCTTACATAGTTGATGCAAAATTAAGAGTTCATACGGATTGTGATGGTTTAAAAGAACTCCTTGAGAGGAAAGACCATAAGCCGAGACTGATCTGTTGGATTCTTTCACTCCAAGAATTTGAGTTGTAGATTATGTAGAGGCAAGAAATGAAGATGATAGATGCAGTGTCCATGTTTGCCCAGCAAGACACCAATCTTGTTGAGAGGAACTTTAGTCCTAGTGATTTTCGTTTACAAGAATTACTCAATGAACTAAGGTCAATTCCTCCAAGAGAGAAGAAGTCTTTGTTGTTGGAGGATCTTTTCATCCCCGAATAAGAAAACGGTAAGTACAAGGTAAGTGTTCTTACCCAAATAAGTGATTTGTCTTCAAAAAATTTACTTCTGAAAATTTTGCCTTTAAATTCCTTGTGTTTTCTGAAGTTTTAGAGGGTTTTTACCAACTATACAGGCAGAACTATATGACCGGAGAGGAAGCTCCCACCGTATAGTTGGTCGTTAAACTCTCTGTATCATATTCGTGAAATTGTTTTCGATATCTGAGTCTATATGGTCGCAACTATACGACCGAAGCCAAAATTCTTGCAGTATGGTTGGTCGTTAAACTCTCAGACACTTTTGATTTTTTGATGTTTGTATCTATACGATTGCAACTATATGAACGGAGCCAAATTTCCGGCCGTATAGTTGGTCGTTAAACTCTCAGACACTTTTTGTTTGTCTTTTCGATATTCATCTAAAAAGCTATTGTCGGTTTTGAGTCGTGATTTAATCGACCTGGACTCAAGATATTTGGAAATATCTGCCTGCAACCAACTATACGGCCGGAGCTATACGGGGCGCACCCGTATAGTTGGTCGTTACGCGGTAGGACTCTTCCAAATCCGTGATTTATTTCGTTGTTTCGTTCAGATTCTTTTCTTGGGCAATAATTTGGTGTTTCTCATGAGTTTTACCGACCTCTGACCCCCCCTTATATACTACCATTGTATCTCTCTCTAATCATAATCTCCAGGGACCAATCTTTCCTCGATGCCGACCATGGGTGTCGGAAGAGGGATTTGAAGGCCCTAGAGCTGAAGATTGAAGAGTTGGACAAGGAGAAACCAGGGACACCCAAACATCTTCAATTGCTACGACTTTATCTTGACAAACTTGATGAAGATATCAAGCAAACAACCAAAACATGGTTTTCTATGAGTCTCAAGGCGCTACAAACACTTCAGGATAACAATGAGTTCATTAAAGAACAAGTGGAAGTGCTAGAGAGGAACAATCTTTTCTACAAGCTGCGTGTTAAAGAATTAGAAGTTGCCAATCAATCCCTCTGTCTCGGGCTGGCCCATGAAGAGAAGATATTGCATGCCATGGCGCCACAGTGATCTACAACAATCACGGTATCAAATAATCGCAAGGGATTATTTGATCCCGCCTGGCTTGATTCCAAGCTTGGGGAGATCTTTAAGACCTTGTAATCTATATTATGAAGTTTTCTATTACTATTTTTGCATTAGTTCAAACTAATAATAAAGTTTGCATCATTAGGATTCCCTTCAGGAATAGTCGATCCCTTTAATGAAATTCAGAGTTTATTATTATATATGGAGCAATATTGAGTTCGTGTTTGTTTTATTGGTATATGAATGACTTGAGTATAATTTTACTTGCACTTGATGATAGAAATAGGAGTATTCCACACCATTGGTATTAATGGAATACATAAGGATAATTTGGTCAATATCTTGTAAGTCTATGGTTTGATTTACAAAGAAAAACATCTATACAATTGAGTTGAAAAAGAAACCTTGAACAAAGGAAGTGTTATCAAAATAGAGTGAGGACAAGTCGAGGTAGAATCTTCAAGTCATAAGTATGCTTCATATACAATTGGAATTTGATAATTGAGATCGTTGCACTTTGAATTCCTACATGAAGTAGAATGTATGGCTAGCTTCTTTGCACAACACTTAAAACAAAAGTGTGACCATATACATACAAAGAAAAGAAAGAACAAAAAGAGCGAGTGTGCAAAGAGAAAATAGGCATACACCACCATACTATAGTATGACAAAGAAACACTTTTGAGATTTTGAATCCCAAGTGAATATGTTGATCCTAGAAACACTTGGAACAACCTCGCTAACTCATTCGGTTGAACCGAATACTTTTACAATTATGTTGAGATTCATCTTTTATGAACTGTTGATCACTAAGGTGTGGAAGCCTTCTAATACTATTCAGATGGTTCGAGTAAGGTACTATTCATGAACTTATTCCTGTGTATCGTATATGATAAACACATGCTGCAACTGCCTCATTTATTTTATCGACCCAGCTTCATGAATATGAGGATCACATCCATTAAGCTAAACTTGCTTGGGACGAGCAAGAGTCTAAGCTTGGGGAAGTTGGTGAGTCCATATTTGCATCATGTTTTACACAATTATTTTGCATTGTAGATGTAGGATCTTCGTATTTTATGGTGCTCGCACGCACATTTTATGTCTGTTTTCACCATGATCAGGATAGATGATGAATCTAATGGATACAATTCATGGAGCAGTTGTACTAAGGACAAAAGGAGTAAAAACAACGTAAATCGCTTATTTGGGAAATATTAATAATACAAAAAGAAAACCAAAAGCGAATAAAGGAGGCAGAGAGTTCAACGACCAACTATACGACCAGAATAAATTTTCTGGTCGTATAGTTCCAGTCGTATAGTTGGCACCGCCTCCGCCTCCTCAAATAGTTTCACCCCGTGTACCTGGATCAGGGAGATGACATACAGAGCACCCATAAATCGCCGAAACCTCACCTCCGGAAGGCATCTAGAGGGGGAACTCATCCACCAAGGATCCATCTTCGCCCTGCGCAGATCCGAGAGGCTAAGGCATCGATCTTCATCATCCACCGCTGCATCATCACCATCTTCATCCATCCCATCTACATCTTGTCTAGATCTTGTTGTAATTTCTGTACTCGTTGTGGATTTATACAAGTACTATTCATCTATGATAGATTTTATTGCTATTTCCATGATGTTGATTGCCTCCATGTCTGAGTAGATCATTAGTTCTCGGGGAGATGGAGAAACCCTAGTATGAGATTGAAATAAGATAAAGTCTATTATGATATTCATCGTTGTGACCATGTGTTAGATTCTATACATCTTGATGTTGAGAGAAGTCGACCTCTCAATATTTGCCTCTCATGGGGACTTGATGGAGGGAACTACTTGTTGGTAGACGAAGGCGTGCTAGAACTTACAGTGACTATAAAGTTGTTGGCACCCCTTATGTATCAACTTGGGAAACCGAGGAAACTCACGGAACACTATCCATGCCATGGGATACGTCCTACGGGATTACGTCCCTTAATAGCGTAGTAACTCGATTGATGTTGATTGCTGACTACTATGGTTATGAGGATGATGTGAGCAGCGGTTGCTGCCTATTTGTCCAAATATGGAGTTTCTCCCACACATACATAGTTGAGAATGTTCATGATGATAATCTTTATCTTAGATCCTTATAATGCTAGTGGTGTATCCGCTACTCCCTGAGAACGCTTTTTCCCTATTGCAGTTCCAATCTCACTTACATACGCGATACTTACTTTCTCTAATCAGTTATTTTACTTTACTTTATTTTTGCTCTTATACCTAAAACCCAAAAACACCCTTTTATACAATACTCGCATTTTATCTTGTTATTTAGAACTTTATTTAGCATTTCTATCATAATATTTATTTCAAGAGTTATTAGACTTCAGACCCCTGCTCCCTGTGGGATCGATATATTTATTTTGAAACTAGCTACAACGATCTGTGCACTTGCAGTCATCAGTATAATATGGGCGTGGCAGGATTCTTCAATCGTTGCTCTGAATAAGAGTAATCATAAAGTTGGTATTTGCTCTTATCAAATGGTATGGAAATTATTCACATGGTGTGTTTGCCAGAATTTCTACTCTTGACGATGGAGAGATACATGCTGAGCCCACTCATGTACTATAATGTTCGTCATTGTCTGGACAGACACTTGAACAAGTTGTTGATCACATGAACTCTGATGATATGGTATGAGTAAAGAGTACATGCCAGGAAACAAGAATAGCCTAGTGTTTCATCTTGGGCAATGTAAAGTATCGACAGAGCAATACGATATGTATCAGATATAACACTAAGGTTCACACGATAAAGATCTTCATGTTAGTTGTAGGGATTACTAGATGAATCAATGCGCTGATAGTAATCATTATTGAGGAATGAGTTCGGTACATGTCCATAAATATCCGAACCCATAGGGTCACACACTTAAGATGTTTACAACATTTAGGATATGAGTGTGATTAAGGTATTTGAATGAAGTAATCCTGAAAGGAAGTTTCAGAGTGTCTCAGAATATTCCGGAGGTGTCCGGGATATCACCGAGAATAGATGGAATTGTTCTAGACATATTATGTAAGACATCGGGAATATTTTAGGAAGGTTTTAGAATTAATTCAAATGAGTTCGTATTTTTCCGGAATGCTTCGAAATAAATATTCATAATTAAAAGTAATTATCCCGATGGTGGAACCATGTGCTGGAGGGGCCACATGGGACCCACCAGGCCGTGCGCACAAGGAAGGGGAAACCCTGGCCAAGTCGGCCAGGGCCTCCCCTAGGCCGGCGTGTGGGCGTGAGGCAGTGGGGGAGGGAGGAGTCCACCTGAGATTCGTACTCCCTCCCTCAGAGAGTTGGAGGAGGGAGAGAATGTGCCTTATAGGACACTTATTCCTACTCCTACTCCCTCTCTTGGAGAGAGCACTGTCCGCACATATATATGGGGCAGGGCAAGGGCACAAGGACAAGTTTCTACAGAGCCAAACCCTGTCCAAGCCGCAATTGCCATATTAGGCCATCGCCGCCTCAGCATCCTAGAGCTCATATTCCTCCTCTTCCTCACGTTGCAATTGTCATCACGTTGATCTCGTATTCATCAACACGCCTAAGTACTCATCTTCTACCTTCATCTAGGTCTAATGTAGCTGGATGACTAAGTGCTACCGGATCTTCATTGACACGTTCCCGCTTCGTTCATGAGTTTAACCTCACTTCAACACGGTGACGTTCTCGTTTCACGTGTGGATACCAGTGGAGGTGGGACGCTTGTAGAACTTGATCGTTGCAGCCATCCGTGGGATAATACATCTCCTCATGACTTGCAAAGTCCTGTTGTGGGGAACAACACACGACCAACCTCATCATCGACAAACTTCCACTAGTTCGATGTTTGTGGGTATGATCTGTTACCTTCTCCCTCGCATTGGAGCTTGGTTATGCACTAGAAAATTTTGTTTTGCGTAGTACCCAATAGTCACATCGTACTAAATTAGTTGAAATTGTCAGAAACCCTTTGCGACAAGTCGAGCATTATAGATGGTCACATTACTGTCCGTTTCTGTCTTTTTCTTAAAGATCCATTTATTCTCAACAGCCTTGTGGCCATCGAGAATATCAACAAAAGTCCATACTTGGTTATCATACATGGATCCTGTCTTGTATTTCATGGCTTAAAGCCATTTCTCATACTCGGGGCCTTCCATTGCTTCCTTGTAGTTCGCAGGTTCATCTTGTTCAACTAACATGACCATGTTGACAAGATTACCATACCACTTAGGAGCAGTACGGACTCTTGTAGACCTGCAAGGTTCAATAGGTATCTCGATGTGAATGTTATGATCATCATCACTTTCTCCCACTCCAATTGATGAGGAAGGTCCATGAACATATTCCATTGCACCACTCGGTATTTGAAGAGCAGGGTCAACAATATCATCGAGCTCTATTTTCCTTCCACTTACATCTTTTGTGAGAAAGTATTTCTCGAGGAAGGTACCATTCTTAGCGACAATTGTTTTTCCCTTAGTCTTGTTGTAGAAGGTGTACCAATAATATCCTTTGGATACCCTACAAAGATAAGCTTTTTCGCTTTTCATTCGAGTTTGTCGGGCTATAGTTTCTTAACGTAAGCCTCACAACCCCCAACTTTTAGGAATGACAACTTTGGCTTTGTGACATTCCATATCTCATACAATGTTGTCTCCACGGACTTGGATGACGCTGTATTTAAAATGAATGCAACTGTTTCTAACGCGTATCCACGGAATGATATTGATAAGTCGGTAAGAGACATCATAGACCACACACTATATAATAGAGTGCCATTACGTTGTTCTGACACACCATTACGCTGTGGTGTTCCAGCTGGCATAAGTTGTGGTACAATACCACAAGTCTTGAGATGCATTCGAAACTCATAACTCAAATACTCACTTCCTTGATTAGATCGAAGGTGCTTGATTTTCTTGTCGAGATGATTTTCAACCTCAGTCTGAAATTCCTTCAACTTTTCAAAGGTTTCAGACTTGTGCCTCATTAAGTAGATATACCCATATCTACTCAAATCATCAGTGAAGGTAACAAAGTAATGATAACCATGCACGTTGAGATGCTCATTATTGGTCCACATACATCAATATGTATGATCCCCAATAAGACTGATGCCCACTCCATTATACCATAGAACGGTGTCTTGGTCATCTTGCCCATAAGGCATGGTTTGCATATGTCGAGAGATTCAAAATCTAGCAACTCGAAAATTCCATCAGAATGGAGCTTCTTCATGTGTTTAACAACGATATGAACTAGAAGGCAATGCCACATATACATGGAATTATCATCAATAAGCTTACATCTCTTGGCATCAATGCTATGGATGTGAGAATCACTACTATCGAGATTTAATAAGAACAAACCATTACTTTCCGGTGCATGAGCATAAAATATATCATTCATATAAATAGAACAACCACTTGTTTATGACTTGAAATGAATAATGGTCTTGCAACAAGCAATACCCACTAACAATATTCATGCTTAACGCAGGTACAAAGTAACATTTATTCAAAACTAAATCATTCCCGATGGTAGACACAGAGGGAGAGTGCCAACAGCCACCACATCTACTTTGCAGCTGTTGCCAACACACATTGTCACCTCGTCCTTCACCAAGCACCACTTATTCCGTAACTCCTGCTAAGAGTTACAAATGTGAGCAATAGAACTAGTATCAACTACCCAAGTGTTTCTCCTGGAACTTATGAGGAAAACATCAATAACATGTATATCACATATACCTTTGTCTTTCGTGGCAATCTTGTTGGACTTCTTATCTTCCAGGTACTTGGGGCAGTTGCGCTTCAATGGACCATCCCCTTGCTGTAGAAGCACATGACGCTAGGCTTGGGTTTGGAATTGGGCGCCTTGGAGGAACGGCAACATGCTTGTCGTACTTCTTCGGTTTTCCCCTCTTGACCTTACCCTTCTTGTCAGGCTTCTTTAAGTCGACGATATTATTGACCATCAACACAGTGTGCTCCTTCTTGATTTCCACCTCAGCAATCTTGACCATGGGGAACAACTCAGACAGGGTTTTGGTCATTAATACCTTTGATCTGGATTTACAGATGCAGCATAGTAGCCTTTTCCCTAGTAGACCTAGGTTTAATCGAATCTTGGGAAACAATGCTAAATGGAAATTAAATTAGACACGTATACAAGACTTGTTTGTTCGTTTTACCTTTGTTTACTGGACCTTTCTAGTTTACTTTAGAACGTTGTTTGTTGCAATGGATGGGGATAGGCCAGGGTTGAAGATTCACCTACAGCTGCACATCATATGGGATAAATGTAGTAATACGCATATTCATGTGTAATGATTTAACAAAGATAAAATTTGTGGGCAACACATCCTAATATACTAGATCCCCTAAAAGTCATAGGCATAACAATAGTCTTTTGATCCAACCATTGTACCATGAAATACTAGGCTACAACAATTATTAAGTGAAAGCATAGATCAAAGAATTAAGAAGTGATGTTGGTGTTGTTCCCAAATGGATCGCTAAACGAAGACCATACTCCCCTTTTTGTAAATGGGTTTCCTACGAGATCACCGCTCACCAAGTATGTCACGTCAAGCCTTCATAAATCTTTGGGATCTTGGGTACCTACAAGTCCATAGATCGAGACAAGAGACAAAGAAACAAAGGTACAAATATCTATTCAATTAATACAAAATACTCCCATGAATTAGATGCACATAATCGTTGTGAGGTTTCACCCCAACCCACAGCCTGTGAGGACTACTCACTCATAACAATAAGATAAATAATAGAAAACATTGTGCAAAATACTTAGATTGAAATCAAATATTCTTACAATGGTCTCCGAATCATAAGGAGATCTCAAGTACAAGCTAATGGCTATGGCTATGGAGAGGATGCATGATGGAGAAGATGAACTATGGTGGTGGATCTCGTTTGGTGGTGGTGTGATGCAATCTAAGAATGGCAGCCCTCTGCGTGACATCTAAGACCTCGACATACATAGGCACCTTCACCAAAGTCGTAGGGTTTGACGAGATGGAGCCAACGCCACCTAGTATGGGAGGGTGGTACGAGTGGACCTTGCCCATACCAGTGGTTGTTAAGCACTTTGTCAATGGGTTTTCGACCCATGATTGCTTGGTCGTGTAAACAACCTCAAAATCTTCATTAATAGCTCATGATTTTTCCTTAAAATCATGATTTCCTCCACAACACAATTCAAAGCAATGGATTGCACATATTTGCAATAATTAGTCATTAGTAGCAAGGCTAGAGAGATTCTTGGTCATTTGTTTGACTAAAAATGTAGTTTAAACATGGAGAAAGATGGATATTTTCACAGCCATCAGTCATCCCCTACATGTTGTAGTTCATGACTAATCCTTTGTAGGTAAGGGGTAATGATTTCAGTACCCTATTTATCACCAGCTCGTCCGGGATTTTGGAATCCAGGGCGTTCAGGAGCTGAATGTAGCCAGACATTTTGACTACGTGCTCGCTCACACTACTATGCTTTTCCATGTTGGACGAGAAGAACAATTCCTAGGCCTCATACCTCTCGGCCCTGGCTGGAGGTGTGAAGACAACCTTGAGATCAATGATTATATCATAAGAACTCAAATCTCAAAGGGCTTTTGCAGCCTAGCCTCCATGGCATAGAGCATTCCACTTTGGACATGGGGGTAATCATCCTCCCTGGAATGGAAGGCATTCCTCACGTCTTTGGGTGCAAAATTAGCGGGTTTGTCACCTAGTGCATCCTCTAGTACATAGGAAAACTTCTGGGGAATGAGGAGAATCCTCAGATTGCAGGACCAGGCGATGAAGTTTGACCCATCAGTTTTAAGCTTTTCTTTCTCAAGGAAAGGGGCTAGGTCGAAGGTGGGGCGAGACATCTACAATGGTATTTGCAAAGATATTAAACTTATGTTCATAATAGGAGTTCATGTTTAATTAAACTAAATTACAAAAACTCCTACTTAAACAAACATCCTGCATCGTTGTTTTAGTGATTACACAATCCTAATTCACTATAACACCCCCAATCATTATGGACGATGGTATAGTTTCAAAGGTAGACATTGACATGTCAATCACATCAATCAGGTGACTCATGCTTAATCTTTCGGTCACTTGTGTTCTGAGGCCATGTATGTACATGCTAGGCTTGCTAACGTTAACCTTAGTGTATTATTGTGCAACATGGCTTACACCCACCGTATGCGAGCGCCGATATGTCTAACACTCGATCATCATGACGTGCTTCATAATGGAGAACTTCCTCAGTGGTGCACACTAATGGGAGAACACTTTTGTTGGAATTGGGTTTGAGGATCATCTTATAATGCTATCATCGTAAGTCTAATACTAGAAAATAAGATGCATAAGTAATCACCATCACATGTAAATAAGTTATGTGATATGGTATGGCCGTCGTGCCTTGATCTCCATCGAGTGCGCTAACATGAAACCAGGTTCATGGTGCCTCCGCGCCGTCGACAGTACATTTCATAAACACTTACCTAGACCATACATATCACATGCCCTTCAAAATAAAGTCACGTGCCTCTACTTAATTTATCTTTGCATGTTTTATATGGTTGTTTGGGATTTCGCACAAGAACTATTTCTTACCTACGAACTTTTAACCACAACATGGATTGACTAGTTGTCACCTTAAGTCCCTTTTCAGGGTCGTCTGTTGTAAATGCCATATCAACTAATGTAAGAGAGACAAACGCCCGCTAGCCACATATATGGTACAAGCCATATGTTATGTGTGGCAGTCTCATGTAAGCTTACGCGTAAGGTTGGTCCGGGCCACTTCATCGAAAATTGCCGCGATATGAAAAAGTACACATGAGAGGTAGCAGCTATAGAATCAATGCCCACATATTTCTATGTGTTCTACTCATACCAACACATCTACGCATAGATCATCCCTAATACCACTAAAGGGTTCCTCAGCAGAAAACAAAAAAATCATAACAACAAGAACGATATAGCCAAGATCTATCTATGGAGATGTATAGTAACAAGAGGAATTTGGTGTACATACCCTTGAAGGACGAAAGTGGGATTACATTCATGTTCAAGGCCAAGTAGGCGTCCAAGCGATGAGCACCACAACTGGTGGTGCGTTCGCAGTTCTACACACGTCTTGTGTAGAGACATCCCTCAGGCTCCGGTCCAGCGAAGCAGAAAAAGAAGGAGATCCGGACCGAGATTCCAATGGCATGAAAGTGTGCGTACGGTGGTGAAATATATAACTCGTTGTACATGTCCCAAACTTAGGAACACACATGCGAGGAAGAGGGAGAGAGAAGGCAAAAGCCAATGGGATGACTAAGGAGGAGGGTCCTCCTCACAATATATAAGGGGAAGGGGAGCACCACTACGAAGGGATTCCCGAGGTGGTACTAAAGGGAGGAGGAGGTGGTGGAAGGTGGTAGAGTGGGCCCCACCCGCAAGTGACAAGGCCTCCTTGGCCGGCGGCGGCCAAGCCCCCTTTGAGCGTGTTGGCCCTCATGGGCCCTTCCCTCCGGGAAGCCCCATGTAGGTGGGCTGTCTTTTTAATTAACTAAAATATATATTTAATCAGTAATTCATTTAATTAATATTAAATACACATTATTTAATTCATTTCGCTTTGAAACACCTTTTCAACCCCTCCAAACAATTTCGGGTTCTCCCGAAACGATTCTGGTTCTCTCTTCTCTATTCTCTTACGATCTTGGATCAACCCTAAACGTCATCTACCCTTAAGTGTGCCACCCTACGCTTCGGGAATGCGCAGACGTGATCGAGACATCTCTCCGATCAATGACCAACAACGGGATCTAGAAACACATGATGGCCCCCATGCATTCCATGAATTACTTGATCGCTTGAACCGACAAGTCTCAAAGCAGCCTCGGGTGATAGTGATTAGATATGATCTCACAGTCAAAGAAGTGAGTTACTATGTTTTACTAGATATTGCAATGTTGAAATTTGTGATTGGATCTCATTGCAGTACTATGGTTGGGTGTGTGCCATCACATCATTCATCTAATGACATGAACCTATTGTCTATTGACATAAATGTCCATGATCAGGAAACCTCAGTCATCAGTTGACCAATGAGCTAGTCGACCAGAGGTTACTAGGGACTTGGTTTGTTTACATACTACACGTGTATTAATGTTTTTTGCTTAACACAGTTATAGCATGGTATAGAACTATCATGAACATATGAGATATAACAATAAGAACATTTTTATTATTAGCCTCTATGGAATATCTCCGACAATTCCATCATGTGGGGCCCAATAGATGATCCAAGCCAATCACTACCCTTCTCCACGACCCCGCATGCGCACCCAACTCTGTAAGTAGAACCTACCCTGGTAGCCCCCATTAATATGGGAGACCTACCTCCGATAGCCCCTCATAGACCTTCTTAGACACCAAGTATCATGGGGCACTAAGGGGTCCCACCCATGTGCTGGATCCTCAGCAAGGAATCTTCAGTGTCACGATAAGGTCGTCCGTTGAGATGCGAAAGGAAGACATCCAACTGACTTAATCGTCCCATTCCAGATCTTATGGTTAACACATAATATACGGTGCTAGAATCACTCACAACATTGGTTATTAAGTCATATATGATACATTCCCATGCAAATGGAACCTCCACCAATCACATATTATACCATAGTTCCCACAAACTCTCTGATAAATAACCAATAGCGGGAGCATGGATGCCCATAATGGTTCCCACAACTTCTACGAAGATATTTCATTGGTCGAACCATGAAATCAAGGATTCAAACAATCCTGTATTCAATTTCCTTTGTCTCGCGATATACTACTTGTCCGAAGTTCGATCGTTAGTAACACCATACCTAGTTCAATCTCATTACCATCAAGTTCTCTTTACTCATTCTATAATACAATATCCCCGGACTAAACTCATTAGTCACTTGCTTGCAAGATACTTAGGATGTTTTGTTACCAAGAGGGCCCAGAGATATCTCTCCATCACATGGAGTGACAAATCCCAATTTTGATCCATGTAACTTAACAAGTACTTCCTAAGATACCTGAAGAACACCTTTATGATAACACAATGACAAAGTGATGTTTGATGCCAACTTCTTTCGGTACTAGGGAGTGACATGATCTCATGCTATAAGGAAGTGATACTTGTCATTGAGAAATCTACAACAATTAGAACTTTGCTACATGATCAAATTCTTTGCTTGATTTTGGGTCTGTCCATCGAACTATTCTTATAATGATATGACCTCATTATTAAATGATAACACATTTCTATGGTTAGGAACCTTAACCATCATTTTATCAATGAGCTAGTTGATACATGCAAGAGCACAAGTTCATCGAAGCACATTTTTGTGGAAGTATTGCTTCCATTTTTTATATCGATCCCAACAAAGATCCTAGGCAAACGTTTATCTGAGGCGTTTCTATCACACCCAAGGTACTCTTGAGTAAATTGACTACAAGATTGAGATGGAAAGGGGGTGATATGATTCATTGCAAAATAAAGGTTGAACAGTGCTTAAAAGTAAATAACATAAAAGTAAAGAGTACAAAGGTAGTTTGGAGTTCATGCAGATGAGAAGTTAGGCACCGAGAGATTCAGTTCATGGTGATAGTGGATGTACCAAATGGAATAAATGGAGTAAGTAATTGTAATTCTTCATATAAGTGTGCAAGTAGGCGAGAAACCCATTACTAGACGAGACTCCTCCTGGTGGATTCATCTGACTCCCATGATCCTGTAGACTTTTAGCACCAACCATGGTTAGCACAAAAATTAAGGTCATGAGACCAGATAAAGGCTTTAAGCTTCGTGGTTCCTCATGCTCCTCTAGTTATACTAGGTCCTATTTGATAACAGTCGTGTCACTCGGAGGTCGCTACTTCACTAGAAAACAAGATTTTGTATATAGGGATCTCTAGATCATGTTGTATGGGCCTTTAGATTAGACAACATGCATTACACATGACATAAAAAATCATTCTTGAATAGAATAATAATAAAAACAATCACGAATAGATGGAAATTAGAAATGCACATCACATCTCACCAATCCCCTACATATCCCATGCATATGGGGATTTACTCGCACATGAGAGGACAATAACACAATGATACCTGAGCAAATAATGGCGCATGAAAGTTTCGACCGACTTTTGCTATCTACATCGTCCCGATTCTTTTGGGCCATTGGATGGACGAGGGGGGCACGCGGCGACATCACCGCGAAGACCCTCTCTCCTGGGAGGTGGGCCTCGCCACCTAGGATTCCCTGTTGTGTGGCTTTTCTCGCTCGCGTCGCTGGTCGGTGGGATGCACGCACGGCATGGGCTTGTTGTGAGTGGCTACGAGCAGAGACGTGCTCGGCCAAAGGCGTTTCAAGGGAGACATGCGCTCTGCACCCACCGGGTCATGGGGCCCATGAGTGGACGAGTTGGCAGCAGAAACCCTCGCCCTTCACGGATCCTCATGGACGAGAGCTGACTTGGCAGTGGAAATCCTTGGAGGCCGCGGGTTTTCGCTACGAGATCATGTGGTGGGCCCTATTCATGCTTGAGAACTACTCTCATAGATCGTGTCCATACGCGTGTTATGGGTTGTGCTCCATGCCTTGCGTCTCCGGAGAGCGCGGGCGCCGCAGGTTTTCGGACATGCCCATGTGGGACGTGGTGTTTCAAGCCATGACATGCACGCCTCTGCTTCTAGATTTTCACATTAGCGTATGGAGTATAAAACGCTTCTCGCGGTTTTTCTCCATGCAACGCGTTAGATACAACCTATCGCTTCTCCCACCTCCATCTCTTCTAGCATTCTCCCATCGCCGGCCACATGCGTCAGTCCGGTGAACGTACCCGGTACTGGCGACGCGGTTGCCCGCAGGTGCAACACAAGAGAAGGAGAGCTTGACAAACGACAGGACATGCGATGAGCGCCTGGCCTCCCGGAACTTCGTAGCAACCATAGTAGCCTGGGTCTCGCTCTCGTGGATTCCGTTCGATTTAGCTTGCCAGTGATGGTGGTAGGGTGCAGTCAGCAGTGCTCTAGTTGTCGACGACGGCACGGTCGGTGGTGGTCGAAATGTCAGACACGGCGTGGGTAGCGTGCCAGTATCAGGACCGTCAAGTATCAAATTCCTTGTTTCTCTTCTTTTGCTCTTAGTTTTTTGTTTTGCTTTTTGGCATTCGATGCTCTGTATTTTGTCTTCTTCCTGTTTTACTATGCCTCTTCTGCGCTAAAGAGCAAACCCGTTGAATGCAAAACTGTTAAATGTGAACTCGTTGACTGCGATACTGTTGATTGCGAAAACATTGGATGTAAACACATTGTATGCAAAAAAATATCGAAAGCGAGACACATTGAAAACCGATATGCGTTCATACACGTAAGTCGAGGCATCGCATGGAAAACGATCAAAAGCGAAACACGTTGAGAATGGATATGCATATAGACATGTAAGTCGAGGCATCAGAGGATATTAGTCTGTGTATTCCTCCCAAGCACCGTTAATCTTATTAAATTGTTTTCTCTACAATGTTCTATCCACTCATGTTCTTGTTACAATTCCGCTACTATCGTAATTAGCTTCTCAGAAAAAAACCTCTTTCAAAACAGCCTCTCTCGGCAATGCCTTCCTGTGACGGTTCCAGTAGTGACACCTCTAGCGGTGACCACGTTGGGGCCACTGTCGGGGTCCAAGCCGACGTTCCGAGGTCTAAAATGTCGAGGTTGGTGGCCTCATCCATGGCAACAATAACGAGCACGAGAACGCCAAGGCCAGTGCCTCCAAAGACGTCGGCGCTAGAGGCAACAGGAACGTCGGCGCCGAGCGCTCTAGTGAGAGCAGTGGCACCGACGACTCTAGGGGGAGCAGCAACGCCATGTGGAAGAGGCTAGAGGAGAAGGAACAGGCGGGCGAATGGCGCGAGAAGCACAGAGGAGCGCATAGAGCGACGCAAGAGGAGGCCGAGATGAGGAGGTTTCGGCGCGAGGACCTGCTCGATTATACCAACGGCGGGTAAGAGGAGTATGATGAGGACGAGTATGAGGAGCAGGAGGACAACGATGTCGAGGAAGAGAACTGCGACGAGGAAGACGAGTCCGAGAAGGAGTACGAGAAGGCGGAGCATGAGAAGGAGGATGAAGAGTCGAAGACGAGGACTCGCTGCCGAGAAGTGGACGGTGTTACTTCTTTTCCTATGACGAGGACAAGCACGATGACCATGGCGGCGGTTCCTATACCAACAGGATCCGTTGCCATAACAATGGCGAGGCAGGGCCGTCCAAGCGGCAGAAGAAGGAGTAGCATAGTTTTTTTTAGATTGTAGAATATTATTTTTCGTGTTTCTTTTGCTAAGACATATTGTGAGTGTCGCCCAGAACTTGGCAGCAAAAGGTATGACGTAAGTAGCTGTTTCATGTGTTATGTGTACAATTCACATTTGTTTAAATGATATATAGTCATTTCAAACGACATTTTTAGACAGTTTTGGGGAAAACGAGGCAAAGAAATAGACTGTTGTCAAAGATGTTTCAATGTTTTCTACTTCTACACATGACACGTACCACAGAACGTCTCGACTGTAGCTTCACCTTCTCGATGCCTTCTCCATTTCCACGAATGTGGCTTATTTTTTTGTCAGAATAGTATGATCGTTGGCTTGACGACACGATGCCGCAGAGAACGTGACATGCCAAATCAAGTACTTTGCTCCAGTTCGATAGGGTGCTAGAGTGGCTAGAAAAATAGATGGGTTTAATCACTCATCTTAGTCATCTATATGTATATACTCCTATATTGCGATGTGTCATGGCGTTGGTCTCTATCTCTATGCTGCCATCGCTGCCTTGCTTTCTATCCATGAGTATGTCGATAAGCTATATGTTTAAGGACCAATTTGGGTAACCGCGGTTGACATACGACGTTTCGCTTCAGAGTCGCGCCCTGGGGCACGCAAAGAGGGATCTAGTTATCATAATGTAAATAGGGTTCATCTCAATATTATCGTAGCAAGCAACAATAAAAAGGAAGATCAAATCAAATACACATCCAAGTATGAATAGAGTCTCAAACCTTAATCTTACAAATATGAATCCCTATCTCTATTATGCAAGGGGAATGATGATAGAATGGATGATATAGAGATTGAAGATCGTAGAGCAGATCGAAGGGTCTTCTTCTCAAGATTTCTTCTTCCTCTATTGTTGAGCGGACGACGGCCGCTGTGTTGTGTTTTCGCGTATGCCTCCTTCACGAAAAGTGTTCCTTTTGACCAGGCGAAGGCGGCTGCATATGGTATGGGCGGGCAATACTGACGGGATGCGCATGTACTGATGGTCGTTAAAGATGCCTCGAATGAGATTTCTCCCATTTAATGACTTGCTTGATTTTCTTCAAGCAACTCATAAATGGCTTCAAATCCTTCCAAAAGTAAATAACACCTAAAAGTCACAATAGATAACAAGGTTTCTTTGTTTTTACAATATTAGTGTTAGTTGAAGAATGGAAACCATCGAAATTAAATAGAAACCAATAGAAAATCCATGGTAAAATGTGACCAAAATGGGAGCTATCAAATCCCCCAAGTTGTTGTTACTCGTCCTCGAGTGACAAAGTGATAAAGAACGATAGTGGGAAGTCAATACTTAAATGAAGAAACTCACAAGTGCGAGGTGATATCATGTTTTCACCTTCACAAACCCTGCAACTTAAACATGATCATATTTTGAATGGTTGCACCTAAACTCGCTTCCTAGCCACAAATAACTTGCTAGAAAATAAATCTTAGTATCAAAAAAAGTGTTAATAATTTAGCTAAGCTTGTGAAGCAAAATCTTTAGCGCTTCTCTTTTAATGAGAGCAAAACAATTTAAGTATGGAGAGATTTGTCAAAAATAAGGGTGCTCAAGTAGTGTCAAAACTCCAAAGTGATCGTTTCAACAAAAAAAACTCCAAAGTGATAAGTATAATATTAGATCAGCTCATTAACACCCACTATAAAAATCATGTCTCTCTAAGACTTAATATTTCTCTCGCTTTTCAAGAACTTCAACTCTTTGGTAACGAGATTATGCCAAAAGGTCAAAGATAAGGCCTGGATTGGACAACGGGGCAGCGAATGACAAATCTGCATGTCGTGTGAGCCATCCATCACATGCTATCAGACGGTCTGGTCGAAGGGTAAAGCCGTATATTTCCTGGATTCTTGGCCCTGTGTGAAGGGACGAAGATACGTGACCCCCACGTGCGTGTAGAGTGTACTCCATCGATCCATTCGTCCATCGATCGGACGCAATCTATAATATCTAAATAGGTCATCACCACTAAACTATTTCTCTAAACATGCAAGTTGTCCACCTCAGCAGTCCCACCATTACCTATTTTCTATGAACATGCAACCTATCCAAGTCAGCAAACATGCCAGCTCAGCTATTCCAGTTTTATTTCGTGTGTTCCTACTAAACCAGTGCAGATGTGCAGCCCATTTGAGGCCTCGTGAACGCCATAATTCTAGCCTCTTCGGTGCTCATGTGATTTGAGAACGGGCCCATAATTCATTTCTTCTCCCATGTCAGGATACTAACATGAATCGACGCTTCCACTTCGCCAATCTGTCGATCTCCTCGGCGGCTCTCTCTCTTGCTTCTTCATAATTTTTGCAAGAAACAGCTGCATATGAAACGGGCAGAGGGCATGCGAGAAGTCCACGCATATCCCACCCCTCCCTCGTAAATCCCTCGAGAAATAGCGCAAGGTGAATACATCAATTTCTGTTCGGCACAAACCCTTCGCCGTCACGCACCATGCCCTGATACACCTACTTCAAAGCCAGTCAGCCACCCGCTTCAGCCATCCTCTGCCTGCTGGATATGAAATGTCACCGCGCTGCAGCCATGGCTCAAATGGAGGTCGATCTGGTGATTTTTTTTATTAGGGATTACGATCATTGCAAAGTCCTACCTGTCGTGTAGGCAATCGTCGAAGGCACGCAGAAATAGAGGTAAAATTTTATTTTTCTTGGTTAATAGCTTTGTATGATTCCGCACATACAGAATAAACTTCATGGATTTATCTCTTCTATCCATCTCAGATGTTATCTGCTGTTTTTTCTCTCTGTCCTTTCTTTTCTATATCAATTTTGAGTCATTCTATCTTGATTATTTCAAAGCAGTGTGTATTTGGTGGAGAATACATGCACTCTGTATATATTGATTGTAATGTCTAATATCCTTCCATCGTCCTAAATGCCATGGCTGCTTGTGGTTAATCCAAATACTACATGGGAATTTTTCTTTATTATTACAGGGTGTGCCACGATGGATCTGCCTAAGAACTGCGTTCTATTTTGTGCCAACCTCATTTACATGATTGGAATTAGGACACCTGATTCTGGTATTATACGGACCTTTTCTTGAGGTTAACATTGGTACTGTGGTATAATCAATTGAGGACCATCTTATCTATTGAGAAACAAGTTGGCAGTTCAGTTCACCTATTCTTTACAGGGACGGGCACTAGCAAACCTCTCCCTACAATATGAATTCAACATTTGTAAGTGTCTTTTATTTATCAGAGCCATGATTTTTCTCCTTTTGTTTTTTAAGCAACAACTTATAGTTCAGTGTTCAACAGTTGTATCATGCTTACCCTGGACTTACTATATTTCTTTTGTACTTATTTGTTACGCCTCATCCTCATGCCAAGAACTAAGCCAATTTGATTAGCACTAATCCATGATTATTTCCCAGTTTCCTGATTGCAGGATCTTGCTGGCGCCTCCATACAAAGCACAAATCCATATACATTTGATAATTTTCTTATTCCTAGACATGTAGCAAGTCATGTGGTCTTATAGGGGTTCAGTTTTTATTGTATCCAATAGCTTCTAATTGAGCCATTTCCATAACCATTACACCGCCTAGACTACATATGGAACATGCAACAATCATTCTTGCAGCTACGATTTTCAGAAGATAACGATGCCAAACCTGACATGTTTTGGGCTCATTAGATCTAACCATCTGGCATTGCTAGCTACTTTTGTATTAGCAATCAGCTTCACTGTAAGTCTCAATGTAATCTTCTCTGAATCATCTGAATGAAATTTAAATGTACGCTGCAGATTTCGTAGTTCAGTTCGACTCAAATTGAGTAGATGCATCAGTGTTGATTCAACTTGAAATCAGTTTAACCATAAATCATGCTGTAATATTTTATAAATCAATTGAGCTATAGATGTACATATTTTTTGAAGCACCTGAATAAACTACAGAAATATGTTACAATTTAGTTTGATGGTATTGGAATTGAGAAGATGAATTTGTGCTAACTTTTCGGTTCTAAGTTGTCCCATTTAGAAATATATCACTGCCAATTTCCGGCTGTCTATGTATATCTGTAAATCATTTTTCAATTTCCGCCGCAACGCGCGGGGTATCATCTAGTAATTTAAAGTTCATGTGTTGCGGCTAGCGCAGCTGTAGATCTTGCATGCTATATTTATTCTGATCTGCCTTCTCTTCCTTTCGCTTTTCCTCTTCTATTTATATCTCGGCACACACACACATCCCCCCCCCCCACACACACACATCCCCCCGTCCCCCGCCCCCGAGGGAACCCTCACTGATGCAGCGCACGCCAAGAGGGAAACCTCACTGATGCAGCGCTCTCCCACGCATGCTACGACACCGCGCTCGCCGACGCAGCTGGACGCGGCCATGAAGCCGCGGTCGCTGGCGGCGACCGCATCACCACCGGCGTCGGAGCCGACGAGATGGTCGACAAGGATGGCATCTCCGGCAGTGACAGAGGCATGAATACTACTTGGAGGGGGCCAATTGCATATTAGATTACTTCGAGGGGGCCAAATAGGCAATATTTGGCAAATTTAGAGATCGAACTACATACTGTAGAGGGAGCTTTCAGGGGGGAAATGAGAAGGGAGGGGGGCCATGGCCCCAGCTAGCTCCGTCCCAGATCCCTCAGCCGAGTTTCGCGCCCCAAGAGCCAGGTGTGTCCTGGTGGTAGGGGATGGTCGCCGCATGTGTCACCCTCATCATCCTGCTGGCTTACTTCTCCGTCACGGCGTTCCTCGGGCGCCGTGGGGATACGGGAAAGTAGGAGGATTGCAATATGTCCTGCGTGTGAGTTGATGTTCTCATGAGTGCAATCCGTTTACTTTCTTAGATGATTGCGGGTAGTAGCTATGATTGATCGTAAATAAATGGTTGTGTCGAACATCGCCATCGTAAGTACAATATAGACTGTGTAGGCTTAAAAAGAGACTCATGACTGCCACCAAGTTTCCTTCTGGCTTTGATAAGAATTTCTCGTGGCGATCACATGAGTACTCTATCTCTTTTTTGTAACACAGACCCATGAGAAAGCCGATGCTCTTACCCATCATAGCATTGATGCTATATATAGATATTTAATCAACTCATAACCGAAATCTAAGAGTTACCTCTGGTAGATTGTTCATAGGCTAGTGGAGTTGTCAGCCTCCCATGGGTGCGATAGTGTTGTGACACACACATAAAGCAATATCTTACTTTAATTCATCCAATAATATTTTGGCATAATATCAATTATCGCTAAGCATTCATTCTATTAAACAACTATTTTCAAAAGTGTTAAGTCAACTCCATTAAGATGTGTGAGGTCGAGTACTTCTAAGATTAAATCCTTAAGACAAATACAAGACACCCAAGTAATTGTAAAGATGCTTTCTTAATTTCTTAAAATTAATGGAGTTGACTCCATAATTCAATCTTTCAAACCAAAGGGTATTGTTCATAAATCAAAGCTAAAGTAGGGACACTACCATGGGAATAAAACTTATAGGACAACAAGCTAAGTAAGGAGCAATATTGGAACCAAACAAATAATAATATGATAAAATCTAAAAATTGTAAGAGAAGTGATGATGAGAATGCAATACCTTATCTTGCTTGTTCGATCTCGTACTCAAGTTGTATCCATGCCATTTTTCTATCGCTAAGTCACTTGGAGTGTATAACCTATGAAAATCCAAAAAGAAAACATGAGAGCTTCTCACATGAATAAAACCAAAGGCTACTCTAATTTTTTTTGTGTTTTCATTTTAATCAATGTAAAACTGAAAATAAACATGCAACTAAGACAAGAGCAGAAAATAAATCAGAAGGAGAAATAAAAATATGAATGCAAAGGAAGGGAAAAGGATTTTAAACCTCCGCAAGCTTAGGATTTTGTCCTAGCTTGGCTCACTCGTCGCTGTTGTTGGGCGGAGCGATAGGTGATTGTAGTAGCTGGAGAAGTCGGTCATGAAATTTCCAAAGTTATCAGATAAGGTGTTTACATTGTTGTTCACATCATTCAACATGCTCTCCATGTTGCCCAGGTGGTCCACCAAGGTCTGGTATTGCTCTTATGGGAAATAGTTATGTCTAGGTGGTGGCACGGGTGGCTGCTAATACTTCTGCTCATCGAACTGGTACTAGGGATCATCCTGAAACTTGTGTTGGTGTTGGCCACCAGAGTCGCCCCAGCCCAAGTCTCCTTGGTCATGCTGCTGTTGTGCTCCTTCTCCCTCCCACGAGCTGGATTATCTGTGGGTACTTGCCCTTAAATGACTCTTACATAGTGGAACTCCTCGGGGGTTAGCGCCCAATTGTCCTTTCCTTTCAAACCAAAATATGGAACAAAAGATAGCACTTCTTTGTCTATAGGACCATTGGGTACATAAGTTAATTGATAAACACGCAACTTATGGTTAGGCAAATAAATTCCCAAAAAAATTGAACTAAACAAAAAGTTCCTATCCATGGCCTTTGGACCTAAAACTGGACGCAAGTTGGGAAGATGAATACTAAGTCCATAGGCGATTTGGGTAACCAAACCGTCGGTTCAAATATCACCAAAAGGGTTGGACCTTTAGCGGCAGAATTGCACGATGAGGAGAGCTCCGAGGTTGGGCTTCAAGGCCTTCTCAGGGTGAAGCACCATGTGGATTAGACTCATGTTAGGTCCCATCATAGCTCCAAGATCTTCCCTTTCGAACAAAGTGTTCGTAAGGAACATGGTGAAGTAGCGGATAATAGGGTTTTGGATGGTGGTAATCTTCTCCTTGGCATAGTTCATGTTCCTGTGGACAAAAATATGCTCCCAAGAATCTTATGTCTCGGAAAAAATCTCATCAGTCACAGAAGTTTCCCCCTCATGGAAAAAACCAAAGCAATCACAAAACTATTGATAAGTAATGGAGCAGCGAGTATGGTTCATCATAAATATCACGGTGCAGTTCTGATAATGGGTGGCAAGGTCATCCTTGAAGCTTGCAAGGAACTCCCAAGTGAGCTAGTCAAAAGTTTCCATTGATAGGGAGGCAAAAGATCCAAGTTGGTGTTGTTTTCCATCCTGTCGAAATTCTCCTTTGACCCCTCCCTAGAGAGGCAAGGCACGTCGACCCACCTTGGGGGTGCACTATGGGTGCGGAGATCCTTGCGAATTCCGTGTCGATAGTGGCTCACATGTCCGTTGCCTAACGGTGATACTTGGGATACCTACTTGATCCCGTGGGACAGAAAAGTTTATTCATACTTGCTACACTGAAAAATTTCACAACAAAACTATAGGCAGGATGTTTCTATGATAACAATATGCGATTCCACACAAAAAGTTTGAATCCTAATGCATAGAATCGACTGGAAGTAATGCAACAAATTTACCCATGGCTTTTAGAAAATAGAACATGGATTGGATGAGAAATATACTGATGTGAAGATTCCTTGACTCAAATGCACGAAATCGGTGAAGAATTGAAAATTATATAGGGGTTAAGGTTTGAGTTTGAGGGAGAAAGTAGGAAGAACAATGGCTAGATTGGGCTCCCAGCCAGCTGTCGGACCGATTATGTGGTCGGCGCTCATGGTACGGGCATGCGTAATGGGTGGGCTTTACCCGTAGAATATTTATGCTAAGTAAATCCATGCTCCCCTTAAGAACGTTTATCACGTATAAGACCACAAACTTGAGCTTGCGCTCTTGTTGCATAGAGGATTGGGTTTTCTATAAAAAAGCAATTTACTTTACAAAAATTTAATTTTATGCAAACTATAAACCCAAAACAACAAACATTTGCATCTTTTATTATTTTACTTGGTAGACTTACTAACCAATAGCTTCATCTCCTTATGGGTTCGACAACTTTTCTTATTTAAAGGTATTACAATAGATCTCCTGCACTTGGGAGAAATCAGTGTCGGATTCACTTTGTCATAATACTAGGTCTTAGGGCTAAGTAGGTGGCTAGGAGGAGTGTCTTGATAGCATGAATGGTTATGTGAGTGTACTTGACGAGTGTTTTTGGGTTTATCCCTATGAGTCCAAACTTGAAGCATATTTAAGTATATAAATTATTCATATTGATACTCATTACATGCTACATCTATCTACCACTATGCCTATTATGTATGATTACTAGTTCTCATTCATTTCTACATGGACTTTGCATATTAGTAGTTTTATTAGGATTTTATTACTTTTTTCTTGTCTTTGATTTGTGTGTAGGTACTATGAATAATCATGGATAAAAGGAGCCAAGAGGATTCAATATGAGGAGTTGCAGGCACTAGACTTAGCCATTTGAGGGGAGGAAAAGTGGATTTTTCCATCAAATCCAAATGAATATCCAAGGCCATGGTGTTATAGCCCTTGTCCATATGAATCCAATAAGCCAAGGAACACCTCAATCAGAGTCCGTATGAAAAAATGGCGGCCAAAACACTGCAGAGTACTGCAGCCGTAATGACCACGGGTACGAGCGGAGCCCGCTTGTACCGTACGGCCATACGCCCTCCAACAGCTTTGTTTCGTCAAACGGAACAATATTTGTGAAGGCCTAATGAGCATATTCGGTCCCTAGCTCCGTCGGTTCACAAAACCAATCTCTAGATGCCTATTTAAAGAGGGGGAAACCCTAGAACAAGGAGGAGAGACCATCCACGCCTTAGGGGAGTAGCCATGCCGCTCCGCCGCCTCCATAGCCACCATACACAAGATCCACATCTCCATACAATCAATCAAGAGGAGGTGAAGAAGGCGCCCCACCTTCACCGCGTGCACCATTCATCATCATCATCATCATCATCATCATCTCCAACGACCTTCATCTCTATCTCTCGTCTTAGATCGTGTAATTGTAAGATTGAAAATGGTTGTGACTTTATTAATAAATTCATCTATGTTTTTTGTTCATCCATGTGAGAGTGATTGATTAGATTCTAGGTTGAGGTTTGATCTAGTGCACTAAGTTAGAATGTGCTTGTGATCCAAGTATTCAATTACACGAGTGAGGAAGATGAGTTTACAATATCCCTTGGTTCGGAAGTGTACGTTTGCCTTGTGAGTGATATGCGAGAATCATGCATAGTACACACAGTATGATATCCCGGTAATCGAATGGGGAACATTTATTTGTTGAAGGAATCCCTTGTAAACAATGGATCGCACATATATTTTCCCATCTAGTACTAGTGAGACCGAAGCCTATAAACCCTCTCTCATTCCATACAATCCTATAGCTACAACCCCTTTAGTTTAGTTCTCGTTCTAGTTTACTTTTAGTACTTTATTTACCTTGTTACTAGTTACTTTAAATCTCTCTTGTTTAATATTATTCTAGCAACTTATAGTGTAGACTATTTCCAAACACCATTTTGAGTGCGAACGTGGCCATATTGACAACGTGGCTATGGATTTGTGTTGTTGCTATTTGTAAAGCTTTCAAGGGATGAACTTTATAAATAATATTTGTTGCTACAAGTACTGCAATATTCTTGTTATTGATCACAGGAAATCTAGGCATCAAATTGGCGTCGTTACCGGGGAGCAAAGTGTTTGGTTATTACTTACCAACTCGCACATAGTTTATTTTCGTTTGTTGCTATTTAGTGCTTTTACTTATTTTAAAAGAATAAAAAATTATAAAACGAAAAACCCATAAAATTTTATAAAACAAAAAATATAAATAATTTGCTACTAATCATGTCTTATGAGATTACTATTTTAGAACATATTTAACTTGCAAAGGAGGAGAAGAGACGAAAAGAATCCTTGAACATGATTGCCAAAGAAGAAGACGGTGCATACAACGAAGAACTCATAACTACTGATGATATGCAGGTATACGATATGTATTATCAGGTAATCTGTTCTTCTCACACATTATTTTCTTCATATCAAATAATATGTCTTCACTGTATGTGTGCCAGGCATTTTTTTTCTTTCAATGTTCTCATACCTATGATGAATCTGTGGCGTCTTACAATAGTAGTGATGCTAATAGGGAAGTTATAGAGTATGTTTTTCATGAAGGTGCCCATGAACTACTCCGAAAAATAATGATACTTATGATGAGTAGTGATAATGAATTTTTACAAATGGCATATTAAACCTTGCAATATATTGCTAAGTATTGCCAAGGACATCTTAGTGACAATGCACTTGTGTTGGAGAGTAATGCATGGTGTAAAGCCACAATGCCCGAAGATAATCATTTGCAGGAATCCCAAGATGAAAATGAGGAGCACAAAGGTGAGGTTAACAAAGATTGGCACACTACAAATACTTTGTTTAATAATGATGCTTCTCTCTCTAGTAATGATTCTTATAATGCTAAAACTGATTGTAATTTATCTACGGAGGCCTTGTTCCTAGACACTCATGAGGAGAGCATTACTAATGATAAACTAGAGATAGAACCTTTCTATGAATATTTCGATGCTAATATGTAGGGGCCTGATTTACTCCCTATTGCAAAGGAAGAATATTATGAAGTGTTCCCCTACAATGGTAACGAAGGTAAAATTTTAATAATTATATTTCAACCTCTGATCCTTTCGTTGCAGCTACATAAGAAGGCATGCTCACCACACTTGGTGCACCCATGCTCGCCTGGAAGCGAGAACTTATTTATATATATAATGTCGATGCACCGCAAGAGGGCACGACTTTGATCGCACTCTACTATGAGATGCTCCAGTCCTTTGCTAGAGGTAAGTACAAGTACACCCCGAATTGATATCCCCTAGGATCCAGGTGGATTATTTAATGGAGAGTCTAAACCTGGCTTTATGGCTTTAAGAAAGCACTTCCCGGGAGGCAATCCGGAAGTTTTTAGGTGTCTGTCTTAATTTTGTGTCTTGAGTTTAGTTGCATTCATGTTGCATTAGCACTTGTATCTATGCATGATTTTCTATTAGAGTTGGCTTGGGACTATTTTCGACAGGTAGAATTATTTGTTTCTCTAACCATATGTTGCATATCTTGGTTAAATCTTCTCAACAAAAATATATGTTTGCTTTGTTTGGATGTTGGACTAACATTTCAGGTCCTTAGTGTAATTTTTGGAGAAAAATAACTTATTCCAGAGTTCATAGCGAGCTTAACGAGCAGCCATACGGGTGAGCATGTCCGTACCGCGTGCCCGTACCGCTCATGTGATAAATCAGAAGAAGCAGAAAATTCTCCAAGAAGGTGACTATAATATTAACGAGCATCGGTACGGTGGGACGCATCCGTACCGTCCGCCCGTACCGATCCCGTTACCAGGCAAAGGAAACATGAAGACGACCCAAAGGCTATAACGATACGGGCGCATCCCGCCCGTACCACCTGGTCGTACCAACTTCGATGGAACACTTCAAAAAAAGGAGAAGACCAGGTGCAGTACGGGCAGAGCCCATCCGTACCACGCACCCATACCAAGGAGCAGCACCGCACAATAAGGACAGAGACGAGTACAAAAAGGCTATAACCCCTCCAATATTTTTATTTTGATAACCACAAGTCAGTGGGTTACCTTCTACATGTTCCATTATACTTCATTTTCTTTTACCTAATTTTGAAACTCCCTAGCCTATAATTCTCTGTAGTGTTTCATGTTTCTTTTATTTTTCTTCTCGCGGTTGGGTGAACAAACTCCGTTCGTACACCGTCGTTTGCTTTTACTTCATTTGCTATTTTCGCAGGGACTTGAACCTTATGTGATGATGTGCATGGTTTGTGCCAACCGTGCAAATACTTGCATAAGCCACTTGGTTGTTTTAACCCAACACTTCAACAAGGAAGTATTCATTGAACCAAAGGTCCATGTCCTACAAACGTGAGGTTATTCGTATCTCAATGGTAAAGTGTGTCACCCTTGCTTTGTTCAATCTTAGAGAGGTAACCACTTCTCACACTCTCTTTCGATAACTATATTTTCTTTTTTCTTATGGTAATCTATTCAAGTTTGGTTCTTGCAAAAGTTCTAGCTTGGGGAAGTTAATGTTGCATGTGTAGAGTCTTGTGCAATGTTCTTGTTCGATGAAACTTTTTGTGCAATCATGTATCCCGTTGCTTTTGAATGCTTGCTTAGGTAAGTTGTGTTTCATGATTATATAATGGATGCACTTGCTTTTGTTAGGATTCATAAGAGTTGAGTTAGAGCTTTGATTCACTATGTTAAAATCTTTATCCAGCTTGAGAAGAACTTTGTGATCCTCTAGAATACATTGCCATAATTTCTACACTTAAATCCTATGTCTCCTACTTTTGAAGTTTGAATTGTTTATCTTAGTTGGTTGATTTGTGAAGATGCCATTCTAGTGGGAGTAATTCAAAATAGTTAGAGTAAAGCTTTTTATTTGAATAAATTATTAGTTATGGAAGCTTTTGCTCTAGTTCTTTTAGCTAATCGAGTCTTGCCTTGGAAATAATATTGCCAAACAAGTACAATAAGAAAAATTCTAGAAATTATGAATTTTTTGATGAATGATTGTCTTGAGAGTTTACCCTTGAAGATACTTAATCCCATAGATGTTTTGATAGACTTGATGACACTCTTGAAAGAAATTGTTTGATTGAAATGAAGTCTAGTGGTAATTATGATGCATGCCAAAGCTAACCTTGTGGATCAAACCATGGTACTAGTATAAAAAAAGAGAAAAGAGAAAAATTTCTATGTTTCTCATGCACACCTTTGGGACGCCAATAACTCCGCTAGCTTTTGAATGATCTATGGTATAACCCTAGATTTCGGCTATGAGTTGATGACATGAGTGGCATACATGTCAATATATGAGCAAAAGTATTGGTACTCTCAAAGGTTGTGCAAGCACTTGTAAAAGAAACAGCCAATGATCCTTGAAAGAGGAAGAAAAAAGGAGAAAAATATATGTATGAAGATCCACATAACAAGTCTTTGGCATGGTCTCGTTACTATTTATGAATTTTCTTGAAATAAAATGATTGGATTAGAAGTATTTTTGATAGCCTTGATTATGTGGGCATCAATAATACACTTCACTATTATGCTACTTAGGACATGAACTCTCTTACTCAATTATGCTATTAAAACATCCTAGTGTTCCTTGGCAAGCTGAGAGTTACCTAGAAGAATTGGATTAATTGTTATACTTCTAGTTAATTATACGTATATTAAACTCTACTTTGATTGTCTTAATTTACCGAAGCTTGTATAGTGTTCTTGCCATCTCTCTAAATTTGATGAGCCTTTCTAATGGATGAAGTACTGGACGTATATGACTACCAAACGTAAGTGAATTCATATTCTTGTTGAAGCCCTTACTTTACAAAAGTGAGGAGATGCAGAACATAAAAGGCGCAATAAGAGGATTACAAGTTTGCTTTCAAAGCTAGATACACTCTTGACATAGAACATTGAAGTTTTAATTGATCTTTTATGGATTGACATAATTGAGCTTGTGTTGTCATGTATGAATATGGTATTTCTTACTTTAAGCTTGCAAAGAAAATAAGGACATAAGGCATTGATCTTCTACATCCGATATTGTACTTTTGTTCCCAATTTTTGCCTCATTTAAGGTATCGACTCGTGCCTCATGAACATGGTGAACTTGTCCATAAGCCACCATCTTGCTCAGTGACGAGCAAGAGTCTAGCTTGGGGAAGTTGATGAGTCCAAAATTAAAGCATGTTTAAGTATATAAATTATTCATATTGTCACTTGTTACATGCTACATCTATCTACCACTATGCCTATTATATATCTATTATATATCTATTATATATGATTACTAGTTCTCATTCATTTCCACATGGACTTTGCACATTAGTAGTTTTATTAGGATTTTATTACCTTTTTATTGTCTTTGATTTATGTGTAGGTACTATGAACAATCATGGATAAAAGGAGCCAAGAGGATTCAATATGGAGGAGTTGCAGGCACCGGACTTAGCCATTTGAGGGGAGGAAAAAATGAATTTTTCCATCACCTCCAAATAAAGATCCAAGGTCATGGTGTTGTATCCCTCGTCCATACGAATCCAACAAGCCAAAGAACACCTCAATCAGATTCTATATGAAGAAATGGTGGCCAAAACACTGTGGAGTACTACGGGCGTAACGACCACTGGTACGGGCGGAGCCCGCCGTACCGTACGGATGTAATGCCCTCTGACGGCTTCGTTTCGTCAGATGGAACAACATTTGTGAAGTCCCAATGGGCATATTCGGCCCCTAGCTCCGTCAGTTCGCAAAACCGACCTCCAGATGCCTATTTAAAGAGAGAAAAACCCTAGAATAAGGAGGAGAGTCCATCGACGCCTCAGGGGCAGAGCCCTGCTGCTCCACCGCCTCCATAGCCTCCACACACAAGATCCACATCTCCATACCATCAAGCAAGAGGAGGAAAAGGAGGCGCCCCCACCTTCACCGGGTGCACCGTTCATCATCATCATCTCCAACGATGTCTCCATCTCTCTCCCTTGTCTTAGATCTTGTAATTGTATGATTGAACATGGTTGTGACTTCATTAATATATGCATCTATGTTTTGTTGTTCATCCATGTGTGATTGATTAGGTTCTAGGTTGAGATTTGATCTAGTGTGCTAAGTTAGAATGTGTTTGTGATCCAGGTATTCAATTACATGAGTCACGAAGATGAGTTCACGGGATCCCTTGGTTCGGAAGTGTACATTCTCCTTGCGAGTGACATGTGAGAATCATGCATCGTACACACAATGTGACAGCTCAGTAATCGAGTGGGAAATGTTTATTTGTTGAAGGAATCTCTTGTAGACAATGGATCGCACATATATTCGCTCATCTAGTACTAGTGAGACCGAAGCCTAGAAACCCTCTCTCATTTCATACAATCCTACAGCTATAACCATTTTAGTTTAGTTCTTGTTCTAGTTTACTTTCAGTACTTTATTTACCTTGTTACTAGTTACTTTAAATCTCTCTTATTTAATATTATTCTAGCAACTTATAGTGTAGACTATTTCCAAACACTGTTTTGGGTACGAATGTGGCTGCATTGACAACATGGCTGCGAGGTTGTGTTGTTTCCATTTGCAAAGATTCCAAGGGACAAACTTTATAAATAATTTTTGTTGCTATAAGTATTGCAATAATACTATTATTGATCACAGGAAATCCAGGCATCAATCCCCATAAGCGTCGGTAAGTGCATTTTGATGGATGGTAATTGCACCTTCTCGGGAGTAAAATTAGCAGCTACCCTGTTCCTATGTTATAGAACAATTACAAATCGGTGTTAGTCACAATATGTGGTATCATTGAGTCCGAGGGTAAACTTAAGTTGGTGGAAAGAAACTAATAAACGAGATAAAGATGATGCTGGAAATGTCGTTTGGTCATATGGGATGGCAATGTGATGGTTGGATGCTCAAGAGGAGCTAGCCCACATCAACCGTTCATGCGCATGTAAATGAGAAGAAAAACTAAATAATCATGGTATTGAGTGTCATACGGTACACTCGATGACGCTTCAAAGGTAATTCGTTGTACTGTATGGTACAATCATCGCCTCATCCAGGTAAGTCATTGTTTGATTGTTATACTCGATCCAACTCCTCCTAGCTAGGACTCGGTACTCGTAATACCCCTTGATTGATTTGACATGCTACTTTCATACTATCTTGGTGTCATTGTAATTGCTCTCCTGTTGCATGATTGTTGGATTTTTCACATCTTATGTTTGGTTTGTGAGTACATTCAAAGTACTCATCAGCTGCTTTTTTAGCTAAATCCTTGACGAGGATCATCTTATATCATATCTTGGAGATGAAGTGAGGAGTGCAAGGATCAGTAGCCCATCCAAAACCTATGGAGTGGAGCCGCTCTGCGTTGTTACCTTGTTAGGTCTTACAGTGCCATAAAAACTTTGTCTTGAGCCATATTTGGTATGATTTATTATTATGTATCGATAGTCATATGAACCATTTATAGCACTTATGTGCCTGTTTGTAATGATATTCATGTATGTTGTTATCTCGTGACAGACACTTATCCTGGGGTGGCATACAAGGCGATTCACCGCTTTGACAATCTGTGTCAGGACAAGGTGTCACATCGTGGAGAACAAAATCTAACGCGACACCTCGATTAAACCATAGAGTAAACAGCGGAGACTCATCAGGGTGCGGGGGTGGGACAGATCTGTCAATTTGCGGCGGGGAAGAAGAGCTTCGCCTCAGTATCGCCTCGGCATCGCCGTCCATGAGGAGAGAGAGCAATCGCTTCGAAAATGGATGGCTTAGACAAACAAAAGCCCTTAAAATTATTTTTAGGTGCACACATGACACGAAATTTAAAATATGATAGCTGACAGGAGCCCACCGCCTCTACGCGTAAGCGTCGTACGGGGGACGTGGGTGACAGCAACGTGCATGGTGTGGATAAAATGTTGAAGCTACTGTTGCACGACCGTGTGCGTGTGACGTCTATTACTATGATTTCTCAATAATATGTGCATCTAGAGTATCAAACACACGGAAAATTAAAAATATATTTCATGGTTCTAAAAATATTAATTTAAAATTATAAATATTACTCCCTCTAATTTATCATAAGCGTCAGGGGTGCATTTCATTTTATTTCAAATTTAAACTAAAGCCACGAAACTTATAATAGTTGGGAGGAAGTGATATATTTTATAACTTTCATCGCTAACTGCAAGAACTCCCCCAAAAAAACTACTCCCTCCGACCCAAATTATTGTTCTCAATTTTATTAAGATTTGAATATACCTAGTTAATAATTTAGATTACATTCATCCAAATCTAGACAAAGTTGAGAACATTAATATGGACCGAAGGAAGTACTACAAGGTTAACTCAACATTTGCGTAAGATATCGTGCTAATTTAATGCTCACATATGTTTCCGTGTTGTAGGAAATTTTAATTTTCTCTATATACCCCCTCTATCCTAAAATAGGATGCATATAGTTTTTTATAAGTATACTTTTAAATTTTGACTAACTATAAAGAAAAATGTGTCGATATTTATAATCCCTAACCAGTATTGTTAGAACTATTATGAAATATCTTCATATGGTGTGCATTAGATATTGCAGATGTTGATATTTTTCTCTATATAGTTGATCAAATTTTGAATTTGTTTACTCTAACCAAAAATTATATGCGTTGGGATAGAGGGAGTATTTGTGCCACTAAAATTTAGATGTGTGTGCCGAGTAATTCTTTGAGTTGTGTGTGCCGCTCATAATGAGCGGCCATTAGCCAACTGGATTATAAAACTCCAATTCTCAAAAGAAAAATTATAGTACTCCCTTTGTCCTGAAAAGGATGCTATAGATTTGTCAAAAATTATACGAACCTAGATATGTTTTAGTATATACTCCCTCCGATCCAAATTAGTTGACTCAAATTTATTAAGATACGAATGTATCTAATACTAAATCATGTCTAGATACAATCGAATATAAATAAATCTAAGTCAACTAATTTAGATCAGAGGGAGTAGAAAATTTCAAATTAAAAGAAATGAAACATCTTTTTAGTACCGGGGGAGTAGTAGTAAAAGAGTTCTTGAAAGTGGCACCGGAGTGCTACCATACTCGGGAGAAAAGACAGTAGTGCCCCCGATGTCCTTTCCCGAGCACGAACGGTCCTTCAGTCTCCATTCCTCGAACGCTCGAACACAGAAGAGATTGCCCAAATCACTCTCGATTCTTCGATTTTCCATCCTCGAACTCCTTGAAAACCGTAATTCCTAGACAGATCCGGAGCAGCACGGCGCGTCGCCCCGCATCTGCCTTGGCACGCCACCAGGGACGCGCGGCGGACGCTCCGCGTGCTAGCAGAAGCACCGACGGGACACGCGCTCGACTCCAGCCACCGCCGAGGACCCCCGGCTCGCGTCACTTCCACGGTGCCCGTTGCTGTCATGGCGGAAAAAGTGGTGCTCGTACGGTAGTTTGACCATGCTCACAACCCGTTCGACGAAATGGCCCTTGGCATTCGTGGGCGTGGCCGGCGCCCTTGTGATCCTTGTCACCACCATCCACGTGTTCATGGTGCCGATCCTTCCTTCCTCCTTGGATTTCTCCGGTGCTCGCCGCAGCATCGACTGGCACAGGAATGTGCTCCCGGACGTTGGGGTTGTCGACTCACGCCTCAAGGTCCAGTTCCCTGCTGATTCCTATGGAGCGGTGACGTTCCATGGCGCGCCATGGAAGGACGAGATTGGGAGGTGGCTCGCCGGGTGCCATGCTGGCTCATCGACTGTCAATATTTCAGAAGTGTGCACTATGCTCTGTCATTGTTCGTTGTACTGTGCTTTAGCTTGCTAAGGGTTAATTTTGTTGTTCTTTCTGAACAGCTTATAGGCACAAAGAGGTGCGAGAAAGACTGCAGTGGACATGGTGTGTGCAACTATGACCTGGGGGAATGCAGATGCTTCCACGGTTATGCTGGTTAGTATTACTTTGTCAGCTCAACAAATGTGTAGTCCTGCTCACTTTTTTGTTGATGGCATCTCATTTTGTTAGGGGATTACTACTGTAGATTTACAGATCTTAAGACCCAAAAAAAATAGTATTGAAACAAACAGTGCCGTAGCTTCCCTAGAGCCAGAGGGACCATAGCCCCCCTCCCTACTCTAGGGAAATCCTCAAGAACACCCTCAGTATTAGGCTTAAATCAAGGACTACTTAAATGTAGCATCACTATAAATTTGATAGTTCTTTTGACCTGAAAAATCTTAGTATTGAAATAAAGACGAACAAGAAAAAATGACAAAAGAGGATACTTCTTAGGGCCAGAGAGCACGAGACTAACTGCAGATGTTTATATTTGACATAATAATACAAATTACAGATATATCACAAACCATATACATCTGCGAGTGGGCTTATGTAACAAAAGAGTGCACAGTCCTCAGTCTATAGCTTAAGTTTTGAGAGTATCCTGCGTTTCTGCAAAAGAATATATAGCATTCAGTTTTGCAGTCATCGATGCATAATTCTAGGAATGAGGTATTAAGTCTCAAATATTTGTTCTTCTGTGACCATTATCAGATAGGATGGAATGGGGAATGAACTAGTGCATTAATAAACTGCTAATCATTTTTGGTCAGATGGCTATCCTTCTGTCTAGCTTTTTGTGGTTTATGATAAGTTAATGGCATGTGCTCATTTTTTTAGTACTAGTTTTACAAAATGTAACCTTTTTGTTTCAAAAGAAAGGAACATATGTATTAGGTTCTGTGGCAAGATGGGTCTACTGTTCCCTTGCTCGTATTGATTCTTATCTGTCAATTCCCTTCTAACATTTTGATTTGCATCACTTCTTTTGTTTATCAAGTGACTGCATGGCTTCGTTGATACAGGGAAAGGATGTGAGGAGATTCTGAAGTTGGCGTGCAACTTCCCAAGTTCCCCAGAATGGCCTGTAGGACGATGGGTAGTTTCCATATGTCCAGCCCAGTGTGACACAACCAGGGCAATGTGCTTTTGTGGACCAGGAACAAAATACCCGGATCGCCCTGTGGCAGAAGCTTGTGGCTTTAAAACAATGTAAGAGTATCAAATGCACTGATTGTGATTCGTTATTTAAGCTTCAGTACGAGTACCATTGATACTGTAGTGTTACTGAACATCTTAAGTTCATCCTTCTAGCCCACCCGCAAAACCTGATGATCCCAAGCTTATCGATTGGAAAACACTTGATCCGGATGTATTCACAACAAATAGAAGTAAGCTAGGATGGTGTAATGTGGACCCTGAGGATGCATATTCTTCCAAAGTGAATTTTAAACAAGAATGTGATTGCAAATATGACGGACTCTGGGGGAAATTTTGTGAGACGCGTGTTGAATGTAGTTGTATTAATCAGTGTTCGGGGCATGGACACTGCCGTGGTGGTTTCTGCCAGGTATGTATCGAGCAAATCTTTTCAGCTAATACCGTGAAAGCTCGATAACACGCTGTTCTGTATCCGTAACCTTTGTTATGATCTAATCAAAGATTTCTTTCAGTGTGACAGTGGATATTTTGGGATTGATTGCAGTGTCCCATCTGCTTATTCACTTGCATATGACTGGCCCTCATGGCTCAAACCACCAATGAGTCTGCCAGACCTACAAAATTTAAGCTATATCCCCATCACTGTCAACACTGTTGTTAAGAAAAGAAGACCACTTATATATGTGTACGATTTGCCAGCCGAGTTTGACAGTCATCTTCTTGAAGTAAGTCTAAACCAAAGTCTTACTCCTTATTTTCTTCTCTCCATGAAGCTTTGCTGCAGTTTGATATCGCAGGATATATTTTATTGCAGGGTCGACATTACAAGTTAGAGTGTGTGAATAGAATATATGATGACAAGAACCGAACTATATGGACGCGGCAACTTTATGGTGCTCAGGTTTGCTAACCTAGTCATCTAGCAGATATGATAAATGTTGGTAGCTCCATGTTAATACTAACATCAATCCCGTTTACAAGGGCACAAAAAGATCTGACACATCTTTTATTTTTCATACAGATAGCACTCTATGAGAGCATTCTTGCTAGCCCTCACCGCACACTGAATGGGGATGAAGCTGATTATTTCTATGTGCCAGTTCTTGACTCATGTCTAATAACTAGATCCGATGATGCCCCGCACCTGCTGATGCCGGTAACCATCATCCAGATGTTCTTGACTCTGGTTGTTAATATTCTTCTTCAGTAATTGAGTTGTAATTTTAGGAGGACCTGCGCCTTAGGAGTTACCATACTCTGGAGTACTACAGAATGGCTTATGATCACATAGCTCAGCGGTATCCTTACTGGAATCGCACTTCTGGAAGGGACCATATTTGGGTGGGTGTTTACATGAAATTAATGCAAATGATCCTTGCATAACCAATAACCTGTACTTTCAACTTACAAAAAAACAGTTCTTTTCATGGGATGAAGGTGCCTGCTATGCTCCAAAAGAGATCTGGAACAGCATGATGCTTGTCCACTGGGGGAATACTAACACAAAACATGAAAAATCTACAACTGCTTATTGGGCTGATAACTGGGATGATATTCCTCTGGATAGAAGAGGCAACCATCCATGTTTTGATCCGAGAAAGGATCTTGTGCTTCCAGCATGGAAGGACCCTGACCCAGGAGCTATCTGGTTAAAACTATGGGCAAGGTTTGTCTGAACCTAGAGATGTACGTTTTAACTACTTGAAGATTTGCATCCTCACAGTACAAGTTCTTGCAGGCCAAGGAGCAATCGTACAACACTTTTTTATTTCAATGGTAATCTTGGACCAGCCTATGAACAGGGCCGCCCTGAAGACACGTATGTATCTACATATATGTCTGTCTATGCACGTGACCAAATTGTTTCTTAATCTGCTTCCACTGTATAACACAGGTATAGCATGGGGATTCGGCAAAAGCTGGCAGCTGAATTCGGTTCGACGCCAGACAAGCAGGGGAAGCTTGGAAGGCAACATATAGCAAATGTAACAGTTACACACTTACGAACTGAGAAGTATTATGAGAAACTGGCAAGCTCTATTTTCTGTGGTGTATTGCCGGGGGATGGCTGGAGTGGGCGCATGGAAGACAGCATGCTTCAAGGATGCATTCCTGTCATAATACAGGTGCCACAAACATCCATTTTCTTGTATTGCAAGTCAGGGAAACCTATAGTTCTATAATGTGCATCTGACAAGACTGAATGACAGAGCAACTAATTATGTGATCATACATATCTGCTTCCGTGGCTTAAACTGTAGGATGGAATATTTCTTCCCTACGAGAATGTGCTTAATTACAACAGTTTTGCAGTCCGCATACAAGAAGATGACATCCCCAACCTCATTACAGTACTCCGAGTATGTGTTTATGCTTACTTTCCTTCTCATTTCTGTAGTGCATATGTTGTTGAATGTACTAACTGTTTTCATATCACAAGGGAATGAACGAAACACAAATAGAGTTCATGTTAGGAAACGTGCGCCAGATCTGGCAGAGGTTCTTTTACCGCGACACTATGTTGCTAGAGGCACAGAGGCAGAAAAGATTGTTCACTGAAGAGGCACCCTGGTCAGTCGAGGTTTCGAAGCTAGAAGACAATGATGATGTCTTTGCAACTTTCATACAGGTAACCTCTGAATAATCCGAGTGAAGTTTCTCCATATAGCTTTAGGGTTGTAACTGGATGACAATGATCATCGATGATGTTGCTGCCGCTTCCATAATCATCATCTACTTTTCTGTAGGGTTGAGATAAATATTTTGAAATTTCATTTTTCAATAGCAAAGCAATTTCTGGATTTTACCTGTAAAAACATTGGATGCTTGCGTTTCTGGATCATGCTAGAACTGCCGCTCTGCCGCTGTTTGCTTTTTGCTGAGGAAGAATGTTTTTACAGGTACTGCATTATAAATTATACAATGACCCTTGGCGGCAAGGTCTCGTCCAAGAGAAGGAAACAGGGTTGCCGGACATCTGCTCAAAGGCTTCCTGAAGCACGCAGCACACGTTGCAGCCTGTGAAGATAAGCGTTGGGGTATTCTCTTGATGTAGTAGTAGAAAGAATAGATTAAGAAAAGGGTATATTATGTGGTCCTCTAAAGGGATCTGTAAACTATAGAGTTTCTTACATACAGGATGTCTGAGTGGGACTTAAATTAAGCTTACCTTCTCGGTTTCTGTTTTTAAGAGGCTCTTGTTGTTTTGACAAATTACCCCAGACCATTCTCTGGGATAAAAAAAACAGACCATTCTCCATTTCACACACACAAAAAGACCATTCTCAAACAAACAGACTGCAGTGACCTTTTTATTTCTGGTCCAAGTTTATGCAATACCAAACAAATATTGATTTATAGTCCTGTCTTCCTCTGCTGCGCAAAAACCATAGTTGCGAACATAGCGCGGATAAAATTTTGTGTAAATATCCCATTGCGCAGTTTTCTTCAAGAAAGAAAAACTGGTACCCATGTACACATCCAAATTATATCGTTTGTAATGTGCTGCTTGAAGAGCTGGTAACAATAGCATTTCTCTGCATCATTTGGCATGCTAACTGAGAACTAGGCACGACGAGACGCGACTGGATTTTCTTTTTCAGGTACTAGTAATTCTTGTGGTGCTCTCTGCATTGCCTCTGGATTGGGAGCTGCTAGATAGGGCTGGAGGTGGTCAAACCAGCAGGAACACGAGCTGCAACTGCAAGCGATCTTCAGGAGGGTACGTTCGAGAATCATGGTGGACACATGCGCCCTGTCCGTCCGACGTGGACGGGAAGCATGTGAAGAGCGCGCTCGTGAGAGCAAAAAATGCTGTGAGGTGAGTCTTTATACAGCATTCATACCCTTTATTACCATGGATCATGATGCTGCATAGGCATGCCCTGCTACTGCTAGTCGTAGACGTCTTGGGTACGTCCGGGCGTACGAGTATGTAGAAATATGTTTAGAGCATCTCTACCAGTGGACCAATAGTGTGTCCTAAAGGTCTATTTGATGTGCTGGACACAAAAGCACGTCCAGCCACAGCCCGCAAATACGTGAAACCGTGTGGCGTGGCCCAGTAGCGTCTCTCGGGACAATCTTACCCTGTAGAGGGCTCCTAGGAGCACCGGACACAAGTCGTGGCCGACCCCACGTCGGTTACAGCCAAACGGGTATGACTTGGCAACCCCATTCTCCCATGCAACCGCGCTTTTTCCATGCTGAGGAATCTCCACCCCTTCCAAATCCCCGCCGCCACCACCCCGTCCTCCGAGTCGCCTAGTACTCGCTGCAAGCTATGACCGGACATGCATTCATCAGCTTCGTCGAACTACCCGCGGTGACCTCACGCGCCCGTCTTGCACATGCTAGGTGTTCGGCTTGTCGGTAGGCACCATATCTAATTTTCGCCCCCTCGTCGTCGTTCATTTGATTGATTGCGTAGCTGTATAATTAGGCTATGGATAGCAATGACGAGGTATGATCCAAACATCCATGGATGAGGAAATCATGACCGCTGCGATGAAGAGGAGCATTTGGCGATCCTCGTTTGTCTTCTTCAACTACAAGCGGACGAGCTAAACAATGCCACTCCCAAACGTGGAGGTTCGAAATTTGGGAGATAGAAGACCAAGCCAAGGCAGAGGATCGAGAGCCATGCCATGCTATACTCGGACAATTTTGCTGAGCATGCAACATGTACCCCAAACGATTTTTGGCGGCGTTTTTATGGATGAAGAATAAATTGTTCACAAAGCCCGTTCATGTTATGAGAGAGTATGATAACTAGTTCGTGGTTGAAACAAGATTGCATTGGATTGGCTAGTTTCTCAACAATTCAGAAATGCACCGCTGCTACTTGCATATGGAGCTCCGGAAGATGCAAAAGACGAGGTTGTCCGTAGCCAACTACAAAATAATCTGATAGAGAATTTGTGAAGGCTTAAAGGACAAGAAAGATGAAAACCGGGCTTGATCTAGTTGAATAATTTTACTTGTATTTTCAACTATCGAGGACTAATTTTATCTGTCTTGAAAACTTGAGACCATGTGTGTAATATGTGGTCAGGATTTTGAATTACGGCCAAAACTATTGTGTTTTCATTCCAAATTTGCTAAAAGAAGATTTAAAAACTATTTTTGTTTTTGTTTGAAGGGCGCGACTGGAAAGAGGCGCACTCTATAGGCAGCCCTTTGTGCCGGTGCACCCAATACTTGTGACACCGAATTGGATGCGCCGTGCGCGGCGCGGCTTCGATGCTCGCTCACATTGTTCTAGACAAATCCTCCCCCCCCCCCCCCCCTTCCCTTCCCTTCCCTTCCCTTCTCTATCATGTTGAATACAAAGAAACAAATACTTTTTCCGTCGCAAAATGAGTGACGTGGGTTTTGTCTAGATTCGGATGTATCTAACACGATTTAGTATATAGGTATATGTGAATCTAAACAAACTCAAGTCACTTATTTTGGATAGAGGGGGTATATGCATTGGCTGAGTCTATGGTGGTGAACTATGTTAGATTGCGTGCTCATCGTGTGATCCCGTCTAGGATGTTAAAAAATTTATGAACTTTGTAAGATTTGCGTGCTCATCTTGTGATCCCTTCTAGGATATTAAAAACAAAAGTAGAAAAAGACATAAAAGTAGAAAAAACATGTTCAGACGAACATTAAAATATACTCCCTACGACTTGACTTGATTTTGTCCAGATTTAGAAGTACTCCTCCGTTTTAAAATATAAGATGTTTTAAATTTATGAAAGGAGTATATTTAGACCATTTTTGTATGTAGATTCATTCAAAATCTAAATGAACCTACACTAAAAGGGGTCTAGATATACTCCCTTGACAGAACTAAAACATCTTATATTTTGAAAAGGAGGAAGTATCTAGCAGTAAAATAAGTTTAGATACATTCGAATCTAGATAAATCTAAGTCAACTAATTTGGGTTGGAACGAGTACAAAATTCGTTGTGTAGACAGGATTATTATAATCTACGTTCATACCAGAGGTAGCCATATTAACACATGTGAAAAAAAAAAGATAGGTTTTATGTGTACCCTCTCTTGCCTCTTTCTCCGAATAGGATTTTGCCCTGCTTTATAGATAAAACCAAACGGCAAATTGATATAAAGTGATGAGGGATTCTCATACAAGTAGATCAAAGATAGACAAGAAAAACTAAGAAACATCCAGCTTACCACCAAAGACGCCTTAGACGAAGAAAACCTGAACTCCATGATAAGGCTCCCAAGAAGGTAACAACGCAATAAAGTGATGTTGCCATCGAGACCACAAGTCTAAGATTTTCACTCAGAGAATGCGGAGAGAGCAGTAACAATGACACCCTCAAGGGATCACGACACCCACGTGTGTCGTCGTCGTTGGCGCCGGAGCGCTAAACGCTCACCACACTTGGAACCTCGGACCATCGAATGTCCCCGAGCCGAGCTTCCAACACGCGACATGGGCGCTTAGCATGCCGAAGCACCGCCAACACCAAGAGCCTCCGACACCCACCCCTCGCCACCCACATGGTCCAAAGGGATGGGCCATCAATGCTGCAACATCACTCCCTGTCAAGACGCACCTGCAGTCCACCTTCCGGAGCCGCCGCCTTGGCGTCCGAGATCTAGCACCTGCATGGCAACACAACACTGCCACGAACGAACTACCGGAACGAGCATGAGAGAATGGTGACAGACAACCAATCCTCAAACAGTGAGGTGGACAGGCAGGACATACCTGCAAGTTGAACCCTCGAGCCTAAAAGGGACCGCTAGGCAGCTGCCAGATCTAGGTACAAGCCCAGGTTCGGCGCCTTGGCCACACCATGGAAAGGGATGGGATCCCATGACGGAAGAGAGCCCCTGAAACCTAGTGAATCGGCAGGGCCTGGCCAACCCAGATCAGGCCCAAAGTGCCGAGATCTAGGCTGAGGCTGACCGCCCTGTCACCACTGGGCAGATCTACCTGTAGCTGTCCAAGGATCGAAGCAGCACCATCCACGTCATCTCCTGCTCTGATGAGGACCGTTGCCACCGCGCTAGGTCACCATCGTCGACCAAGACCTCCTGATCCACCACCACTGTGTTGCCACCTCCACCAGTCTGTAGAGGGAGCGTCGCCATCTGCCGCCACCTCCACTTATGTGAGGTCACCCCTGGCATAGCACGCTGGCCAACATTGCGCTAGGCCATGTCGACCTCCGTTGATCTACACCCTGCCAAGGAGCTCTCCGCCCCACATCGAGCTCCTTGCACCGGGGAAAAGAGAGCTCGTCGCTGCTGGAACCGCGCAGGCTTTGCCCGATAACGCACACTGACGACGGTGGAGGGAGGGGAGAGGGAGTGGGGAGGCGGGATGAGCTAAGGTTTTTTCCCCTATTCGCTCTGAGGCGATCGGGGAGCAGGGAGTATCGCATCTGTTTCCATCTCTAGATCCCTCGTCGAATTTTAGAGATACCTCTCTTGCCTCTTTGATATTCCATGATTACGCCACCATCTTGTCATATTAGTTGACGTAGAAATTGTTAGTCGACATTTCACGCATCCAATGAAGATATCGGTATGTTTAGGACCATGAACAAAGTGTACCATACCAATTTCTTGGCCATGATCAAGAAGTTGGCCTTGTTTGGATAGTTGCCAACTTTTTGGCATCCCAATGCTACTTTACGAGCTCTAGTTTCTAACTCTTTTCATCTCTCGCTCCTTCTAGATCTCGTTTGAGAGTCGCCACCAGAACTCCTCCGATGCCCCTCTCCTTCCTTCTCTCGGGGGGCTCTGCCGGCCAACGTGAGGATGGACTAGGTGGTTGGCTCCTCTTGTACATAGGAGTTGTAGGCTTAGATGTAGGGTTCATGTGTTTTTCCTCAATGGGGCCTAGGGGTAGGACTGTGGCTCTCGGTGGCCAGATCCTCCGTGTCGTGGGTCTCCTCCTCTTCGCTACACGGCGCTGGTGGAAGGTGGTGTTGCAGGCGAGGATGAAGGGCTCGTGCATCCCTCCAAATAAGGTACGTATCGGGGAGCGGAGGGAGTCGTTGGGTCAGGCTTTGCTCTACATGGTGAGCTCCCCCGCCGCGGAGGTGCCTCTAGGGTGGAGGACGAAGGCAGCGGTGGGATCTTCCGCATATTCTCTGAACAAGGCCTCTGCGCGGCATCTCGGGTTGCCGTTTCTGTAGTTTGCTGCTCCACTTCCTCTGTTGGCAAGGTGTTGAGAGAGATCCTGGAACTGCTCTGTTGACGATGGACCTGGGAAATCGTAGGGAAGATGGAGAACTGGCAATGATGTCCATGTCTACTCTTCTTCCATTACATCGATCTCATCCTGCTGCTAGAGCTTCGGACCCAAAAATCAAGTATCTCTAGCGATCTCTTGGGTGGCTAGGGTGGTTCTCTAGCCTCAGTTGGCTTCACTAGAATTTTTTGACGCCCCCTCCTTCAACCTCTGGTGGGAATCCCTTTCAACCTTGCCTGAAGGCGAGGGCACGGTTGGCGATGGTGGCACTTGCATTGCCGACGAGATTGAAGATTGCTCAAGGACCCGATTGCTCTTCTGCACTTTAATTTGGGGTATTTTTTGTAATCTGAAAGGACACTTTTGTATTTTCATCATTCTTTTAGGTCTTTTTGTGGTGTTGTATCATTTTTGTTATATTAAATCCAGTTCAGGGACCTTCGGGTCCTTGTTAAAAATACGAACTCTAGTTTCTCTTTTTAACCAGTATTGGCCAACTCAGGGAAAGTAAGGCCTCAATGGAAAATTCCGCTAGCCAAATCTTTGGTAGGGAAATGACAGGCAAAAACCAAACACACACTCATTCTCACCCCTTTGTTTTTCTCGAAAAGGAAAAAAATCTCAATATTCATGGGTCATGGTAGTGCGAATATTTGGAAACTTTTTTTTGCAAAATTCCATCGATCTATTAATAATCATCAACGACAGTACAACGAGTTCTAAAAGTAATAAAAATTACAAGTAGGTCATTGGACTACCTAGCGACGACTACAAACACTAGCACGAGCCGAAGACGCGCCGTCGTCCTCGCTCCTCCATCACCGGAGCAGGCAAAAACTTATCGTAGTAGAGCTTATTGTAGTAGACGGACGATAAGTCGTCGTGCTAAGGCCCTAAAGGGCCATCGCATGAGAACAGCAACCATCGCCGAAGATGACAAACATAGATCGGAAGAGACTGACCTCAAACCACACGAACAAATACGAAAAAGATCAGATCCCAATGGATTTGTCGGACACACGACTCCACGCGCCCTCCGCCAATGCTAGACGCACCACCAAAGCGAGGATATGACTGGAAGGACCTTATTCTGACTTCAGGACGTAACCGCCGCCTCAACATTTTGAAGAAGACACTAAAAATAGTCTAAACAAAACACCGAGACCTCCCGCCGCGAGAGGCCGTGGTCCGCCACGCCTCCAAGGCCCTAAGGCCGCCGGAGACGAGATGGACCGATGGCGTCGCCGGCGGAGGAAAGGAACCCTAGATGGGTTTAGCTACCGCCTCCTGAGCGCCTCTCTCTTCTCTGTACCGGTTCGATATATGTCCTTAGCCACCACGCATGTTCTCAAGATATCGAAAAAGATATCAGCCACCGGACCACTTCGCAATTCAGGCGAACAAATTTTGAAACCTGTACATTGAAGCCCCCGTTCTAGAACTTAGCACAAAATTTAGAAAAGGTGGGTGCTACAACATAAGTTTTGAAACAAATCTACACCATTCTCATCTTCTCATTTTCATGAAACAATTTATATTTGTGTCTTTTTTCGAAAATTTTACAGGCCTTATTTTGCTAAATTTTACAAAGTGGTTACACCAGATCTTAGTTCATTATTTTTTTAGCAGGAATCTCCAAAGAGGATTGAACTGGTGGGGTAATTTTCCGATCACGTGGTTCTTAGTGTGACATAGAGATAATTATTTGGCTGCCTCAGAAACAACAAAATGTAAGAACAAGCTTGGTCGTGCGCCGTCGAGATGGTTGAAGAAATAACAGGATCTTTTATGGAAGGGCTATGTATTTATTTATTTAATCAATAAAGCCAATTTGTTTGCTCAAATTAGAAGAAAAAATAGAAAACAATCTTGAATTTTTTTTTTTTTGGCCGGGAGAGCTAGTGCATCGTGCATCGAGGAGATGCTCTAACGGTCACATGCCTCGATCCGGACGCTCACTCACGGTCACAGGTCTTGCAAAAGAGCGACACTGTCGTGCCAAGATGCACCCCATCCTTCCATCGATCCCCCCGGCCGTGACAACATTTAAACCCCATGCGATCGATCACAAGTACCTCCCGCCCCGACCCGCGCTTCCTACTTATCCCCGCGCCCTCCATCAGCTCCATCGTCACACTCCCCTCACCCACTTCACTACACCCCCACACTCCAAAACCTCACTCCCTAGCTCCTCCTCGATCCACTCCAAAACTTCAAACTTCAAATCCCCCGCTCCTGCGCACGTAAGTTTCGCGCATTTCTTCTACCTGCAGCTGGTTATTTGGTTCCAATTCCACGATACCGGAATAGTACACTACTGGGTCTGGGTGGTCGACTGATACGTCGTCGCCGTGGTGGTGGTGGTGTATGCAGGAGCTAGCGGAGCGATCATGGAGAGCTACGTGCGGAAGCGGTCGTGGAAGAAGGGCCCGACGAGGGGGAAAGGAGGGCCGCAGAACGCGGCGTGCGAGTACCGGGGCGTGCGGCAGCGGACGTGGGGCAAGTGGGTGGCGGAGATCCGCGAGCCCAACAAGCGCGCGCGCATCTGGCTCGGCTCCTTCGCCACCGCCGAGGAGGCCGCGCTCGCCTACGACGAGGCCGCGCGGAGGCTCTACGGGCCCGACGCATTCCTCAACCTGCCCCACCTCCGCGCCGCCTCCTCCGCCGGAGCCACCGGCGCCGCGCAGCACCGCATGATCAGGTGGCTCCCTGCGGCCGCCGGACTCTCCTCCGGCTCCGGCGCCAGGGCCGCCGCCGCCGTGCCGTCGTACGGCCTCCTCAACCTCAACGCGCAGCACAAAGTTCACGTCATACACCAGAGGCTGCAGGAGCTCAAGCACTCCTCCTCGCCGACCAAGCCGCCCTTGTCGAGGAGGACCCCGCCTCCGCCTCCTCCGTCCGCCTCCTCTCCTTCCTCCACGGTGACCACCAACGCCGTGCCGACCTCCGTGTCGTGCTTCCAAGCCCTGGAGCACGCGATGGCGCCGTACGAGGGCGCCCCGTGCCAGAACGTCGCCGCCGCGGGCTTCGGCGGCGGCAAGCCCCAGCTCGACCTCAAGGAGTTCCTGCAGCAGATCGGCGTGCTCCGGGAGGACGACGCGGGCGGCGCAGCGCTCGGGAAGGATCAGGGTGCCGGCGAGGTGGCCGACGCGTTCGGCTTCGGTGGCGGCAACAGTGCCGCGGAGTTCGACTGGGACGCGCTGGCCGCGGACATGAGCGACATCGCGGCGGGAGGTCACGGAGGTGGCGGCGCGCTGGGCGTGAACGGGGCGTTCCATATGGACGATCTCGACCAGTTCGGCTGCATGCCCATCCCCGTCTGGGACGTCTGATCTTAGCCTCTTAGCCCACGCATAAGCTTTGCTTAACAGTCCGATGGGTTAATTATGTACGAGGTTTAGCTTCAAAGTTCATCTAGTTTGAGGTGTTTGGCATGAATTTTCATCGACCTGCAAGTAAGTTCTACATCTGATACGTCCCTCTATAAGCTTAGCTTATGTACTCGAGTTTTAGATCTATTGCAATGGAGTATATGAGCACATAAACTTCCCGCGCATGAAAATGAGTAAAACATCATGCTTGCAAAACAGCAGAGAAAGCAAATACCAAGGCTATCAGGCTATGCAAATGCAATGGTGCAAGCAATATGTTCTGATCTAGTAACTCGGGATCTACAAACAATTTTATACACACAAAAAACAGTGAGAACCAGGCAGATCATCAGATAAGGGAATTGAAGGATTTGATCCAAAGCAAGATAATCATGCGATCCCATCTCATAAGGAATTGATCCGAAGCAAGATAATCATGCGATCCATCTCAAACATCTCATCAGGAGCTCTCCCGGAAGAATCGAGACAATGACATCAGCAAATGAACTCCACACGCATGAAAGCAGTAGGAAACTTATATCAGACTGGCCACAAGAAAGCATTCACAACTAGTGCAAAACTATGATGGTGGATTGGCGACTATAACACCAAAGGATTGGTGGAGTCAAATGACAAATGCTAGTACCGAGTACCGAACAATAATATTGCATCCTCGTATGCTTGATACCTTGGGACATTTCCCAAATCATTATTGCAGGTATTACATCATCTCACCAGCCACTAGCTTCTCGCTTGTGTTACCGCTACAATGGCAATGAAGGGGTATGTGCTGACACAGCAATGCCCACGTGGCCTACTTAAGACTGAATTATTTTGTCCAATGCAATACCAAATCAAGTTGCCTTTACTTGTATATGAGAGCATCCCGCCCAGGTCCAATACCAATGTAGTGGACTGGAACACCAACGAGCTCTTCTATCCTCTCCACATAACGGCGCGCAGCTTGGGGGAGTTCACTGTAACTCCGAACAGAAGAAATGTCACTGTCCCATCCAGGAAGCACCTCATAGTTGACCTGAAACAAGAGACAACGAATATGAGATTATGAGGCATGCCTAAATACATTTAAGTGTAAGCTGTACTGCCAAATTGGTAATGACATCGGTTTGCAATGGACTTAAAGCGGGTACATTAGCGACTAAACTGTATCTTACAACTAGAGAAAGAAACAACATTTTGCATACAACATAATCATGAATTATTCCAGGGTACTACTGCTCAGGCATGTTACCATAATAATGAATAAAACTGACACATAATGCTTACCTGTACTTGCTCTAGGGTGTCAAGATCCGCTGGGAAGGATTGTAATTTCTGTCCATCAATTTGATTATAAGAAACACCCAGCTTAATTTCTGGTAACCCAGACAGCACATCAAGTTTCGTTAGATTAAGAGATGAAAAGCCGTTGATGTCGCAGCAGTATTTGAGTGCAACAATGTCAAGCCAGCCACAACGTCTTGGTCGACCTGTTGTCGTCCCAAATTCCATTCCAGCCTTCCTAAGAGCATCACCATCCTCTCCAAGTAGTTCTGTTGGGAAAGGACCAGAGCCAACCCTTGTTGTGTAGGCTTTTACCTGCGTGTAAAGTAGTGGGTTAGATAAGAATTATGTCACAGAAAGATGATAGTTAAATTACACTACTTTAAACTTACAACTCCAATCAGGTCACCGATAACCCTAGGGGCGATCCCAAGGCCAGTGCATATTCCACCAGCAGAAGGGCTGGAAGAAGTCACAAATGGATAAGTTCCAAAATCAATATCCAGCATAGTTGCTTGACCACCTTCAACAAGAATTTTCTTCTTCTGCCGGATAGATTCATTTAACACATGAACTGTATCCGCAATGAAGGGCTCCAAACGCTCTGCAAACCTCTTGTACCTATCAACCTCTTCCTTGAGCATGCTTTTGCTGTACTTGAAGCCTTCAAACCTCGCAGCAGCATCTTCAAACAGAACATCAAGCTTATCCCCAAAAGTGTCCATGTGCCTTAGATCACAAACTCGCAGTCCATTTCGAGTGACCTTGCTGGAATAGCAAGGTCCAATGCCTCTCTTAGTCGTCCCTATAAAGGAATTTGCTAGCTCAGTTTCCCTCAGTCCATCTACAGTCTGATGCAGATCAAAGAGCAAATGGGCTCGGTCAGAGACCAGTATTCTTCCATCGCAACTGACTCCATTGGATTGAAGACCATCAATTTCGCCAAAGAAACCTGGAACATGGATCACCGCTCCATTGCCAACAACACAGAGGGTCCCTTCATGGAGAATACCGGACGGAACTAGATGAAGGGCAAATTTCTTGCCTTCAGAGTTGTAGATGGTGTGTCCAGCATTTGCTCCACCCTGTTCATTAAGTAGGAACTCAGATGAACAGGCTACAAAACTTAAGAGAAATGACCAACTGGAATGATCACTTATGCTACATATCAAGAATTTTATTTATAAATACATAAGAGATCATTTCAGAAACAGAGGTCAACCGTGACAATTCAGGAAATCCCGTTGAAGAAACACAAAGATAGGGGAACATAGACTAAACAAGGGAATGGCAATGGCTAAGCATATCAAACTCCAAAAAATGAAGACATGACCTACCAGGAGCTGCAGTAATAGTAGCTTATTATCAAAAAAAATGTCGGTGCAAAGATTGCTAGAAGCGATAAACCACTAGCCTAAAAACTGAAAGAGTAAACAAAACAACCGAAGTATTAAAGAGGCCTAATGCAGATTATGGTAAAACCTCAACCGTGAGTAAGTTAAACAGATCAGGTTGTTCACCCATCAAAACATTACAATCTTGCACATAATATCGCCACACTACAGGGAACAGAGTTGACACCCATCGCTAATCATTATATGCCCAGCATGATCAAACAGCCGCTAATGTTCCAGCCAGCATCACGGAAATGTGAAAAAGAATCAGCTATGCAATAAACAAAAGCTGGGTAAAAGATTTGCAACTTTTACCCCTTGTCTACATGATTCATAGTTCAGATAAATCCAGGCATACTATGCATAATTTGTAACCCAGGCATTCTCAATATTAACACCTTCAAAATGGTAGCATCATTTTTGTGTGGGCTTAAGTATTCAGTTCAAACTACATAGTACCAAAATTTTAGTAAGAAATAATCCTCTTCCAAACAGGCCCTAGAGGCGAATTCTACACACAGATTACTCTAAAATCTGGATCAAACATCAATCCACCAAAAACACCTCGACTCTCATGATCCCATCTGACGAGCGGTATCACAAATTTCCGCTAGAACACGCTGTAGTGCCACCAAGCAGCTCTCAATCGAGGATTAGAACAGCACTAAAATTAGAGCATAACAAAACCGGACCGTGTCTCCTCACCTGGCAACGCGCAACGATGTCGAACCGTGGGGCGAGCACGTCGACGAGCTTCCCCTTCCCCTCGTCGCCCCACTGCGACCCCAGCACGCCGGAGACCTGGCTCAGCGCCGAGACCCTGTCCGCGGCGGCGTCCGCCTCCACCGCGAGCGCGGACGCGGCGACAGGGGCAGGGAGCCGTCTCCTGCACAGGCGTACCGACGGCGGCGCCGGGACAGCCGGGGAAAAGGAATTTCCCCGCCCAGAGGCGGCGGCGGCGGCGGCGGGGTGGTTGAGAGTGGAGAGCGACATGGTCCGAGGGTTTTAGGATGGGGGCGTCAGTGGGGTGCTGTCCTATTTTTGTTTAAATATATATCCCGATTGGACGCGACCACGGGTGGAGGGGGAACTGGATTCTCTTGTGCTCTTGGCTGTCGAACGGTGGAAATTTATACTTGTACCCTAAAAAGTTAATCAAGTTATTTAAAAATGCGACTTTACAACCAGCGATGTCGTTCCAACGGCTGAGATTTCACATAGTTATCTATTGCCTATTTATTTATCATTTTATATCACATGTATTTACATTATGAGCATTTACATTTGCGACGATGTACCATATCTGGTTATTTACGGTTGTTAATTTGTGTGTAATGCATCATATTTGCTCTTCATTCTCATTGATATGTCTTATTTAGTATTTTTGTAAGTATTTGCCAGCCATGATTCTAGATTTTTGGTTCGTGTAATTCCTGATATGCTATTAATCAAGCACTTAACCACGATGCGGCAAGGCCTACACAAGGACTTCAAAAGGTGACAAAATCGGAATAATCCGACTTCGTCTTCTTATTTCTCTTTTCTTGTCTTTTCTTTTCTTTTCCTTTCTTTTCTTGTTTTCTAAAACCCCAAAATTGGGGGCAGGGGTTGATCCAACAAACAGAGTGAGAAGAAAGGATGTAGTTGGGGGAGGGAAGATCAGGCAAGGAGAACAGATATCCTAGTCCTTTGACCCCTGGAAAGCCAGCACTCTGAGTGAGCTACTTGTGAAAGAGCGAAGGAAAGTGCACAGTCGAGACAGCTAGCTTACTTAAGTAAAGTGAGCAAGCGTAATGGCTCGAGAGCGAAAGATAAGAGCGTAGCGAGTATCGAAGCGTTGTGAATTGAGAAGAAGAGACAACTCGGGGTTGGGGACTCTTCTGTTTGGTCCCTTTGTTTGAGTAGTGGCCAACCCCGATATAGATTAGGAGAAGCGATAATCGAGAAGACAGATGGAATTCTAGGATTATCCTTTTGGGCGAAGACTTTTATGCAGACTTCTTCTGGATTATGCTCGATAAAAGGAATGAGAGAACCTCCAATAGAAAAATATTGGAAAGGAAAAATACTTCTAACAGGAATCTGTTCCCAGGCAATAGTCAGAAATTCTTGACGATAAGATTGGGATAACAATGCGCTTGGAGATTTAAAAAAGAATAAATTAGTTAAAGCACGAACCAAAAATCATGAGAAGAGGAGAGAATAATCAGCAAAGAATTAATAGAGAGCATTTCCTAAATGAAAAACTAGATAGGTTGGAGCACCAACAGAAAAAAAACTGCATGGAAGCAAAAGGCACAAGGCACATGTTAAATTACTAGATATGAGAATATTGCATTTTTCATGCCTTTGCATTAGACAGGAGGAGGAACACTATAAATCGATCAAGATGATGAGCCATGGTTTGAGAATGCGAACCAGCTACAAGAACACATAGAACTATTTCTTCATATTCTATTCACCAACTTGTCAAAATAATAAGGAAGTTTTACATGCAGTCCAGCCAAGAGTGGCACCACAAATGAATGAAACTAGATGGACCCCGCGCGCTTTGCCGCGTTCTTCCTCTGCTATTGGCATTTAAATTCTTTGGTAGAGACACTTGTTTGCTGGAGTATATAAGATTTTGTATTTGGTCCATTGTGCTCTATGATTGTTCCATCAGGATCACCCGTAGCTAACCCCACTGACATAGATCACATCATGGCAAAAACAATGACGTCCATAGCAAAAACACTTCGCAAGGCAGTAGTGAACCCAACCAAACCAAGAACAACAAATACGTGAGATGTGCACGATGAACCTAAGACGACTCACCTGACTGCGCAATCGAATCACCACCGGAGATCATCGCTACCGCATAGCACATGCAAACACCAAGTTATATAAACAACCAACAAGATACTCGATGAAATGGAAAAGAAAGACTTGGAAAAGGCAAGCACCATAAAATAAAATACCAACACGTTTCGGACCGCGCAGACCATACGCTGGGCCGTGCGACATCCATCCAATGCAGCAACAAATAGACGATCCTAGGCACACCAGCCCCAAATCTTTCGCACAAGGAACAACAACAAAACTCAGAGCATGCAACACCAAGATGACACACTCGTTGAACCACCAATGGCACACACAACACACTCACAATGACAGGAACTAACTCGCCATATGAATCGAAAGAAATCGACCCTGGACCCACCGCCCCGTGGACCCCAACCATACACGTGTGCTGACCAAAATGGTAATAGAAAAAAAATATCACATAATTAAGAAAAATCGTCTACAAATAAGCATCTAAGGCACCCCCAAATCCAGAAACCCACAACACATCCACGCACTTGCATCGACCAGCTATCAACCGCCTTAACGACCACCACCATAGATCCACATCACACATGTCCAAACACGGAACACACCACATGAACCGTGCCACAGGAACCAGTCCCGACAACAACATTGAAAAAACACGGAGTAGAGAGCATAGGAAACGACCTTGGGTAGGAAGAATCCCCAAAGAACACGCATGAACGCAACGGCCACCCCTAGAACCAGCGCGCACCGATAAAGCTCAGGAAGCAGAGAAGGAGGAATTCACCGCATCGCCAAAGAAAATCCACCACTACAACAAGAAGATCAGAAGAGAAACCAACCTAGTAGTCAAAACAGTGATGAATCGACACTGTGCCACGTGCCTTTCTTCCATGTAAAACACATTCGTGGCTACAAATGGCACGCCGTCACACACACACGCACACACGCACGGCTCGCACCAACCAGTACGTCCATCCAAGGGATTACATCCTGAGAATTAGGGCCAACAGAAAGAACAAAAGTGAAACAACTACAATAACCCAATTCCACGGACAGGAAAGCGACAACACACCGATAGGCATGCCCTAGCTATTGGGACACGGCCCATCCAACCACTGGCCACCAATCCAATGGGTAGCGAAATGTAACCACTATATTCCGCTTATAGCAAGGTGGAGCACCGACTCGCCCTAAGAGACAGCCTCCTGCATGGGCTGGCCCAAGTTCTTTCTTCGTGTCACTATTGTATTTCAAATATTTCTGGCACATGCTCGTTTGGGCAGTACTCCTTCCTGTTCGAATTTTTTTAGGACATTTTCTTCTTTCTTTTATTTTCTGTCTTTGTTTCTTACTTTCTTCTAACTTGTCTCTTCAATTCATCATGGTTCTTTTATTTTTTATTTCATTTTCCACTAAATTTTTACTTTTTTTTCTTTCTTTATTTTTTCCTTTTCACTCATGTTTTATTTTCTTTTTCCTCCTTTTTAATCATATTTTTTCTTTTAAAGACATAGAAATATTTGTTGTCAAACATATAAAAATATTTTTAGTCTTATGAACAACATGAACATTTTCAGATCGATGAACATATTTTTAAACCAATAAATATTTTTTAAACTCGTGAATATTTTTTTAAACCGATGAACAAATTTTGAAATTATGTGAAATTTTTCAGAGTCGCCAGAATTTTTAAGACCAGCAAACAATTTTTTCAAACCCATGGATGTTTTTCAGAATTATGTGAACACCTATTTTCAGACCTGTGATAAATTTTCGGACCATCGAACATTTTTTCAAACCTGTGAAAAGTTTTTGAAATTATACAAACAACTTTTTGCAGACATGTGAGAGTTTTTCTAGAGCGATAAACATCTTTTTTTCAACCTCGTGAACAATTTTCAAAATTACGTGAACATCTTTTTTAGACCAGTGAGATTTTTTTTATAATCAATGACCATTTTTAAAAGTACATTTATTTAATTTTTTCTAAGCGAACAATTTTATCGGTACAGGTGAACACAATTCATGTTCTCAGAATGAATATTTGTGTAATTGCTAAACAATTAATATACTTTTGTTAGCTAATCGGTTTTATGAGATAAGTGCAAATAATAATAATCATACCTCCATGTGTATATGCGACATGCAAAGGGGCCCACCCATGGACACATCATGAGCAAAGGAGAGCCCCTCAGTGTAATTGCTAAACAATTAATATACTTTTGTTAGCTAACCGGTTTTATGAGATAAGTGCAGATAATAATAATCATACCTCCATGTGTATATGCAACCGAGGTGGACGGCCGTACTCAGTATTTGATTATGCACATGCCATTTGCTCAATTGTGAACAGCATAACACGCATGCAAAGGGGCCCACCCATGGACACATCATGAGCAAAGGAGAGCCCCTCAATTCAAGGGAACTTAGATCTCTTCAGAGATTCTCCATTCGGTCACTATAATGTTCGTTCAACATAACAGTTGGCTAGAACTAAAAGAGTTACAGCTAATTGCACAAGGCCATCAAGGTTCATCTTCTGTCATCGAGGATAATTCTAAAATTTGGAAGAAACATTGGGTTAGTAAAGAATCAAGGAAGATGATGATAACAGTTTGGAGATTTGCTCATGAGTGTCTCGCAAGCGGTCTATCAATTTAAGAAGCGACATATCCCGGTCCCAAGTTCACCTATTTAATCAACATGAGACTTTACTGTTTTTCCCTTTTGATAATGAGGTTTGGCAAGAAGTGAAATCTAATCACCTGATACATCTACAACGCAAGGCTTTCACCTCTTCCAGAGTGTGGACGATGGACTTCATGGATCGATGTTCTAAAATGGAAGCCACACTGTTTGATGGTGACAATGTGGCATATATGGGATGTTAAAAACAAGTATCGTGAAGGTGAAGACATGATGCACCTAATTCTATTGCTGTAAAGATCAAGGCATACATTGATATGATCCATGTACACGTTTACAAGCTGAAGACTAACAACATGCGTGAACCCTATGAGGCTTGCTTCGGTACCCCCCCCCCCCCCCCCCCGAAAAATTTTGATTGGAAAATCGGCTTACCGGTTTAGGTCGTTATTTTTTTTGTACCGGTATGCATATCTAAGATATTATGTACATGTCGTGCGTAATGAAAAAAAGATTTGCCGCTCCCACATGCGGTTCTGAAGCAAATGCCGTTCCACGTTGCATCTCGATCATTACCACCTGCGTCGTGCTCCTCCGATCTTGATCGAACCGCATCTCCTGGACAAACCGTACGACGCTGACAGAAGGAGAACAAGAGGTGGCCTCTCTCGTGTAGCCGCAGTAGATCGGAGAAGATTTGGACGAGAAAGAGGATGGGGATGGAGGCGACGGGGCCGGCAGTTCCTTCATGTGGACCGACCGTCCGGTATCCGTATTTTACTCAGCAAAGTATGCATATGGAGTCGCGCATACGGATTAAAACAAACTGATCGGATCCGTAACCACCGAAAAAACCGGTTATTCCCTGAATGATTCCATATGACGCGGGGGGAGGGGGTACCGAAGCAAGAGTAGAACCCTATTCTTCATCACCAAAATGGTTTCGCCGCCAGAGGGTATGATACTTGTCAACGTGTATGAAGCTATTTTTTGCAACCACAAAACAAATGGGTGTTGTGTAGGGTTTCGGAGCAGAAAACAAAAAAATTCTAACTACATGAACACTAATACCGGGATCTATACTATGTAGACATAAGTAACGGAAAGGGGAGATGGTATCCATACCCTTAAAGACCGAGGAGCGCCTTACGCAGGAAGGCGTATGTTGATGAAGACGAGCAGCTCCAAGCGCCCCAAGTGTGGCGCCTCCGAATTACTACACACGTTTGGTGTAGGTGACGTCTCCCGAGCTCCGATGCAGCCGAGCAGCGGAAGAAGAAAGATGGTGAACCGAAGATCACACGACAGTAGTGTGAAGGTGGAAAACTCAAAACCCCAAGGTCCTATCCAATATTACAGAGAGATCCTCAAAGGAAATTAGAGAGAGAAGAGATAATGGGATGATTTCGAAGGGGAGGGGTGACCCCTATATATAGTGGGAGGGGAGGGGCACCACCCAAGGGGCAAGCGACATGGGACTATTCCCACAGCCGCCGACCACCAAGGGGGCTGCCCACCTAGGTGGGCCCCACGTGGGGAGCCCACTAGGGCCTGGCCAGCTGGCCCTCCTTCCTAGGCGCCTTGCCTCTTTGGGCTCCCCTCCGGGTGGGGACTGTTACCCTGCAGTACCAAAGTTCGCGGACGAGTGCACCGCGGTACCTAAGTTACCTGAAATTGCCACGTTTCAAAATTTTGGGCCGCCAACTACCGAGAGGGGCCATTTCGATGCAAATTCATCTCACCCCTACCAAATCCAAACATTCCGTGAAACTGCCCCATGAAGTAGACGGTTGGGACCCCCATGTCAGTAATATTTCCGTGACGCGAGCGCCAACGCGGCAACCACGTAGGCGAAATGAGAGACTAAAGGAGCATGGTGCGTTGACCAAATTCACAAATCCACTCCCTCCCTCCTTTCGCATGAACCCTAGCACCGGCGACGTCGAAATCCCCTCTCCAACCAAAATGATCTCTTTGGGCATTTGACTTCCGGTGCCAAGTTGCTGCGCCTACTTGCTGCTACCGAGCTCTAATGTCGAATGTCGTGCCAGCCGTTGCGACGATCTAGCTCGCCTCTACCGTCGACGAGCTGAGCAGCACGAAGGATGGCAGATCCATTTGCCGAGGAAGAAGTACTTCTGGCTAATTGCGGGTGAGCTACTCTTCTCTTTGCTATTCGCACTACCTATAACTGCTAGCTAGCTATTGGCATTACAGATATATATCGAACATAGAATTGTTTGGTAGCACGACGCTGACAAACAATTCTTATCTTTTGTCTCCAATTTTCTGTCAAGTAGGATCTCCGCTGAACCCAAATACACAGTTCGGGTCACCATCTGCAGCTACCACATTAAATTAGCAGATGGGAAGACCACGTGGAAACAAGCTCACAATCTGAAGATGGAAGTAGCGCATGTGCAGTTATGCACTATCCCTGGTTTGGTTGCTGATGTGCGTGAACTTGCTGAAATAAGGCCGGAGCAGACTGCACAGTTCAACATCCTTGATGAACGAGGCTTCAAGGTTCCTATAGCGTGTGACAATCAGATAATTGGGTTGATGAAACAGCATGCTGGGCTTCGCGTGGTTATACTGATTTGTAACATACTGGATTAGGAAGCTCCTGCTACTGGGAGTTGCCTAGCTATTATTGGACATGGAGGTCTAACTTGAACCCCTGCTGTTGTTGAGCAAAATGCGGTTCCTCGTCCGTGACATGCTTCTGTCAGGCAACCTCCTCGTAGGAGTCTCCGTATTACCGTTGTGGAAAACTCTGCTCTGGAATCTGCTGGTACTGGTCGTCCCCGTCCCTGTGGTGTTGTTGCTCCGGCTGCTGCTCACCCAATCCATGTCGCCGTTGAGCAAACTAAGGCTTCCGGAGGCTGCCCCGCTATTGTTGCCAAGACCGCCGCCTTGTGTGCTGCTCCTCCTCGAAACCGTCCTCAAGTTGTGTGAACCCGTGCTCTGGAATCTGCTGGTACTAGTCGTCCTCGTGTTGTTGTTGATCTGGCCGCTGTTGAGCAAACTAAGGCTTCCGGAGGCTGCCCCACTATTGTTGCAAAGACTGATGCCTTGTGTCCTCCTCGAACCCGTGCTGAGGTTTAGTAAGCTGTTGTCTAGAGCCAGCTCATGGTCTGGACTCTGCTAGCACTCGAAACACTGCTCTTGTGGGAACTGCTCCTGATCGTCGATGTGGCATGACAGCAGCTGATCCTATTGTGGCTGCCGTTAGAAGGAGTCCTACCTATCCACCATGTAATGTAGCTCCCGCTGCTAAGGGCCCTCGCCTTGCTCCTGGTCCTGGTACTTCCACCAAGGTTGATCCAGCTAACGATGATGTTGGTGATGGCGACAGTGGCATTGGGGCTGGGTCTAATGGTGTCGCTCCACCTACCGAACCTCTCGGAGGTTTCTATCCTGAAGAACCTGATGATGGCAAAGTAATCGTTCATATTGGTGTCGCGGATTATACTGCAAAATTAGATGATGGCACAGAAAAAATCTATGACGAGTTTGATGTAATCCTTGGCATATACGATCCTGAAGTGGTAGAGTTATCTGACCTGATGGCATCGTTACGTGTGAAGGTGTTGTGGGGGTCCTCCCAGGAAGCACGTTTGTTATATTTTGGTTACAGGAGAAAAAAGGTTATCGAAGTGAAAGATGCGAGGGATTTAGTCGTACCGTTTACAAGGAAACATTATAGAGATGAAGTGTACTTCCACTTGATAGTGCAAATGGTTGGAGAGGAATTGGAACTCGACAATAGAGATGATGGACTTTTAGAAGGCATGCGTGACCTAATCCATGGCATCACTAGGGCTGGTGCGACTGAGGGTAGCTTCGAACAAAGGAGAGTCTTACAGAGGAGCGTCATAAAGAGGAGCAGGAAGAGCATCCCCAGAAAGGGCACCCCGAAGAAGAATGTCACCAAGGAGACCATGCCAGAGAAGAGGACGCCCAAGAGTCGCACGAAAAAAGGCACCATGCCGCAGAGTACACCCCTGAGATCCAGTCAAAATGCCACACCGAATGGTAGCAGCAAAAACGCTAAGAGGGCTAGCGCGGTGGTGAACAGTCCTAGGAGTGGTAGCAAAGAGGTGAAGACGGCCAGCACGGAAGCTACAACACCCAGTGGGAGCAGAAAAAAAAATACTAATTTGGAGCAGAACCACGCCGCTGTCAGGAAATAATGCCAGCACGAACGAGAACACGCCCAATAGTAGCAGCAAAAGGGCTAATTTGGAGCGGAACACGCCGCTGAGGTCAGGCAATAATGCCAGCACGAAGGAGAACACGCCCAATAGTAGCAGCAAAAGGGCTAATTCGAAGAAGAACACGCCGCTGAGGTCAGGCAATAATGCCAGCACCCTGGAGCCAACACCCGTGAGGGGAGGCAGGAAGGAGATCACACCCAAGAGCGGCAGCAAAAAGCCTAGTTCGATGGGAATGGAACACAGATGTCAAGCCCTACTGATACCATCAGGAAAGATTACATCAGGAAGGAGGATATACACAAGAAGAGCAAGAGGGTTCTGTACAGTCAAGATGAAATTGATTTTGACTGTTGTTTGTCCACTGAAGTACCTGGGATGCGTGCAAATGTAAGACCACCCCATGTGGTTGCAGCAGAACCAACCGAGTGTCTTGGAGAAAACAGAGTTGCCGGTGAGGTGGATTGGGGCAATGTTCCGGTCCATCCGGGTGGAGACGATGGTGCAGCCCCACCCATGGGAGTCAATATGATGTGTGCAGTACTAGGCATTAGAGACGATGGCCAGGATTCTGAATCAGATGAAGAAGAAGGCACTGTATAGGATCAAGAATCTGGTGATGATGAAATAGATGAGGAACTTAACAATGAGGCTGGTATTCTAGTCGATGATTTGGGTGTTGAAGTAGAAGAAATGAAACATGACCACGAGTATCCTATAATTTCGGTCGGCACCGAGTTCAGTAGCATGCATGAGTTCAGGATGTCGTTCCGGCATTTTTGTATCAAGGGGGAGTTCGACGTTTATCGACTGAAGAACACTGCCTAGAGGTATGAGGCCGTTTGCAAGTTAACGTGGATGAATGGACGGGCCGAGGTACATTGTCCATGGAGGATCATAGCAAGAGCCTTACTTGCGTCGAAGGCAATTAGGGTACTAGGGTAATGAATGCAGCAAACCATTAGAACTTTCTCTCTTTTCACTCTATAACTACAATTGTTGTGCGATATCTTTCTAGCAACTAGTCGACTCAGCTTATCTTTTAAATGAATCTGTGTTGCAGGTGAACAAAATGGGCCCTCCACACATGTGTCCGACAGGCAGCAAACTGAAATCCTCAATGGATGATACAGAGTGGGTGGCTATGCAATCTATGTCCATACTAAAGGATAAAACCAAGGAGACCGCGAAGAATATTCAGACTAGCCTCGGTTCTAAATACAACATTGTCCTATCGTATTACACGGTTTGGAAAGGTAAAGAGAAAGCTCTGGGGGTCTTGCATGGGGATTGGACCAATAGCTTCAGGATGCTGTAAAACTTCAAGGCGGAGATACAAGCTAGGTATCCGAGGAGTGTTGTGGAGATTGACACCGAATCAATACGTGGTAAAATATATTTTAAAAGATTTTTCATGGCGCTTAAACCTTGCATCTAGGGATTCAAGGACGGATGTAGGCCGTATCTGAGTGTAGACAACACTATCCTAACTGGCAAATGGAAAGGCTGTCTGCCATATGCCACATCACTTGATGGTCACAACTAGATGTTCCCAGTGGCATTCGGGCTATTTGACACAGAAACGGAGGAAAACTGGGTCTAGTTTATGAGGCAGCTCAGGAGATCAATAGGCCACATGGATCCATTGGCTATATCCACGGATGCATGCAAAGGGCTGACGAATGCAGTGAAGGAGGTGTTCTCGCGAGCTGAAGGTAGAGAATGCCATGCCCATATGATGCTCAACTTGTACTCACACTATGCAGGCATCGTATTTTGTTACATGTTTCCTGCTGCTAGAGTTTACAAACCTAGTAGCAGCGAATATTTTATGAGAAAGATTTTTGCGGAAGCCCTTGAACTTCCAGAGTACTTAGCCATCCATCATTCGCAGCTATGGAAGAGGAGTCAATTCAACCCTGACATCAAAATTGATTGCATAAACAACAACCTTGCAGAATGCCTGAATAACTGGGTGAAGGAAATAAAAGTGCATCCTGTTCATATCTTGATGGACAACATACGTGGTATGATCATTAAGTTGTTAAATATAAGGAGAGAGATCAGTAGGAGACTTAGAGGACATATGCTACCGCCAGTTGTACAACAACTGCACAAGAGAAGCCGAGGACTTGCTCATCTTAAGGTTCTCCCGTCAACCAGCAGCAGTTGTGAGGTGGTCGATATGTCCAAGAGTGGCAAAAGGGATGTTGTGAACATGCAGCTGTGAGAATGCACCTGCTTAGAGTGGCAGCATACCGGGAAACCTTGTGACCACGCCTTGGCCTTCTTGGTGAAGAAAAGAACTCTACCACATTTGGATCAGTATTTATCAGACTACTACTCTATGGAAAAGTTCAGAGCTGCGTACGCTGGATCCGTCGAGCCATGTACAGACCCATCTCAGTGGCCTCAAGTCCAACTGTCTTTCGAGCTTTGCCAGCTAGTTACAAAAGGGGCAGAGGAAGACCTTAGGTGAATAGGTTTAAGAATTTTCTCGAGAAGAATGGTTCGGCTTTCTATGCAACCAAGAAGGGCAAAACAGATGCAAGACCTGCCATCTTATAGGCCATAGAGCAGCGGGATGTCCCCTTAATGCTCCCAAGCCTAGGTATGAGATGGTACATTCACAAAAAAATTATTTATAGTCTGTATATATAAGGTAGTAATCCATGTACTAGTTTTTTTACAGGAAGCGCAAGGTAAGAAACAAGACAGCCGACTCAGTGATTTTGCTGCGGGAAGAAAACCAAAATGAGTGGAGTGATGATGCTGGACAAGATTCTGGTGCCGATTGGCCTGACTTCCCTCGACCCGGAGATGCAGGGTACGTGAAGGTAAAAAAATTGGCACCCAGGAAGAGGAAGAAGGCAGGAGATGAAGAAGCCAGTGGACGTGAAGGCAAGAGGAAGAAAGTTGGCACCCAAGCAGAGAAAGAAGGCTAGCAGTGTAGAAGCCTAATGATGTATTGAACTTGAACCTATATACTCCCTCCATCCCAAGGCTTAAGGCATATAACTTTTTTTAAAAGTCAAGCCTTGTAAAGTTTGACCAAACTTTTAGAAAAAACTATCAAGAACTATTATATTATATAGATACCATGTGAAAATATGTTTCATGATGTATGAAAGGGTATGGATTACGTCGTGTAAATATTAATATTTTTCTCTAAAAACTTGGTCAAACTTTAGTTGGTTTGACTTTTGAAAAAAGTTATATGCCTTAAGCCTTGGAATGGAGGTAGTATGTAGTTCGGTTAAACACTGGAGCTGTGTGCGTGGAACTTGCCGGGCGAAACAATCTGCCTCTCGTACTCGAAGTAAAATGTATCGCGACTTTAGGATTGGATACGACTGAGGCCACTAGTTGAATCCGAAATTGTGACTGTGCCACTACTATCTGAACAATCGCGATAGCTGAGCGGTTAAGGGGTCTCCAAAATTGATGGGTGTTAGTGCCACAGACATGAATTATTTATAGACGCTTAATAAATCCCTGTTATTGGCATTACACTTATGATAAGTTTCTGGGCTGAAAAACAAGTTCTAAGCTGGCTGCTACACTCCACAAAGCAGCAACTTATTTTAGCTGCTGGACAACGACATGGCAACATAAACTGCAAATGCAACAGATAATGCCCAGATAATGAGGAAATTGTTTCCACTATCTGGCCTAATCTTGAGCCCGTCTGTCTCACCACCTCCCTGCCCCTGCCTCCCCTGCACCTGGCGAAGCTCCCGGATCTCTCGCTCCATCGCATGAATCTCCTCTTTCTTGTCCCACACAGCATCACGCAGATCCTAAACAAGCTCTCTGTGAAAACCTGTCAGTGGCTTTTCGATCCACACAAACTTGTCACAGCCAGTCCCCCTCCCTTCCTGCGAAGTAGATCGAAGGAAACACAAAAAAAGAATTACATTACGCTTTTCGGATCCGGGTTACCATTGTACCTACAGTAGGAACTTACCGCTCTGATGCTGCAGTTGCTGAATTTTCCTGCAGTATTTTCGTCGGTCCACGAAATCCATCTCGGCATCTTCTCACCGCACAAACATAGCATATCGGGGTAGTAATTGTAGGGAGCCCTCCGGTACCTGATGGGGGCACCCGCCTGACGGCGTTGAGCCTACCCTGATTCTGCCCGAGACGAACTGCACGAGCTGCAAGCCATGAGCGAGGGGAGCGAGGGCAGAGGAAAGAGGAGCCTTTGGATGTCAGGGTAGTGGTGAAGCGTGATTTATCCCCACTTAATAACTCGGGCAGAATCCTACCGTCCACATTCGGCTGACAGGTGGGGGACCTAGCGTGTGGACTTGTCAACCAAACCTCGCGCCTTCGTGGTTCAAAAGCCCTCTCGCGCGCATTGGACGAAATTTTTTGGCACCTTTCCCGCGTACATATCACTGGGAGTCCTTGCTCAGGAACCAGACACGCCTGGCCCACAATCTTACTCCCTCCTAGGAACTTGTCATGGCTCGCACCGGCAGATCCATCTGCTCCATCTCTTCTAGTAGGGCTCGCTGCGGCGGATCCACCCCAAGATCCTACCATCGCAGTATCAAATGGCCATGGTTTCTTGAGAGGAGCGATGATGCTACGTATCCGAGCTCGGCCCCTCCTACCTGTAGAAGGACTGATGTGGCGTCGATCTCGAGTAGGAGCCGCCAGGCTTGACGGCGCTCGGTCCACGCCAACCCCGTCACCTTCATCATTGTCGATTCTGATGTGGAGGACGACGGGGACGAAGCTGTGCAGAACGCCATTGTTGCCTCCTTGGCGAAGGGCAAGCCACGGGGGAGTGGATGTCGCTAGGAAGGGCACGAAGGTGTCACCAATCGAGGTGGACTCCGACGACAGCGGTGTGATGTGGGTTTAGATGTTGTTTATGATGGTTGCAGTTTCGGTTGTGTTTAGTGCGAGTACAATTATTGTAATGGGTTTGTCGAGCTATATTGAGAAATATGTGCAATAGCAGCGTGTGAGTGCTTCCACTTTAGAAACTGTGTCTGTGCCATTTGCATGTTTCATTATCAACGTAGATTACATGTAAACAATCCAACGAAAATCAGATTACAACCATCAGACGGGAGTGGCAGGATGGAAGAGACGTTGGGACAGAGGCTTCAAGGGGAAGGAAGAGAAGGGGGCGTGACACTAGCAGGTGGGCCCTCGGAACACGTGACACTGACATGCGGGGGCGGGAGCACACGGTATCGCTAGTCTGTCTAGAGCAAGCAGACTTTGCAACGTGACAACAGCAAGCTGATTGGACCAATAACTCGTCGAATTATTAAGTACTAAAAACTACAATTAGGGTACATTTGCACAACACGTATGCTCTACGCACCTGAGAAGCATCGCTTAAGTCTAACAGTAACGACAACATAAGTACTACATTTCCCTGTCGGTCTTCTCGATACAAATGTAGAAATGCATCTGCCTGTTCGGTCCAGCATCGACAAGGTACTGAGATGGCACACATAGGATCGACCTTAGGTCCGCATACTCCACCTCCCGCGGCGTCGGGCAGCTCGGCGCCTCGGCTAGCACAAGAATGCTATCGGACGACGGCGGCTAGGCGTTCGCCCACAGGCGCACCGTGTATATGGGATAGGCGCACGAGACCGACCTGACGCATACGGCACAAACGACGGTGGGCCGGGATCTGGTTCTCGGAACACCGGTGGTGATGGTCAGGACGAAAACAGAGCCGTCCCCCTGGAAAATTAGCCGGCGGCGTGCCGAGTCAGTGAACGGCACCTACTCTTGGAGAAGTTGGGCTTGCCCATACACGATCCTAATCACTTTGATCAAGTGCTCCTCTGCAAGGTGGACGACGAGCTCTGCCGGCGGGCCAGTGTAGTTGTAGCCTGGCTCCGTGCAGGAGCACGCGCCGTGCGGGCACACGAGCTCGTGGAGCAGGAGCTCGTGGTAGGAGTAATGGCGAAAGCACCCTGGGTGGGAGCACACGAGCGGGACATCGCTTCGAAGTTGCGCGCGAGGATCTCTAGATTCTTGGGCTGTAGCATCTGCCACATCTGAAGTTAATCGAGAAATCGGAAAAAAGATCAGCAGTTAGATTGGCGAATAGCAGGAATATGTAGGATAAGTTCAAAAGCTTGTAAAATGATTTCTTAGCATTAAGGTAGCGACCCAAGAATTGGCGGATGGGAGTGAAGTAGGGAAGTGGCTTCGAGGGGAAGGAAGAGAAGTACGGGGAGGAAGAGAAGTAATGGGGACGTGACACAGGGATATGGCCCACTGAACTCGTGATTCGTGACACTCGCAACAGGGGAGCGCTTGGTGTTGCCAGTTTGTTTAGAGCTAGCGTGGCCAATCATGCCACAGAACAGCCTACTCGCAGATTGCTCTCATGAAGACCATCCCAATCGTCCAAGTGCCCTGATCGAACGTTATGTAACAATCGTCAAGGAGAACAACCGTGTTAGGGCATGCCTTCTAGAAGACTCGGTCTAACGGCCACCCATTGAGGGGCTAAGGTTAGGGCTCTCCTAAGGTTAGGATCCATATGTGGTTTATGGAAAGAACACACATCCAATGACACTGGTGGATCCTTATGTGGTTTGTGAGAATAACACACATGCAATCACACTGGGTGGATCCATATGTGGTCTATGAGAGGAACACACATGCAATGACACTAGTGATATGTGATTTGTGAAAAGAACACACATGCAATGACTCTAACTGTGGTTAATGAAAAGAGCAAGCATGCAATGACACCGGTGGATCCATGTGTGGTTTGTGAGAAGAACACACATGCAATGACACTAGCTATGGTTCATGAAAAGAACATACATGCAATGACACCGGTGTATCCTTGTGTGGTTTGTGAGAAGAACATACATGCAATGACTCTAGTTCTGGGTCATGAAAAGAACACACATGCAATGACACTGGTGGATCCATGTGTGGTTTGTGAGAAGAACAGACATGCAATGACTCTAGATGTGGTTCATGAGAAGAACACACATGCAATGACACTAGTGGATCCATGTGTGGTATGTGAGAGGAACATGCATGCAATGACACTAGGTGTGGTTCATGAAAAGATCACACATCCAATGACACTGGTGGATCCTTATGTGGTTTGTGAGAAGAGAACACATGCAATGACACTGGTTGATCCATATGTGGTTTGTGGAAAGAACACACATGCAATGACTCTGGTGGATCCATGTGTGGTTTGTGGAAAGAACACACATGCAATGAACACTGGTGGATCATATGTGGTTCATGACAGGAACACACATGCAATGATATTGGTTGATCCATGTGTGGTTTGTGGAAGGAACACACATGCAATGACTTAAGTGGGTCCATGTGTGGTTTGTGGAAAGAACACACATGCAATGACTCTGGTTGATCCATGTGTGGTTCATGATAGGAACACACATGCAATGACATTGGCTGATCCATACGTGGTTTGTGACAATAACACACATGCAATGACATTGGTTGATAGTGTGGTTGTGGAAAGAACACACATGCAATGAATAAAGTGGGTCCATGTGTGCTTTGTGAAAAGAACACACATGCAATGACTCTGGTTGATCCATGTGTGGTTTGTGGAAAGAACACACATGCAATGACTCTAGTGCTGGTTTTAGTATAAAAACACACATGCAATGACTCTGGTGGATCCATATGTGGTTTGTGGAAAGAACACACATGCAATCACACTAGTTGATCCATATGTGGTTTGTGGAAAGAACACACATGCAATGAACACTAGTGCATCCATAAGTGGTTTGTGGAAAGAACACACATACAGTGAACACTGGTGGATCCATAGGTGGTTTGTGAAAAGAACACACATGCAATGCCATTGGTTGATCCATATGTAGTTTGTGAAAAGAACACACATGCAATGACTCTAGTGGATCCATATGTGGTTTGTAGAAGGAACACACATGCAATGACCACTGGTTGATCCATCTGTGGTTCATGACAGGACCACACATGCAATGACACTGGTTGATCCATATGTGGTTTGTGGAAAGAACACACATGCAATGACTCTAGTGGATCCATGTTTGGTTTGTGGAAAGAACACACATGCAATGACACTGATGGATCCATATGTGGTTTGTGAAAAGAACACACATGCAATGACTCTAGTGCTGGTTTTAGTATAAGAACACACATGCAATGACTCTGGTGGATCCATATGTGGTTTGTGAGAAGAACACATATGCAACGACTCTAGTGGGTCCATATGTGGTTTGTGGAAAAGAATACACATGCAATCAACAATGGTGGATCCATAAGTGGTTTGTGGAAAGAACACACATGCAGTGAACACTGGTGAATCCATATGTGGTATGTGAAAAGAACACACATGCAATGCCATTGGTTGATCCATATGTGGTTTGTGAAAAGAACACACATGCAATGACTGTAGTGGATCCATATGTGGTTTGTGGAAAGAACACACATGCAATGACCACTGGTTGATCCATGTGTGGTTCATGACAGGACCACACATGCAATGACACTAGTTGATCCATATGTGGTTTGTGGAAAGAACACACATGCAATGACTCTGGTGGATCCATGTGTGGTTTGTGGAAAGAACACAGATGCAATGAACACTGGTGGATCCATATGTGGTTCATGACAGGAACACACATGCAATGACTCAGGTGGATCCATGTGTGGTTTGTGGAAGGAACACACATGCAATGAAAACTGGTGGATCCATATGTGGTTCATGACAGGAACACACATGCAATGACATTGGTTGATCCATATGTGGTTTGTGGAAAGAACACACATGCAATGAACATTGGTGGATCCATATGTGGTTCATGACAGGAACACACATGCAATAACCACTGGTTGATCCATATGTGGTTTGTGGAAAGAACACACATGCAATGACTCTAGTGGATCCATATGTGGTTTGTGGAAAGAACACACATGCAATGACACTGATTGATCCATGTGTGGTTTGTTAAAAGAACACACATGCAATGACTCGAGTGGGTCCATATGTGGTTTGTGAAAAGAACACACATGCAATGACATTGGTTGATCCATATGTGGTTTGTGGCAATAACACACATGCAGTGACATTGGTTGATCCATGTGTGGTTGTGGAAAGAACACACATGCAATGACTAAAGTGGATCCTTGTGTGGTTTGCGAAAAGAACACACATGCAATGACCCTGGTTGATCCATGTGTGGTTTGTGGAAAGAACACACATGCAATGACTCTAGTGTTGGTTTTAGTATAAGAACACACATGCAATGACTCTGGTGGATCCATATGTGGTTTGTGAAAAGAACAGACATGCAATGACTCTAGTGGGTCCATATGTGGTTTGTGGAAAAGAACACACATGCAATGAACACTGGTTGATCCATGTGTGGTTTGTGGAAAGAACACACATGCAATGAACACTGGTGGATCCATATGTGGTTTGTGAAAAGAACACACGTGCAATGTCATTGGTTGATCCATATGTGGTTTGTGAAAAGAACAAACATGCAATGACTCTAGTGGATCCATATGTGGTTTATGGAAAGAACACACATGCAATGACCACTGGTTGATCCATGTGTGGTTCATGAGAGGACCACACATGCAATCATACTGGTTGATCCATATGTGATTTGTGGCAAGAACACACATGCAATGACTCTGGTGGATCCATGTGTGATTTGTGGAAAGAACACACATGCAATGACACAGGTGGATCCATATGTGGTTTGTGAAAAGAACACACATGCAATGACTCTAGTGGATCCATACGTGGTTTGTGGAAAGAACACACATGCAATGACCACTGGTTGATCCATGTGTGGTTCATGACAGGACCACACATGCAATGACACTGGTTGATCCATATGTGGTTTGTGGAAAGAACATACATGCAATGACTCTGGTCGATCCATGTGTGGTTTGTGGAAAGAACACACATGCAATGACACTGGTGGATCAATATGTGGTTTGTGAAAAGAACACACATGCAATGACCCTAGTGCTCGTTTTAGTGTAAGAACGCACATGTAATGAATATGGTGGGTCCATATGTGGTTTTTGAAAAGAACACATATGCAATGACTCTAGTGGGTCCATGTGTGGACCACACATGCAATGACACTGGTTGATCCATATGTGGTTTGTGGAAACAACACACATACAATGACTCTGGTGGATCCATGTGTGGTTTGTGGAAAGAACACACATGCAATGACACTGGAGGTTCATGACAGGACCACACATGCAATGACACTGGTTGATCCATATGTGGTTTGTGGAAAGAACACACATGCAATGACTCTGGTGGATCCATGTGTGGTTTGTGGAAAGAACACACATGCAATGACATTGGTGGATCCATATGTGGTTTGTGAAAAGAACACACATGCAATGACTCTAGTGCTGGTTTTAGTATAAGAACACACATTCAATGACTCTAGTGGGTCCATATGTGGTTTATGAAAAGAACACACATGCAATGACTCTAGTGGATCCATATGTGGTTTGTGAAAAGAACACACATGCAATGACTCTAGTGGATCGATATGTGGTTTGTGGAAAAGAACACACATGCAATGAACACTGGTGGATCCATAAGTGGTTTGTGGAAAGAACACACATGCAGTGAACACTGGTGGATCCATATGTGGTTTGTGAAAAGAACACACATGCAATGCCATTGGTTGATCCATATGTAGTTTGTGAAAAGTGTAGGGGTTCCGCGTATAAAAACAATAAATTTTACTCTATGCCCCTGAACCCCTGAAGCTGCCAGGACCTATCTATTAGTAATATAGTAACGGGAGGGGCTTTTCGTGAACTTACTCTTGAAGACCGAAAAGCGTTGTCAATGCTCAGGAGAGCATGGTTGATGTAGACGAGCCGAAGCCGACCTCAAGGTCGTGATGAAGTCTTTGCGCTCCTTGCTCCAACGACTTGAGTGCCTCAAGTGTGACACCTCGCGGGGAGTTACACACGTCCGGTGCTTGACGATGACTCATGCTTCCCTAATCCAGCAGCAGTTGCGGAAGTAGAGCTCCTGGATCCGAATCCCGCAGCGCGACGGCGCTCCGCGGTGAAGATGTCTCTCGCTCGCGCAGTCCAGACTTGGGACCACGGTCACGAGAGAGAGAGAGGGGGAGAGAGAAAATATCAACTGGAGGTCCTCCCAAAAGTGAGAAGACCTTTATTTATTATTGGTGTATTTAAATTGGCCAAATACCCCCACTATATATACGGGGAGGGGAGGTACTACCTCCCTCACAGTCCCGGGGTGGGACTAAAGGAGAGGAGGGGGGAGGGGTGGCTGCCAGCCACCCTAGTGGGCCCCGCACGGGGGCTAGGCCCAGCTGGCCAGCCCCCTTGCCCATTCTCCCTCTCTCCTTTCCCCTAATGGGCCCTCTCCCTTCGGAAACTGGCCCATTAAGCCTTTGACTATTAAATTGATTTTTCTCTTTATTAAATAATTATGAATAAATGATTAAATTAATATTTAACATTCATTCACATATTATTCAACCTTCGTGGCCATGGAACACTTTCCACCTCCACTTCAGACATCCTCCGGACTTACCGAAACCCTTCCAGTTTTCTCTCTACAACTCTTCGGTGATTCCACCGATCCTATAAACACTCTCTAAGCATCATCAAGCCCTTAAGCGTGATACCCCACGGTTCGGGAACACTCCAGACATGGTCGGGACACTCCCGCACCAATGATCGACAGAGGGACCAGGATGGCCATGTGACCCCCGTGCGTTCCACGAAGATCTTTCGTCGTTTGAACCGGGACAATCGTGTCTTATTCCCTTTGTCTCTCGATACTTGCATTGCCCGAGATCTGATCAATGACATCACCATGTCGTGTTCAATTTCCTTACAGAACAATGCCACTTGACTCGTTCCGACAAGTGATATCCCCATGATCAAATCACACGATGCGCTGCTATTGGATATAACTTCTCCGAGTGGGTTCGTTAAGTATCTTCCCGTCACATGGACGGACAAATCCCGCTCTTGACATATGTTGCCTCTACGGTTTCCTCCGAGTACCTGAACACACCTTTATAACCATTGTATTACCAGATGGCGTTTGATGCTATCTAAGCACTCTCGGGAGACAATGATTGATATAGCCTCACGGTCTAAGGAATAGTCTACGAGGATCCATTTCTAATCATCGTAACTTGAACTTCGTGACATGATCGGGTCACGATGTTTAGGTTGGGTATTGGTTCATCATCTCATTCTCGGAATGAGATGACCTCATTTCCAACTAGCAAAAATGCCACATGATCAGGAAACATGATCATCTGTTGACCAATGAACCAGTGACTAGAGTTTCACTGGGAACCCCTGGTTGTTTGTATATCACACGTGTATTAATGTTTCCCCTCAATACAGTTATAGCATGATATAAAACTTAATCATAAACTATATGAAATATAATAATAGTCCTTACTACTATTTGTCTCTAGGGCATATTTCCAACAAAAAGAACACACATGCAATGACTCTAGTTGATCCATACGTGGTTTGTGGAAAGAACACACATGCAATGACCACTGGTTGATCCATGTGTGGCTCATGACAGGAACACACATGCAATGACATTGGTTGATCCATATGTGGTTTGTGACAGTAACATAGATGCAATGCCATTGGTTAATCCATGTCTGGTAATTGGAAAGAACACACATGCAATGACTCAAGTGGGTCCATATGTGGTTTGTGAAAAGAACACAAATGCAATGACTTAGGGGATCCATGTGTGGTTTGTGGAAAGAACACACATGCAATGAACACTGGTGGATCCATGTGTGGTTCATGATAGGAACACACATGCAATGACATTGGTTGATCCATATGTGGTTTGTGACAATAACGCACATGCAATGACATTGGTTGATCCATGTGTGGTTGTGGAAAGAACACACATGCAATGACTCAAGTGGGTCCATGTGTGGTTTGTGAAAAGAACACACATGCAATGACGCTGGTTGATCCATGTGTGGTTTGTGGAAAGAACACACATGCAATGACATTGGTGGATCCATGTGTGGTTTGTGGAAAACAACACACATGCAATGACTCTGGTGGATCCATATGTGGTTTGTGACAGGAACACACATGCAATGACACTGGTGCCATATGTGGGTTGTTAAAAGAACACACATTTAGTGACTCTAGTGCTGGTTTTAGTATAAGAACAGACATGCAATGACTCTAGTGGGTCCATATGTGGTTTGTGGAAAAGAACACACATGCAATGAACACGAGTGGATCCTTAAGTGGTTTGTGGAAAGAACACACATGCAATAACCACTGGTGGATCCATATGTGGTTTGTGGAAAGAACACACATGCAATGACACTGGTTGATCCATATGTGGTTTGTGAAAAGAACACACATGCAATGACTCTAGTGGATCCATATGTGGTTTGTGGAAAGAACACACATGCAATGACCACTGGTTGATCCATGTGTGGTTCATGACAGGACCACACATGCAATGACACGGGTTGATCCATATGTGGTTTGTGGAAAGAACACACATGCAATGACACTGGTTGATCCATGTGTGAACACACATGCAATGACACTGGTTGATCCATATGTGGTTTGTGGAAAGAACACACATGCAATGACTCTAGTGGATCCATATGTGGTTTGTGGAAAGAACACACATGCAATGACATTGGTTGATCCATGTGTGGTTTGTGGAAAGAACACACATGCAATGACTCTAGTGGGTCCATATGTGGTTTGTGAAAAGAACACACATGCAATGACTCTAGTGGATCCATATGTGGTTTGTGGAAAGAACACACATGCAATAACCACTAGTTGATCCATATGCGGTTTGTGAAAAGAACACACATGCAATGCCATTGGTTGATCCATGTGTGGTTTGTGAAAATAACACACATGCAATGCCATTGGTTGACCATGTGGTTTGTGGAAAAGAACACACATGCAATGACGTTGGTGGATCCATATGTGGTTTGTCGAAAGAACACACATGCAATGCCATTGGTTGATCTATGTGGTTTGTGGAAAATAACACACATGCAATGACATTGGTGGATCCATAAGTGGTTTGTGGAAATAACACACATGCAATGACATTGGTTGATCCATGTGTGGTTTGTGAAAAGAACACACATGCAATTACGCTAGTGGATACATATGTGGTTTGTGGAAAGAACACACATGCAATGAACACTAGTGGATCCATATGTGGTTCATCACATGAACACACATGCAATGGCTCTAGTGGATACATATGTGGTTTGTGGAAAGAACACACATGCAATGAACTCTAGTGGACCTATCTTGGCATAATTTGATGTATACCACGATGTATTTCATTGTGAAAGACACTCACTTTCCATTTTTATACTACTCAGCTTTGCCCTTGGTTTTTTATACTACCTAGTTCTGCCCCCTCTCTCTCTTTCGTAGAAACCCAAACCTGTGCCCACTCTGTCTGCTATGCCCTGATTGGTTGTCACAGTTGTCACGCGGATCGTGCGCACCAACCGTTGATCCTATGTGATCCAACGAGGCTCGTTGCACACGTCGTGCCCTTCACAGGACAACGCGGGACAACACGAACGTCTCCCTCAACGAGACTTCTACAAGAAGGAACACGATGTCGTCCATGGAAAAAGTCGTCGAGTGGTCATGTCATGTTTAATCTAGTCTACAAAGGCTACACGTCTACTGCACGACAACTGGTCATCCACGGCCCACGGGCTATACCATTTTTTACTACGCAGCGTGCCTGCACTCTCACTTCTGACAAGCCCCCATGACACAAACCTTCCACGCGGCAGCCGCAGCCGGAAGAGCTGCCTACCGGGGCCCTCGAGGAGGCCTATACGTCCTCGCATAAAAATCCAGCCTATCGGGTCCTCCATTCGCACTCATCCACTACTCTCTCTTCCCTATCTAGCAAAAACCCCACAATCTTGAACGTACTTGCATGAACCTTCTCCATGAAACCAGTGCGTGGGTGTGAGTGTCCGGGCATCGCCGCCGGGGTGGTGCTTCACACGGTAGATCTGGAGGAGCATCACGCAGCACAAGGCGAGGAGGACGTGCAACCCCTTGGGGGACCATGTGCTCGCCGGTGCTGACGACTTTAGAGGCCCCGATGAGGGCGTGGAGTTCGACGAACACGCTCTGCTCGTGTACCCGGAGGTACATCTATTTCTACATGTTTCATATTTTCTGCTCGAGCTTAATCTATCCTGGCGTCATAAAAAAAATCTAGTCGTAATCATTAGATGCAACATACGAACCGGTACATGGAGAGATCTAGTATGTTCTGAATGAATCCACATTATTTATTTATTAATAGGTTATCAAGAACACAAACCACATTAATTTAGGAGCGAGCTGGGGAGACGGCCGTAATGAACTGCTGAACCTGTATAGACATGTCATTGCATCAAAAGTAACTCGGAATGGTGGAAGGAATATATATTTATTATGTTGCTCATTTCGGTTTGTATTCCATACATTACAGGTGTATTCAAGCGAGATGGACTCTGACAAGGAGACCAGGGACAACAAGTGCCGCCATGTCATGAAGAAGCTCAAGAGCGGGATAATCCCTTTCCGCACTCAACTTGGAGAGCTCAGGTGCCCTTTCTATAAGAAAGGAGTCAACCCGAGGATTGCTAGCTTTATTCCGCATGCGGTTGGCATCGGTAAAAGCCTGGCTAGTAAATACAAGTCGGCGACCAAGGCTAAGCACGCTGCTTATGGCAAATTCCTGAGGGAGTTTGTCAAGACTGGCCTAGTGTCCCCTTACTTAGGAATCAGCAACTTCTAGCCGACCAACCCGTCACTATGCTGGCCCGATCACTAATAATATTTAGTTCTCTTATCATATCTAGACCCTTAAACCATGGGGACTTCTATTTTTGTACCCTTCAAAATATATTCAAGTTCATCTGTTTATGGAGTTAAAGTTCCGGTGGCATACTCGTTATTTTGCATGGTTAGAGGGCTGGCCCCGACAGATATAAGGGTTATCCTGTCCGCTAGATCACAGAGGATCAACGGTTTGTGGGCACGATCCGTGTGACAACTGTCTCGACCAATCAGAGCGTAGCAGCGAAGATGAGCACAGGTGCGAGAGAAGGATACAAATAGAGGGGAAAACCGAGTAGCACTTAAGAACCAAGGGAAAAACTGAGTAGAACTTAAAAACCAAGGGCAAAACTGAGTAGAACTTAAAAACCAAGGGCAAGAGTGACAAAGGGATTCAAATAGAAAATAGAAAATGTTTTAAAAATGGTACCAAACCGCCAGTGTTACGCTCGAGGGCAAAGCTGAGTACAACTGAATCGCCATGGTTAGACACGAGGGAAAAAAAGTGACTCACGGTACGCGTGTGCGGTGCACAGGGCGGTAGCGGACACGTGTGGCCGTGCACGGTGCATTAGCGTACGCGGTGCACGGTAGTGTAACGAAACGTCGCTTCCCTTCTCCTTTAATAGAGGCCTCCCCACTCCCACTCATCACGCACTCGCTCACTCAACCGTCTCCACTGTCCCATCACCTTCTGCAAATGCCCAACAAAACCCCAACCACGCCGGCGATGGAGAAGAACGGCACGATGGCCATCGGCGCCTCCAAGGCTGCCGGCGAGGAGCCCCCCGTCCCCATACAGACCCCTGTCCCTGCATCCGCCGTAGCCACCGTAGCCGCCGGCGAGGAGGCCCCTGCTAGTCTCGGACAGATCCCGCTCGGCTAGGACCCCTATAGGAGGTTGTCTACATAAGGCCGGAGAACCCCTACGACACTAGCATCACCGACCCATGGTCGGAGGTAACCAGGGTTTTCTCCCCTTCCCTTGTTCTTCCCCTGTTCCCATAGTTGGATGCTAGATCGTATGTTATTAGGGCTCGGCCGTTCATATTTTTACAGTAGCTAATCCTCTTGTGTTAGATCTCGATTTTCGACGAATCCCCCTGTTTGTAGTTGGGATCAGTATTCGATTTGGTTTGAGATTTAATCGGGAGATCTCAATCGGTCAATCTATGCAAATAATCAATCCCGATAATCAAAGTATCTCAATGATGTCCTTATTGCACTCTACTGTTTTTTCAACAGGAGGATAGCAGCGACGTCCGCAGCGACGACGAGTCCAAGGACACCAAGACTCGTCATGTGCTGAGGAGGCTAAAGTCCGGCCAGTACAACAACTTCTTCGCTGGCGACGTGTACAGGTGCCCCTTCTGCCCCACCAGGAGGCTCCGCTCCACGGACTTCAACTCCCTCGTGAAGCATGCCGAGGACGTGAGGACCAGCGGCGAGTCCGTGAACATCCATGGCTTCATGGCCAAGCACCAGACGCTCGGTCTTCACCTCCGCAACCTCCAGAAGGTGGCTATCGAGGAGGGTCGCATGCCCCTGATTAGACCCAAGGCGTCCAAGGTCAAGGGGCTAGGCAACAAGAAGTGGAGGAGGCGCCAGATGGAGGAGGCAGATGCCCTCCTGGTAGAGGCCACGAGGGGCCACTGATCAGCTGATGCTGCTGTAAAGCAGCTTCTTTTGTCTTGTCTGTGTTGAACCTGTCAGCTGCAGCTGCTGAGCAGCCTAATTGTTGAACCTTGTTAAGTACCGTACTATATAACCTATATTAGCTGCTTTATCTACATCTGCTCTATTTACTGAATTTATTTATGGTGCTAGTTTGTTTTGCTGCTCTAGATTTGCTACTAGATTGGGGGAAAACAAGGGCAAAAGGAACAATGAATGAAGAGAGAAGCTGCTCTAGATTCCCTACCTTTTTGGGAAAAAAAACACAACTTTTAGCGAGAGAGGGGAAAAGGCGCTCTTAAAAAGACCAAATAACAAACAAAACTTCCAATTTGGGCGTCAGGGCGCACGTAACGGCCAAGCCTTTGACCAGATGGCACCCCCCTCCGAGTGCATGTGAGGGCTTCGGAATATCGGGAGGGCAAAAGTGAGGACAAACGAGACACAATGTTGCTATAGCTAAATCTGACAAAAAGCTGAATTCGGCTTTACCATGCAATTTGGCTAGAGCTCCACAATGTAGCTATTCTAAATCCCTAAACTATGTGGTGCGTTGAAACCTCATGCTTTTCCACCAACACTTGTGTTGCAAAGTTTCTTGATCGTGCATGCTTAAACAAGTGGGCTACACAGAAACTTATAGAAGCATGGGCAAATGAGCTTCATTTTGGCAAATTCTGGACAAAATGAAATTGCAAGCTTTGCGCAATCAGCATGCCTGATCGGCTGGGCGGCTGCCCCGGGGTGCAGGGATGCTAGGTCCCTGTCTATGCTTACACTTTTTAAACTTGTTAGAAATAATAGATGTCCACTTCCTTCTGTCCTGTCACATTACGTCGTGTCAGCACCGCGCACCCGCTTTAGATCGGCAACGGGACGGTGGTCTACGTGACCGGTCTCTGCCACGCCAAAGCCACGTCGCATACCTGTCCCATCGCCTACCGGGACGGACGCCGAATTTAATCGCTAGGATGGGAAACCGACTATGCTCGCCCGGTTAAACTTGCTTCCACATGGGTATAACCGGAATATTGGTAAACGCAATTTAAGCATCGCCTGCCGTCTCCTCAGCACATCACTATGCAAAAATCCCCAACTCATTCCTTCTGCCGCCTTCTGCCGTCGCCGCAGCCACCGCAAGAACCATCGACGATGCTGCAGGCACCGCCTCCGCCGGGCCATACCACCGCAACAGATCACTCCACCGCCACGCCCAGTCCCAGCCACCGCTACCGACCCTTGGCCACCGCTGCCGCATTAGTTGCTGCCATGGACGCATAGTACGTCGTGTTCGACGACAGGAGCGACTTCACCGATGAGTACACTGTCACCGCCCATGGCACCACCAAGCTTACGGTCGTCCACACAAATGCGTCAGTGGAGGTCGCCAAGGTCATCGCAATGTACAAGCGGTGGCTATAGGAGCCGATGGACAGGTACAAGATCGTCGGCCTTGACCTCGAGTATACCGGATATAGGAAGAGGACAGTGCTTTTACAGCTGTCCATGCGCAACCACTGCCTCCTATACCACGTATGTAGGGCCAAATATGTATGCCCGGAGCTTCGCGAGTTCCTATAGAGGAGGGAGATCTACTTCGCCAGTGTCGACGTCAAGAACGACACTCCGAAGCTAGAGCGGGATCTCCTCGTTCATGTCGTCAATCACGTCGATCTCCAACGTTTGTGGAGGGTACCTGGATGGCGCTACGGGGAAAGCCGACATGGCTAGACTCGCGGTCGATGCTGCCGACATCATCGACCGCGAGTATGCCGGCATGAAAGTCGAGTTCCCGAAGCACCTGCACGAGCGATGGGAGTGGAGGCACCTGGATTACGATGCGATCAAGTACGCAGCCAGGGACACGTATGTCTGCTACGAGATGCTCAACAGGATCTGGCGGGTGGGTGAGTGTGCTGTTTACCACTACTAGTTTCGCATTTCGTTCCTAGTTTTATCTCGCGTGTATTTTCTAAGCATTATGTGTGTAAGAACCAAGCTCATATGATCCCTGTGCTATTCGCTACTTAACCTGTATGAATTACATTCCCCCTTTTGTATGCTCAACATTCATTCTTACAAATTCTGTCTGTGCCATTTGCATGCGGCAGAATCCAGGACTGACATGCATAAGGTGTGATACAGTCATAAGTCATAACCAAACCCAGATTATAGCAAAGGATACAGTCATAACCAAACCCAGATTATAGTTCGACAAAGGTAATACACAACAGTTCGTAATTGCTCACATAGTGTACTTCTAAAATAACATGTTTTCATAAACACAATAATCATGCACTAAAAGTCTACATCCTAGCCTGTTGGAGAAGGCAACCGATCCTAGGATGCCTTCGATCGCTTGCCCCGGCTTGTAGATTCATCCACACTCCGGCATCTGGGGCAAACAACCTGCCTTGGTGGTGGTTCAATGATGCAATGCCTGGAAAGAGATTTTACAATATGGCGGTACAACTCGTGGCTAACATACCCGTCAATTGTAGCGTACTTCAGATTAGGTTCAGAAAGTGGCTTATCCTCCCAGTAATCATGCCCTAAACGCCTCCACGAACATCTCGGCAATTTTCCCTTCATGTCAGCGTACCACGGGTCGATGAGTTCGGAGGCAAGAGCGGCCATCCCGGTCTTGCCGCCCTTCGTCCCTAGGATCTAGTAAATTTCCTGGATGTCCACTCTGCACTCCTTTGGGATTCTAATGTTGACAGTCAGGCTTTCAAGCAGTTTAGTGTCATTCGTGATGTCAACACTAGTAAATGTTATGTGCTGGTTCACGAGAATTCATGAAACAGATCCCTAATGCTTTCGCCCCACCTGCATGAAAATGAATTCAAACAAATAATATAGCAATAAATTTTGCAAACAAATGGTTCAGGAACAAAAAGACAGCAAAGTCTACCAGATCCCGTCAACCCCCCTCTCGCAAAAAGGCTAGTATACGAGGACATGCCCCTTCATGGAGAGTTGCACCACGGCGATCCTACGGTGATCACAGCTGTACTCGAGGTCGAGACGTACAAACCTATTTTCTTCGAACCGCAGCCAACTCGTGTAATTATTCAGAGTGTTCCTCACTGTCCGAGGGTCGGTGGTGTAGACGACATCGATCTTCTTCCTGCCATGTACTTCTATGTCGAAGTGCGCAATTTCTTGCCTGCCGTCGTTTCAGACGTCCGAAGAGTCCATGACTACATGCAAGAGGGAAAGGATACAGAGGAAGAGGGTGATGTCATGGTGGAGGAAATGGATGAGACCGTGGAGGATAAATACGATGAGGCCATGGAGGAGGAAATGAGACAGAGAAGTGAAAGATTGGAACCGCCCTTACCAATATCTGGAATGGTGCACGACCATTCATAGTAGGGTGAAGGTGGAGAAAAACGGTGGTTTTACACGTCGACGCTAGCACTTCCTAAAATTTGGTTTGTGCCACTTGCATGCGGTGGAATCGAGGTCTTCCATGCATGATCCAAGTCAAACATAGTCACGTTTGCGCGTGCCGACCTTCACTCACTGACAGGCGGGCCGCACATTTCTCTCTCTTGCGATTTATTTTTTCACTTCCTCTAGACGGTTCCGGTGCCCTCCCTCAATAATTACGCCCCCTTCCTTGTCTTCCACGTGGACGAGAACCGGCGGCGACGGCGGTTCCTCACCGGGCCACTCCCTACTCGAAAAACTGCCCCATCCCTGATTCCATCTCCTCTCGAATCCATCCACCTCCTTATCACAACGCCTCCATTAATCTACCGGATTCTAGACTCTGTTTGCCACTATGGGTAGAGCTTGGGGTAGCAGCATGTTGAAGCGAAAGGCATGCGACGACGACGCGGATGGCAAAGTCGACTGCCACCGTGAGGATTGGGGATGGCCAAACCTCAGCGCCGCGAATGTGCACAGGATCGCCACGGGGTTGGACATCATCTCTGCCGGCTGCCTCGCTGCTGCATCCCTGGCTACCGCTTCACGATGCGGGACATGGACGAACAACCGTTCGACACGCCAAACCTTCTTTACCCTGATACCAGCAAATGGCCAAACAACCGTGATGGCCACGTAAGTTCCAGTATCTTGCTTATTGTTATGTCATATCGTTGATTCATATGTGCTGAACTCTCATTAGAATTCTATGTTCCTTTTGTCGAACGTGTTGTGTGCACGCGGGGTTTGAACAAATCGAACCATTTAAGACTATTCTGTACAGTGGAAGCTTTGTTCGTACCTGATATTCTGGTATTTTCATAGTGCACAGTCTTACTTTAGGTGATAGACGAGTTGTCAATTTCGATTTGCAATGGAATGCCTGCTAGGTGATATTCTGTTTCCTAAAATAAAAACAAACAGATTAGACGATTTAAGGCTGTTATTCCCCGAGTTGTTTATGATCATCGTCTGGAGTTTGTTCTAGGGGCTCTGCTCCTACTCCATTTATTGGGTATCTTCGTAGTGACACATGCACAATTTAGGCGATATCTGAGGAGACCCTCGTATTTACGCGATATTTTGTATACTTTAATCTGAAGGTCCAGTTGTCAAATTGTATTTGCAATGGAATCCATGCTAGGTGATTGTACCAACTGACAACAAACTCTGCAGAATATTCATGCAAAACTGATGCTACTAGATAAGTGGTCTGAATCAATAGTGGTGAATATCAAGGAAGAAGAAGAAACAGAAATGGAAGATGACTAGAACTGGGTGGGTGGCAACGACGAGTGGCTAGTCCTTTTATCGCAGGATGGGAGTATGATACGTTGCTAACGTATCCATAATTTTTGATGTTCCATGCCTGGTTTTATCTACTTTCTTGTGTTTTCTTCCAACTTTGGAGTACTTTCTATACAGTTTCTTGGACTAACCTATTAACTAGAGCCACAGTGCCAGCTGCCTGTTTTTGGTTCCACGAAAGTCAGAAAATGAATATTCTCGGAATTGGACGGGACAAAAGCCAAAGTCAGTTTTTCACCGAGGGACACCCGGAGCCAGAATACGAGATGGAGAGGGGCCAGGGGGCCGCCACACCACCTGGCCGCGCGGCCTAGCCTGGCCCGCGACAGGGGTGGTCTGGCAGCCTTCGGAACCCCCTCGGCCTCCCCTTTTGCCTATAAGATCCCTCCGATACAGAACCCCTAAGTACCCGATCAAAATTCCACGAAAGAGTCTATAGCCGCCGTCATCTACATCCCTAGATCGGGAGGGATATGAAGCTCTTCCTGGCACCCTGCCGGGGGGAGAATTCACCCTGGAGGCCTTCTTCATCACCATGCAAGCCTCCGGTGTGATACGTGAGTAGTTCATCTCTGAACTACGGGTCCATGTAGTAGCTAGGCTGGTTCTCCTCCTTTGTGCTATCATGTTTAGATCTTGTGAGCTCCGTTCATGATCAAGATCATCTATTTATAATCATACATGTTGTGTTTGCAGGGATCCGATGGATATTGAGATGCTATTTCAGATCGATTATTGATTCTATCATGTCTTTGTTATTTGTGATCTTGCATGCTTTCTGTTGTTGGTAGCTATCTTGGCCAAGTAGATGCTAGCAACTCCAAGAGTTAGTATTTATGCTCGATAGTGGGTTCATGCCTCTAGTAATCTGGGGAAGTGATAGAAATATCTAAGGTACTAGATGTGCTGTTGCTACTAGGGAGAAAACAACAGTCCTTTGTTAATAGAACAATCGTATTGTTTACTTTACACGCAATGCGTAATGCAATTATTCGTTGCTTGCAACTTAATACTGGAGGGGGTTCGGATGATAACCTGAAGGTGGATTATTAGTCATAGATGCAGTTGGATTACGGTCTATGTATAATGTTGTAATGCCCAATCGAATCTCAAAGGAGTCAAGATGAGTAGTATATGCATATATTGTTTTCTCGATGTTTGTAAATTGCCCCGCTGTAATTTGTTCACCCAACTTGTTATCTATCTTAAGGAGAGCCACCACCAGTGAACTATGGACCCCGGTACTTTATTTTACCATCATTCTACAACTGTTTACCATTTTCTTTTTAATTTTTGCAAACTATTACTTTCTTCCACTCGATACGTTTAATCCTTTGTTTTCAGCAAAATCGGTGAGATTGACAACCTCATCGCAAGTTAGGGGCAAAGTTATGTGGTTGTGTTGTGCAGGTCTCCACGTTGCTACTGGCACCGGTAGTGCGCCCTACCGAAGTCCAGCTAGCAACACCTTTGGGGTGTTTCCTTGCTCCTACTGGATTGATAACCTTGGTTTCATAACTAAGGGAAAACTTGCTGCTGTGCTCATCATACCTTCCTCTTGGGGTTCCCCAACGGGGTCGATATATTTTGGGCTAAGCAACTGATTTTATGGCGCCGTTGCCGGGGAGTCAAGGACATCTTCACAAGGGGAGTCCCTCATAACCAATCTCTTTACTTTGTTGTTTTTGTTTTGCTTAGTTTATTTTTGCTTTGTTTGCTTGTTTCTTTATCAAAAACACAAAAAAATAGTTTTACAAGTTTGCTTTCTTTATTAAAAACACAAAAAATGACTACTCTGGAAACACTAAGTTGTGTGACTTCACTAGAACCAACAACAATGATTTTATGAGCACACCTATTGCTCCACCTGTTCCTGGAGATACTTTCTTTGATATAAAACCTGCTTTACTCAATCTTGTTATGAGAGAAAAAAAATTTGGTATTGGTAATGAAGATGCTGCTGCCATCTAAATAACTTTGTTGAACTTTGTGAGATGCAAAAGCATAGGGATATAGATGGAGATATTATTAAGCTTAAATTGTTTTCTTTCTCTTTGAGAGGAAAAGCTAAAGAATGGTTGAATTCCTTAACTAGGAATAGTATTGATTCTTAGACTAAATGCAAAGATGCTTTCATTGGAAAATACTATCCTCCGTCTAAGATTATATCTATGAGAAGTTAAATAATGAAGTTTAAACAATCTGATAATGAACATGTTGCTCAAGCTTGGAAAAGAATGAAATCTTTGGTAAAGAATTGTCCCACTCATGGACTGACTGCTTGGATGTTCCAAACTTTTTATGTAGGAATGAACTATTCTTCAAGGAATCTATTGGATTCTGCTGCTGGAGGTACCTTTATGACCACTACTTTGGGTGCTGCAACAAAGCTTCTAGATAATATGATGGTTAACTACTCTGAATGGCATATTGAGAGAGCTCCACAAGGTAAGAAGGTAAATTCTATTGAGGAAACCTCCTCCTTGAATGATAAGATTCATATTATTATGTCTATGCTTGTTAATGGGAAGGCCCATATTGATCCAAATAATGTTCCCTTAGCCTCTTTGGTTGCTCAAGAAGAGCAAGTTGATGTGAACTTTATATGAAATAACAATTTTAGCAACAATGCCTATAGGAATAATTTTGGTAACAACAATTATAGGCCATATCCTCCCAACAATTGTAATGCTTATGGAAATTCCTACAACAATAATAGGAGTGCTCCCTCAGAACTTGAAGTTATGCTTAAAGACTTTATTAGTAAACAAACTGCTTTCAATAAAACTATTGAGGAAAAACTCTCTAATGCTAAAAGAAATATAGCATCATTGGCTGAAGCTCAATCCTCTTTGAATAAAATGACTGCTAAACCTGAAACTAATGAGAATCCCTTTGCAGCTACTAATGCCATACAAGTTAGAATTGATGAAAATGTTAGACTTTTAGTTGAATTGCATGCTAAGTGGGAAAGAGAATATTAAATTGCTAGAAACATTAGTGTTTCCACTATCACTACCACTAGAGTTGAGGCTAGTAACAACTCTACTACTTTAGATGATAATTATGATTTTGATCTTGATGGTTGAAATATCTCTGAAGTTATTAAGTTCCTACAAAATCTTGCTAAAAGTCCTAATGCTAGTGCTATGAATATGGCCTTTACAAAACACATTACTGATGCTCTCATAAAAATTAAAGAAGAAAAGATGAAACATAAAGCTTTTATTCCTATAAAATAAGAAGATGATTGGGAACCCATCATTAATATGAAAGTGAATGATTTTGATTTCAAAGCTTTATGTGATCTTGATAGTAGTGTTTCTATTATGCCTAGAAAGATTTATGATATGCTTGATTTGCCACCATTAGAAGATCGTTATTTGAATGTCCCACTTGATGATAATGCTAAAAAGAAACTCATGGGGAGTATTAATGATGTCCTTATTATGGTTAACAATTCCTATGTCCCCGTTGATTTCTGTGTTTTGGATGTTGAATGCAATGCTTCTTGTCCTATTACTTTGGGAAGACCTTTTCTTAGAACTGTTGACCCCATTATTGATATGAAAGAAGGCACCATTAAATATCAACTCCCACTCAAGAAAGGTATAGAACACTTCCCTAAGAAGAGAGAGAAGATTTCTTTTGCCTCTCCTATGAAAACAAAATTTGCTCTTAATGCTTCTTCATTTGAGAACACTTGATCGTTTTTCTTGCTTCTTATGCCTAACTTAAAGGCGTTAAAGAAAAGTACTTATTGGGAGATAACCCAAAAGTTTTAGACGAGTCTTGGAAGTTGTTACTTCAGTAATAACCGCTCCTTATCATTTTTATTTTGCTTTTTGTGCCAAGAGTAACCTCTAATGAGAGAGAAGTAATGATTGAGAAAGTTGCTGTCCCGAAACAGATTTCTGTGCTTCACTGTAAAAATACGTGTAAAATCTCTGTACGTCCATTTGAGGCGTGAATTTTTGTACTTCTGCCCCAAGTTGTTATCTAACTTTCCTTAGCTCAACACTTTTTGATTTGATCAACAGAAGGTCTTTAAAAAAATTCGTCGTTACCTGCTGGTCTGTTTTGACAGATTTCTGCCATTATTTGCATTTGCTTGTTGTTGGTTCCTTTTTGAATTCTTTTGGAGAATTGAGTTTTTTTAGGGAAGTGCTACAGTATCTTGTGTTTTAATTGAAGTTTTATTGGTGTTGGAACTGACCCTAAAGACTTATTAGCTTGAGTGCACTAATGTTGCTAATAAAGATTGTGTGAAGTTTTGTATGAAGGAAAAATTTCAGGTGTATGGATGGAATGAGTAATGAGATGAATGATGGACTAAAGCTTAAGCTTGGGGATGCCACACGTGTCACCCCAAGAAATATCCAAGAAGTACAAGCGTCAAAGCTTGGGGATGCCCAAGGCATCCCCCTCTTCATCAATAAAAATCCCATGTTTCTTCCAAACGCTTCATTTTTTATTGTTTCATGCAGAGTTGTGTTGATCTTGGAGCATCTTCTTTTTTGTTTTTGTTTTGGTTTTTTGTTTGCTTTGTTTTCTGAATAAATTGGTTGGACCCCCTCTTTAATACATTGGTTTTCAAATAGTTTGGTTTGGTTTGGAAAAGAGTAGGAAAGTTCATGCTTAAGTGATAAAGAGAGTTTGTTTTTGACTGTGGCCTATGATTTGTCATGCCATGCTTGATATTGTTTTGGCTTGATGCTCAGTATTCTTTGCTGTAGCATGACTTGTTATAAACAATTGAGATTGCTTAATGTGCCTTGGATGAACCATGCGTTGTTTTAGCATATTAAAGCATAGTATTGTGGTATTCTCCTTTGATGCTTTATTTTGGTTGACTTGGCGCATGTTCACACCATGTTATGAATATCCCAAGTCACCATAGCCTTTATTATCCTTTAGTTTTCAACTTGTAGTATCACTTTATGCTTTTATCAATGATGTTTTGTCGCTCTGCATGATTATGGCCATTATTGCTCTCTTAGTTTGTCGCTCCCCGTCTTTTGCTAGCCTCCGTAACCAAGTATGAGTTCCACTCATGCATCCAACTCCCTAAACCAAGTTATTCCAAAGAGTCCACCATACCTACCTATTAGCATATTCTATTCCAAGTATATTCATGCTTTTGTTTATCTTCGAAATTAAACTTGTTATGAGAAAACAAGCGATTAAAGCTCTCACGAACTTGATGGCACACTTTACTTTTCTTGCCCTTAATAAACTTGAACCATTGTGTCGTCTGTGTTGTATATGCTTGCACTTATTTGTTGGGGATTAGCAGAACCATGCTGTCATGGGGAACGCTTTCAACATTGCACTTGTACTTTGTACCTAGTTGATATCATGCTCTTTTGTCTATGGATGTCGTCGGTGTGAAATGAAAGGGGGCTTGTAAATCCATGGAGTTATGTATATGTGTTAGAGAAACGCCCGGGCCGCTGGTCTAATCCATGCTGACATGGTGGAAACCTGCAGCGTAACCATAATGAGCTGTCTATGAAGCATTCTTCTTATAAAAAAGAGTCAGATATTGAGAAAAAAGAGAAAAAAAGAGATTATGAAAAGAGGAAAGAGAGAAAAAAGCACCATATTCCCATGGTAAATAAGAAGATTGCTGAGATGCTCGTTGTCTACTTGCCTTGTCATTTTGATATGGGGATTCTTCTGTATCATCGGGCAAGGTGTACCCGTTGGCGGTTCTCTATGATACACATGTACTTACGATGACAAGAACTTACCGGTGACTAAACTTGAGTAGCATGAGGAGTGGCCCTCGTATTCAAGGGACATGAGATTCCTGATATATACTTCGTCAAGCATGTACACCATAGTTTGTTCACTTTAACCTTAATCACTTCAAGATGCTTATGATAGGGACAATGAGAGATGGAATCTATTAAGTACCATAATTTTTGGAAGCTCTTTATGAAACTTGAATCCCTAAATCCTTCTATGAAGGCCTTTCTTTTACTTTCATGTTGAGTCTCCACCTTCTATCTTTATGCACCTACTTTGAGAGCATAGTGGCCAATCTTAGTTCTATGTGCATTGTCCCAAGAGTTGTTGATTGATGCATAGCTTTGATATTGCTTGTTTTAAACTATTTGTATCTAGTCACTCTTATGAACTTTGAAGGTGTCCTATGCATCTATGTTTGCTACTCTATGAGGGACAAGCTGAATGCAACTATGCTATGTTTTCTTTATGTGAAACAAACAAACGTCTTGCAAAACATTGTTATTCATGAATCTTTTGTTTGTGCCTTTTCATGTTGCAACATAGTTGCTTTGTCTTATTGTTAGAACTTTGTCTTTCATGTTATGATTGAAGTACTATGATCCCAGATATCAATGTTTTACAAATACTTTGATCAAGTTTATGATGGTGCATGTCACCTGAAAAATTATTCTTTCTTTTTATCACTTACCTACTCGAGGACGAGCAGGAGTTAAGCTTGGGGATGTTGATACATTGCTAGCGTATCCATAATTTTTTATGTTCCATGCCTAGTTTTATCTACTTTCTTGTTCCAATTCCGAGAATATTCATTTTCTGACTTTCCTGGAACCAAAAACAGCAGAAAACAGGCAGCTGGCACTGTGGCTCTTGTTAATAGGTTAGTCCAAGAAATCATATAAAAAGTACTCCAAAGTGTGGACAAAACACAAGAAAGTGGATAAAACTAAGCATGGAACATCAAAAATTATAGATACATTTGCAATGTATCAAGGGGGCCTACAATTGGCTCATCAGTGGGGACGTACGATTTGATAGAGAATGCCAGACAGCCAAACGCAGCATTCTGGTTCGTTCCTACGATACCACCAGCTCCAGGGACCTAGTGCTCACACTGGCAGATCCGATGAACCATTTGTCTTTATCTTTATCATTAGTTACGCTTATTTGTGTAAAGACTAAGCTGTGATTATTTGTGTAAGACTAAGTTAGGACTAACTGCGTAATATTCAGTGAAGCCCATCTTTTATTTCCACGCCCATAACAACAGAATTGCAACATAGAACATACAAAGGTAATGTGCATACTAGGCATTTTTTCACAGGATAACAACCACTTCAAGTAAATGATACATGGTGTACGCATTTGAACGCATCACTAGAATGTGCCACCTATTGATGATTGATGACATGGATCTAGCTTTTCTGCGAGTATTTGCATTGAATCGCTCATTGATTTGTTCACATATTTTTTGGCAATGGCTGATGAACTCCACTCTCTTGGTAACTTGCTTCGTCAGCGAGCACTTGTTGATGCAATGCAAAGTACAGAACATGGTCATCATCGTCATTCCATTTAGGTTCTCTATGTTTCGTCATCACGGAGCTACTAATTTCAAATGAAAATCTAGTAAACAACATATCTGTACATTGTTAGAGTATGCTATGGCCACGGTACATACATGTTTTTCTACAATCACAAGAAGAAAACTTGATGCATTTTCACCTTCTTGGTGTTGTGCCGAACTGGGTGGATGTGGCTTTGGGGTTCGGAGAGGAAGGCGTCGTGGCTGGTGCGTGTGCGACCACGGCGACGGCGAGCTCAGATTCTGGAGGAGGCCAACAGGACCGAGCATGGTTGGCATGGTGACAGATCTCACCCGGGAATGAATTCCTGTCCCCGCGCCGTGCCATGGGTGCGGTGATGGCCCAAAATATATCGAGATCGTTGGGGAACCCCAAGAGCAAGGTATGATGAGCACAACAGCAAGTTTTCCCTCAGTATGAAACCAATGTTTAATCGAACCAGTAGGAGCAAGGAAACACCCCAAAGGTGTTGCTAGCTAAACGTTGGCAGGGCGCACTACCGGTGCCAGCAGCAACGTGGAGACCTGCTCAACACAACCACATAACTCTATCCCCAACTTGCGATGAGGTTTTCAATCTCACCAGTTTTATTGAAAACAAAGGATTAAACGTATCGAGTGGAAGAAAGTAATAGTTTGCAGAAAGTAAACACAAAGCAGTAAACAGTTGATTGTAGATTGAAAGTAAAAGAAAGGACCGGGGTCCATAGTTCACTAGAGGTGGGTCTCCTTAAGATAGATAACATGCTAGGTGAACAAATTACAGCGGGGCAATTGACAAACATCGAGCAAGCATACAGGCATATACTAATCATCTTGACTCCTTTGAGATTCGATTGGGCATTACAACATTATACATAGACCGCCATCCAACTGCATCTATGACTAATAATCCACCTTCAGGTTATCATCCGAACCCCCTCTAGTATTAAGTTGCAAGCAACAGATAATTGCATTACGAATTGCGTGTAAAGTAAACAATACGATTGTTCTATGAACAAAGGATTGTTGTTTTCTCCCTAGTAGCAACAACACATCTAGTACCTTAGAGATTTCTGTCACTTCCCCAGATTACCAGAGGCATGAACCCACTATCGAGCATAAATACTAACTCTTGGAGTTGCTAGCATCTACTTGGCCAAGATAGCTACTAACAACGGAAAGCATGCAAGATCACAAATAACAAAGACATGATAGAATCAATAATCAATCTGAAATAGCATCTGAATATCCATCGGATCCCCGCAAACACAAGATGCAGAATGACAAATAGATGATCTTGATCATGAATGGAGCTGACAAGATCTAAACATGATAGCACAAAGGAGGAGAACTAGCCATCTAGCTACTACATGGACCTGTAGTCTAGAGATGAACTACTCACTCATCGCACCGGAGGATTGCATGATGATGATGATGAAGGCCTCCAGGGTGAATTCCCCTCTCTGACAGGGTGCCAGGAAGAGCTTCAGATCCCTCCCGGTCTAGGGATGGAGATGACGGCGGCTACAGACTCTTTCGTGGAATTTTGATCGGGTACTTAGGGTTTCTGTATCGGAGGCATCTTATAGGCGAAAGGAGAGGCCGAGGGGGTGCCTAGGGCGGCCAGACCACCCCCTGGCGCAGGCCAGGCCTGGCCGCGCGACCAGGTGGTGTGGCCGGACCCCAGCCCCTCTCCGTCTCGTATTCTAGCTCTAGGTGTCCCTCGGTGAAAAACTGACTTTGGCTTTTGTCCCGTCCAATTCCGAGAATATTCATTTTCTGACTTTTCTGGAACCAAAAACAGCAGAAAACAAGCAGCTGGCACTATGGCTCTTGTTAATAGGTTAGTCCAAGAAATCATATGAAAAGTACTCCAAAGTGTGGACAAAACATAAGAAAGTAGGTAAAACCAAGCATGGAACATCAAAAATTATGGATACGTTTGCAAGGTACCAACATCCCCAAGCTTAACTCCTCCTCGTCCTCGAGTAGGTAAGTGATAAAAAGAAAAAATAATTTTTGAGGTGACATGCACCATCATAAACTTGATCAAAGTATTTGTAAAACATTCAAAGCTGGGATCATAGTACTTCAATCATAACATGAAAGACAAAGTTCTAGCAATAAGACAAAGCAACTATGTTGCAACATGAAAAGGCACAAACAAAAGATTCATGAATGACAATGCTTTGCAAGACGTTTGTTTGTTTCACATAAAGAAAACATAGCATAGTAGCATTCAGCTTGTCCCTCATGGAGTAGCAAACATAAATACATAGGACACCTTCAAAGTTCATAAGAGTGACTAGATACAAATAGTTTAAAACAAGCAATACCAAAGCTATACATCAATCAATAAGTCTTGGCACAATGCACATAGAACTAAGAATGGCCACTATGCTCTCAAAGTAGGTGCATAAAGGTAGAAGGTGGAGACTCAACATAAAAGTAAAAGAAAGACCTTCATAGAAGGAAGTAGGGATTCAAGTCTCATAAAGAGCTTCCAAAAATTATGGTACTTAATAGCTTTCAGCTCTCATTGCCCCTATCATAAGCATCTTGAAGTGATTAAGGTTAAAGTGAACAAACTATGGTGTATATGCTTGACGAAGTATAAGTTGGAAATCTCATGTCCCTTGAATACGAGGGCCGCTCCTCATGTTACTCAAGTTTAGTCACCGGTAAGTTCTTGTCATCGTAAGTACATGTGTATCATAGAGAACCGCCAACGGGGTACCCCTTGCCCGATGATACGGAAGCATCCCCATATCAAAATGACAAGGCAAGCAGACAACGAGCATCTCAACAATCTTCTTATTTACCATGGGAATATGGTGCTTTTTTCTCTCTTTCCTCTTTTCATAATCTCTTTTTTTCTCTTTTTTCTCAATATCTGACTCTTTTTTTATAAGAAGAATGCTTCATAGACAGCTCATTATGCTTACGCTGCAGGTTTCCACCATGTCAGCATGGATTAGACCAGCGGCCCAGGCGTTTCTCTAACACATATACATAACTCCATGGATTTACAAGCCCCCTTTCATTTCACACCGACGACATCCATAGACAAAAGAGCATGATATCAACTAGGTACAAAGTACAAGTGCAATGTTGAAAGCGTTCCCCATGACAGCATGGTTCTGCTAATCCCCAACAAATAAGTGCAAGCATATACAACACAGACGACACAATGGTTCAAGTTTATTAAGGGCAAGAAAAGTAAAGTGTGCCATCAAGTTCGTGAGAGCTTTAATCACTAGTTTTCTCATAACAAGTTTAATTCGGAAGGTAGATAAAAACATGAATATACTTGGAATAGCATATGATAGTAGGTAAGTATGGTGGACTCTTTGGAATAACTTGGTTTTAGGAGTTGGATGCATGAGTGGAACTCATACTTGGTTGTGGAGCCTAGCAAAAGACTGGGAGCGACAAACGAAGAGAGCAATAATGGCCATAATCATGCAGAGCGACCAAACATGATTGATCAAAGCATAAAGTGATACTACAAGTGGAAAACTAAAGTATCATAAAGGCTTATGGTGACTTGGGATAGTCATAACATGGTGTGAGCATGCGCCAAGTCAACCCAAATAAAGCATCAAAGGAGAATACCACAATATTATGCTTTAATATGCTAAAACAACGCATGATTCTTCAAAGGCACATTAAGCAATCTCAATTGTTTATAACAAGTCATGCTACAACAAAGAATACTAAGCATAAATCCAAAACAATATCAAGAATGGCATGATAAAGCATAGGCCACGGTCAAAAACAAGCTCTCTTTACCACTTAGGCATGAACTTTCCTACTCTTTTCCAATCCAAACCAAACTATTTGAAAACCAATGTATTAAAGAGGGGGTCCAACCAATTTATTCAGCAAACTAAGAAAACAAAGCAAACGAAAAACCAAAATAAAAATGAAAAAGAAGACGCTCCAAGAACAACACAACTGTGCATGAAACAATACAAATGAAGCGTTTGGAAGAAACTGGAATTTTTATTGATGAAGGGGATGCCTTGGGCATCTCAAAGCTTTGACGCTTGTACTTCTTGGATATTTCTTAGGGTGACATGCGATGCATCCCCAAGCTTGAGCTTTAGTCCATTCTTCATCTCATTACTCATTCCTTCCATACACCTGAAAATTTTCATTCATACAAAACTTCACACAATCTTTATTAGGAACATTAGTGCACTCAAGATAATAAGTCTTTAGGTTCAGTTCCAACACCAATAAAACTTCCATTAAAATAAAGCTACTGTAGCACTTCCCTCAAAAAGCTCACTCCCCCAAAAGAACTCAAAAAGGATCCAAGAAGAAGCAAATGCAAAAAATGGCAGAAATCTATCAAAAACAGACCAGCAGGTAAAGACGAATTTTTTCGAAGACCTTCTGTTGCTCAAATCAAAAAGTGTTGAACTAAAGAAAGTTATATAACAACCTAGGTCAGAAGCACAAAAATTCAAGCCTCAAAAGGACATACAGAGATTTTACACGAATTTTTACGGTGAAGCACATTAATCTATTTTGGGACAACAACTTTCCCAATCATTACTTCTCTCTCATTAGAGGTTACTCTTGGCACAAAAGGCAAATAAAAAGGGTAAGGAGTGGTTATTACTTAGGTAATAACTTCCAAGACTCATCTAAAATTTTGGGTTATCTCCCAATAAGTACTTTTCTTTAACGCCTTTAAGTTAGGCATAAGAAGCAAGAAAAAGAATCAAATGTTCTTAAATGAAGAAGCATTAAAAGCAAATTTTGTTTTCATAGGAGAGGCAAAAGAAATATTCTCTCTCTTCTTAGGGAAGTGTTCTATACCTTTCTTGAGTGGGAGTTGATATTTAATGGTGCCTTCTTTCATATCAATAATGGCACCAACAGTTCTAAGAAAAGGTCTTCCAAAGTAATAGGACAAGAAGCATTGCATTCAACATCCAAAACATAGAAATCAACGGGGACATAGGCATTGTTAACCATAATAAGAACATATTTAATACTCCCCATGAGTTTATTTTTAGCATTATCATCAAGTGGGACATTCAAATAACAATCTTCAAGTGGTGGAAAATCAAGCATATCATAAATCCTTCTAGGCATAATAGAAACACTACTATCAAGATCACATAAAGCTTTAAAATCAAAATCATTCACTTTCATATTGATGATGGGTTCCCAACCATCTTCTTGTTTTATAGGTATAGAAGCTTTATGTTTCATCTTTTCTTCTTTAATCTTTATGAGGGCATCAGTAATGTGTTTTGTAAAGGCCATGTTCATAGCACTAGCATTCGGACTTTTAGCAAGCTTCTGTAGGAACTTAATAACTTCAGAGATGTTGCAACCATCAAGATAAAAATCATAAATATCATCTAAAGTAGTAGAGCCATTACTAGCCTCAACACTAGTGGTAGTGATAGTAGAAACACTAATGTTTCTAGCAATTTCATCTTCTCTTTCCCATTTAGCATGCAATTCAGCTAATAGTCTAACATTTTCATCAATTCTTACTTGTATGGCATTAGTAGAAGCAAAGGGATTATCAATAGTCTCAGGTTTAGCAGCCATTTTATTCAAAGAAGATTGAGCTTTAGCTAGTGATGCAATATTTCTTTCAGCATTAGAGAGTTTTTCCTCAATAGTTTTATTGGAAGCAATTTGTTTACTAATAAAGTCCTTAAGCATAACTTCAAGTTCAGAGGGAGCACTCCTATTATTGTTGTAGGAATTTCCATAAGCATTACCATTGTTGGGAGGATATGGCTTATAATTGTTGTTACCAAAATTATTCCTGTAGGCATTGTTGCTAAAATTGTTATTTCTTATAAAGTTCACATCAACTTGCTCTTCTTGAGCAACCAAAGAGGCTAAGGGAACATTATTTGGATCAATATGGGCTTTCCCATTAACAAGCATAGACATAATAATATCAATCTTATCACTCAAGGAGGAGGTTTCCTCAACAGAATTTACCTTCTTACCTTGTGGAGCTCTTTCAATATGCCATTCGGAGTAGTTAACCATCATATTATCCAGAAGCTTTGTTACAACACCCAAAGTAATGGTCATAAAGGTACCTCTAGCAGCAGAATCCAATAGGTTCCTTAAAGAAGAGTTCAATCCTGCATAAAAAGTTTGGATAATCATCCAAGTAGTCAGTCCATGAGTGGGACAATCCTTTACCAAAGATTTCATTCTTTCGAAAGCCTGAGCAACATGTTCATTATCAGATTGTTTAAACTTCATTATTTCGCTTCTCATAGATATAATATTAGCAGGAGGATAGTATTTTCCAATGAAAGCATCTTTGCATTTAGTCCAAGAATCAATACTATTCCTAGTCAAGGAATTCAACCATTCTTTAGCTTTTCCTCTCAAAGAGAAAGGAAACAATTTAAGCTTAATAATATCTCCATCTATATCCCTATGCTTTTGCATCTCACAAAGTTCAACAAAGTTATTTAGATGAGCAGCAGCATCTTCATTACCAATACTAGAAAATTGTTCTCTCATAACAAGATTGAGTAAAGTAGGTTTTATTTCAAAGAAAGTAGCTTCAGGAACAGGTGGAGCAATAGGTGTGCTGATAAAATCATTGTTGTTGGTGCTAGTGAAGTCACACAGCTTACTGTTTTCAAGAGTAGTCATTTTTTGTGTTTTTAAAGAAAGCAAACTTGTAAAACTATTTTTTGTGTTTTTGATAAATAAACAAGCAAACAAAGCAAAAGTAAACTAAGCAAAACGAAAATAACAATGTAAAGAGATTAGTTATGAGGGACTCCCCTAGTGAAGATGTCCTTGACTCCCCGGCAACGGTGCTAGAAAAATAGCTTGATGGCCCAAAATATATCGAGCTCATTAGGGAACCCCAAGAGGAAGGTATGATGAGCATAGCAACAAGTTTTCCCTCAGTATGAAACCAAGGTTTAATCGAACCAGTAGGAGCAAGGAAACACCCCAAAGGTGTTGCTAGATGAACGTTGGCAGGGCGCACTACCGGTGCCAGCAGCAACGTGGATACCTGCACAACACAACCACATAACTCTGTCCCCAACTTGCGATGAGGTTGTCAATCTCACCGGTTTTGCTGAAAACAAAGGATTAAACGTATCGAGTGGAAGAAAGTAATAGTTTGCAGAAAGTAAACACAAAGCAGTAAACAGTTGATTGTAGATTGAAAGTAAAAGAAAGGACCCGGGTCCATAGTTCACTAGAGGTGGCTCTCCTTAAGATAGATAACATGCTGGGTGAACAAATTACAGCAGGGCAATTGACAAACATCGAGCAAGCATACAAGCATATACTAATCATCTTGACTCCTTTGAGATTCGATTGGGCATTACAAAATTATACATAGACCACCATCCAACTGCATCTATGACTAATAATCCACCTTCAGGTTATCATCCGAACCTCCTCCAGTATTAAGTTGCAAGCAACAGATAATTGCATTACGAATTGTGTGTAAAGTAAACAATACGATTGTTCTATGAACAAAGGATTGTTGTTTTCTCCCTAGTAGCAATAGCACATCTAGTACCTTAGAGCTTTCTGTCACTTCCCCAGATTACCAGAGGCATGAACCCACTATCGAGCATAAATACTAACTCTTGGAGTTGCTAGCATCTACTTGGCTAAGATAGCTACTAACAATGGAAAGCATGCAAGATCACAAATAACAAAGACATGATAGAATCAATAATCAATCTGAAATAGCATCTCAATATCCATCGGATCCCCGCAAACACAACATGCAGAATTACAAATAGATGATCTTGATCATGAACAGAGCTCACAAGATCTAAACAACATAGCACAAAGGAGGAGAATCGGCCATCTAGCTACTACATGGACCCGTAGTCCAGAGATGAACTACTCACGCATCACACCGGAGGCTTGCATGATGATGAAGAAGGCCTACAGGGTGAATTCCCCTCTCCGGCAGGGTGCCGGGAAGAGCTTTAGATCCCTCCCGATCTAGGGATGGAGATGACGGCGGCTACATATTCTTTCGTGGAATTTTGATCGGGTACTTAGGGTTTCTGTACCGGAGGCATCTTATAGGCGAAAGGAGAGACTGAGGGGGTGCTTGGGGCGGCCAGACCACCCCCTGGCGTGGACCAGGCCTGGCCGCGTGGCCAAGTGGTCTGGCCATGCCCCAGCCCCTCTCCGTCTCGTATTCTGGCTCTAGGTGTCCATCGGTGAAAAACTGACTTTGGCTTTTGTCCCGTCCAATTCCGAGAATATTCATTTTCTGACTTTCCTGGAACCAAAAACAGCAGAAAACAGGGAGCTAGCACTATGGCTCTTGTTAATAGGTTAGTCCAAGAAATCATATGAAAAGTACTCCAAAGTGTGGACAAAACATAATAAAGTAGGTAAAACCAAGCACGGAACATCAAAAATTATGGATACGTTTGCAATGTATCATGCGGCCATGGTGAGGGCGAGCTCCCATTCGGGATGGGGAGGAGAGCGGGGCCAAATAGCTTCGTCCTAGTGCTAGATCCGCGCCATGGCCGCGACCACAGATTGCCGCCCCAGAGGAAGAAGAAGACGCGTAAAGGATGCATGCGCCAACGCTGCAAGCCTACATGGCAGCCACATCGGCAGCGACAAAACGGTGAAAGCTAACAGGGGGCCGTAACTTGACAGCCGTTAGCCTGATATTTTGTATTGAAATGTAAAGTTGAATTCGTGTCGAAAAAGACCCTCTGAGTATTTGGCACGCCAACTTTGGGCAATGCAGCTGATTGTAAGCAACTTGGGTACCGCGTTGCCGGGCCACCCCAACTTTCGGGCCGCAAAATGATATTCTCCTTCGGGTGAGGCATGTTAGCAAAAGGGTTGCCTATCAAAATAAAATAAAAGTAATATATATATTAATATTAATTCAACCAATTACATAAAATACATATATCATTATATTTGTTTACTTTGGAACCCCTTCCAGAGCCCTCCGATCAACATCAGGTGTTACACGGAACTATTCTGGTTTCTCTCTCTCATTTCTCCTTCGGTGTCGTATCAATCCCTATGCGTCCCCACCCTTAAGCGTGAAACCCTTTGGTTCAGAAAAACTCTGTACATGATCAAAACCTCTTTTGTATCAATGATCATCAGCAGGATCTATATGCCCATGATGACCCCCGTGCATTTCACGAATCTTATCGCTTGAACCTTTAACGTTGTTTCCCACTCCCTTTACCACTTAATACCTAGTTCATCCGATATTTGATCTTCGGTATCTCCATACCTTTGTTCGATCTCATTACCCATGAACTTGTTTACTCGTTCCCATGTCGTTGCATTTCGTGACCCAGTCACACGCTTGCAAGCTTCGTTAATGCAACGTCACCGAGATGGCCATGTGTATTTATCCATTACATGGATTGGCAAATCTTGGTCTTGATATGTACTCCTCTACGCGTCCCTTTGAGAAACCTGAGTGGCACCTTTTTGATCACCCTTTTATGGCTTGATACTTGATACCATCTAAGCTCCCTCTAGAACGGTGATTTGCATTATCTCACAGTCTAAAGATCAGGAAACAAGGTTTCCTTCGTTTATCATTAATGGTGAATTTTGTAACTAGATCTCATGATGATATAACTATTGGGTATTTGTATATCACATCATTTAACTAATGATATGACCTCATTGTCAATTGGCATAAATGCCCATGATATCGAAACCCTAGATCATCCTCATGACAAATGAGCTAGTTCGCTAGAGGTAACTAGAGACACAGTTTGTTTACATGCCACACGTGTATTAACATTTCATATTAACACAATTATAGCACGGTATGAAACGTATTATGAACGCACAAGAGATATATCAAATAAAACATCTTAATATTTGCCTCTATGGCATATCTCCTTTAGTATCCCACTTGCACTAGAGTATAAATTAATCTAGTTTACAATAGGAAAGAACCTAACACCGATGGCATCTCGGTGTTGCTCATGCTTGGCTTGTAGAAGACCTTTAGTCAAAGGATCCACAACATTCAGATCCGTGTGTACTTTGCAAATCTTGATTTCACCTTCATCAACATTTTGTCGAATGACGTGAAAACGTAGCTTGATATGTTTGGATGTGGAATGAGTTCTTGGTTCCTTTAGATGATGTGAATAGTAGCTTGATATGTTTGGCTATGGAATGAGTTCTTGGTTCCTTTGTGTTTGCAATAGTACCCGTGTTGTCACAATAAATCGTCATGAGGTCTTGTGCACTTGGAATAACTCCCAGTTCGATGACGGAATTGCTCAGCCAAATAACTTCATTCACCGCTTCAGCTGCTGCGATGTACTCCAATTCCATGGTAGATTGTGCTACTACTGGTTGCTTCCTGCTCTTCCAACTTACCGCCCCACCATTCACCAGAAACACATATCCTGTCTAAGACTTTGAGTCATCAGGATCTGTGTGCCATCTCGCATCCATGTAACCAGTTACGCTCAGAGCTTCGTCACTACCTCCATAAAATAGGAACATGTCATTTGTTCTCTTGAGACACTTTAGGATATTTTCAGCTGTCTAGTGATCCATACATGGATTACTTCGGTATCGGCTCGAAAAACTAAGAGCCAATGCCACATCAGGCCGAGTACTTAATAATGCATACATGATAGTGTAGGGGTTCGCGTATGAAAACAATAAATTTTTACCCTACGCCCCTGAACCCCTGATGTTGCCAGGACCTATCTATTAGTAATGTAGTAACGAGAGGGGCTTTTCGCGAACTTACCCTTGAAGACCAAAAAGCATTGGCAACGCTCAGGAGAGCATGGTTGATGTAGATGATCCGAAGTTGACCTCAAGGACGTGTTGAGTCCTCGCGCTCCTTCGGCTCCAACGACTCCTAGTGCCACAAGTGTGACACCTAGCGGGGAGTTACACATGTCCGATGCCTAGAGATGACTCCCACTCCTTGATCCAGCAGTAGTTGCGGAAATAGAGCTCCTGGATCCGAATCCCACAGCGCGACGCCGCTCCATGGTGAAGATGTCTCTCGTTCGCGCAGTCCGAATTTGGGACCACAGTCACGAGAGAGAGAGAGAGAGAGAGAGAGAGAGAGAGAGGAAATATCAATTAGAGGTCTCCCCAAAAGTGATGAAACCTTTATTGAATATTGTGTGTCTTTTCTAGTCAAAATACCCCACTATATATAGGGGAGGGGGAGGTACTACCTCCCTCAAAGTCCGGGGGTGGGACTAAAGGAGGAAGAGGAGGGACACCCACCGGCCAGCCCTAGTGGGCCCCACGAGGGGGGCTTGGCCTAGCCGGCCAACCCATTCCCCTTTCTCTCCTCTTGCCTTTCCCTCATGGGCCCTTCTCGCTCCAGAATTGGCCCATTAAGCCTTTTTGACCTTTAATTGATTTTCTATTTTATTAAATAATTATGAATAAATGATTAAATCATTATTTAACATTTATACACATATTATTTAATCTCCCTGGCTATGGAACACCTTCCACCTCCACTCCGGACATCCTCTGGACTTACCAAAACCCTTCCGGTTTTCTCTCTTATCTTCTATGCTGATTCTACCGATCATGTAAACACTCTCTAAGTATCATCAAGCCCTTAAGCATGATACCCCACGGTTCAGGAATACTCTAGACATGGTCAGGAGACTTCCGAACCAATGATCAATAGAGGGACCTGGATGGCCAAGTGACCCCTATGCATTCCATGTAGATCTTTCATTGTTTGAACCGGGACAGTCACGTCTCATTCCTTTTGTCTCTCGATACTTGCATTGCTCGAGATCTGATCAATGAAATCACCATGTCATGTTCAATCTCGTTACCGAACAATGCTACTTAACTCGTTTCGACAAGTGATATCCCTATGATCAAATCACACGCTGCACAGCTATTGGATACAACTTCTTGGAGTGGGCCCTTGAGTATCTTTCCGTCACGTGGACGGACAAATCCCGCTCTCGACATATATTGCCTCTACGGTTCCTCCGAATACCTGAACACACCTTTATGATCACTCTGTCATAAGTGACTTTTGGTGCTATCAAAGCATTCTCGGGAGACAGTGATTGATATAGTCTCACGGTCTAAGGAATAGTCTACGAGGTCTATTCTAATCGTCATAACTTGAACTTCGTGACATGATCGAGTTACGATGTTAGGTTTGGTATTGGTTCATCATCTCATTCTCAAAATGAGTTGACTCCATTTCCAACTGGCATAAATGCCACATTATTAGGAAACCTTGATCATTTGTTGACCAATGAACCAGCGACTAGAGTTTCACCAGGAACCCCTGGTTGTTTATATATCCCACGTGTATTGGCGTTTCCTCACAGTACAGTTATAGCATGATATAAAACTTAATCATAAACTTCATGAAATATGATAATAATCCTTATTATTATTTGTCTCTACGGCATATTTTCAACAGTATCCCACTTGCACTAGAGTACAAATAAACTAGCTGCATTTGTTCTTAATCATTAGCACCATATATCCCGGTACCCTAAACATGCTTGCTCATGGAAGAGGTTGAGTTTTGGGTCTATGCTTTACAGTCCCAAATCCTTTGCAACTTACTAATGTCACCTTGATTGACATTAATACTTTATCATCACATGATAACATCTTTGTGTATGCATTGTCGTTATAGCAGCAGAACGAGGTCGGATTCTAGGAGCCTATAGTGACGTTAGATCAACCTTGGGGGCTTTCTCATGGGCACTGTGCCCTGGGACACATCATTCTACATTAAAAGTGAACTAGCCCCACCATAACATTATACATCACCTTAGACGGTACCCTTATCTATTATAAATGTAATTATTGAAACACTAGTGCACCCTATGCAACTTTCGATGTTTTCGCTAACCTCGCTTCCTACTTGACTTTAGTCCATATTATCGATACATGAGTTTCCAACATATTCCCTTATAACATAACCCTTTATGCTTTAAGATATGACATCCTTTATGGATTCAGAAAACCTCAGCTCAACGTTCCATGATTCAAACTTAATCACTTTTCAAACGTTCCTTCTTGGATCATATATTATGTTAAGTTATCATCATGGTTTTCTAAGATAGAACCTATGTCTCAGCATAGTGGATGATGATCATCCTTTTCTTTCTTTCAACCATCGATGTTAGACTTAATTCTATTCCTAATTTGAGTTATCAAGGACCAGTTCCTTTACTAACTTCTATTCTGAAACTCTTTTCAGAATCATTTAAGGAATACTACATAATATCGTAGTATACTTATTATCAACTTCTACTCCCTATAAATCTTTACTTATTGGTACTTGCGCTTTTATTCTTAATGTGTCGTATACACACACTTAAGAATCACTCTTTTAAGCTCCCATTCAAAATATGTTCCCAACATATTTGAGTATGAGTCACTACTCTTACTCAACATATGTTCCTACATATTTGAATCTGAGACTTATTTTGCTCCCCATCAAAATGTGTTCCCGACACATTTGAGTTTGAGACTTACATTGCTCCCACTAAAAAATATGTCATTCACATATTGTTTTAGGAAGACTTTCATAGCTCCCACTCGATTTCATGCAAATTGCATATCCACTCACTATTTTGAACGATTTCAAAATCCTTTGATAAATTATCAAACTGAGATTTTTACTATGAGATACTACTACCTTACTAGTTTTAAATCCACTAGACTTTCAACATACTTGAATCAAATTCATTTAAATTTGTCCAATACATTATTCATGACAAATTGTGCTTTTGTTTTTCACCTCTCTTTTCCACTATGGCTTTGCAGTCAATACACTATGGCTTTCACCTCTCTCTTCCACTATGGCTTTCCAATCTGAAGGGAATTTTGCCTCTAGGATTTCTCATAATTCTAGTTTACCATTATTTCCTTAGTAGTTCGTAGGTATGTCATATTCTAGTAATCATGACAAATGATTCACAAATGTCTCCATACAAGATATGGGCTGCATTTTGAATCCTACTTTATGTAGTGAAAACACCAGTGGGGAAAACACAATGATCGCTATCGTTGATTCTTTCCTTTGTGAAGAGCATCGTTTAGGAAAGCTTTCTGTTGCGCTTCTCAACACTCTGATGCAGGGTTTTGAATCCTCATCGTGTTTTTCACTATCTTCCATTTGCTCCATGATGAGTGCATATTTGCATCATATTTTACATTATTATTTTGCATTGTAGATGTAGGATCTTGGTATTTTACGGAGCTTACGTGCACATTTTATGTCTGTTTTCACCAGGATCAGGACAGATGATGGAACCAATGGACACAATTCTTAGATCAGTTGTACTAAGGAGAAAAGGAGTCAAAAACAACGTAAATCGCTTATTTGGGAGATATCAATAATAGTAGAAGAAAACCCGAAGCGAACAAGGCTTACCGACGGTTTAACGACCAACTATACGACCATAATTCTTTTTCTGGCCATATAGTTCCGGTCGTATAGTTGGCACCGCCACCACCTCTTCAAACAGTTTCACCCCGTGAAACTGGATCGGAGAGACGACATACAGAACACCTCGAAATCACTGAAACCTCACCTCCGGAAGGCATCTAGAGGGGGAACTCGTCCACCGGGGATCCATATTTTCCCTGCGCAGATCCAGGAGGCTAAGGCATCAATCTTGATCATCAACCGCTACATCGCCACCATCTCCATCCATCCCATCTACATCTTGTCTAGATCTTGTTGTAAGTTCCGTACTCATTGTGGATTTATACAAGTACTATTCATCTATGACTGTTTCCATTACCATTGCCATGATATTGATTGCCTCCATGTCTGAGTAGATCTCTAGTTCTTGGGGAGATGAAGAAACCCTAGCATATGATTGAGATGAGATAGAGATCATTATGTTATACATCATTATGTGTATGTGTTAATTGTCTTCATCTTGATGTTGGGAGTTGTGCACCTCCTTAATATTTGCCTCTTATGGGGACTCGATGAAGGGGATTACTTGTTGGTAGACGGGGATGATAACACTTACTGTGACTATAAAGCTGTTGTCATTCCTTATGTACTAACTCGGGGAATCAAGGAGAACTCATTAAGCCATGTCCATGCCATGGGATAAATCCCTTAATAGTGGGATAATACAATTGATGTCGTTTATTCGTCAGCCGTGGTTATGAAGGATGATGTGAGCAGCGGTTGCTGCCTATTTGTCCATATATGGAGCTCCTCTCACATACATACATATTATGAGAATATTTGTTATAATAATCTTGACTGCTTGGTCTAAATTGCTAGCAGTGTATCCACCACTCCCTGAGAACGCCTTTTTCCCTATTGCAGTTCCAAAGTTCTATTACACACGCAATTCTTACTTTCTGCATTAAGTTTTACTTTACTTTATATTGCCTCGTTCAATCAAAAACCCAAAAACAACTCTACTTTTCTTGCACCTTAAAGTTATTTCTTAAGTACTTAGTTTAGTTGTAGTTAAAAGCATTTTAGTCTTTCGCCTACTGCTCCCTATGGGATTGATATATTTATTCTGAAACTAGTTACAAACGATCTGTGCACTTGTAGTCATCAAGCTATTTTCTGGCGCCGTTGCCGGGGAGCTTAGTGTTATAAGTCACTTTACTTTTAGTTATTTACTTTCGTTGTACTAATTTTTACTTAAGTTGCAGGACCGCAACAATGGACAACACTTAGCATTTAAACCAGCTTGAGGCAGTAAGGAAAACGGGTTCACCCATGGACGCTTTTATAGCTGTCAATAAAAGCATAAATCCAGATGGAATTAAGATCCACCCTTGATTATTTGAACTACTACACTCTAAGAAATTTGCAGGAACCAATGGAGAGAGTTGTTGTCTATGCACTTCTATTTTTGTAGATAGTTGTTGGGCCTCCAAGTGCAGAGGTTTGTAGAATAGCAACAAGTTTCCCTTAAGTGGATCACCCAAGGTTTATCGAACTCAGGGAGGAAATGGTCAAAGGTATCCTCTCTCAAGCAACCCTGCAATCAAGATACAAGAAGTCACTTGTGTTCCCAACACACCCAATACACTTGTCAGGTGTATAGGTGCACTAGTTCGACGAAGAGATAGTGAAATACAAGTGGTATAGATAATTATAAGTGGTAACGGTGCTAGAAAATACTTTGATGGCGTGGAAGAGGCTAAAGGCAAACTGAAATAAACATGGAAGCAAGCAAACATGTAACATATGTAATAGCAAACAGTGTTTCAGTGCTTAGAAACAAGGCCTAGGGATCATACTTTCACTAGTGAACGCTCTCATATAAATATATTCTTCTTTATGATACTACACTGAACTACTCTCTGGTTGGACACTCTAATCCATGGTAGGGCTATAACAGCACACCTCAAAGTAAGCCTTTCCCCTCTAGATAACCCCACACTATCACCTTGAGCACTAGATGGGTCCAACAAACACCACAATTTCATAAAGACATCCAACTCCAAATATAACTCATAACAAGTATTTGTAATCTCTAGCCTAAGTGCCACCATGGTGTGCACACTGTCAACTTCACACACATGGGGAGAGCAGAGATCTATTAAAACACTTGAGTAGCAAGGTAGATCCATAGATTAGAAGCTCATGATCTCAATAAGATCATGCATAGAGAGAGATGAACACATAGCTACCGGTAGAACCCTTAGCCTCGAGAGAGAACTACTCCCTCATCATCATGGGAATCGGCAATGGTGATGGAGATGGTGGTGGAGATCGATGGAGATGGCTCCGGGGGCACTTCCCCATCCAGGCAGGGTGCTGGAACAGAGACTTTCTGTCCCCCAAATCTCCCCTTCGGTGGCGGCGGCGCTGCAGAACTTTTTGTGGCTGGAGGCTGGATTATTTAAGGTTTTTGCATCGGGAGGCATCTTATAGGCGAAGAGGCAAGGTCGGTGGGAGGCCAGGGGGCCCACACCACCTGGTGGCGCGACCAGGGCTAGCCCGCGCCACCATATGGTGTGGCCACCCTGTGGCCTCTCTCCGTCTCGTCTTCTGGCTCTGTGAGTCTTCCGGTAAAATATCGACTTTGGCTTTTGTCCGGTCCAATTCCAAGAATATTGATTTTCTGACTTTCCTGGAACCAAAAACAGTAGAAAACAGGCAATTGGCATTGTGGCACTTGTTAATAGGTTTTTCTAAGAAAGTGTATAGAAAGTACTCCAAAGTTGGGACAAAACACAAGAAAGTAGATAAAACCAAGCATGGAACATCAAAAATTATGGATACGTTAGCAACGTATCAAGAGTCCATATGGACACTTACAATTCTTTGAAGACGTTCTCAGTTTCTTTACATTCGATGATTGTAATCTTGATATGGTTAAAATCCAGTTGTTTAGACAAACTCTCTCTAATAATGTTTGCGACTAGTACAGATCTTTTTGTGCAGAAGCACCGAGGACTTGAAAGGAATTGACAACCAATTTCCTATCAAAATGTTACTCAGAAAGCAAAGCTCACAGGATGAGAGGTATTATTATCAGTTTCAAAAATAATCCTGGTGAGGGTTTATATGAAGGATATCTAAGGTACAAAAGCTACCTAGATAATAGCCCTCTTCATCGTTTGCCTGATTGGTTAATCACTCATACTTTATATGGAGGGCTAAATATTGAAAATAGAATGAATCTAGACATTGCTTCTAATGGCAGTTTTCTGTCTCATACCTCTGATGAAGCTTGGAATCTAATCATAAAAAAGAGCGAAGCAACGGAAAATCTTAAAGATAAGGAAAACATTAAAATAGTTTTTCTGAATATGCTTGCGTTAATGATCTCCTTGCAGATGAAAGGACTGGTGCAATGATTAAAACCCTTGGTATGCGTTATTGATTCTTACTCAGTAAAGAAAATTATTGAGAATTATGCAGGACGTTTGTAGGTACCAATAGAATGGGAACCACGTAACCCCCTTGAAGAAAAGAAGCATGCAAGAGCGCTAATGGAAGAATTCTCCTCGGTACCTATTCAAGAGATCATCAAGAAAAGGCAAAAAGTGGAAGAACAAATAAAGATGAGACTGAAGAAACCAGAAAAGAACCCCGAAGATACCAATATAAATAATGTTATATTAAAGGATCTTATGGAAGCACAAAAGTGGACAATGAAGTGGTTATGCTAGACCTTGAAACCTCAGAGTTCATCAAAGTTAAGGTACGAGGTAACAAAACTTCTAAACCGATGACTCCTCTATATTATGGTGAAACTTTCTTATACGGAATTCGTGAGACGATTTCCACTATAAATATTATGCCTTCATCACTTTATGAGGAACTCCGCTACAATTTAAATAATCTAGATGTGGAATAGGTAGACACTACTATTAAATTGTCTAATAGGACCAATATAAAATCGGAAGGTGTAATCAGAAATATCTATGTCTTTATTGGATCACTCCTGTACCCCCTTGATTTTCATATTGCTAATATGCCCCGAGATTCTTTTTTTCCTATTCTTTTAGGCAGACCTTTTGTTTCCATAACCAAAGCTTGAGTTGATAATAAGAAGGAGACTATTTCACTGATGTTTGGAGAAGAGGAAATGACATTCCACTTCGCCAAACTAAAGAAGAGGCCATATGAAGTGGAAGATATCAATGAAGAGAAAATGATTCCCGAGCTGGCAGTAATTCATTTTAGTACTCCACAAGATGAATTAGAGAGGAGCCTGATTAATTGGGAGGAAGCACCAAATGATGAGGAGAGAGAAGACATGGATGATTACCTTGATTCAATTCCAAAAGCACAAAATCCACATGACTATGAAGAACTAGTAAGAAAAAGGAGATGAAGAGACTCCACCAATTGAATTGAAACAACTTCCAGACAATAAGAGGTATGAGTTTTTAGATAATGAAAATAAATGTCCTATTATTATTAGCAAAAATTTATCAGAGAATGAAACAAATAAACTCATTTCGGTCTTGGTTAAGAATCGTGAAGCCTTTGGATATACTCTAAGTGATATTAAAGGAATAGATCCATCTATTGTAACACATAAGATTGCCATGCTTGATGATGCTGAACCTGTAGTGGATACACAAAGAAGGCTTAATCTGAAAATGAAGGAATTAGTAAGAAAACGAGTTATATGCTTATTAGATGCTGGCATAATATATCCTATTTTTTACAGTAAGTGGGTTAGCCCAGCTCATTGCATACCAAGACAAGGTGGTCTTGATGCTGCTATGAATGAGGATGGTGAGCTAGCTCTTGTAAGGCTTGTTGTAGTATATCGTATGTGCATTGACTTTAGGAAGCTAAACCACGAGACACAGAAAAATCGTAAACCTATACCATTCATGGATAAAATGATAGAAAGACTTAGTAATAATTCTTATTTCTGTTTTCTTGATGGTTATTCTGGATATTCTCAAATTGCCATACAACCAGAAGATCAAGAGAAAACAACTTTCACTTGCCCTTCTGGCACATATGCTTATAGATTAATTCCGTTTGGCTTATGTAACGCAGCAGCAACATTTCAAGAATGTGTTCTAAAGATCTTTGATGATTTTGTTGAGAAAACTATGGAAATTCTAACAAATGAGATTTTGTTGATTGTGGAACAACTTTTGATAATTGCCTCTACAATCTAACCAAAGTCTTGCAGAGATGCAGGCAATCAAATTTGGTTTTGAATTGGGAACAATGTCGTTTCATGGAAAGAGAAGGTAAAGTTTTTGGGCATAAGGTTTCGGAGAAGGAAATAGAAATAGATAAAACTAATATAAATGCTCTAGAAATTCTTCCGATACCTTAGGACATTAAAAACTTAAAAATGTTTCTAGGACATGCAGATTTTTATAAGCATTTTATAAAAGATTTTGGTAAAATAGCTATGCATCTCACAAACCTTCTTGATAAAGAAACTCCATTTTACTTAGATCATGACTGCGTTGCATCTTTTGAGAACCTTAAAAATAAATTAGTTTCAGCACCTATCATGTAATCTCCAAAATGGGATGAACCTTTCGAAATCATGTGTGATGCTAGTGACTATGCTTTAGGGGCTGTGCTGGGACAGCAAGACGGAAAGAATTTAAATGTTATTTATTATGCTAGTAGACCTCTTAATAAGATTCAGAAACATTACGCTACTACAGAAAAAGAGTTCCTAGCTATAATTTTTGCTTGTGACAAATTTAGATCCTACATCATTACTTCTAAGGTAATAATTCATACGGATCACCAAGCTTTGCATCACCTCCTTGTAAAAAAGGATGCTAAGCCCAGGTTGATTAGGTGGGTTTTATTACTATAAGAATACGATTTGCAAATAGTAGATAGGAGGGGTAAAGATAATCCGATAGCAGATCGTCTCTCTAGGATGGAGGGAATAATTACTAACCCCGTACCTATAAATGAATCATTTATGAGAGAATATTTAGCAAACATTGAATTTGTTGATCCATGGTATGCAGATTATGCTAATTATCTCGCAACAAAATTTATACCTCCTGGTATGACAAGAAATTAAAGGATGAAATTCTTTAATGATCTTAAATATTACTTTGGGGATTAGCCGTATCTATATTGTCATGGACCTGACGGAATGATTCAGAAGTGTGTTCCTAACCATGAAATGAATGCAATATTGAAAGCTTGTCATGACAGTTCGTATAGAGGGCATCATGCAGGAGAATATCATTTTGCGGCCCGAAAGTTGAGGCGCCTAGGCAACGCGGTACCCGAGTTGATTTTAATCACCGCGATTCAAAAACTTGGGGCGCCAATTGCTGAGAGGGGTGTTTCGGGTGAATGTTGGCCAAACCCAATATTTTCAAATCGCGCCCGTTAAGTCAGGATATTCCGTTACACTAGTTCCTGATGTGTCCCTTCTTTGCCGGTCACTCTTCTTAGCCATCCTGCACGTGTCGTAGGGGCAAATCCATTACTGTACTTTCCTAACTCTCGACACTGAATCTGGCTGCAGCGGCGGCGATCCCTTTTCTTCCCTTCCCCGACCCTGAATCTGCCGATGGCGGAGGACCTTTTTTCTCCCTCCCCCGACACTGAATCCGACGACGACGGCCCAGCATGTCTTGCAAGGCGAAGTTTGTAGCTATGTCGCCGACTGATTCGGGTCCATCGGGGCCAAAGTCTGGGGCTCAACGCGAAGCATTGGCGATGTCTCTAGCCCCTGTTACCGAGGAGGTCAACAAGGATTCTGCTCCCAAGGTACCTACGAGTAACGGGTTGAAGAGAAAAGCAAGGCCGGTGGCGGATTGTTCGGCTCTAGTAGGCAGATGCGACACCCAGATATCGAAGAAAAAAAAACGAGAGAAGAGCGAGAGGTGAATTTTTCTTATCTATGCCTTATCTTACAAGTAGATTGGTTATGGCATAATTGAATCGAATGAACTTAAAAGTTCCCCTTTTTAATCAAATTAGGCACAACTTTGATACAAGGGACCTATATGAGTTCACAGTTCATGTTCGCTAGTACACTGCAAAACTTGATTTTGGTTGCGAGAGGGTTGTGTTCGGGAAAGATGTGCATCTGCTTGTGAATTGCAAAGAGGTTGTGTCTGTTTCGCAGCTGGTAGATATGCTTGCCGCTAGGATTCCCTAGGGTTCTAGACAAAGGACAAAATTGGTGTGGCGCAACATGAATGATACCTATCAGCAAATTGAGCACTCCCATGAGCTTCAGATGGTTTGGGAGTGTTGTGCAGCTGATCGTAAGGTGAAAGTTGAAGCGTTGATTGATGATATGTATGTAGATGCTAGAGATCTTGCTGCTAGAGATTCGGCTCCTAGAGAATACGGACCAATAGATACTGATCTAGATAAGTTCAGTATACACATAGAGGTGGATTCATACATGGCAAAACTTGATGAGGGAGTTAATAAGCCAGTTTCATCATGTACTATGGAGATCACTGTCAATTCCAAAAACATAAATCTTGATGAAATGAGAGAGATGATCGGTAAGGAAATCAGTATTGGCCCTAAGCATATGGCACAAATCCGGTGGTGGCATCATAAGAAGCAGCAATTCATAGATGTTTTCGATACTAAAGATCTTATGCAGATTATGCGATGAAAGAAGCAAACCAGGAAGGTGTTCTTCCTTCGTACCATTTCTGATGTTGTTGAACAGGTTATAGTGGACGTAGAGGCCCCTGTAATGGTTAAACAGAATGAGGTGGTCGACGTTGATGAGATCTGATGAGAGCTGCTACCCTAGGCTTGTCATATGGACCGCGGGGTTCCCCTGCGTGTATTTGTAACATTGACTGTTGTTGCATTCAGAGCGTGTTTCTGTGATTATGTTTGCTGAGAGATTGCGATATAATGTTGTGCGAGCTGTTGAGATTTTCGGACATGTCACTCACTGAAACCATCGTTGCTGTAATAAGACATAAGTACATTGTAGTTGACATGATTATGTTTCTTAAGATGACGTACCGTACTTGTTTTTGTTATTATGTTTGTTGGGACATTGTAATGTAATGTTTTGTGAAACCATGACTGGACAAGTGATGCATAAATACATTGTAGTTGACATGATTATGTTTCTTGAGATGATGTACTGTACTTGTTTTTGTTATTTTGTTTGTTGAGAGATTGTAATGTAATGTTTTGTCAAACCATGACTAGACAAGTGATGCGTAAGTACCTTGTAGTCGACACGATTTTGTTTCTTGAGTTGATGTAATATACTTGTTTTTGTGATTATGTTTGTTGAGAGATTGTGATGTGATGTTTTGTGAAACCATGACTAGACAAGTGATGCATAAGTACCTTGTAGTCGACATGATTTTGTTTCTTTAGTTGATGTAATATACTTGTTTCTATGATTATGTTTGTTGAGAGATTGTAATTTAATGTTATGTGAAACCATGACTGAACAAGTGATGCATAAGTACCTTGTAGTTGACATGATTTTGTTTCTTTAGATGATGTAATATACTGGTATGTTTTCGTTAGGCAATGAAATTGGGATGGAGGGAGTATAGGTTTAATATTTGAAATAAGAATGTATGAAGAGAATCCATATTAGGCAGGAGACAATAATCCAGGGAAAGGGCATGGTATCCATTAAACTATTGTAACATCCAAATTTAGTCATTGTTGCAGCGGTAGAAGGGTTGCTCTCTCTCTCGCTCTCTCTCTCCTCACTGACGCTGACGTTGTCGCCAGCGACGATGCATTGCTATCCTGGAATGACGAGGACAACCAGTCGAGCAGCGACAACCTTCTCTCCGACATCGAGTATTCCTCCCACGATGTGAGTTCCTCCGTTTTCTTAGGCTAGGGTTAGGCAATAGTAAATCTCTCGATCTGAGCTCCATATGTGCATGCAACCATGTTCAATTCCAGCTTTGCATTTACCTATAGGTACCACGGATGATCTACGACTCTGAATGGGAGGGCCTCGATCTCGATGGAGGAGTGACATGTGACCATGGGCTAAAACTGAGGAGATATGTTGTATTTGAAGGCTGTAACACTGGGAGAAGGTTTTAGGGATGTACAAATCAGGTTTGTTTACATTATGTGCAACGGTGACATGAAGAAAAATGTATCGTGTATGTTCATAACACTATAGTGTGTTTTTTTAGGTTGGCCCGGTGTGTAAAGCAGTAGAGTGGGTGGATCTTGAGTGGCCAGATGTACTTAAGAAATGTTTGGCTTAGTTATGGGAGATGTATGAGTTGGAAAGGTCAGGGAGATTCACTGATGCTTGTGATGCAGCTGCAAAAAAATTACAAGCTGGCGGTACGAAATAAGGAGCTAGAACAAGAAATCGAGAATTTGTAGCTAGAGCTAAGTGACAGAATCAATGGGAGCTTGGTTATTGGAACTGCAAAGAAGCTTCAGGATAGTCACAGGTTGCTGATTCATAATGCAGAAAATGAGAGGGATCAGCTCAGGGAAGACAAGAAGAAGCTAGAGTATAGCATTGTGGATCTGTTGAAGGAACTAAAGAAGGCGCGCGAGGGTGACCAAGGACAGAATACCGAGGATAAAGGAAATTCGAGATGAATAATTTATGTTGTGCTAATGCCTGAAACTAGTTAACTGTAAGACTTGCAATTCCGCTTTCTTAACTAAGCCAAACTCAATCCTCGAGCAAATTAATTTCAGATGAACAGACATATCGTGCATAGAGTTAAGTTCACGCTTACAAAATCACCACTGCAGAGGATAAACCAGACAGTTTAGTACTAAATAGACATATGTTGGGTTCAAGCGAGCCTGGCCTAGAGCTGCTTGTTTTCCTCCCTAAGATCGGGCAGCTCCTTCAGTACTTTGTCGTGCGCCAGCCGCAGATTCCAGCGCTCCGTCATGGATTCGAGAAGTTGGTCCATAGCCATACGATTTTCCTTCAAGATCCCTTTCATTCTCTCCATCTGCTTCCTAGCCGAGGTGCGACCTTCCATGTGAAGCTTCGCCCAGCCAGTGTTTAACTCCTTCAGTTTCTGGCACTTGTCAGAAAGGACCGCGAGTTCAGCGCGCAGGTGGTCAAAGGCCAGTTTCTGGGAATTCTGCTTCTCCCTTTGGATGGCTATCTTGTCATTTAGCCAGGTCCTAGTCGAGCTTTCGCCTCTTTCCCTACAATAAAAATACATAGTATGGGTTGTTCAGTTCACTAGGACAAGTTGGTTAGTTTCCATAATTAACTGAATCGAGTAGTGGCACTGTCATAATTTCAAGGAAGAAGCAATCTAGGACTAATCAACATTTTATGAATCGACTAGTGGCACTGTCATAATTTCAATTTCAAAGACAAATAAGGTTTATTTGCAGTTTAGTGTGCTATGGGTTTTTTTCAATATCACCAAATAGTAATGGGCTAGTGGCAAACTCATAATGCAGAAACCCATGTCCAGATACATAATGGAAAGAGCACATGGTGTCCATTCATGAACATGAACACCAAAACATGTCCAGATAGATAAGGAGTTTCCCTAGGATTCTTATTGCACCCTATAATGGGAAGAACACTTGGGCATTGCTCCCTGAACCCTAAACATTACAAAAGGAGTGGAGCACGAACTGATATTTGTGCCCCCACCAGCGGGAATCAGACTTGGGCATTGCTCCGATACGCCTCCAGACAAGCCCTTAGCTCCTCGTTCTCTTTCTGAACACCCTCGAGTACGATGATCCCTCTACTCATGTCCTCCTTCATCTCTTTCACTACATCCAGACAACGGTTCCTATCATGGTAGGCTCGGATGGTAGCCTTGATTTCGTCGACGTGTCCTCTGAGTGGCTCGGTGACTTTGTCCTGCAGGAGAGTGCACCTTTCCACGAGATTCTTCTTCTCCTCCATGAGCTTTTTGATTATCTTGATGGCCTATTCTTGCTTGTTCAAGTTACGGTCGAGCACTTTCTGCAGCCTCACGACGTCACGTGCAAAATCTAGCGAGATCTCCTTCTGCATAGATAATTTCTTGCGTAGGCTCTCATTAGCTTGGGTGAGGGAGCGTGCACGCTCATGTTGGTTGTCAATCTTGGCACTGATCACGTCCACCTTGTCACGGTACTCGGCCTTTGATCGCTACATCGTTCATGTTAATTGAAATAGAAATTCTATAATTACACTCCAAGTTCCACGTGAATACTAATACAGATCAAAAAATCCCCGTTGAATCTATTGACCATAGTGTTAAAAATGGACCTAGAGATCTATTCATAACCATGATAAACTAATCCTAATCACAAAAAATCCATAGTGAATCTATGAACAGCGGTATTAAGGAAAGACCAAGAGATCCAGTCATATTCATGAAAACTAATACAACTCGCAAAATAAGAAGAAAAACCAATGCGGGGCGGACACGATCTAAGAAATCCACATCACAACTTAGAGAAATAACAGTGTGGAGATTTGCTACCTCGATGAGACGTGGAATGGGGCCGAACGGGTCCTACAACGCCTCCGTCATGGTGGATTATGGCTCCACGGCCGGCCTGTAATACGTAGAAGAGGAAGAGCAAGAAGAAGAAGAAAAACAAGAAGAAGCTGAATAAGATCATGATGCAGAGAGAGATGGAGAATAAGTAGAACAATAAGACCGTACCGGGAGGAGCCCTCGCATGCTAGAACATTCGGTGCCATTGTCGGGGGAGATTGGGCCTCGGTGAGAGGGGGCTTGAGCGGCTGGTAGAGCAAGAAGTGCCTCGTGGCGAGATCTCTCCCTTTTCTCCGCGAGGATCATTGACCAGCCTCTCCTCAGGGGAGCCATGCCTTGTAGGGTGAGGGTGGCGGCGGCAGGAGGAAGAAGATAGTGATTAGTGTGGGAGAAGAGTCAAAGAGTACATGCCGTGGTCCAGTAGTACTACTACTATTATACAAGACCACCGTGTACGGTCTACCTTCTCAAAGAAGCCAGGGAGGCAGGGGTAGGGAATCGACGGGACTTGTCTTTATTGCAATGGACAGTTCAATGCCTAAAATCCAGTATATAAAAAGAGGAGTGCAAGCCGGGTGGTCATCACGGGCATAGGTGCGCACGTCCCGCATGCGCGTGTCACGTGTTGATGGTGCAATGACACGCGCAACTGTTGCACGATCACGTCGGCACGTCGAACTCCACGTCGACAGGCACGCACGGGATATTTACAAGTCTAGAATACGTTGTGCCACTTTTGCTGTGATCAAATTATGTTTAGTACGCGATATATTACTTTTTTTTGATAATCGACAAATGCATGCGTGAACACGACGCACGAAACCGCTGCTCGTCCTTGATCAGATCGGCACCCCACTCTATGTACCCGCCATCAACCATTCGGAATAACTACCTCGAGCACGATGCCCCCTCGCTGTGGCAATGGCAGGTCCAAGCCGTCCACTGACCGTCCTGCGTCCCCGGCTCTTCGCTGCATTGTTCACGCTCGCGAGTCGCCTACTGAGGCAGCATGTTGTGTCCGACCATGCCAGGATCCATCGACATCGGCACTCGAGGACACCGCTACGTTGAAGCTCGTACCGGCCTCACAGGAGGAGCATGGGGTACTTGCAGCACCGGATGAGCGCAAAGCAGCAACTAGGACGGGGGCACGTGTTGCACCGGTGAGTACGGACAAGAAGAGGAACGAGAAGAAGACCAGGAAGAAGAGAGGATATAGCTATTTGGACGAGTCCGACTCGGCCAACGAGGAAACGTTCATCGATCAGTTGGAGGCAGAAGTGGAGCAGAGTGACGTGGACCCGTGAGACTACGAAGAGGAGGAGGACTCCGACAAGGAGATAGCGCGCTTATACGAGGAAGGGGGTGATGTCGAGTCATCAAAGGAGGACACCAACGGCGGTGAAGGCAAGGACCATGGCGTTGACGAAGGCGAGGACAAACCGGAAGACGAAGACGATAGCTTCTTCGAAATATGATCATTTATTTTATTTAGATAGATGGATTTTCACTTGTTTATGGAGGTAAAGTATCGGTGGCATGGATAGACCATGCATAAAGAAAGTGGAGAGGGAGGGGTTATCCTGCCCGTTGGATCACAGAGGATCAACGGTTGGTGGAGACAATCCGCGTGACATCTGTGTCAGCCAATCAGGGCGTAGCACCCAGAGTGAGCACAAGTTTGGGCTTTTGTCAGATTTGTGACCGAGAGAGAGAGGGAAAATCTGAGTACTATCAGAAAACCAAGGGCATGACAGAATAAGGGATTCAAATAGAAAATAGAAAGAGTAGGCATTGCATGTGTGTTCTTTTCACACACCACATATGAATCCACCAGTGTCATTGCATGTATGTTGTTTTCACAGACCACATATGGATCCACCAGAGTCATTGCATGTCTATTCTTTTCACAGACCACATATGGATCCACCAGAGTCATTGCATGTGTGTTCTTTTCACAGACCACATATGGAACCACCAGTGTCATTGCATGTCTGTTCTTTTCACAAACCACATATGGATCCACCAGTGTCATTGCAATGTGTGTTCTTTTCACATACCACATATGGAACCACCAGAGTTCTTTGCATGTGTATTTTCATAGACCACATATGGATCCACCATTTTCTTTGCATGTGTGTTCTTTTCATTAACCACAGCTAGAGTCATTGAAATGTTTGTTCTTTTCACAGACCACATATGGATCAACCAGTGTCATTGCATGTGTGTTCTTTTCATAGACCACATATGGATCCACTAGAGTTCATTGCATGTGTTCTCTTTTCACAGACCATGTATGGATCCACCAGTATCATTAAAATGTGTGTTCTTTTCATAGACCACATATGGATCCACCAGAGTTCATTGCATGTGTGTTCTTTTCACATACCATATATGGATACACCAGTGTCATTGCACGTGTGTTCTTTTCACGGACCACATATGGATCCACCAGAGTTCATTGCATGTGTGTTCTTTTCACATACCATATATGGATCCACCAGTGTCATTGCATGTGTGTTCTTTTCACAAACCACATATGGATCCACCATTGTCATTGCATGTGTGTTCTTTTCATAGACCACATATGGAACCACCATTGTCATTGCATGTGTGTTCTTTTCACAGACCACATATGGATCCACCAATGTCATTGCATGTGTGTTCTTTTCACAGACCATATATGGATCCACCAGTGTCATTGCATGTGTGTTCTTTTCACAGACCATATATGGATCCACCAGTGTCATTGCATGTTTGTTATTTTCATAGACCACATATGGATCCACATAGGGAGGGGAGGGCGGGAGGATGACGGCCCAATGGGAGGAAGAGAGCGGTGCCAGACCGAACGGAGTGGCGGCGGCAAGAGCAGAGGTGTGAAGCGGAGCGGAGCTGGTTGTGACAAAATATGGAAAATTGCACAATAATGTGTTGGTGGGGGGCACCAGCCCTTGAACCTAGGATACGCGCCGTCAAAGCTGGAGGAGGCGGGCCCGCCAGTCAGAAAACATGCCACGTCGTCATCCCCTATTTCTGATGCCCTCTAAAAAAACACGCCGCATCGTCATCCCATGTTTCTGATGGTGTTGCTACCATTCTACGGTACATAGTGGCATAGAAATAATATCGTATAAACATAGGGGCACAGTCGTTAACATTTCTAAAATGAAACCTGATCTCCTACATGTCCTGGTACATTGCCTGATGAGGTGGATAGCCACGACCGATCTTTTTAATACCTTCACACTCTTATGCTGAGAAGGGAAATACAGATTGAGCGGTTAATGCAACGATTGTCGAATTATTACCCTATAAGGAAATGGGAGATGATTATTTTCACACGTGCCCGTAGTCCAAACCTATTGTCAGTCTGTCACTCCCCTTCTCCGACAAACCACAGTTCACCTTGCGCAGCTCCTCCGTGCCGCACCACCTACGGTAACATGGCCCTGCCTAAGCAGCCGCCGCCGTGTCAGCCGCTGAAACTGGGGTATTTAGCCCCTCTAAGGCAGGCCATGAAGCTCTACTTCAAGTCTGGTCTCCCGGCCACGGTGGCGGCGCCAGCGTCATCGGTGCCAGATGCGGCAAGCAGGGCCAAGAGAGCGATGTTGAGAAATCGCGCGGCGGCATTACGGCATGCTCTAGGCAGTGGGAACAAGGTACATATCAAATCGTTCATGAGAGCATGCCACCACCACCGATGGTACACACCCTCGAACAGGGCAGCACCAAGGTCTAGGAACTCTCGCGTCCACGCTTCGGCACGGGCTACCTTACCGTAGTGGGGGAGGTTGGGAACATGCCGTCTGTGGCAAAGATGCTCCATCCAACGCACTGACGGAGGCCATACCATGGCGGCGACCAAGCGTCTACACTCAGCATGTTGGATTGTTCGACAGCCGGAGCCGGCGACGGGCATCAGCTCAGCGCCGGAATTCAGGTTCCAGTTCACACTGACCTACGATCCCAAGAAGAAGATGCTGAATTTCAATTTCAAAGAAATCGTTGCGGTGGCGCGGATGGTCCAACTGAACCGGGACTGGCGCATGCAAAGCGGTCGTGCATGAACGATGTAGATTTCTTGTAGTTTGGCGGGAAGGCAATAGATCAGTTTGGGGTTAAATGATCAAAGAACTTACGTCCTCTCAAGGCAATTGGCCAGCCAACTTTTCTGGTGGAGATCTGCAGTTTCTTCAGTGTAGAATAGTTAAGTTCAGACTGAAGAATGGCTTTTGTAGATGAAATGTTGACGAATTGTTCTATAAACTAGTAGGAAGTTTAGCCCATTTTTGTGCAGGTATAAGATCCTTTTGTATGGAAGTACTAATGTTGTATGCAAATACTATCAAGTATCTATTTCCTTCAATTACTAGTCGTGGTTAAATCCAGTTAACTGGCATTTTTTTATCTCAGACTACAGATTTTGCGTCTACTGTCTGTGTTGTAAACCATTTTTCCTTTGTCTTGTGTTGTCTGCAAAATGGTCCTGCGGTTTAACATGTTACAAATATAGCTAGCTACCTTGTACTTGAAGAGGAGATGGACTAGATTTTCCTGGCATCCACGGAATTGACATTGCTCATTGCTAGACCGCCCTCTTTTCATGAGGTTGTGGTTATTCACAGAAATTATAAAGCACGGTGTTCAACTACATCAATTCAAACTATTACACACACTACATCAAATTCATTACCCACACATACTACATTGATTCAAAATATTACACACACATACTACTTCAAATTCATTACCCACACGTACTACATCTATTCAAACTATTACACATTTTTAGTCGATGCTAACTTCCTGCTATGCTCTCCATACTACAAATTCATTAGCCACACATACCACGGCAATTCACTAGAGCTCTGTCTTCACTCGAGGGAAATCAGAACCACCATCTTGTCCAAGCCTAGTTCCCCCACCAAAACTATGTGCGCCGTCGCGAAACGGTGGTGGTCTTGTGCCAACGATCCTTCCAGGCCAACACCCAGGCGACGAGGATGCTTTCTGGCAGCCTCTTCGGGGCCCTGAATGCCATGTACCGATTCCAGAACCTCCTCTAGGTGGATGATGACTCGGTGCTTCCAGCAAAGCTGTCGCCCTGCCCTGCTTGGAATCTGCACCTCATACATCTTAGGAACGGCGTCAGGATCTTTCAGCCACGCCTTTACCTCGATGACCCATCTGTTGCTCGGTGGCACGATTTCCACCAGCTCGCCACCAAGGCTACTGACGACCTACTTGAGGGCCTCCGGCTGCCAAGCATCTAATGGGAGGCCATCAAAGCCGAGTTTGGAGAAGAAACGAAGTTGCCCCAAGCGATCGTCCCACCCACAGGCGCGATGCCAATGCATGAAGCTCATTTTCTCCCCGCAGCACTCGAAAGAACGAGACGAATGCAGAACACGCATACCTCAATCTTGACTCATTTTGTCTGATCCCAAAATGATACATGAAAGCCGATAGCAACTCTGCCGGTGACACGGCGGGACGGATGCTCAGCACGGTGGCCATGAGAGCGTGGTCGTCGAACTGATGTGCCAGGGCTACCATGCCTGGGGTGCGCGGCAGCACGCAACTGCCCGAGGCAGGTCGCCGGCCAGGATCGCCCGAAGGGACGCGCTCCGCCGTGCGAGAAGGACTAGCCAGAGGCGAGATATTAGTCTGGAGATGCGAAGCTCCGATACGGCGGACAATGCAATGGCAACGGCTGTGAGCTTCGATTAGAGGCGTGGGAGGTTGACCGGACATGGCGGGGACGCAAATTAGAGCAAGTGCGAGCTCCGATCTGAGACGAGCAGCCGAAGCTGAGCAAAGTTAGGGGGAGGGGAGCAGGGGAGAAGAGCAGAGCGGAGCAAAGAAATAGATCTGGTCCACTCAGGGATCTCGTCCACGCAGGGGTAAACTAGTCCACGATCGCAAAAGATAACGAGGAATACTGACAGGGCAGGCTAAGAAGAGTTGACCTAACGGTGGTATTTGAGTTCAACCGTTTTTGTCTGGTTCAAATGACCATTTGGCCGTTAGATTTGTATTCACCCCTATTTGGCCCTTCTGGACAATTGGCGATTCTACTACGGCCCCTCCACGAGATTGATGACAACTCGGGTAGCGGGATGCGCTCGCCCGGGAAGTTTGGTACCGCAAACCAACAATCCCATCATGCAGGTAAGCGAACTGTTGCAAAGGTACTTCAATCCAGATTCTATTGGCCCACCTTGCTCAAGGACGCACACAGGTATGTGGAATACTGTGATGCTTGCAAAGAAGAGGTAATATAGGTAGGAGACAAGAAATGGCAATGAATTATAGTCTCATAATTGAACCTTTTGATGTATGGGGAATGAATTACATGGGACCCTTTATAGAATCGAATGGTTATAGTCATATTCTTGTTGTTGTTGACTATGTTACTAAATGGGTCGAAGTTATTCCAACAAGTCATGCATATGCAGCCACCTCAGTGAAGATGATCAAGGATGTTATATTCCCCATGTTTGGAGTTCCTAGATTTTTAATCACTGATGGTGGTTATCATTTTATGAAAGGAACTTTCAGGAAAATCCTCAGCAAATATGGAGTAACTCATCGCGTTGGTTCACCATATCATTCTCAAACAAGAGGTCAAGTGGAACTCTCTAGTAGAGAATTAAAAACCATACTCAAGAAGACGATGGATAAATCAAGGAAAGATTGGTCATACAAGTTAAATGACACTCTATGGGCATACCGTATTGCGTTTAAAAATCCAATGGGTATGACACCTTATAAGATGTCGTGGTGGTGTCATGGCAGATGCCTGGTATAGGCTAAAGTTGGGGCCGATGGACGATGGAGGAAACCGGGGAGGGATGATGAAGTGAAGACCTCATACGGAAGAACTCAGAGAGACACGATATACCCAGGTTCGAGGCTCTCCTAGTGAGATAACACCTCTACTCCTGCATCTAATCTCGTATATCTTGCCATGCTTGTGGCTACAATGGTGCTCCTTGAGCTGTACTCTTATGTCTCTCATGGAGAGAGCAGAGGAAGAAGAAGCCATGCTCCTAGTGAGCAGAGGGAGAGGAGCCCTCCTAGGAGCCTCTCATGTAACGTTACCCCTGGTGCTCCTTATAAAGGGGAGCCCAGGGAACATGGTATGTCATCTAAAGTACTCCTATGAGCTGTCTAGTGGGGACTTGCCCAGTCACCTTGTCCTTTATTGAGTCACCGGTCTTATCCCTTCGGCATATTCCTTAGCATCTTCAGGAGATGCTCGGCATATTCCTTAGCATCTCCCAAGATACCCAGCATATTCCTTAGCATCTTGGACCAAAGGGGGCCAGTCTGAGCCAGGGGCGTCCCAACACTGGCTCCTAACGTAGGCTTGACTTGACGTGGTAGTGTGTCGATGTAGAGGTTGCCGGTGGGTCCAGGTATGAGCAAAGTGACATCCGGGACGAAGTAATTCGGCCCGGGAAAGTGAAATTCGGCCAAGGAGGAAAATAACTCGGCCCGGGGGTGAAATTGGGCCTACCTAGGCGGTGAACAGTGCCCCATCCAGATTATTTTCCTCCCAGCCGGACTATGAGGTAATTCGGCCCAGGTGGAGGTAATTCTGAGGGCCCGGCCAGGGTTGAAGAGAACTCGGCCTGGGGCGGCCCAGCCGGGGTTTGCCTAAACCCGGCCTGGGGTGACCTAGCCGAGGTCTTCTCGTCTTGGCCCAAGGGATGCGGTCCGGAGCAGCCCACCTGGCGGGATCCGGCGGAGCTAGGAGGCGGCCCGGCGTGGGCCGAGGTGTCTGCCGAGTCGGCCCACCCGGGGTTTCTGCGGCGAGGTGAGGAAGCGGGCAGGCGTCGAGGCATGGCCCCACGCCCAGGGGACCAGGCGGGCGAAGTGGTGTCGAGGAGGGGACGGGGGAGCTCCGACATGTCGTTGGCGATGGAGAGCGCTTTGGCACGCGGTGGGCCGGCTTGGCAATCCGGGCTAGCTGGGTTTGGACCTGATTCGGTCAGCTAGAAGGCCTGCTGGACCAAGAGCTTTAATTCGGCCTGGTAGGGACCATACTAGGCTGAATTTAATCTAATTCGACCTAGATCCTTTTTTCTCCTCCTTTTCTTTATCTATCTTATATTTCACACCACCCTCACTTTAATCACTTTATGCCCCAATGAGTGACTTGATACATCAACTCTGGGGTACCTAGGGTTACATCCCCAACATTAGTCCCCGAGTCTATGTGGGATTCGTAGATCGTGCATAGGCTTTAAAAGAAGTTTCTCCAGAGTTATCTGTGACCTATAATCCTTTTTCTCCATTTCAATATATCTTTGGCAAGAATTGACTCAGATCGTCATATAGCCTCATGGGCATTCGTCCTCTGACCGTCTTTGGATAGGTTTTTTGACTTCTGGCCTACTTTGGCTCCGGTCTTAACCCTTTTGGGTAAGTCTTTTGGCTTCTGGCCTGATTCGGCTCTGGCCTTAACCCTTTTGGGTAACTCATTTGGCTTCTGGCCGAATTTGGCTCTAGCCTTAACCCTTTTGGGTAAGTCTTTTGGCTTCTGGCCTAATTCGGCTCTGGCCTTAACCCTTTTGGGTAAGTCTTTTGGCTTCTGGCCTAATTCGGCTCTGGCCTTAACCCTTTTGGGTAACTCATTTGGCTTCTGGCCGAATTTGGCTCTGGCCTTAACCCTTTTGGGTAAGTCTTTTGGCTTCTGGCATGATTCAGCTCTGGCCTTAACCCTTTTGGGTAACTCTTTTGGCTTCTGGCCTGATTCGGCTCTGGCCTTAACCCTTTTGGGTAACTCATTTGGCTTCTGGCCAAATTTGGCTCTGGCCTTAACCCTTTTGGGTAAGTCTTTTGGCTTCTAGCCTGATTCGGCTCTGACCTTAACCCTTTTGGGTAAGTCTTTTGGCTTCTGGCCTGATTCGGCTCTGGCCTTAACCCTTTTGGGTAACTCATTTGGCTTCTGGACGAATTTGGCTCTGGCCTTAACCCTTTTGGGTAAGTCTTTTGGCTTCTGGCCTGATTCGGCTTTGGCCTTAACCTTTTTGGGTAAGTATTTTGGCTTCTGGCCTGATTCGGCTCTGGCCTTAACCCTTTTGGGTAACTCATTTGGCTTCTGGCCAAATTTGGCTCTGGCCTTAACCCTTTTGGGTTAGTCTTTTGGCTTCTAGCCTGATTCAGCTTTGGCCTTATGAATTGTAATCCGAGTTATCCCATCCGAGATATAATTGCCGAGTTATATGACTCAAAATTGACATGAGTTTCCGTTTTGAGTTACTTGACTCAAATCTGAGTTAGTTGACTCGAATCCGAGTTACATGACTCAAATCCGAGTTACACGATGGAAGTTTGAGTTGCTTGATTTGAATCTGACATAAGTCTTAGATCCGAGTCATTTGGTTGAGGTATGATATGGTCCTATGATACGCTACCAAACCGCCCTAGATTTTGACTCGAGACATTGATCCGAGATATGATTTTGAGTTATGACATGACTTTATGATATGATGGCCTACTTCCATAGATATTGATCCGAGATACTGATCCGAGATTGAATATGAGGAGTTATCGATATGATTTTATGATACGATGGCATACTTCCATAGATATAGATCCGAGATTGAATATGATGAGTTATTGATATGCTGGCTCATTGCCATCCAAGGTATGGAACAAATTGATTTGAGGTATAAGATAACCTGGTAAGCTGAGTTAAAATCCGAGTTACTAAATAACTTGGCAAGCTGAAATGAAATCCGAGTTACCCTGTAACTAGGAAATTGAAGCAAATCTGAATTACCCCTGCAGTTAGGCAAACTGAAGTAAAATCGGAGTTACCATGTAACTAGGAACTTGAAGCAAATCTGAATTACCCTGTACTTAGGCAAACTGAAGTAAAATCCGAGTTACCATGTAACTAGGAAACCTGTAGTTAGGCAAACTGAAGTAAAATCCGAGTTACCATGTAACTAGGAAAACTGAGGTAAAATCCGAGTTACAATGTAACCTGGAAACCTGTAATCAGGCAAACTGAAGTAAAATCCATGTTATTAGGTAACCTGGCAAATCCGAATTATGGATGATCTGGTAAGCTGAAAACAACAATCCGAGTTAAATCTGAGTTAACAGTTAATCCGGCTGACTGAGTCAAATCCGAGTTACAAGACAACTAGGCAAGCTGAAGTATAACTCTAGTTTCTATGTAACTTGGTGAGTTGAGTTAAATCCGAGTTATAAATGACTCAGCGAGCTACTTTTTAGTCCAAGGCAGCTTAAATACACAAAGCAGTGGATACACACGATATCATGGCATATCTTAAGTCTTTTCTGAGTTATTGTTCTATGCACGGAGACACCGAGTCCCCGAGCTACTTTTTCTACCCTTAGGTGACTCAAAAGGCATGCATGCTAGTCCCCAGGTTGAGTTATCTCATCCCCGGGGTGAACAACTAGGTGATAGTCCCCGAGTGACATCCAGGGTATCTCATGTGCAAGTTGATTGAGTTACTCACTACTCACTGTATCTTTGGTGGTGAGGTTGAGTTATCTAGTTGAGTCACACCCAATGGGTCAGCTAACACTTACAGTACATGTTGATGAAGAGGTTGAGGAAAAGGATCGATGATGAAGCAGAGCTTGATGAAGACGTTCCCGTCCGGATGGTAACCCAGCCAGCGCCTCTTATCAGCCCCACGGTGGGCGCCAACTGTCCTGGTGGTGTCACGGTAGATGCCTGGTATAGGCTAAAGTTGGGGCCGATGGATGATGGAGGAATCCGGGGAGGGATGATGAAGTGAAGACCTCATACGGAAGAACTCAGAGAGACACGATATACCCAGGTTCGAGGCTCTCCTAGTGAGATAACACCTCTACTCCTGCATCTAATCTCCTATATCTTGCCATGCTTGTGGCTACAATGGTGCTCCTTGAGCTGTACTCTTATGTCTATCATGGAGAGAGCAGAGGAAGAAGAAGCCATGCTCCTAGTGAGCAGAGGGAGAGGATCCCTCCTGGGAGCCTCTCATGTAACGTTACCCCTGGTGCTCCTTATAAAGGGGAGCCCAGGGAACATGGTATGTCATCTAAAGTACTCCTATGAGCTGTCTAGTGGGGACTTGCCCAGTCACCTTGTCCTTTATTGAGTCACCGGTCTTATCCCTTCGGCATATTCCTTAGCATCTTCAGGAGATGCTCGGCATATTCCTTAGCATCTCCCAAGATACCTAGCATATTCCTTAGCATCTTGGACCAAAGGGGGCCAGTCTGAGCCAGGGGCGTCCCAACACTGGCTCCTGACGTAGGCTTGACTTGACTTGGTAGTGTGTCGATGTAGAGGTTGCCGGTGGGTCCAGGTATGAGCAAAGTGACATCCGGGACGAAGTAATTCGGCCCGGGGAAGTGAAATTCGGCCAAGGAGGAAAATAACTCGGCCCGGGGGTGAAATTGGGCCTACCTAGGCGGTGAACAGTGCCCCATCCAGATTATTTTCCTCCCAGCCGGACTATGAGGTAATTCGGCCCAGGTGGAGGTAATTCTGAGGGCCCGGCCGGGGTTGAAGAGAATTCGGCCTGGGGCGGCCCAGCCGGGGTTTGCCTAAACCCGGCCTGGGGTGACCTAGCCGAGGTCTTCTCGTCTTGGCCCAAGGGATGCGGTCCGGAGCAGCCCACCTGGCGGGATCCGGCGGAGCTAGGAGGCGGCCCGGGGTGGGCCGAGGTGTCCGCCGAGTCGGCCCACCCGGGGTTTCTGCGGCGAGGTGAGGAAGCAGGCAGGCGTCAAGGCGTGGCCCCACGGTGGGCCAGACCGCTCCCTACCGGCCCACCCGGGGGACGAGGCGGGCGAAGTGGTGTCGAGGAGGGGATCGGGGGAGCTCTGACCTATCGTTGGCAATGGAGAGCGCTTTGGCACGCGGTGGGTCGGCTTGGCAATCCGGGCTAGCCGGGTTTGGACCTGATTCGGTCAGCTAGAAGGCCTGCTGGACCACAGAGCTTTAATTCGGCCTGGTAGGGACCGTACTAGGCCGAATTTAATCTAATTCGACCCAGATCCTTTTTTTCTCCTCCTTTTCTTTATCTATCTTATATTTCACACCCTCACTTTAATCACTTTATGCCCCAATGAGTGACTTGACACATCAACTCTGGGGTACCTAGGGTTACATCCCCAACATAAGATGGTGTACGGTAAGGCATGACATTTACCTTTAGAAATGGAACACAAAGATTTTTGGGCAATCAAGAACCTAAATTATGATCTTAAAGTAGCAGGAGAAAAGTGTTATTAGATATTCATGCTTTAGATGAGTTTAGAAGTGAGGCCTATGAGAATGCTAGGTTGTTTAAGGAAAAAGTGAAAAGATGGCATGATAGAAAAATAGAGAATAAGACCTTTAAAAGTGGAGACAAAGTGTTGCTCTATAATTCTTGTCTTAAGTTGTTTCCAGGGAAGCTCAGATCAAAGTGGGAAGGCCCATATATAGTTGAAGAAGCTTATTCATCGGGAGCAGTGAAGCTCCAGGGAAAAACACCCTCTCTTGCATGGGTGGTAAATGGAAAACGCTTGAAGCATTATCGAGTAAAAGAAGATATAAGTGCAGTCACCATAGAAGTGATCACCCCAGAAGTAGTGATTAAGCAAAGATATATAATGAATGGAAATTTCAAGAAGAATGGACTCGAGACGGAATGAGCAACACTACGGTCAAGCTATTGACCATAAAAGAGCGCTTCATGGGAGGCAACCCATGCGAAGTAAAGGTTTGAGTAAGTTTTTAAAATTTTAATTAAAGTTTTATTTGAGCATTGTGTTAAATAGGGAACATTTGATGCTCTAGCAAACAAGAAGGAAGATTGATAATGCCAAAATTGGTCGGAAATCTAAGCTGACATTTTTTGTCAAAACTTGATATTTCGTTAAGTTTCAAATTAATAAAGAATCCTTGGAGAAGTGGAAATTTTTTGGTGGACACAGAAGGTTTAATGACCAACTATACGGTGGAAATAAAAATTCTAGCCGTATAGCTGTGGTCGTATAGTTGTTTCAACATCACCCCTTCCATCCACGAAAGGTACTGATAGTTTAACGTCAACTATACAGCTAGAATTAAAATTTCCGCCCGTATATCTGCCGTCGTATAGATATCGATACCTTTGACAAAACTATTTTCTGAGTACTAATAGTTTAACGACCAACTATACAGTGGGAATAAAAATTCTGCCGGTATAGTTGCAGTCATATAGATATCAACCCATCTCCAAAAATCTTATCCAGAGTCTAGAGAGTTTAATGACCAACTATACGGCGGGAATAAAAATTCCTGCCCGTATAGTTCCGGCCGTATAGTTGGTTCCACCATAGATGTAATCTATAGTCGGTTCATAACTATACGGCGGGACCTATACTGGCCGTGCCCGTATAGTTGCTCGTTACGAAAGGCGGCTAGGGTTTTTTACCTCCCCTTTTAAAGCTGATCGCATCTAACCTTTTTCATTAAGTTTACGCAGAGCTACAGCCTCTAGCCTCGAAAAATTCCTCGCCACCCTTATGCAAGCCCCTCTAAGAACATTCATGCAGCGAAGCCATGCGGCCCTTTCATGTCAACAAGATCTGGAATAAGAAAGAAGAGAAGCCCATGAAGAGGATCGAAGAAGTAGAACCTAAAGGATCATCATCATCATCCAACCCGGAGATCAAGCCTCTCCCAAATTGGGAGGACATGTTCCTGCAAAGGATGGAGATGATGAGGCAAGCTGAGCGGGGAAAGAACAAGGATGAGTATCTCGCTAATCCTTATCGTCACAACATAGGATCCTATTATAAACCTCCTCTTGGTCCATCATCTCTTAAACCTAAGAAGGTGCGACAAGATGAGATTCATGATAAGATCCATGAGTTGGTAAACGCTTCGAAGGCATGCGTTGAAACAATTGGAGAAGGGAATGACTCCTACTAGATGATGAGCAAAGACCTTGAGAAAAAGGTCGATGACATCGATGATAGAGTTGGTTTCTTGATTAAAACTGTCTTTGAATTGACAGATGAGAAGAAATTCCTCAAGAAGAAAATGATGAAGCTTCAATACGACATGGCCGAGCTCAGCATCCGCCTTGCAAGCATAGTTAAAGATGGCAACATAAAAGAAGAGGGCAACACTCTTCCTACCCAGGAGGAGGAATAGGTACCAACAAGGAGTTATTTGATCCCGCCTGGCTTGATTCCAAGCTTGGGGAGATCTTTAAAGACCTTGTAATTTATCTTATAAGTTTTATATCGCTATTTTTGTTTTGCATTAGTCAAACTAGAAATAAAGTTTGCGACATTAGAATTCCCTTCAGGAATAGTCGATCCATTTTATGAAATTCCGAGTTTATTATTATATATGGAGCAATATTGAGTTTGTGCTTGTCTTATTGGATATATGAATGGCTTGAGTATAATTTTACTTGCACTTGATGATAGCAATAGGAGTCTTCCACACCATTGGTATTAATGTAACATATAAAGATAATTTGGTCAATATATTGTAAGTCTACGGTTTGATTTACAAAGAAAAACTATATATGCCGTTAAGTTGAAAAAGAAACCTTGAACAAAGGAAAATGAAAGTGCTATCAAAATAGAGTAAGAACAAGTCGAGGTAGAATCTTCAAGTCATAAGAATGCTTCATATACAATTGGAATTTAATAATTGAGATTGTTAAACTTTGAATTCCTACATGAAGTGGAATGTATGGCTAGCTCCTTTGCACAACACTTAAACAAAAGTGTGAGCATATACACAAAAGAGAAGAAAAGAAAGAAGAAAAAGAGCGAGTGTGCAAAGAGCAAATAGGCATATACCACTATATTGTAGTATGACAAAGAGACACTTTTGAGATTTTGAATCCCAAGTGAATACAATTATCCTAAAACACTTGGGACTATCTCGCTAACTCATTCGGTTGAACCGGATACTTTTACATTATGTTGAGATTCATCTTTTGTGAACTATTGATAACTAAGGTGTGGAAGCCTGCTAAATCTATTCAGATGGTTCGAATAAGTTATTATTCATGAACTTATTCCTATGTATCGTATATGATAAACACATGCTGCAACTGCCTCATTTATTTTATTGACTCAGCTTCATGAATATGAGCATCACATCCATTAAGCTAAACATGCTTGGGACGAGCAAGAGTCTAAGCTTGGGGAAGTTGATGAGTGCATATTTGCATCATATTTTACATTATTATTTTGCATTGTAGATGTAGGATCTTGGTATTTTACGGTGCTCGCGCGCACATTTTATGTTTTCACTAGGATCAAGACAAATGATGGAACCAATGGACACAATTCTTGGAGCAGTTGTACTAAGGAGAAAAGGAGTAAAAAACAATGTAAATCGCTTATTTGGGAGATATCAATAATGCCAGAAGAAAACCCAAAGCGAACGAGGCTTACAGATAGTTTAACGACCAACTATACGACCAGAATACTTTTTCTGGCCATATAGTTCCAGTCGTATAGTTGGCGCCACCACCGCCTCTTCAAATAGTTTCACCCCGTGCAACTGGATCGGAGAGACGACATACAGAACACCCATAAATCGCTGAAACCTCACCTCCAGAAGGCATCTTGAGGGGGAACTCGTCCATCGCGGATCCATCTTCGCCCTGCGCAGATCTAGGAGGCTAAGGCATCGATCTTGATCATCAACCGCTGCATCACCACCATCTCCATCCATCCCATCTACATCTTGTCTAGATCTTGTTGTAATTTCCATACTCGTTGTGGATTTATATAAGTACTATTCATCTATGATTGTTTCCATTACCATTGCAGTGATGTTGATTGCCTCCATGTCCGAGTAGATCTCTAGTTCTTGGGGAGATGGAGAAACCCTAGAATATGATTGAGATGAGATAGAGATTATTATGTCATACATCATTATGTGTATGTGTTAATTGTCTTCATCTTGATGTTGGGAGTTGTGCACCTCCTTAATATTTGCCTCTTATGGGGACTCGATGAAGGGGGTTATTTGTTGGTAGACGGGGGACGATAGCGCTTACTATGACTATAAAGTTGTTGTCATTCCTTACGTACTAACTCAGGGAATCAAGGAGAACGCATTAAGCCATGTCCATGCCATGGGATAAATCCCTTAATAGCGGGATAATACGATTGATGTCGTTTATTCGTCAGTTGTGGTTATGAAGGATGGTGTGAGAAGCGGTTGCTGCCTATTTGTCCATATATGGAGCTCCTCCCACATACATATATATTATGAGAATATTTTTTATAATAATCTTGATTGCTTGGTCTAAATTGCTAGCGGTGTATCCACCATTACCTGAGAAAGCCTTTTCCCCTATTGCAGTTCCAAAGTTCTATTACACACGCAATTCTTACTTTCTGCATTAAGTTTTACTTTACTTTATATTGCCTTGTTCAATCAAAGACCCAAAAACAACTCTACTTTTCTTGCATCTTAAAGTTATTTCTTAAGTACTTCGTTTAATTGAAGTTAAAAGCATTTTAGTCTTTCGCCTACTACTCCCTGTGGGATCGATATCTTTATTTTGAAACTAGCTACAAACAATCTGTGCACTTGCAGTCATCACTCCATAATCGAGAAATACCACTGGATGTGAAACTTTTTCGAGAATGCAGCAAAATCGAAGCAATACTAGCTTTACTTTCCTTTTGGTTCTAGCTATGGCTATTGTATCCATAATTTATGATGAATACTCTATAAGGATTTATTCGCTATTGTTTTGGTTATATCAAATAACCCCAAAACTTCCACGACGATCCATACAATATATGGTGCCAATTTCACGAATTCATATGGTTCACTATATATTCTAATTGAGTGTTAACTATTTCTAACTAATGGTCTTTTACATCTATACTACAACGATTTATTTGGCGCCATCTATTCACCCACTCGATATCTAATATCATATTGTGATGCTTTGCATTTTTACGCATGACACAATTCTCTTTATGCCATTCTTATAATGTCGAATTTCATTACTATTGATCAAATCGTAGCAATTAGATTCTCTTTTATCTTTAATACCCTTTGTTGATGAAATACTTTGATCATATCAAATAGTTTCATACTCATGTTTCCTTTGGTAAACTTCTTTACAAAATTTAAACAATCATATAATAATAATCACCATTTTGTTAAACCACAATACATCGAATATGTATTCTCTTTTAACAATTCATCAAACACTTTGTATTCAAGTAATACACGGTGCTTAAGTTATTTTGTAGAACTAGGCATGATTCATATGTGATAAGAAAACAAGTGCCTTTCACATATTATCAATATAACTTCGAATTTAAACAATGGTTTCATTCAGTAATGAACATATCATTAAGTTGGGTAATTCCAAGGCATTTCAATATTTTACAAATGTTCATGTATTATCAATTAGTTTCAACAACAAGGATAATTCGCATATAATCGAACAAGATATGAACACAAATAGAAATCATTCATAAAAGTGTAACAACTATTTATTACAAACTCATATGAATAACTGTCTCACGAAGTGTGAGACACACTAATGAAGTTCACATATCCATCGATCACAATAACTATCCAAAAACATAAACTAAGTGATAAATGTTGAGGGAGAGTGTCGTCGGCCATCATCATCATGCTTGCCATCAACACGCAATGTCACCTCCTCTCCAGCAAGCACCTCTCATGCAAAAGGACATGTTTTCAGCAAAATAGAACAAGTATGAAATATACTTAATACTGCAACATGTGTTTGCAAGATTATAACATTTATAAAACTGTATATCAAATATATACCTTTGTCATTGATGACCTCAGCGACAATGGGTTCAACCATCACATCCCTGAAATGTGATATGAACTTGTGGAAATCCCGTGTTTCGGCGTCGCCTCTCATAATGCAAATCCTGGCAAGTTCTTGGTAGCTTGGTGGCAGCGACCGCAGCAACACGCCTATTGCAAAAGAGCTTGCAAACCAGTTGTCCAGGAAGTATGCAAGACTCATGTATGCATCATATATGTGTAACAAGTGATCATCCAGTGAGGAGTTCTCCATATTTATGGAGAGGAAGTCTCCCATCAGCTCATACTCCCATATGCGCACTTGTTCCACGAAATGTGTCCTAAGCTGTACCATTACCGTACGAGGGTCAACATTACCCACGACTGGCCACAGCTCATCCACCACCCCGAAACGCATCGTCACTGATATGAAGGAGGCCATCTCACAATGGTAATAGCAGTTTTCCTGTTGCTCTAGGGTCTCTAAGTCACTGGGCTGATCCAAATCCATCTTGTTGAGTATATAGTCGACCATGTCATTTTTGCTAAGGAGAATGTGGAGACGCGCAACCCACATGGGGAAGTTTGATCCGTCTAGCCTGAGCTTCTCTCCATCTAACCAATCATCAACAGGGAAGGTAACATCGGGGAGAACCATTTTCTACATTTATAATTGCAAAAAGGAATTTAGACTAAGTTTATAATTAAATGAGTTAATAATAACTCCACTAAGAAACACCTATCCCCTGAAGGATTCTAGCGATAACACGACCCCTTTTCCCCACATCTCCCCCGATCATCATGGCCATCAATGTGGGTTCTAGGGTGGACGCTAAATGTCGGTCACATCATTCATGCGACTTGTGCTCGATCTTTTGACCATCTGTGTTCCGAGGCTATGTCTATACATGCTAGGCTCGCCAATTCAACCTTAGTGTATTCACTATGCAACATGGCTTACACCCACTGTATGTGAACGTAGATATGTCTGACACCCGATCATCACAACCTGCCTCATACCGAAGAACTTTCTTGGTGGTGCACACTAAGGGAGAACATAATCATTGGTATTTTAATAGGGATCATCTTATTAGGCTACCGTCGAGTATCTAATACTAGCACACAATAAGATATACAAACAATAACATTGAATGTAAATGCGATGTGATATGGTCCTTCACGTCGTGATCTCCATCTGGCGTCACTGGATTCTGGCGCCACAACGTGGTAGTCCGTCACCTCCGTGACTATCTACTACTTCGTAACACAAGGTAATCACTTTACCTTTGCCACAACCATATCACAAAGCAACGCCCCCTACAAAACAAAGTTAGACGCCTCTACTTTATCTTTGCATGTTTTATGTGGCTGAATGGGCTTTCACACAAGAACCGTTCTTACCTACGAATTTTCACCACAACGCAGATCAAGTAGTTGTCTATACTACACCCCTTTCGGGGCCCTCCATTGCAAATGGCATACCAACTAATGCGAGAGAGACAGACACCGCCCAAAGCCATTTTATACGGTACAAGACGTATGTCAAGCGTGGACCGGTCTCGCGAATGAACGCGTAAAGTCGGTTGGGGGCCGCTTCATCAAGCGTTACCGCGGTATATACAAGTACACGCGGGAGGGTAACAACTAAAAGATCAATGCCCACATGCTACATCTCGTGTGTTCTACCCGTACTAGCATTACTACACATAGATCTAGCTCTGATACCACTGTAGAGGTTTGCCTATGAAAACAATAAAATTTTACCCTACGCCCCTGAACCCCTGATGTTGCAAGGACCTATCTATTAGTATGCAGTAACAGGAGGGGCTTTTCGCGAACTTACCCTTGAAGACTGAAAAGTGTTGTCAATGCTCACGAGAGCATGGTTGATGTAGATGATCTGAAGCCAACCTCAAGGTCGTGTTGAAGTCCTCGCGCTCCTGCGGCTCCAACGACTCCTAGTGCCACAAGTGTGACACCTCGCGGGGAGTTACACACGTCCAGTGCCTAGAAATGACTCCCACTTCCCCGATCCAGCAACAGTTGTGGAAGTAGAGCTCCTGGATCCGAATCTAGCAGCGCGCGGTGCTCCACGGTGAAGATGTCTCTCGTTCGCACAGTCCGAACTTGGGACCACAGTCACGAGAGAGAGAGAGAGAGAGAGAGAGAGAGAGAGAGAGAGAGATCAATTGGAGGTCTCCCCAAAAGTGAGGAAACGTTTATTGAATATTGTGTGTCTTTTCTAGTCAAAATACCCCACTATATATAGGGGGAGGGGGAGGTACTACCTCCCTCAAAGTCCCGGGGTGGGACTAAAGGAGGGGAGAGGGGGGACACCAGCTGGCCAGCCCTAGTGGGCCTCGTGCGAGGGGCTTGGCTCAGCCGTCCACCCCTTCCCCTTTCTCTCCTCTTGCCTTTCCCTCATGGCCCCTTCTCCCTCCAGCATTGGCCCATTAAGCCTTTTTGACCTTTAATTGATTTTCTCTTTTATGAAATAATTATGAATAAATGATTAAATCACTACTAAACATTCATCCACATATTATTTAATCTCCGTGGCTATGGAACACCTTCCACCTCCACTCCGGACATCCTCTGGACTTACATTAACCCTTCTGGTTTTCTCTCTTCTCTTCTTTGGTGATTCTACCGATCCTGTAACACTCTCTAAGCATCATCACGCCCTTAAGCGTGATACCCCACGGATCGAGAATACTCCAAACATGGTCAGGACACTCCCGGACCAATGATCGACAGAGGGACCTGGATGGCCATGTGACCCATGTGCATTCCACGAAGATCTTTCATCGTTTGAACCGGGACAGTCGCGTCTTATTCCTTTTGTCTCTCGATACTTGCATTGCCCGAGATCTGATCAATGACATCACCAAGTCGTGTTCAATATCGTTACCGAACAATGCTACTTAACTCATTTCGACAAGTGATATCCCTGTGATCAAATCACATGTTGCGCAGCTATTGGGTACAACTTCTCCGAGTGGGCCCTTGAGTATCTTTCCGTCACGTGGACGGACAAATCTGCTCTTGACATATATTGCCTCTACGGTTCCTCTGAATACTTGAACACACCTTTATGATCACTCTATCATAAGTGACGTTTGATGCTATCAAAGCATTCTCGGGAGACAGTGATTGATATAGTCTCACGGTCTAAGGAATAGTCTACAAGGTCTATTCTAATCAGCATAACTTGAAATTCGTGACATGATCGGGTTATGATGTTTAGGTTGGGTATTGGTTCATCATCTCATTCTCAAAATGAGTTGACTCCATTTCCGACTGGCATAAATGCCACATGATCAGGAAACCTTGATCATCTGTTGACCAATGAACCAGTGACTAGAGTTTCACCGGAAACCCCTGGTTGTTTATATTGTAGGGGTTCCGCGTATAAAAACAATAAATTTTACTCTACGCCCCTAAACCCCTAAAGCTGCCAGGACCTATCTATTAGTAATACAGTCACGGGAGGGGCTTTTCGTGAACTTACCCTTGAAGACCGAAAAGCGTTGTCAACGCTCAGGAGAGCGTGGTTGATGTAGACGAGCCGAAGCCGACCTCAAGGTCGTGATGAAGTTCTTGCGCTCCTTGGCTCCAACGACTTGAGTGCCTCAAGTGTGACACCTCGCGGGGAGTTACACACGTCCGGTGCCTGATGATGACTCCCGCTTCCCCGATCCAGTAGTAGTTGCGGAAGTAGAGCTCCCGGATCTGAATCCTGCAGCGCGACGACGCTCCGCGGTGAAGGTGTCTCTCGCTCGCGCAGTCCAGACTTGGGACCACGGTCATGAGAGAGAGAGGGGGAGAGAGAAAATATCAACTGGAGGTCCTCCCAAAAGTGAGAAGACCTTTATTGATTATTGGTGTATTTAAATTGGCCAAATACCCCCAGTATATATAGGGGGAGGGGAGGTACTACCTCCCTCAAAGTCCCGGGGTGGGACTAAAGGAGAGGAGGGGGAGGGGTGGCCACCAGCCACCCTAGTGGGCCCCGTGCGGGGGGCTAGGCCTAGCCGGCCACCTCTTGCCCCTTCTCCCTCTCTCTCCTTTCCCCTAATGGGCCCTCTCCCTCCGGAAATTGGCCCATTAAGCCTTTGACCATTAAATTGATTTTTCTCTTTATTAAATAATTATGAATAAATTATTAAATCAACATTTAACATTCATTCACATATTATTCAACCTCCGTGGCCATGGAACACTTTCCACCTCCACTCCGGACATCCTCCGGACTTACCAAAACCCTTCCGGTTTTCTCTCTACAACTCTTCGGTGATTCCACCGATCCTATAAACACTCTCTAAGCATCATCAAGACCTTAAGCATGATACCCCACGGTTCGGGAACACTCTAGACATGGTCGGGACACTCCCGCACCAATGATCGATAGAGGGACCTGGATGGCCATACCCCTGTGCGTTGCACGCAGATCTTTCGTCGTTTAAACCGGGACAGTCGTGTCTTATTCCCTTTGTATCTCGATACTTGCATTGCCCGAGATCTGATCAATGACATCACCATGTCGTGTTCAATCTCGTTATTGAACAATGCTATTTGACTCATTCCGACAAGTGATATCCCCGTGATCAAATCACAAGCTGCGCAACTATTGGATATAACTTCTCCGAGTGGGCCCTTGAGTATCTTCGTGTCACATGGACAGACAAATCCCGCTCTTGACATATATTGCCTCTATGGTTTCCTCCGAGTACCTGAACACACCTTTATAACCACCGTATTACCATATGGCATTTGATGCTATCTAAGCACTCTCGGGAGACAGTGATTGATATAGCCTCACGGTCTAAGGAATAGTCTACGAGGATCCATTTCTAATCATCGTAACTTGAACTTCGTGACATGATCGGGTCACGATGTTTAGGTTGGGTATTGGTTCATCATCTCATTCTCGGAATGAGATAACCTCATTTCCAACTGGCATAAATGCCACATGATCAGGAAACATGATCATCTATTGACCAATGAACCACTGTCTAGAGTTTCACTGGGAACCCCTGGTTGTTTGTATATCAGATGTGTATTGATGTTTCCCCTCAATACATTTATAGCATGATATAAAACTTAATCATAAACTATATGAAATATGATAATAGTCCTTACTGCTATTTGTCTCTAGGGCATATTTCCAACAGTCTCCCACTTGCACTAGAGTACAAATACACTAGCTGCATTTGTTCTCAATCTTTGGAACCATCTATTTGCTACCCTGAACATGCTTGCTCATGGAAGAGGTTGAGTCTTGGGTCTGTACTTTACAGTCCCAAATCCTTTGCAACTTATTAATGTCACCTTGATTGACATTAATACTTTATCATCACATGATAGCATTTGTGTGTATGCATCGTCGTTATGGCAGCAGAACGAGGCCTGATTCCAGGAGCCTACAGTGATGTTAGATCAACCACGAGGGCTTTCTCATGGGCACTATGCCCTGGGACACATCATTCTACGTTAAAAGCGAACTAGCCCTGCCATAACATTATACAGCACTTTGGATGGTACCCTTATCTATTATTATAAATGCATTCATCAAAACACTAGTGCACTCTGTGCAACTTTTGATGTTTTGTTCACCTGGCTTCCTACTTGACTTTAATCGGTATTACGGGAGTTTCCAACATATCCCCTTATAACATAACTCTTTATGTTTTAAGATATGTCATCCTTTATGGATATGGAAGACATGTCTACAATTCTCTATTAGATACTGCGGACAAACTTAGCTCAACGTTCTGTGATTCGGACTTAATCACTTTCAAACGTTCCTTAATTGGATCACATATTATGCTAAGTTATCATCATGGTTTACTAGGACAGAACCTATGTCTTAACATAGTGGATGGCGATCATCCTTTTCTTTCTTTCAGTCATTGATGTCAAACTTAATACTATTCCTAATTTTGAGTTATTAAGGACCAGTTCCTTAATTAACTCCAATTCTGAAACCCTTTCCAGAATCCTTTAAGGAATACTACATAATATCATAATACACCTATTATCAATTTCTACATCTTATAAATCATTATATATAAGTATTTGTGCTTTCATTCTTAACATACTTAAGAATTAATCCCATAAGCTCCCACTCAAAAATATGTCATTCACATATTGTTTCAGGAAGGCTTTCATAGCTCACACTCAATTTTATGAAAATTGCATATCTAGTCACTATTTTGAATAACTTCAAAATCCTTTGATCAAATATCAAACTTGGAGTTTTACTATGAGATACCAGTACTATTACTAGTTTTAAATCCTCTAGACGTTTAGCACACTTGAATCAAATTCATTTGAATTCGTCCAATACTTGACAAATTGTTCTTTTGTCATTCACCCCCTTTTCCACTATGGCTTTGCAGTCATTTGCGGAAAATTCAAGCAACTCCTTTTACTTGTGAGATTCAACAACAAATTGCTTTCTAATCTCAAGGGAATTTCGCTTCTAGGATTTCTCATAATTCTAGTTTACCATTATTTCCTTAGTAGTTCGTAGGTATGTCATATTCCAAGAATCATGACAAATGATTCACAAATGTCTCCATACAAGATATGGATTACATTTTGAATCCTACTTCGTGTAGTGAAAACACCTGTGGGAAAAACACAATGATCAATATCATTGACTCTTTCCTTATGTGAAGAGAATCATTCAGGAACATTGTCCGTTGCGCTTCTCTACACTCTGATGCAGGGTTTTGAATCCTCATTGTGTTTTTCACTATCTTCCATTTTCTCCATAATCGAGAAACATCACTCAAAGTGAGCTTTCTCAAGAATGTACCAAAATCCAAGCAATACGAATCTTGCTTTTCTTTTGGTTTCAGCTATGGAATTTTGTATTCAAAGTTTCCAATGAATACTCTATAAGGACTTATTCGCTATTTTTTTTGGTTATATCGAATAACCCCAAAACTTTCACGAATTCAAATGGTTTACTACCTTCTAATTGAGTGCTAACTATTTCTAAGCTAATGGTCTCTACATCTACACTACAATGATTTATTTGGTGCCTTCTATTCACCCCCTTTGATATCTGATATCTCATTGTGATGCTTTGCATTTTTTTTCAAAACGCTTTACATTTCACAATTACTTCTATGCCATTCTTATAAAATCAAATTTCATTACTATTGATCAAATCATAGTAATTGGATTCTCTTTTATCTTTATACCCTTTGTTGATGAAACATTTTGATCATATCACATAATTTCATATTCATGTTTCCTTTGGCAAACTTCTTTACACATTTAAACAATCATTTAATGATAATTACCATTTTCGTTAAAACACAATACATCGAATATGTATTTACTTTTAACAATTCATTAAACACTTTGTATTCAAGTAATACACGGTGTTCAAGTTATTTTGCCGAATTTAGGCATGATTTATATGTGACAAGAAATCGAATAACTTTCACATATTATCACATAACTTTGAATTTAAACAATGGTTTCATTCATTAATGAACATATCATTTAAGTTGGGTATTTTGAGCAAGGCATTTTAATATTTTACAAATGTTCACGCATTATCAATTAGTTTCAAACAACAAGGATGATTCACACATAATCAAACAAGATATGAACACGAATATAAATCATTCATAAAAGTAGAACAACTATTTGTTACAAACTCATATGAATAACCGTCTCACAAAGTGTGAGACACACTAAAGAAGTTCACAATCTCTTGATTACAATAATCATCCTAAAACACAAAATAACCGATAAATGTCGAGGGAGAGTGTCGTCGGCCATCATCATCATGCTCGCCATCAACACGCAACGTCTCCTCCTCTCCAGCAAGCACCTCTCATGCAGAAGGACCTGTTTTCATCAAAACAGAACAAGTATCAATATACTTAACACTGCAAATGTGTTTGCAAGATTATAACATTTATAAAACTGTATATCAAATATATACCTTTGTCATTGATGACCTGGGCGACACCAGGTTCAACCAACACAATCCTGAGATGTGTCATGAACTGGTGGAACTCCATTGTTTCCGCGTCGCCCCTCATTACGCAAGTCCTGACTCGTGCTTGGTAGCTTGGTGGTAGCGACTGCATCACAACACCGTTTGCGAAAGAGACCGTCATCCAGCTATCCAGGAAGTATGCATGCCTCATGTACACATCATGCATGCACTCCAAGTGGTCGTCCAGTGATGAGTTCTCCTCCATCTTAATGGAGAGGAAGTCTCCCATCAGCTCATGCTCCCATATGCGTACTTGTTCCACGAATTGTGTCCTAAGCTGTAGCATCACCGAACGAGGGTCGACATCACCCACGAAAGGCACAACTCATCCACCATTCTGAAACACATGGTAACTGAAATGAAGGAGGCCATCTCACGACGGATATAGCGGTCTTTCCGCTCCTCTGGGGTCTCTAGGTCAGTGGGCAGATCCAAATCCATCCCGTCGAGTATGTAGTCGACCATGTCGTTCTCGCTAAGGAGAACGTGGAGACGTGCAACCCATATTGAGAAATTTGATCCATCTAATCTGAGCTTCTCTCCTTCTAACCAATCAACCGTCAACACGAAAGGAGCCATCTACATTTATAATTGCAAAAGGAATTTAGACTAAGTTTATAATTAAATGAGTTAATAATAACTCCACTTAGAAACACCTATTCCCAAAATGGTTCCTAGTGATAACACGACCCCTATCAGCGACATCTCCCCTGATCGTCACAGCCATCAATGTGGGTTCAAGGGTGGATGCTAAACATCGATCACATCATTCATGCGACTCGTGCTCGATCTTTCGACCATCCGTGTTCTGAGGCCATGTCTGCACATGCTAGGCTCGCCAACTCAACCTTAGTGTATTCGATGTGCAACATGGCTTACACCCACTGTATGCGAACGTAGATATGTCTAACACCCAGGCATGTAACCCTGGATCGCCTCATACCGAAGAACTTTCTTGGTGGTGCACACTAAGGTGGAACACGATCGTTGGTAATTTTAACAGGGATCATCTTATTAGGCTACCGTAGAGTATCTAATACTAGCACACAATAAGATATACAAACAATAACATTGAATGCAAATGCTATGTGATATGGTCCTTCATGTCGTGATCTCCATCCGCCATCACCGGGTTCTGGCGCCAAGGTTCCGGCGTCGTAGACACCAGGGTACCGGTGTCTTTCCGGCGTGGTAGTTCGTCACCTTTGTGACTATCTACTACTATGTAACAAAAGGTATTCACTTTACCTTTGCCACAACCATATCACAAAGCAACGCCCCCCTGCAAAACAAAGTTAGACGCCTCTACTTTATCTTTTCATGTTTTACGTGGCTGAATGGGCTTTCACACAAGAACTGTTCTTACCTACGAACTTTTAGCACAATGCTGATCAAGTAGTTGTCTCTACTACACCCCTTTCAGGGCCCTCCATTGCAAATGGCATACCAACTAATGCGAGAGAGACAGACACCCCCTTAAGCCACTTTATACGGTACAAGCCATATGTCAAGCGTGGACCAGTCTCGCGAATGAACGCGTAAAGTCGGTTGGGGGGCCCTTCATCAAGCATTACTGCGGTATACACAAGTACACGTGGGAGGGTAACAACTAAATGATCAACGCCCACACGCTACATCTCATGTGTTCTACCCGTACTAGCATTACTACGCATAGATCTAGCTCTAATACCACTGTAGGGGTTCCGCGTATAAAAACAATAAATTTTACTCTACGCCCCTGAACCCCTGAAGCTGCCAGGACCTATCTATTAGTAATACAGTAACGAGAGGGTATTTTCACGAACTTACCCTTGAAGACCGAAAAGCGTTGTCAACGCTCAGGAGAGCGTGATTGATGTAGACGAGCCGAAGCCGACCTCAAGGTCGTGATGAAGTCCTTGCGCTCCTTGGCTCCAACGACTTGAGTGCCTCAAGTGCGACACCTCGCGGGGAGTTACACACGTATGATGCCTCACGGTGACTCCCGCTTCCCCGATCCAGCAGCAGTTGCAGAAGTAGAGCTCAAGGATCCGAATCCCGCAGCGCGACGGCGCTCCGCGGTGAAGATGTCTCTCGCTCCCGCAGTCCAGACTTGGGACCACAGTCACGGGAGAGAGAGAGAGAGAGAGAGAGAGAGAGAGAGAGAGAGGGAGAGAGAAAATATCATCTGGAGGTCCTCCCAAAAGTGAGAAGACCTTTATTGATTATTGGTGTATTTAAATTGGCCAAATACCCCCACTATATATAGGGGGAGGGGAGGTACCGGGGTGGGACTAAAGGAGAGGAGGTGGGAGGGGTGGCCGCCAGCCACCCTAGTGGGCCCCACGCGGGGGGCTAGGCCCAGCCGGCCAGCCCCCTTGCCCCTTCTCCCTCCCTCCTTTCCCCTAATGGGCCCTCTCCCTCCGGAAATTGGCCAATTAAGCCTTTGACCATTAAATTGATTTTTCTCTTTATTAAATAATTATGAATAAATGATTAAATCAACATTTAACATTCATTCACATATTATTCAACCTCAGTGGCCATGGAACACTTTCCACCTCCACTCCGGACATCCTCCGGACTTACCGAAACCCTTCCGGTTTTCTCTCTACAACTCTTCGGTGATTCCACCGATCCTATAAACACTCTCTAAGCATCATCAAGCCCTTAAGCGTGATACCCCACGGTTCGGGAACACTCTAGACATGGTCGGGACACTCCCGCACCAATGATCGACAGAGGTACCTGGATGGCCATGTGACCCCTTTGCGTTCCACGAAGATCTTTCGTCATTTGAACCGGGACAGTCGTGTCTTATTCCCTTTGTCTCTGGATACTTGCATTGCCCGAGATCTGATCAATGACATCACCATGTCATGTTCAATCTCATTACTGAAAAATGCTATTTGACTCTTTCCGACAAGTGATATCCCCGTGATCAAATCACACGCTGCGCAGCTATTGGATATAACTTCTCCAAGTGGGCCTTTGAGTATCTTCCCGTCACATGGACAGACAAATCCCACTCTTGACATATATTGCCTCTACGGTTTCCTCCGAGTACCTGAACACACCTTTATAACCACCGTATTACCAGATGGCGTTTGATGCTATCTAAGCACTCTCGGGAGACAGTGATTGATATAGCCTCACGGTCTAAGGAATAGTCTACGGGGATCCATTTCTAATCATCGTAACTTGAACTTCGTGACATGATCGGGTCACGATGTTTAGGTTGGGTATTGGTTCATCATCTCATTCTCGGAATGAGATGACCTCATTTCCAACTGGCATAAATGCCACATGATCAGGAAACATGATCATCTGTTGACCAATGAACCAGTGTCTAGAGTTTCACTGGGAACCCCTGGTTGTTTGTATATCACACGTGTATTGATGTTTCCCCTCAATACAATTATAGCATGATATAAAACTTAATCATAAACTATATGAAATATGATAATAGTCCTTACTACTATTTGTCTCTAGGGCATATTTCCAACATATATATCTCACATGTATTGATGTTTCCTCTTAATACAGTTATAACATGATATAAAACTTAATCATAAACTTTATGAAATATGATAATAATCCTTATTATTATTTGTCTCTAGGGCATATTTCCAACAAATAGAGCATATGGTTGAGGCATAGGGGATGTAAGACATCTTTTCTCTATCACCATCTGTTGCCGTACATTGAGTGAAACTCAGTGTGCTACCTTTTGTTATAGGCACAAAACCCCTTTTGGCATTCTCCATTTTGAACCTCTTCAAAAGTTTCTCAAGGTAAGTACTTTGACTTAATGCAATCAGGCGTTTCGATCTATATCTATAGATCTTGATGCCCAATATGTACGCAGCTTCACCTAAGTCCTTCATGGAAAACTTACTACTCATATATGCTTTTACACTTTCTAGAAGTTGCACATTATTCCCCATAAGTAATATGTCGTCCACATATACTACTAGGAAAACTACTGAGCTCCCACTCACTTTCTTGTAAACACAGAACTCTTGTTGATTTTGGACAAATCCATAACTCTTGATCACTTGATCAAAACATTGGTTCCTGCTTCGAGATGCTTGCTTCAGTCTATAAATGGATCGCTGAAGTTTGCATACTTTCCCAGCATCTTTAGGATCAACAAAACCTTATGGTTGCATCATATACAATTCTTCATCAATGTGTCCATTGAGGAATGCGGTTTTGACATCCATCTGCCATATTTTATAATCAAAATGAGCAGCGATTGCTAGTAGAATCCAGACAGATTTTAGCATCACTATGAGAGAGAAGGTGTCATCATAGTTAACTCCTTGAACTTTTCGAAACCCTTTTGCGACAAGTCGAGCTTTGTGGATGGTCACATTACCATCCACATATGTCTTTTTCTTAAAGATCCATTTATTTTCCACAGCCTTGCGACCTTCTGGAAGATCCACCAAGGTCCAGACTTGGTTTTCGTACATGGATCCTATTTTTGATTTTATGGCTTCTAGCCATTTCTCAGAATCAGCACTTTCCATAGGTTTTTTATAGTTTGCAGCTTCCTCTTATTCATTTAAAATGACGTTCATCACAAGACTACTGTACCAATCAGGAGTGGTACATATTCTTGCAGACTTACGAACTGCAGGAGCTTCAGTGTGGTTGTTTTGATCATTATCATTTGATTCTTCCTTCATGTTGGAGGGCAGTTTCAGAACAGCTTCCGTTGCGCTACTCGGTATTTGGAGAGAAGGATCAACAAGCTCATCTAGCTCAATCTTCCTTCCACTAACTCCTTTAGGGAGAAACTCTTTCTCAAGAAAGGTGTCGTTCTTCGCGACAAACGTTTTGCCTTTGGCCTTGTTGTAGAAGGTATACCCAACATTTTCCCTTAGGTATCCCAGTTCGAGTTTGTCAGGCTGCAGTTTCTTGATGTAAGCCTCACATCCCCAAACTTTCAGAAATGACAACTTTGGCTTCTTTTCACTACATATCTCATATAGGGTTGTCTCCATGGATTTAGATGGTGCACTGTTTAAAATACTCGCCTCCCTGATCGGATCGAAGATTCTTGATTTTCTTGTTAGATTCTCTACTTCCTTCTGAAATTTCTTGAACTTTTTCAAGGTTTTAGATTTGTGCTTCATTAAGTAGATATATCCATATCTACTCAAATATTTAGTAAAGGTAACAAAATAACGATAACCATTGCGTGTTGAGACACTCATTGGTCCACACACATCTGTATGTATGATTCCCAGTAGGTCCGTAGCCCTCTCTATCGTGCCGGTGAAGGGTGTCCTAGTCATCTTTCCCATGAGGCAAGACTCGCACGTATCAAGGGATTCAAAATCCAATGATTCCAAGAGTCCATCCGAATGGAGCTTCTTCATGCGCTTTATGCCAATATGACCAAGACAACAATGACATAGATACATGGTATTATCATCATTGTGTTTACAACGCTTAGCATCAACATTATGGATGTGAGTATTGGTATCAAGATCTAGTAAGAATAAACCATTCCACATAGGCGCATGAACATAGAATAAACCACTTATTCCGGATTAAATGAATAATGATCTTGCAACAAGCAAGATCCACTCACAATGTTCATACTTAATGCGGGTACATAGTATCATTTATTCAAAACCAAAATCCTGACGGCAGACGTAGAGGTAAAGTGTCGATGGCCACCACGTCAAATCTCGAGCTGTTGCCGATGTGCATCGCCACCTCGTCCTTCCCCATGCATCTCTTACTCCGTAGCTCTTGCTAAGAGTTACAAATATGAGCAACATAACTGGTATCAAATACCTAGGTGTTACTCCTAGCGCTAGTAAGGAATACATCTATAACTTGTATATCAAATATACCTTTGTCTTGGCAGCTATCTTGCCAATTTTATTGTCCTCAAGGTACTTGGTGTAGTTGCGCTTCTAGTGCCCATCCCCTTTGCAGTAGTAGCATGTGACGCCGGGCTTAGGACCGGGCCTGGCAGCCTTAGAGGTGTTGACAACATGCTTGTCATCCTTCTTAGGATTCTTGCCCTTTCCCTTTTTCCCCGGCTTCTTAAAGTTGATGGTATTATTGACCATGAACACCGTGTGCTCCTTCTTGATCTCAACCTCAACAGTCTTGAGCATGGCGAACACTTTAGCAAGGGTCTTAGTCATCCCTTGCATGTTGTAGTTCATCACAAAGCTCTTGTAGCCAGGGAAGCGAGTGCAACACCTTATCAATCACGAGCTCTTCTGGGATTTTGCAATCTAGGGCATTCAAGCGCTTAACGTAGCTAGTCATTTTGACTACGCGTGCTCACTTATACTATTGTACTCTACCATCTAGGCAGAGAAGAAGAGCTCGGAAGCATCATACCTCTCTGCCCAAGCCTGTGGATCAAAGACAACCTTGAGATCCAATGATCTCGAAAGCATTCATCTTCTCAAAACGCTTTTGAAGCTCTGGATCCATGGCACAGAGCATTCCACTCTAGAAAAGGGAAAAATCATCCTCCTTAGACTTCCAGACATTCTTTTCGTCCTCAGAGACAGAATCTGCAGGCTTAGCGGGAGTGCAGCCTTGATGACATAAGTCAACTTGTAGGGGACTAGGAGGATCCTCATATTGCAGAACCATGCGGTGAAGTTGGTTCCATCAGTTTTCAGCTTGTCCTTCTCTAGGAATGTACTAAGGTTGAAGGTGGGTGGGCGAGATCTACAATGGATTTGCAAAGTGTTTAGACCATTTTCATAATATTGAGTTCGAGTTTTAACTTATGTTGTTAAACTAAAAAAGGAACTCCCACTCAAAATAACATCCCTTAATTAGTTTGGTGATCACATGATCCTAATCCACTACACCACCCCCGATCGTCACAGTTAGCAGTGCAGTTTCAAAGGTAGACATTCTCAATGTCAATCACATCTCATGTGATTCATGATCGACCTTTCGGTCTCTTGTATTCCGAGGCCATGTTTACACATGCTAGGCTCGCCAATTCTAACTTGTGTGTATTTGCAATGCAACATGGCTTACACCCACTGTATGTGAATGCAGATATGTCTGACACCCGATTGTCACGGCCTGCCTCATAACGAAGAACTTTCTTGGTGGTGCACACACAAGGGGAATACTATAATTGGAATTATGTGAGGGATCATCCTATTATGCTACCGTCATATATCCTAATACACTAGCATAATAAGATGCAAAAAAGAATACTTCAAAAATTATGGTGCCATGACATGGTTGTAGCGTCTTGATCACCATCGAGAGCTCCAATGAAAATGTTTCACAAACTTACCATTACCATGTCACGACACACGCCCCTGCAAAATAAAGTTATACGCCTCTATCTTTTCTATTGCAAGTTTTTACGCAGCTTTAGGGATTTCGCGGTAGAACCCCTTCCTACCTATGAACATAGAGCCACAACATGGATTCAATGATTGCCGTTTTTCTTCCCTTTTCAGGGCCCTCCAATGTAAATGCCATATCAACTACTGTAGAGAGACATACACCCCCCAAAGCCACTTACTTGTGCACCAGTCTCACGAATCATCACGTAATATCGGTTGGGGGCCGCTTCATCAAACAGTACTGTGATATGAACAAGTACACAAAAGAGGATATCAACTAGAAAATAAATACTCACGTATTGTTATGTGTTCTATCCGTATGACATGCCTACCCATAGACCTGCTCTAATACCATTGTAGGGTTTCGGAACAGAAAACAAAAAAAATCTAACTACGCGAACACTAATACCAGGATCTATACTATGTAGACATAAGTAACAGAAAAGGAAGATGGTATTCAAACCCTTGAAGACTAAGGAATGCCTTATGCAGGAAGGCGTATGTTGATGAAGATGAGCAGCTCCAAGCGCCCCAAGTGTGGCGCCTCCGAAGTACTACACACGTTCGATGTAGGCGGCGTCTCCTGAGCTCCGATCCAGCCGAGCAGCGGAAGAAGAAATATGGTGGACCGAAGATCACACGACGGTAGTGTGAAGGTGGAGAACTCAAAACCCCAAGGTCCTCTCCAATATTATGGAGAGATCCTCAAAGTAAATGAGAGAGACAAGAGAGAATGAGATGATTTCCAAGGGGAGGAGTGACCCCTATATATAGTGGGAGGGGAGGGGCACCACCCAAGGGGCAGGCGATATGGGACTATTCCCACAGCCGCCAGCCACCAAGGGGGGCCACCGGCCTAGGTAGGCCCCACGTGGGGAGCCCACTAGGGCCTCGTCGGCTGGCCCTCCTCCCTAGCTGCCTTGCCTCTTTAGGCCTCCCCTCCGGGTGAGGCCTGTTAGCAAAAGGGCTACCTATCACAATAAAATGAAAATATATTTTTTAATATTAATTCAACCAATTAATATAAAATACATATATTATTATATTTCTTTACTTCGGAACCCCTTTCGAACCCCTCCGATCAACATCGCATGTTACACGGAACTATTACGGTTTCTCTCTCTCATTTCTCCTATGGTACCGTATCAATCCCTATGCGTCCCCACCCTTAAGCGTGACACCCTTCGGTCCGGAAACACTGCGGACATGATCGAGACCTCTCTTGTATCAATGATCATTAGTGGGACCTGGATGCCCATGATGACCCTTGTGCATTTCACAAATCTTATCGCTTGAACCTTTAACGTTGTTTCCCATTCCCTTTGCCACTTGGTACCTATTTCATTCGAGATTTGATCTTCGGTACCTCCATACCTTTGTTCGATCTCGTTACCCATGAACTTGTTTACTCGTTCCCATGTTGTTGCATTCTGTGACCCAGTCACACGCTTGCAAGCTTCGTTAATGCAACATCACCGAGATGGCCACGTGTATCTATCCGTTACATGGATTGGAAAATCCTGGTCTTGATATATACTCCTCTATGCGTCCCTTTGGGGAACCTAAGTGGCACCTTTTTTATCACCCTTTCACGGCTTGATACTTGATACCATCTAAGCTCCCTCCAGAACGGTGATTTTCATTATCTCACAATCTAAGGATCAGGTCACGAGGTTTCCTTTATTTATCATGAATGGTGAACTTTGTAACTAGATCTCATTATGATATAACTATTGGGTGTTTGTCAATCACATTGTTCAACTAATGATATGACCTCATTGTCAATTGGCATAAATGCCCATGATCTTGAAACCCTAGATCATCCTCACGGCCAATGAGCTAGTTCGCTAGAGGTAACTAGAGACACAGTTTGTTTACATACCACACGTGTATTAACGTTTCGTATTAACATAGTTATAGCATGGTATGAAATGTATTATAAACATACAAGAGATATATCAAATAAAACACTTTAATATTTGCCTCTAGGGCATATCTCCTTTATGTTGGTTTCATCATCCGAGACCATGTTGGGACTTCCATTGCTTCTTGTGGAGAACGATAGAACTAGGAGATCATCTCAAAGATGGTGGCCGACCAGGTCATCCACCGTGTTGTTGCTTTCGCTCTCGAAGAAGGCTTCCCCAAGGTGATCATTAGGTCTGATTTCCTGGTCGTGACAAAGCGCCTCTAGTTGTCATTGATGGATCGATCTTTGTGTGGCCTGGTAATTGAAGATGTGAAGCTTATGGCTAAATACTTCAAATCATGTGTCTTTCGTCATGTTTATCGTGTGCTTAATGTTGATACGCATAATTTAGCAAGAGAGTGTAAACTTTTCATTCATGACGTGTGGTGTGGTGTTCCTCTAGATTGCATCTGTGAGGCAATTTGTAATGACAATATGATTATTTGATCAGTAAATCGCATGGTTTCTCTAAAAAAAAGAGGGAGCAAAGAATACTCTTGACAACATAGAAAACCTTAAGGTGTTGAGGCCTGATGGTAGGCCTGCGGTGTTATTTTCAAACATTTTTGGAGGATTGTAGGCAATAAAGTCACTAAAGAAGTCCTTAATGTACCGAAGGTTGGAGAAATGGTAGATGGTTGGAACAACAAGATGATAATTCTCATTCCCGAGACAACATAGCCTAGCAATTTGAAGGACATGTGACCCATAAGCCTCTACAATAATGTTCCTAAACTAATATCAAAGGTGTTAACAAATAGGCTAAAACTGATCCTTCCTGAAATAAATTCTCAAACCAGAGTTCTCTCATCCCCGAATGAATGATCTCTGGTAATATTCTTTTAGCCTATGAACTCTCACATTGGATAGGGAAAAAAGTGGGAGCCTACTATGTGCCACGGTAAATTAGACATGATAAAATCATATGATTATGTATAATGGAGGATGTTGAAAACAAATTAAATAGAAGATGGATGAATATGCAAGTGAATTGTTTTACCACGGTCAAATCACAAATTTGAAGCGAATGGAGAGGTAACAAAAATTATCACTCCGGTCCAATGTGCCCCCTCTCCCATGTCTCTTTTTAATATGTGATGAAGATTTCTTGGCTATGTTTCATGAGGCTGAATAAATATGGATACTAAGAGGAATAAAAAATTACAATACTGCTCCTAGCATAAGTCACTTACTATTTTCTGACCATTCAATTCTTCTCATTCAAGCGTATAAAGACAATGTACAAAAAGTGAACAGAATCTTCCATATGAAGCATGCTTGATCAAGCTCTGAATAAGAGAATTCAACAATTTTGTATGAAGCTGCAAGATTGGGGTGTCAAAAGTCATCATGGAAACTGATAATGTTGTTCTAAAGCAAGTGATAACGACTGATGGCTATTATAATGTTACTCCATGAGTTTTGCTTAAAGAGTTAATGACTGTAATTTTAAATTATTTTCTAAGTTGTAAAATAATAGCATGTCCGAGTCTTTAATGCTTTTGTACGCCATGTAGTTGTTCTGGAGCGAGTCAACTATCAGGTTTGTCTTCATCACGTTCTATCTCATGTAGGGCTACTTCTATAAGATTTTCAAAAGACTTTTGTAGGTTGAGGTCCTAAGAAAAATTTCTAGGATAATTGGTTCAAAAGATCAGATCATATAAGAAATAAGGTTAATAGTTTGCTGCCAAGGGGGATAGCTGCCCCCTATGCTTTTGTCAAGAGCATATCTAGCATAGCAGTGCACATAAGTGAGTATATATTCCTTTTATTGTTTTTTTGCAAGCACATTTAGTCCATCTACACACATAGGTACAATAATATAAATAAGAGCAGATATGATATGTATATCCAATATTGTTAGTTGTAGGCTCGTTAGGTATATACTCCCTTCGTTCGGAAATATAAGACGTTTTAGCTTTGTGAATCGAATGTATCTGAACATCTTTTAGTGTATAGATTCGTAGAGATTCGGAGTGTACTTATACACTAAAAGATGTCTAGATTACATTCGTTTCACAAAGTTAGAATGTCTTATATTTCCGAACGGAGGAAGTAGATCTTTGACAAATACCAGCAAATAGAAAGATAAACTCTCACTAGAGTCTCGCCTCCGGTCTGTCCGAGGGAAGATGGAGTAGGAATAAGGAATCCACATGTACCGGCCATAATAGATTACATTGTTTTTTAGATATTGCAGTGTGTGAACCGCATGGAAGTCTCATCACAAGTCGGTGGAGGTCTCACGTGAAGAAGAACAATAAACAAATTTTGAGTCCAGAAAATAGCCATGTGGCAGGACTAGACTTTTATATCCCCTCTATCTGAAAATAAGTGACTTCACTTTGTATATGGATCTAGTTATAAAATATGTCTAGATACATACTAATTAGACAAAGTTGAGTCACTTATTTTAGGACAGAGAGAGTACAAAAGACGAGAAATAGTAGACTGTTGGAATATGTAGATGTCGTTGAACAATTTTTTACCTTGGTCTATTGCAGTACCTATTACCTGCTCTCAGTGTTTGACATCTCTATGAACTGGCAACAACCTGCCAAGGTTTTGTTTTTTCATGATGCAAAGCAATGCTTGTGTATGTAATATATGCATTGTCACGGGTTTGAATTTTCTTGTGGCAAAGCAATGTATTGGTTGTGCTCGCGTGTGTATGCTACCTCCAATATAATATCATATTTTGTGAATGACTTTGTGTGCACAACAAATTCCAAATTCTTGGGTTGTGCAATGTTTCAGCTGATAGTAAAGCACATATTCCGCTGACAGGGTGAACAACCTATCTATTCCTTGGATTCATCTTTGAGAGGCGTACAAACGAGAAGAGTGCACTAAGCATGAGATGGTAGATCAACTAGATCGGCATTGCGTGCTACTGAACATAGTGGGGTAGGGTACACTGCTTATGGTACATGCATGTGTCCTAGGGTTACGTACGTCTGCGCTGCGCTGAGCAGTCAAGTCACTGCGAGCATTCTCGTTGCTTTTACCGACAATGTTTTTGCCTTATCCAAGGACCCAACACCACTTAGGAAGGCACCCAGTCGCCTGACACCGTATGGTAGTTCATCATACACCATACCCCTCTAATATCTGATTATTAGGGTTGTTGCCGCTGAACACCAAATGGCTGGCAGGTACCGGTACATATCTCAATGCAAATCATACGATATCCAACTGGGGGACAACTATCCCCCTGGGCAGCAAATCCACACTCAAGAAATAATCCCATAAGAAATAATCTTATAAAAAATTTGTAGTGTAAAGTTTATAGGAAAAAGAATATTAGATTGGAAAATATCCTTCAGCACAATCAAAGAGAATTGCTTTTCTCATAGGATTCAAGTGGACATGACATATCAATCCTATAGTTTTTCTATTCCTGGACACTCCCTATCCTATGAATGAAGAGAACCCTTGTTGTTGGGCTTATCCATCTGTTTAGGTCCTCCTTTTGATTTATAGGATAGAAAATATATACACGAAGAGAAAACATATATAGTTCATTTTCCTGAATTAGATGTCGCAGTTTTTCTAGATTTGTATGTATCTAAATATATGTAAATTCAGAAAAATATATCATAATACTCTCTCCATCTCAAAATAGATGTCGAAAGTTTCTCTAAATTTGGATGTAACTAGACACTATTTAGTATATAGATACATTCAATTTTAAAAAAGTTTGCGATATCTATTTTGAGACGGAGGGAGTAGTATTTTGTACTAACCTAATGCTATTTTCTTATAAAATTCACACTACAAGATTTCTACGAGGTATATGATCCATGAATCAATAAGATCCTAGTATGAATTAAAGTGGCCATTTGGTAAAAGGAATGTCTACGTGTTCAAAGAGGAAAAACTCTAGACGGAGCTGAAAAACCCAATCCAGTGCAGAGAAGCAATACGCTGCGGCCGCCGACGGCTCTTGGCGCCACGCCGCCGCCCATGCTGCGCGTCGTCTCCACCCTCCGCCCGCTCCTCCGGAGTCCCGTCCTCCCGAGCCCTAAACCCCTCCCCATCCTCATCCCCCGTCCCCGCCGGCCGCCGCGGCACTTCCGCGCCCTCTCGTCCTCAGCGCCGCCCGCCGCCTCACCGCCCAGCGCGCCCGGGGTGGATGGTATCAACGAAGAGCACCTTGTGCGGTGCGCGGCCGCGGAGAGGGCGCCGCTGCGGGTGGCTGTGCTGCTGAGCGGCGGGGTCGACAGCAGCGTCGCGCTCCGCCTTCTCCACGCCGCTGGGCACAGCTGCACCGCCTTCTACCTGAAGATCTGGTTCCAGGTCCGTACGCACTCCCCCGTTTTCATATGATCTGCAATGCTACGTGCGAGCGAGATCCCTTACAAAGCTGGGTGATTAATCTGTAGGAAGATTTCAGGAATTTTTGGTCCGAGTGCCCGTGGGATGACGATTTGAAGTACGCCCAGGCTGTGTGTGACAAGGTATTATATCTTCGAAAAAGTACAGTCAGTGCATGCTGTTTTATTGAGTAGGATTGCATGGATTGAGTGCTCTAGTGGTTGGTTTTTGTAGGTTGATGTACCATTGGAGGTGGTACATCTATCTGATGAATATTGGAACCATGTGGTAAGCTTCATTTGGAACTTTTTTAATCTGATCCTTGTATGTATCACACGTTGTGCTGCATTCTGAGAAACTATCATGGATTTATCTAGGTGTCTCATATTATTAACGAGTACCGCAACGGGCGCACTCCGAACCCTGACGTACTTTGCAACACAAGAATAAAGTTTGGTATGCCCATGTATACTTCTGTTATGGAAATCTGAATGTGCATTAAGGATATGATTACTGATTCTTTTCACTCATGTTCTGCAGGAGCCTTCTTAGAAGCAATCGAAAACTTGGGATTTGATTACATAGCTTCTGGCCATTATGCACATGTAGTCCATCCATCCATTGAGAACGTTGAAGGACCATCAGTTCTCCAACTCTCGAAAGACAAGGTGCTCTGCTTTCACATTAAACTAGCCTGTTTGTCTTCTATATTGTTGAAGTTGATGTCTGTTGAATTAGGTTCAAGTCCTAGAAAGAATATTTGGGATTCGAAGAAACAGATCAGATGGTTCTTTTCATTTCAGGATTGTTTAGTTGGAATCACCTTTGAGACTCTGGTTGTTATTTCAGGTCAAGGATCAAACTTATTTCCTCTCACATCTCTCTCAAGCCCAGCTTAGAAGGCTTCTATTTCCATTGGGGGGCATAACAAAGGTTAGATATTTTGTCAGATAACGAAACTTAGCTTTTGTCAGGAGCTGCAGGTGTCTGTTTGTATATTGAGCTCATGTTTTGCAGGATGAAGTGCGCAGTCTGGCTGCTCAGATGGACCTTCCTAACCAAAGTAGAAAGGATTCCCAGGGGATATGTTTTCTTGGAAAGGCAATTGGTTTTACTTAGTTGTCAATAATGGATATTTCTTGTGCAAAATATAGTTCTGTTATTTCTCCTTGAGTTATCTTATTTTAGCTACAAAATTCTCCCTTTCCAGGTCAAATTTAGCGAGTTTGTTGAAAGACATATAGGAGAATTGGAAGGTGTACTTGTTGAAGCTGAAACTGGAGATTACCTAGGGACACACCGCGGGTTTTGGTTCTATACAATTGGTCAGCGACAAGGCCTGCGTCTTCCTGGAGGACCTTGGTATGCATTGTCTATAACAATAGCAGCTTATTTTGTGGTACTCCCTCCGACCCAAATTAATTGACTTCGTTTTGTCTAGATTCGGATGTATCTAGACATGTTTTAGTGCTAGATACATCCGAATGTAGGCAAATCCAAGTCAATTAATTTGGGTCGGAGGGAGTACAACATATTCAACTAAATTAAATGTATATTTGTTGACATATTTTGCAATTGAAAGAAAAGCTGTCCTCTGGTAGCATCTATCTATTATTCATCAAATTCATCAAATGAATTATCCTTTTACCTTATGCAGGTATGTGGTTGAGAAAGATGTGAAAAATAATGTGGTTTTTGTATCAAGAAATTACTACTCACTGGATAAGAGGAGGAGAACATTTCATGTTGGATCCCTAAACTGGTTCGGTAATTCTGGGCCAACAAACAATGAAAAACTTCAATGCAAGGTAACTGAGTACACAATAGCTTCTGGTAGTTTAGCATATGGTCGCGTTTTATTTCTCGTCGTTGTTTGAGTTTTGAAGTTCCCACAGTCTGCAAGCTTGTGTGCTTTTAGCAAAATAAATCTCCTCCTGGATGATCAGCCTCTTAAACCACCACTAGCTAATATGCTTTTGCTATCAAATAAGGTCTAATTGTCTCCTAGTCTGAATTGGTAGAGTAGGTCAATACCATGTCCATGTTAGCAGGTATGTGCATGAACTCTTTTCACGTGCTGGGGCAGAACTGTGGCTGATAAACCCATTGGTATCTGTAACTGATTTTTTTTTATCTTGACCAATCATCGTCATTTAGGAACTTCGGTATAATAGGAAACTACGGGTGTGTTTGGTTTAAGCCCCAACAAGCCCTACCAAAATATTGGCCTGACCAGACCAAGGACATGACCAAAATTTTGGCGATGTATTGTTGTTTGGATTATAGCCATTGCCCTACCAAATTTTTGGTAGAATAGTGCCTGCGTTTGGTTTGCAACCAAGTTGCCTCGGCCTGCATTGACAATTTAAATTGGCTGCCGGTTGATTTGATTCCAATCTAATCAAAACAAATGTTAATAAAGTGGTTCTATAAAAATGCCGTCAAGAAGAAAAAACTTGAACCATGAAAATCGTAAGCGACTATGCAGTTCAAACTGGCTTGCTCACTTGCTAGCTAGTACGGGCCAAGCATTCATACGCAGAACGCTGGATTTATACCAAAAACAATGTTTTAGAAATGGCTGTTGCCTGTATCAAGGAGTAGCTAGTTACAGGCATGGGACCCAGCAAGGAGACGTGGGCGTGGGCTGCCAATTCTTTGGCGCAAGATTTCCGTGCCGGCGTTTTGCTCTCGCCTGGGTGGAAATTACATGGGCAGACGGGGGCGCGCTTTGGCTAGCCAATATTTCGGTGTTAGTCCAAATAGCTGTCAAATTTTGTGGGCTTGCCAATATTTTGGTAAGGTACGTATTGGCTGTAATCCAAACACATCCTACAACTGCAACTTCTGACGAAGGCCACATATCGTGCTTGATCGGACCTGTTTTATACACTTATCTGTCCAACATTTATATCACTTGTGGCTTCAGCATGTTGGTGCATTATCTGCCCTTTACGCCAGTTATCCATGCTAACACGAATACCTGCTTCGGATGTCAGGTACGGCACAGTCCTGAATTTCATGATTGCACCGTGACACAAGAGCAAAGTGAAGAAAACGGGGATATTCTGGAGGTGCATCTGTCTGAAGACGATCAAGGTTTAGCAGCTGGCCAGTTTGCAGCGTTCTACCGCGACGGTACATGCCTGGGATCAGGCATAATCTTGGATTCCTGGGACGAAATGAGCTTCCCTGTCTGCGCAAAGGCGCTAGAAGTTGCTCGGATGGAGGACAAGTCCAAGCTGGGAAAGCCCGTGAGGATTGTGAACTTGGAACATATCGCGAAACCGGAACCAGAGCCGGTCAAGGTCGCTTGACATGGGCTGGAGCCTTCTCTTGGCTTACATCCTGTGATTCCGTGACCCTGCAAAGATAAGATCAGACGTCGACTTCTCGGTCTGCTCCCGCAAATGCAAGAATCCGGGAAGTTCCAGGAGCCATCATCGTGTTGACCCTGTAAGGTGGTTCCGGGTGGTTCTTGAAGAGATATGGCATACATTGTCCAGTTTGCGTTTCAGAGGGGAAAAGCAAGTGGTGGTCGAGCATCATTGCCCGTGGCGACATGGCATTGCTGGACTTAAAGCAGGAAAGCGCACAATGCGGGGGCGCGTTCTCTGTTTAACCGCAGTGTCTAGTACTCCCTCCGTTCGGAAATATAAGACATTCTAGCTTTGTGGCGAATATATCTCGACACCTTTTAGTGTATAGCTTCACTTCGAACCTCTACGAACCTATAAACTGAAAGACGTCTAGATACATTCGATTCACAAAGCTAAAACGTCTTATATTTCAGAACGGAGGGAGTAGATTAAAAGATAGATAGTCAGCGGTAATGTCCCCTGTGAACCGCGAGTTCATCATACGGCGACACAAATACTGAAGTATGTTGGATAGCCATTGTAAATTTTGCGAATGATGGTGCCATGGTTTGATGGTGACATGGTGTTCCCTATTATCATGATGGCGTGTGTCTAATTCACATACATGATGATATGAGGGTTCTCCTGCTGGTTCTACACACAACCAGGATGGTTTATCACGATGAAATTTCCCCTTTTGAACAGAATTCTGTTATGGCTGGTTGCGTGCTCGATTGCTGCACTGGAATGGACGAAAGATGCTCTCCCATTCTTCGACTCTTTTTTCCCCCTCTGGGGTATGTGACAAATGTGGAGATCCCGGAGACGAGGCTCGTGTCGGTCGCCAGGAGAGAGAAAGCAAGCAGCACATGGAAAGAGAGACGTGATACTGTTGGCCACTTGGGCGGCCTGAATTCAGGTATACTTGGCGTGCCACTTGTGCAAGTCAACGTGAAATCACGTAACACTGTACTATGTTAGCAACTGGCACACGCTGGCCTCTGGAGTAGTAAAATGACTAGGTGGTGTTTCCCTTCTAGAAGCTTGGACGTTTCTACTCTGTATCCGTGTATTTTACGCGCGTAGAAGATTGCCGATATTGACAGGTTGAGTTTGTTTGACATGTACAAATTCAGTTTTCTCATGGTCATCATCTGAGTGTGTAATATAGTAATGGTCAACACTTCCAAAGATGTGATCCATTCCTCCAAATATTAAATAGTAACGATGTGATCTCGGTGACAAGTGTTTGGCTGGCACACCAGGAGCTGGCCAGATGTGAAACGAGCAGATGCCGCGACACTTGTGCTTGTGCGGAGGACGTGCGAACGCCCAGGGACGCACAATGGCCACACAAACTACTAATACAGCACTAGTACTACTACTGATTGGTTTGGTTGGATCACCGCGTCGGCGAGGTCGCCGTCATCATTTCGCATTAGAGAAGACGAATCTGCCAAGCTGTCAATCCTAAACTAAATGCCGCAACCAAAGCGGTCGCAGGAAGCCAGGAAGCTGTTGGAAGTTTCCCCCTCTTCTTCCTCGTTCTGTCTGTCGCCAGTTTCATTGGACGCGTCGAGGAAATAGAACTGCACCAGGAGGAGTTGTTGTTGGCATTTCAGTTGCAGTTCGCACATGAGCGTAGAGGTCACTTGCTTTGCACATACAGAAATGGAACGGTACTGGCCGAACGAACGGGCCAAAAGTCTTCCGTTACATCTCAAGTTCTTAACCGAACAACATCTCAAAGAACACAAGCTAGTACTAGTATCGTTACATGATTCTGTACAGGATGCACACCAGATTCTCATGGACTTGTTGCCTCTCATCCGCACACTAGGTTTCTCACGATCTCTCGCGAAAACTCCCCTGCCCTTCTGCTGGCTAGATTATTCTCTATAAGTCCTACACCGGATCTTCCCAAGAAAGGAAAAGAGAACTAACTATGCAGGCAAAGGAAAGTAGTCTACTCTACGCAAAGATCCAGGACGCTCAGCCGCCGCGCAGGCATATGTACCTACATGAGGAAGGAAGAAGCCGGATCTCAGCTGTGTGTCGCGGAACGACGTGCTTATCAGCGTAGGGCGCGGGCGAGGCCGGCGAAGATGCGGGAGAGGCCGAGGCGGAAGCGGGCGACGGCGCCTTGGGAGTATGGCGCGCACTCCCGGCAGAGCGTCTCCATGGCCTCCACGAAGAGGCTGAGGCTGCGCACGGGCGGCACGTAGAGCGTCAGCGGCGCGGCCGAGAAGGCCATCGCCATCAGCAGCTGCAGCATCGCCAGCGCTCCTCTCTGTGCTTCTTCTTCTCCCTTGCTGGTTGCTGCCTACCCGAGCAGATCCAGCTACCGAATCCTGCTGGCTGCTGCCCTGACCGATCGAGCAGCTCTGTTATATGGTCCGTTAGGTGGAGGTGGCGGTGGCGCGGTGAGCTGATCTTGTGGTGGTCGCGCGGCGAAGGCTTGCGGTTGCGTCGTGTGGTGCGGGTGGGCGTCGTGGGGAGGAAGATGGGAGGGGAAAGGGGGGGCGGCCGGCTTTGGCTGGGCTTGTGTTGTCTCTGTTGGGCTCGGGGTTTATAGCTAGCCAGGTGCAGTGGAGGAGGCCGATGGATAACTTGATAAGATCGACGTACCTTATACGTACGTGTTATACTACGTGACCGTTGGCTCGACGTGGGGAGCTCGGGCTAGGCACGGCGCGCCGGAATCCATACGGTGCGGGTCACCGGCACGTAGCGCCATTTGCCACTTGCCAGGGCGCGACAGGGGGAGGCGGCGGGGAGCTTGTGCCTCCAGTTTTTCATCAGAGGCAAAGAACGACAGTTGTAGTATGTGGGTGAAAGCCATGGCAAATGTGAAGTTACTGTATTTGGTGCCCAATAAAAAAGGTGCAGAATTTTAATTCAGACCGGGTCATTCATTTTGTAGAAATTTAATTATCTCGTAATAATTGATATTGTTTGAGAGATTACAAAGGATATATATATATATATATATATATATATATATATATATATATATATGACGGGTAAACCTAACTTATGTATGTTACAAGAAAAAAAACCATATATACATATATGTATATGACGGGCAAACCCTAACTTATGATATGTTACAAGAAAAAAAACCAAACCGACTTATAATCTAACATCCCGTAGTGTCAGCATGTGGTTCACCAACGTTGAGACTGAATCGAATGTCGGTAAACGATGCTGTTGAAAGATCCTTTGTGAAGATATCTACAAATTGAGCAGTGGTTGGAACATGAAGAACGCGAACTTGTCCCAAAGCCACCTTTTCACAAACAAAATGGATGTCGATCTCGATAGGCTTTGTACAACGATGTTGTAGTGGATTACTGGACATGTAAACAGCTGAAATATTATCACAATAAACTACAATAGCCTGCTGGACAGGACAACAAATATCCGAGAGAAGCTGACGCAACCAGACCGTTTCGGCGACAACATGCCACTGCACGGTACTCAATTTTTGCATACGAACGTGAAACTGTAACCTACCGTGTCAATGACCATGAAATCAAGTTGTTACCAAGAAAAACACTTTATTCGGATGTGGACCGACGAGTATCCAGGCAACCAACCGAGTCTGCATCGGAATATGCTATCAAAGTATTTGGAGATAATGAATATATGTGGAGATGATCAATAGTACCTTTGAGATATCGAAGAACACGTTTAACAAGATTATAATGTGGAATGCAAGGATCATGCATGTAGAGATAGACTTGTTGAACGACAAAAAAAAATCTGGATGAGTGAGAGTGAGATATTGAAGATCACCGATTATACTACGATAGAGAGTGGCATCGGGAAAAACATCACTTGAGGAGGAAAGTTTGGTAGTTATATCTACAGGGGTTTTAGACGGTTGACAGTCAAACATGTCCGATTTAGTTAGAAGATCAAGAATATGTTGTCATTGAGATAGAAAAATACCATGGGTATCACAAGTGACAACAATTCCTAAGAAGTGATGAAGTATACCAAGATTAGTCATGGAAAATTCAGAGCGAAGTAAGGAAGTGATGTGATCGAGAAAATGCTGAGTGGAGGCTGTTAAGATAATGTCATCTACGTATAAGAGTAAATAGTCTGTGCGAGAGGTAGTGTGATAGATAAAAAGAGAAGAATCTGAGAGAGATGGTTGAAAACCGATAGTGAGAAGAAAGGTAGAGAATTGTTGAAACCATGCACGAGGAGTTTGTTTTAGACCATATAGTGATTTTTTAAGAAGACAGATGTGATTGGAATTAGTTGTATCTTCAAAACCAACAGGTTGCTGACAATAAACAGTTTCATTTAGAGATTCATGAAGAAAACATTTTTAACGTCAAGTTGATGAATGGACCAAGACGAAGAAACTACAAGACTAAGAACTGTTCGAATTGTACTAGGTTTAATAATGGGAGAGAAAGTTTCATTGTAATCAAGATCATGTTGTTGAGAAAAACCACGATAGACTCAACGAGCTTTATAACAAGAGAGAGTAGCATTGGAGTGAATTTTTGACAAAAAAACCCATTTTCTAGAAAATACATCTGCACCGAGAGGACGACGAACGAGTTGCCAAGTATTGTTATCAATGAGATCTTGGAATTCTTCACACATAACAGAAGGACAATGCGGATCGAGAAGAGCTGCTTTGTAAGTTTTAGGGATGGGAGAGATAGATGGAGTAACATTGAGATTAAGTTTTTGAGTGGGTAAGCGAAATCCTGATTTTGCACGAGTACGTATAACATGATCATTAATAGGTTTAGCAGTAGGAACGACATGGGCCGGAGGATTGACTGTAGGGGAGGGATAGGAAGAGCCCGGTGCAGCGGATGACTCGGGCAAAGGGAAGGGAGGCTCGAGTTGCGCGGCAGAGATGTCTACTGCGGCAAAGTTTTCAGCCATTTCGGATGCCGCGGCAGAGCGCGCTGCCATGGGGCTGGTGTTATCGGATGCTACCACGGCAGGAAAAGGGAGGTGAATTTCTGCCGCGACAGGGGTAGGGTTTTGGGTAGGGTGTGGGTTGGTTGGGTTGAGGCAGGAATGACGTGGAGAGGGTGTAGGACGACACGTCGGGTAGGGAGCAGCGGTGTAGAGGACTCGAGTTCAGGAGATGGTGTGTGTTGCGAAAAAAAGAAAAGACATGTTCTACGAACGTGACGTGATAAGAGATGTGAATATGACCGGATAGTAAGTCGAGGCAATGAAAGCCCTTGTGTTCATCAGAGTATCCAAGGAAAACACAAGAGATAGACCGGGGTGCTAAATTGGTAGGGGGTGTGGCATATATGTTTGGAAAACAAAGACAACCGAAAACACGTAGCTCGGAATAATCGGGGTGATAGCGAAAAAGAGAAAATAGGGAGCAATGTGTGGGTTTGATTTAGTTGATCTTATGTTGAGTAAATATGTGGCAGTGCGTAGGGCCTTAGCCTAAAATTTCGGAGGCATGGATGAATGAATTAAGAGGGTACGATTTATATCATTGATTGTGCGGAGAGCTCGTTCGGCCTTGCCGTTTTGAGGGGAGTATAGGGGCAGGAAAATCGCAGGAGAATGCCATGGCTAAGGAAAAACGATTTCGAATATTGTCAAATTCATGACCATTGTCTCATTGGATAAATCTTATAGGTAGAAACAAGTGGGCAGACACATATTGTTGGAAGTTTATAAATATAGTGTGTACATCAGATCGCATTGAGGAAGTCCAAATAAAGTGAGTAAAATCATCTAGAATTATAAAATAGTATTTAAAACCACGAATACTTGCACGGGGAGATGTCCATAAATCATAATGTAATAATTTAAACGGGAATGTACTAAAAGAATGAGAGGAACTAAAGGAAAGCCGAACATGTTTTCCTAATTGACATGACTCACAAACCAAGGGACCATGAGGCTCTTTATTACATGAAATTGAAAATTCACTAAGAAAATGCGATAGTGTGGCGGCTTGAGGATGTCCTAATTTTTGATGCCATAGATCCACCGAAGCAAGCATGGATGAGGGTTGGGTGGTGGTGGGAGCATGGTTGATGGAATATAGATCTCTGAAACTATTGAAGCGTGCAATATCCACATTGGTCAGGTAATCCTTTACAGACTAGCCAAAAGAGTCAAATTCGATGGAGACAAGGTTATCAAGAGTAAATTGATGGACGGAAATTAAGTTTTTGGTGAGAGCGGGTGCAACAAGAACAACTCAAAGGAGGAGGGGTTTAGAAGCGGAAGGAATATGGGATTGACCAACACAATGAATAGAAATTAAAGAACCATCTCCAAGAGTAATAGAAGAAAAAGGCGAAGAAGTGCATGATGATAGCATATTACGCGAAGAAGACATGTGACCAGAAGCACCGGAATCAAAAATCCAATCCATACCTGAGTTTGCTTGAGCAGCAAAGTTGTCGTGGCCTGGAGAAAAGCATCTTGGTCCCAGCTTGGCGTTGTTGCAGGAGACGGAGCCGGTGGAGATGGCAGTGCTGGAGCGATCGGTGGTGGCGACAGCTAGTACATCGGATATTGGCCGCCTGCTGAGGTGTTGTAGTTTGTTGGTGATAGGGTGTCGTAGGAGCAGTAGGATGGTTCAACAACGTAGGACTGTGACGGCGGACGAGATTCGGGCAGTCCAGGAGAGCCGGTGTGAGGGTGCATGCCCAGCATCCAGGAGCCGGAGTAGGCCGGTGGCGCGCCAATCGGAAAGGGGCAGCCCAAGGCATGGACCATGCCTGCACGGGTCCTATCCATGGGTCATGTGGGTGGCGCCAGATGGGCGACGCTAGAGGTGCAGTAGCCGGAGGTGGGGCGCCACTTGGAGGAGCTAGGGCCGACGGTGCTGATGAAGATCGTGGAGGTTGGTAGATCGGCTTGTTGCCGCGGGAGTTAGGACTACGACGCCAGCCGGGAGGCGGTTGCACCGATGTCGAAGGAGGTGGCGCAGTTGGGACAGGTATGGGCGGTCGAGGGATGGCCGCAAAAACTTGGGGGAAAGACTCCTTGTTGGTGATGACGCGATCGGTCCATTGCAACATAGAGCGAAGGAGGGCCGTGGCCGCATCATAGGGATAAAGGAGGCTTGCTTCTCAAAACGTTCACTGAGCCCGACGAGGAGAAAATTGATGAGTTGACGGTCGTCGATGGGGTCGCCGAGTTCACGGTGCTCGTCGGCGAGAGACTTGAGCCGCTGGCAGTAGACCCCCACTTGAAAGTCGCCTTGAACGGTGTTGCGGAGCTCGGTGTGGAGGGTGTTGACGCGAGCATCGACGTTATCTTGAAAGAGTTGATGAAGGGCCGCCCAGAGCGCGGCGGTGTTGGAGGCGTCACGGAAGACAAGATTGAAGATCTCGGTGGACACCCGTTGGTAGATCCATTGGATGATGGCGATGTCGTCCTTCCCCCAGCGAGGATCCGAGGGCTATGGGACAGAGTTGGTATCGACGTGGCCGAAGAGATTGCATCGGCCTAGATGAACTTCGAAGAGATGACTCCAATGGTAGTAGTTACGTTTTGGTAGATCTAAGGTGATTGGAATAAATGGGCTAACATCGGAGATAGTATCGGCATAGTGGATGGTGGTGGAGATTGTTGGGGCAAGAGAAAGAGTAGAGGATGGAGAGGCCACGACATAAGCTTGTTTGGAGGCCGCGAGGACGGCGGGCTGCTTGAAGTAGCCGGGCGGCGACAATGGCAGGGTGGATGGTTGGGTCATGGCCTAAGATCGAACTAATCCGATACCATGTAAAAACATAGTTGTCTCATAATAATTGATACTTGTTTAAGAGATTATAAAGGGTATACATAGGTGGCCGGTCGGATAAACCTTAACTTATGTTACAAGAAAAACTAGACAGACTTATAATCCAACACATTTCATAACGTACGCAAGCAAGCAAATTACGTTGGTTAGCAGAGTAGCTGGGATGTGTATGCGTGACATGAGCGCATCCGATGGCCCGTTCGGAGCCGCAGGAAACGAGCGACCAGAAAAAATGGTTAGTATCAAATCCGTCTGGGCCAAGACAGCGCCATTAAAATAGCTAGCATGGGTCCTTGTAGTAGTTGCGCTGAACGAATTATGTTAAGCAGCAGTTCGTACTGTGTGGCAACATCGTGAGAGCGAGTGAGGGGAGACGCTCGTCCATGCCAATCGCCACCTCGATCGTGTGGTGTACTGTTCCTTTTTTTCTTATTACTGGTGGTCGATAGACACTTGGCCTGTAGCAAAATTTGTTTCGATTTGGCGCAGATGGGTGCGTGGTGGTCGATACACTGGCATGGTAGCAGATGCGCTCGGCTGTTTCTTTCTTTAAAAAAACCTGTGACAATGTTTATGGCTAAAAGAATAGTGGGGCAGACACCTGACCTGGGTCACGTACGCCGACGCGATCCAGAGCATGGACGGACGCTCAGGAAAGGAACAGTGTAGCGAGCGGGCGGGCGGTAGCTGGGACCCGTCGGCGGAAATATTGGTTGGTCGGCGGCGCGCGGGTGGTCTCGATCACGGATACCGGCAGCTGACTGCATGGTGGTTGGTTCCTCGTCGAGCACCGGCCCGTGTCCAGACTGCAGCGCAGTGTTGCCTCGCTTGTTCAACTCCTGCCTAGACGACTCCCGCGGCGCCGGGAAGGTTCCGCCGTGTTCTCGCTCGCGAGCCAGTGAATAAAGCAGTCTAATCAGTGGTTTCTGGCCGGCCCTGAGCGACGAACAAACGAAATGAAGACGCACCGTGTGTCCCGTTGCTGTCTCGGCGCCACGGTGGCGCGTCACGTCTCTCACGTCACAACGTGGAGCCACCAGTTCGGGGGTAGCGAGTGGTGGTGGTGCATCGGCCGCGAGCCGTTTGGGGAATGCGGGGCCGTAGTTGGCTGGGGCGGAGAGGTGTCCGAGTGGCCCACGTGTCGCGGTGGAGCCCGGGTGCACTCGCCGTCGTAGCCGACGAAGCGAGGTCGCGTGCACCGGAGACAGGCACAGCTTAGCGTGGTACTCCGCAGCACACGACGGCACAACACAACAGGGATCCGTCTCTGGATGGAGCCGGCCAGTTTCATCGGAGTGGTTGTTTGGATACATGGAAATAACGCTGAGTTTTCGCAAAACAAGTTTTAGTTTTTTTTTTGTAAAACTAGATTTTCTACTAACTAGCAAAATGCTCGCGCGTTGCAGCGTACGGGAAAGAATATGCTTGTATACCTTTTTTCTGAGCAGACACATATCCGTCGCGGGACAAAGGAACCTGAAAATATGCGGGAAATCGAGCTCGTACTCGGCGTATCTACTTATCGTGCCGCGAATAGCCTGACAATGCGGGGGAGAACGACCACGGCTGCTCATGGCAATCGGCTCACACATTAATTATAGCAATACCATGAACTTTTTTTTCTGACATGATCAACTAAGAACTGACAAAAAGAATCGATGGATCAATCGAACACGACCAGCTTAATAGTCGCTTCCTCCCAAATAACAGCAGTCAAAATAGCCGTACCATTTGTCGCTACCACCGATGACCATCCAAAGCGGGACATGGAAGAAGCAAATCAGATCAGGAAAAAATAATAAAGGGATGGGAGGGTCGCGATGTTAGGCGTGACGAGGAGGACAGGAGGGTTGCCTCCGCGTTTCTCGGCTAACTGAACATTTGGTGACAGAGGAATGACACCGTGTAAGATCTAACTCTAAGCAACAAACTAAAACCCTGGTCTTTTCCGAATCTTTTATTTGTATAAAAACTATTTATAAAAGTCTTTTAGATATAACATAAAAATAATAAAATGTTTTTATGGGGGGTCAGGCAGCCAATGACCAGGCCCAAAGGCCCAACCAAAGGCCACCCAGCCCATAGCCACCGGCCAAACCCTAATCCTACCTAACCTTACCCGGCACTCGGCCTAGTTCTATTCCACACGACAGCACACACCAGCCGCACCAAGTACACATGCACGCACCCATCGCACTCAACACGCACACACCTAGACTGTTGTACTCACGCACACACGCCACCGCACAACACAACCGACCCACACTGGTCACGCACGCATAGCCTCCCCGTCTGCCCTCCTCCCAGAGCTCCTCCACGCCCCCGCTCGCCTGGCCGCCTTCCTCGCCGACCTACAGCGCCGCCGTCGGACGCTGCCGCCCAGGAGCCTCGATCTCGCCCCCAAGCTCCCAGCGATCTCACTCGTTGCACGTCTGCGAGTCTCAGCGCCCCCAGGCACGGCACCTGCTCGCCTCTCAGCGCATCGCCGCTGCCTCCTCTCCTCCCCGATGGGCTCCCCGCAGCCGGACATCGACTCCTTGTTGGGCATCGAGCCCTCTGGACCACCTTCCTTGGTACCCCCACCTCGGTCTTCCCTCTCCTCGTTCCATATTGCCGCCACCGTACGAAGGAGGTGGCCCATTCAATCGATGAAAAGGCCCAGCGTCCGTCCCGGATAGAGACTTAGGTCACCCTTGACCCAAAAAAAATCAATGCCCAATGGAGACTCAGGTCGCCCTCTCGACCGAAAAAAAAAACCCGGTATTTCACTTATGGCACGTGAGCGTTAGGCGTGACTGATAACTGCAGCCGAGCTTGCACGCATGTCTGTCCTTTTTGCTTGGCTAATATCCCGGGCTTGTCGCCGTCGTCCTTTTAATTTAGGTTGATGTTGCGCTAGGCCCAGGAGAAGGATCCATCCCGCATAGAACATCTCGAACCAATTGAACGGTACATATGAACGTAAATCAAAACTATTACTACTACGTGAGATCAGCCAGGAGTCTAGGACACGGTTGGGTGATCTTGATCGGGCTGGACACATGACGTGCGAGCCCGCTAGCAATCGATTGGGAAAGAGGTAGAAAACGGACGAAACAATTAAAAAAAATCAAACCACAAAATCTAGCAAAACTAGCAAAAGTTATCAGAGTTCACAAGGAGAAAAAACTGAAATAGACTAAAATATCGATCAAATTTTGAATAGAATAAAAAAGTTAAGAGATTGGACGAACCCAAACAGTGATGTCGCAGAAGCCTGCCCATCTACATAATCTTGTAAAAATCAACTAAACCTAGAAACAACACCTACATGAATTGTGGGTACTACTCAAAACAACCTCAAAAGGCCAATTGATAATAGCAGACGAGTTGGATGTGAAACGGCCCATGATATTCTCCGTGCAGCCAACCAGCCAACTGGCCACACACCAAAAAAAAAGAAAAACTGGCGGACGGACGCACACAGCGACACCCGCACCCCACACGCGGACGGACGCGAAGCACCCGGGAACCGGTCGCCACCTACCAACCCCGACACCACGTCCCCTTCTCTCCTTCCTCCCGCTGCCCCGTGTGAGTTCCGTCGCCTGTGGAAAAATCCCAGCTCCCCCGCGCCCTCCCCCTCTCTCAAGTTCTCTCTTCTCGCCGCCCCACTTCAGCCCAGCCGAACTCCGCCGTCGTTCCCCGAGACGGCCGAGCGCCGCACCACCGTTAGATCCCGCGGCCACTGCTCCACTCGCAGCCTTCTCCTTCCTGGAGGACCTCGTCGGTCTGTGCTCACCGCCCCTGGTCCGACCTCTGCTGCGGTTCCTCCTCAACCCTTCCCCGGCGACCGGCGGCAGCCTTCGCCTTCCTGGAGGACCTCACCGGTATGTGCTCGCCGGCCCTGGCCCGACCTCTGCTGCGGTTCCTCCTCAACCCTTCCCCGGCGACCGGCGGCACTCATGCTCCGCCTCCCGGAGTAGCGTGCCTTCTAGATATCTCTGGGCTCCCTTGACACTGGTCGTCGTGCCTCGAGCTAGTCTGACGTTCCGTGTTTATCTCACCTGCTCTTTTGATTAGCTCGCTGATTCTATGCAACCTATAAAAGTATATAAATAGGTGGAACTCGTTGTAAAGAAGCAGGGTGGTATTATTCAAACCTACGATCGTTTATGGGGTGTCAGCAAACCGCTACGCGTTTATGGGGTGTTAGAGTCGCGAAACGCTGGAGCCAATTGGGCCATATATATTTGTCCTCGTCGGCCCGTACGTCTTATCACCTATTCGCTACGCAGTCTAGAGCCGGACCGAATATGGCGTGGTGGGTAAAATCCATCATCTGATCGGGGCAAAACAGTCTAAAAAAGTGTTGGACCAGAAGAAACAATCCGTCTTTTATTATTAGGTATAGATTCTATTATGAACCCGTACATGGGGAACCATATTTGGGGTCGGGATATGCTTAGAACAATTTTACATCCATTATTGCTTGGCTTAGGCCATCTCCACCGGCACGATCCAATCTGTTGAACGCGTCCGAACCACTCCGAACGGACGTACGGAACGTGCGCGACCTCTCCAGTGGCACGACCCATCCGAACCGACGCGCCCGACTCGACCCATCGACACACCAAAGTTGTGTTGCCGATGCGTCGTGCGGTGATGCAGGCAGTCTGAGCGTGTGTCCTCCCGCGCGTATCACTGGCCCACCCGTCAACGACCGGTCAGTGCAGAACCGATTCAGACGCGCAGCGGCACCGAAACACAGAACCTGCATGCGCTCGCACGGAGGCTACTTAACCGGCCCATGTGTCCATCGATGCCGCACTCCCTACCTCTCATCACCAGATACATCCCTCCCAGCACCACCGCTAACGCCAACGATGAAGATGCTAGGCTAGATGAAGAAGAAGGCGCGACCACGAGGCGGGCGGATTCGGCTCAAGCAGCCGACACAGGCAGGGGGCTGGCCTTCCTTAGGGGTATCGTGCCGCCGCCGCGCCCTAGGACTTTGCCCACCGCTCCGCCGTGCGCCAGGTGGAGGAGGAGCCCCGCCGCGACCGTCGCTACTTCCTCTTGGCGAAGTGCGAGCGGCAATAGAGGGAGGGAGCAAGCATCACCCACCATGATGTCTCCCTCCCCACGGGCTGGCACCTCAACTGGGAGAGAGTCCCGGTGTGGCTCGCGCCCAAGGAGGGCAAAGGGCTAGAAGATCAGATCTGCCGCCACATCCGCAAGCTCCCACCAGCCATCCGGAACACATGGCGCGGCGTGTGAGCGGCCTACCGTGGCGAGTTCCAGCCGTGGGAGGTCCGCGACCTCCCTGCCTTCGAGCCCGACGACGACGACGCTATCAATCACTTCGACGCTGACATCGTTGTCAAGGAGGAAGAGGAGGAGGAGGACGCTATCGCCACCGCCACTGCGCACCTGCCCCCAGTGTACCAGGAGCTCCTGGCATGGGGCTACACTAAGGACGCCTTCACCGAGCAGGCCATTGCGGCTAGTAGGAGGATGAGGACGCCCTATGGGGTAGCTACCAAGAGGTCGTCCATCTCATCGGCCTGGTAGCATAGGTGAACGCGGGGCTGCCTCTTCATTAACTGTTTAATATTAGCAACAAAAGTTAAGGCGAGATAAAATCCCATGCTAAGCCAATCCACATGTGTAGTTAGAAAGTATGTAGCAGTTGAGAAACACCGTCGCCGCTGTTAGGGTGGGCGCCACTGACCACACAGGAGGAGGGGACAGATGGGTGAACAGCGTGGCCCAGGCAGGTGGTCGACCTGGCCGCGCCCATGCCTGCCATCAGCACACCTCTAGACGCCGCCGGAGTATATCGACCTCGACCCCTAGATGGACGGGACGGCGCTAGCAGCGAAGATCAGTAGTTAGGGCTAGGCTAGTTTAAATTTCGCCTTTTATATTTTGAATGTAAATTACTTATAAATATATATGAACTCTGCCAGTTTTAGCGTGTTTGTCTCTGCTTGAATTTAAAAAAATCGTCAGCCGCTGGGCGCGGTTGGCCGAACAGGCCGGATAATGACCCAAATCCCCCCGTGGCCCAACCCAAATGGACATAAACAGACGTTTTGCGTCGTTAGTTTGGGTCAGCCCGGTGAAGAAGCCCTTACCCCTTCGTGCGACGAAGTTAGAGCGAAAAGCCAGGATTGACTTGGGGAATCCATTGAGGAAGGAGGGGATGAATAGAGTTAGTTTACATCAAGTTCTGCGTATTCTCCTTTCACAAAAAACAAGTAATGGTAATTTTTCTCAAAACTTATTTTTTTACCTTTGTGTAAAATGATCCTGTTTTCGTTGTCGCGCCCAAACAAAGTTTTAGGTTGTTACACGGTTATCTAAGTTTACCAAAACTGGTTTGACTAAAACTTTGTATCCAAACAGGGCCTAAGGCCCAAGGGAGCCTTTGGTAGGGTGCATGAAGGTCAATCTGGCCTGGGAGCCAAAAACCTGCTGATTGGTTGCCTGGGCCAGCTTTCCTTTGTGGTGAGCCTGAAAGCATCGTCAGACCAGGCCCGCTAGGAACTCTTGATTCGACTGTTTCCAACGAGCTACCCTCTTCTCATGCTCCCTGAATGAAAAAGGAGGTGCAAGTTGCATGCACAGGTGCAACGATGGAGGTGGTGCGAGCTCATCCTTTCCAGCGAAAAAGCTGGTGGGAGGAATTTGGTCACCTCCCACTGCTTTCCTCGTCTATGTCTTCCCTCTCCCTCACCTCCCAAATCCAAAACCCCCATTTTCCTCCAACAAGCTCGAGTCCCAGGTTAGGTAAGTGGCGACGGCGGAGGTGGTGGCTCAATCCGAGACGACGACAACTGTGGCAACTGTGACTATACTGCTACTCCCTCTTCCTCGATCTATCCTCATCACGTTCCACCTCTACCAATGGCTATAAGTATCGTTACCTTGGTTGGATAGATCCATTAATTTGTAATGCTAGGTCGCCTACTTGCAACACTGTAGTGCTTGCAGATGTGTTTTATCATGTTACCTGTGTGTTCTTGTGGCACTGCAACTTGTGAAAATCGATAGGGATGCTTGTGATACGGCATTATGGTATTTGTGCTATGATCTACTCCATCTTCAGTTCCTGCTTGTTGTAGTTCTTCGATTCCTTGTTTCGTAGCTACAGATCTTTCAAACCGTGCTTGCATTTTACAAATTTCTACCATGTGTTACCAATGTAGGACTCCGGTTACGACTTTAAATAATCATTGATGTCTATGCCTAAGTCGCAGATTCCTTCCTTTGTGGAGGATTCTATGCCGTTAACATAGCCTGGATTGGTTGCGTAGAATTCTGACATGCCACAATATGCACGGCTAGGATCCGTGTCGCTTGATCCTTCGTGTAGCCATGCAGTTTCCATTGCTTCAAAGGTGGCTACAAGGCTAGCCAAGATGCAGAAGGCTTCTATCAAGGGAACGATGAAATGGCTTCCCTTCATGTAGACCTTTGTCCTCGACAAGATGTGCTCGATCATCAAGAGCGGTGTGCGCACTGACAAGGGATTCAAACAAGTCTACCTTACTGCTTGTGCCAAAGCTCTATTTGAGCACCACGGCATTGAGGTGACGTATACGTAGGTGTACAACTACCTGCAGAATTGGAGGGTGGGGTGGATTCAGGTAAGAAAGCTGAGAGATCTAAGTGGCACCCAATGGTGTGAGGAGACCTGCAACGTTCTCCTTGAGTGCGAGCACTATGAGGGCACATCGCGGTGAGCACATCGTCTTGCACTGCACTTTCAATTAATCGTCGCTCAACAAAGCAAGCCATCTAAAATAACTCGGTGTCTTCCAACCTTAGGACCACCCCAAGGTTGATCGTGAACTACGTCGACATGTATACCATGTTCTCCTTTGGTCTCGCCACCGACAAGTTTGCCACGGGATCGAATGAGCCCTTAGGTACACCTGCGCCTAACTATGATGACACTTAGGAGTCTGGGACCATCATCCTAGAAGGCCCGGACAAGCTTGTTAATGCCTTGCCACCATCTCCAGCAAAGAGGAAGAGGGGTGACTTCGCTAATAGTGAGATCATGGCCTTCACCAGCATCACGGACATAGTCAAGGACATCACATAGGCCATCAGGTACAACAAGCCCACCAATATGCACCTAGACATATACAACGTAGTTATGGAGATGGTTAGCTTCACGGAGGAGTCCCTTATGGCGTGTCTCGTCCACCTAGTGGACAATAAAGGTCAGAGCACGAGCTTTGTATGCATGGAGGAGCCACACATGGTGCTCTGGCTGAGGACCTACCTTGGCAAGTACTACGATAAGCCGTAGAGGTTAGGTTTGTTGCTTGGGTGTTGGGAGACATGTGTGTTGTTACTTCTGCTGCTGATGAACTGATGATGGCGTACATTTTGGTTAGCTAGGGCTTCAAAACTGCTTATGGCCTATATATTTTGGTGATGAAGAGGTGGTATATACTAACCCCTAATGTGATAGTGAACTTGTTAATGCGGTGGTAGGATGACATCCCTTTTTATGTGGTGGTAGGATACCACCATAATAGTAGTAGTATGAACTTGTGATCCTCTTTTGTGCATGCTCCCCTTAGTTTCTGATGTGGTGTGAACTTGACAATCGTTTGTTATGATCAGATTGATGCTTTTTGATGTTGTACCTTATTTGTTTTTCTATGCCTTGGTACATGATGATCATGTCGAAGTATGATCCAAATTCATTATGGAGGCTAACTTCTGACGAGCGGAGTTAGGCCCATTGCTAGAGGCTTGGGCTGAGTGTAATGAAGTTGTTGCATCTGTTGATCGCGAGAAGTGGATTTTTGCTATGCAAGAAGAGATGCAGTTGCTTGAGAAAAATGACACATGGGATTGAAGGGAATATGCCCTGAGAGGCAATAATAAAGTTGTTATTATACATATTCCAAGTATATGATAGATGTTTATTTTGCATGCTATAATCGTATTAATTTGGAAACGTTAATACATGTGTGTTTAATAAACAAAAGGAAAGTTCCTAGTTATGCCTCTCTTATAAACTAGCTCGTTGATTAACAAGATGATCAAGGTTTCCTGATCATGGACATTGAATATTGTTAATAACAAGGTCACAACATTAGTGGAATGATGTGATCAACATTCATCCGAAGTATAGCATTACGATCAAAGTCATTGTGTTTACATTGCGATAACATCTAACAAAGTAATCCTAGTCCTTAGACCATGAGATCATGTTAATCACTAACACTGGAAGAGTATCTTGATAACATCAAACGTTACACCGTGAAAGGGTGATTATAAAGGTGGGTTCAGTGCTACAAAAATATTATGTATAAGCTCATGGATCAAGAGTGGGATTTGTCCATCCCGATGACGGATAGATATTCTCTGGGCCCTCTCGGTGATATCACATTGGTTAGCTTGCAAGTAAGTGATGAGATCACTAGAATATTATATCACGGGAACGAGAAAAGAGTACATGTCGGTAATGAGATCAAACTAGGTATGGAGATACCGATGATTGAATCTCGGACGTGTAATATATCGCGAGACAAAGGGATTTAGTTACTAGTGTTAAAGGTTCTCACGATCACATAAGTCATCATAGAATGTGTAGGAGTCAATATGGATCTCTAGGTCCCGCTTCTGATTATTGATCTAAGAGGGGTCTCGATCATGTCTGCATTATTCACGAACCGTAGGGTGACACACTTAAGGGACACCAACACATTTCGGAGCAAATGTGTTTCAGACGAATGAATTGCAAAGCGCTGGAATTATTTCAATAGACACCGAAACTGTTTCGAGTGAAATTGCTGAAATTGGTTCTGCATGTAATATTGAAATTTTGCAGCGGGTTTATGTAAATGTTTGTTACTCCCTCCGTTCCAAAATGCAAGGCGCCTAAGCTTTATCCAAAAGTCAACATCTTCTAAGTTTGACCAAGTTTATACGAAAAAATATGAATATCTACAATATCAAATGGACACTTTGAGAAACTATACTTTCTTGTGAATCTATTGATATTGATTAGGTATTGTGAATGTTTATATTTTTTATGTATAAATTTTGGTCAAACCTAAAATATGTTGAATTTTGACTAAAGCTCACGTGCCTTACATTTTGGGACGGAGGGAGTAATTAAAGTAATTAACAAAATTCTGAATAAGTTTAATAAAAGAGTTTTATTAAATGAGAGAGCATTAAATTTGGAGAAATTTAATGCATTTAAAGTAAAGACTTTAAAGAGGAATATTAAGGGACACTTTAATGTGGAGGGGGTTACCACCACATGAATGGGGGAGGTGAGGGGTCACCCCCCATGGGGCGCCGGCCATGGGGAGGGGTACCCCCTCCTCCTATAAAAGGCCACCCCTCTCACCCTTCTTCCTCACACCTCCTCGTGAAGGATCTCTTTCCCCCTTTAGAATTATTCCCCCATGGTCTCGGATTAGCGAGATACATGTTTCCGGTGGCATTTCATCTAGAAGAAGTTGCTTCTTCCGCTGCATCGCTGGAGCGAGGAGGCGGAGGTTGTTCGGTGTCCTAAACGTGTGTGCGAGTGATGATGCGATGCAGGTTTGTGGCGCTAGGACTTCCACACGATCTTGAGATCGGCAAGCGTACGACTACATCATCCACGAGTTCCTACTCGTTAACAAAATTTTGTTGTCTTCAAGGGTAAGTTCTCCATGGATGTATATCCACCTGTTGCTTGTATCTAGTAGATAGATCTTGGCGTATAGTTCTCATCGTAGGATTTTTTTTGTTTTCTATGATGTGAACCCTTCAGTGGTATCAGAGCCTGATCTATGCGTAGGTGCTTTGCACGGGTAGAGCACATAAGAGTATGTGGGCGGTGATGATCATGTTATTGCTTCTTATATGTACTTTGGATATTGGTGGCATAGTGGGATGAAGTGGCCCGGACCAACCTTACATGTCATCGCACATGAGACCGGTTCCACGACTGACATGCAACTAGTTTTGCATAAGTGGCTGCCGGGTGTCTGTCTCTCCTACTATAGTCAATATCTGATTTACAATGAGTTGCTAATAATTTGGTTATCATCGTTGTGGTTCCATGTTCGTAGGTAAGAACGGTTCTATCTTCGAAAGCCCTAAGCCACGCAAAACTAGCAATTGATAAATTAGAGGGGTCTAGTTTAGATTGTTGCTGGGCTTGTGTCTTGATATGGTATTGTTGTGAGTTGATGTATAGTTGATACACTTACAACACTGCTGACTCGTGTAATAACGAGCTTGTTGGGGAACCCCAAGAGGAAGGTATGATGAGCACACCAGTAAGTTTCCCTCAGTTATGAAACCAAGGTTATCGAACCAGTAGGAGGAAGGAAACACCTCCAAGGTGTTGCTAGCTGGCATTTGGCAGGGCGCACTACCGGTGCTAGTAGCAACGTGGAAACCTGCACAACACAACCACAGAACTTTGTCCCTAACTTACAGTGAGGTTGTCAATCTCACCGGTTTGCTGAAAACAAAGGATTACACGTATTGTGTGGAAGAAAGTAATAGTTTGCAGAAAGTAAACAGAAAGCAGTAAACAATTGTAGATTGATGGTAAAAGAAAGGACCGGGGTCCATAGTTCACTAGTGGTGGCTCTCCTTAAGATAGATAACATGTTGGGTGAACAAATTACAGCGGGGCAAGTGACAAACATCGAGAAAGCAATCATGCATATACTAATCATCTTGACTTCTTTGAGATTTGATTGGGCATTACAACATTATACATAGACCGTAATCCAACTGCATCTATGACTAATAATCCACCTTCAGGTTATCATCCGAACCCCCTCCAGTATTAAGTTGCAAGCAACAGATAATTGCATTATGCATTGCGTGTAAAGTAAACAATACGATTTTTCTATCAACAAAGGATTGTTGTTTTCTCCCTAGTAGCAACAACACATTTAGTACCTTAGAGATTTCTGTCACTTCCCTATATTACTAGAGGCATGAACCCACTATCGAGCATAAATACTAACTCTTGGAGTTGCTAGCATCTACTTGGCCAAGATGGCTACTAACAACGGAAAGCATGCAAGATCACAAATAACAAAGACATGATAGAATCAATAATCAATCTGAAATAGCATCTCAATATCCATCGGATCCCCGCAAACACAACATGTAGGATTACAAATAGATGATCTTGATCATGAAGGGAGCTCACAAGATCTAAACATGATAGCACAAAGGAGAAGAACCAGCCATCTAGCTACTACATGGACCCGTAGTCCAGGGATGAACTACTCACGCATCACACCGGAGGCTTGCATGATGATGAAAAAGGCCTCCAGGGTGAATTCTCCCCTCCGGCAGGGTGCCGGGAAGAGCTTCAGATCCCTCCCGATCTAGGGATGGAGATGACGGTGGCTACAGACTCTTTCGTGGAATTTTGATCGGGTACTTAGGGTTTATGTATCGGAGGCGATATATAAGTGAAAGGGGAGGCCGAGGGGGTGCCCTAGGCAGCCAGACCACCCCCTAGCGCGGGACAGGCCTGGCCGCGCGGCCAGGTGGTGTGGCCGGCCCCTGGCCCCTCTCCGTCTCGTATTCTGGCTTCATGTCCCCCTGGTGAAAAACTGACTTTGGCTTTTGTCCTGTCCAATTCCGAAAATATTCATTTTCTGACTTTCCTGAAACCAAAAACAGCAGAAAACAGGCAGCTGGCACTGTGGCATCTTGTTAATAGGTTAGTCCAAGAAAGTGTATAAAAAGTACTCCAAAGTGTGGACAAAACAAAAGAAAGTAGATAAAACCAAGCATGGAACATCAAAAATTATGGATACGTTAGCAACGTATCAACATCCCCAAGCTTAACTCCTGCTCATCCTCAGGTAGGTAAGTGATAACAAGAAAGAATAATTTTTTGGTGACATGCACCATCATAAACATGATCAAAGTATTTGTAAAACATTGATAGCTGGGATTATAGTACTTCAACATAGCATGAAAGATAAAGTTCTAACAATAAGACATAGCAACTATGTTGCAACATTAAAAGGCACAAACAAAAGATTCATGAATAACAATGCTTTGCAAGACGTTTGTTTGTTTCATATAAAGAAAACATAGCATAGTGGCATTCAGCTTGTCCCTCATAGAGTAGCAAACATAAATGCATAGGACACCTTCAAAGTTCATAAGAGTGACTAGATACAAATAGTTTAAGAACAAGCAATATCAAAATTATGCATCAATCAAAAATTCTTGGGACAATGCACATAGAACTAAGAATGGCCACTATGCTCTCAAAATAGGTGCATAAAGATAGAAGGTGGAGACTCAACATAAAAGTAAAAGAAAGGCCTTCATAGAAGGAAGTAGGGATTCAAGTTTCATAAAGAGCTTCCAAAAATTATGGTACTTATTAGCTTTCAGCTCTCATTGCCCCTATCATAAGCATCTTGAAGTGATTAAGGTTAAAGTGAACAAACTATGGAGTATATGCTTGACAAAGTATAAGTTGGAAATCTTATGTCCTCATGCTACTCAAGTTTAGTTACCGGTAAGTTCTTGTCATAGTAAGTACATTTGTATCATAGAGAACCGCCAACGGGGTACCCCTTGCCCGATGATACGGAAGAATCCCCATATCAAAATGACAAGGCAAGCAGACAACGAGCATCTCAGCAATCTTCTTATTTACCATGGGAAAATGGTGCTTTTTTTTCTCTCTTTCCTCTTTTCTCATATCTCTTTTTTTCTTTTTCTATTTTTTCTCAATATCTGACTCTTTTTTTATAACAAGAATGCTTTATAGACAGCTCATTATGGTTACGCTGCAGGTTTGCACCATGACGACATGGATTAGACCAGCGGCCCAGGCGTTTCTCTAACACTCATACATAACTCCATGGACTTACAAGCTCCCCTTTTATTTCACACCGAGGACATCCATAGACAAAAGAGCATGATATCAACTAGGTATAAAGTACAAGTGCAATGTTGAAAGCGTTCCCCATGACAGCATGGTTCTGCTAATCCCCAACATACAAGTGCAATCATATACAACATAGACGACACAATGGTTCAAGTTTATTAAGGGCAAGAAAATTAAAGTGTGCCATCAAGTTCGTGAGAGCTTTAATCACTAGTTTTCTCATAACAAGTTTAATTCGAAAGGTAGATAAAAACATGAATATACTTGGAATAGCAAATGCTAATAGGTAGGTATGGTGGACTCTTTGGAATAATTTGGTTTTAGGAGTTGGATGCATGAGTGTAACTCATACTTGGTTATGGAGGCTAGCAAAAGACAAGGAGCGACCAACTAAGAGAGCAATAATGGCCATAATCATGCAGAGCGACAAAACATCATTAATCAAAGCATAAAGTGATACTACAAGTCGAAAACTAAAGGATCATAAAGGCTATGGTGACTTGGGATAGTCATAACATGGTGTGAGTATGCGCCAAGTCAACCCAAAAAAAGCATCAAAGGAGAATACTACAATATTATGCTTTAATATGCTAAAACAACGCATGATTCTTCCAAGGCACATTAAGAAATCTCAATTGTTTATAACATGTCATGCTACAGCAAATATCACTAAGCATAAAGCCAAAACAATATGAAGCATGTCATGACAAAGCATAGGCCACAGTAAAAAACAAGCTCTCTTTACCACTTAAGCATGAGCTTTTCCTACTCTTTTTCCAATCCAAACCAAACTATTTGAAAACCAATGCATGAAAGAGGGGGTCCAACCAATTTATTCAGCAAACTAAGCAAACCAAGCAAACGAAAACCAAAACAAAAACGAAAAAGAAGACGCTCCAAGAACAACACAACTGTGCATGAAACAATAAAAATGAAGTGTTTGGAAGAAACCTGGGATTTTTATTGATGAAGAAGGGGATGCCTTGGGAATCCCCAAGCTTTGATGCTTGTACCTCTTGAATATTTCTTGGGGTGACACGGGGTGGCATCCCCAAGCTTGAGCTTTAGTCCATTCTTATTCTCATTACATCATTCTCTCCATACACCTAAAATTTTTCCTTCATACAAAACTTCACACAATCTTTATTAGCAACATTAGTGCACTCAAGATAATAAGTCTTTAGGTTCAGTTTCAACACCAATAAAACTTCCATTAAAACACAAGCTACTATAGCACTTACCTCAAAAATCTCAATTCCCCAAAAGAACTCAAAAAGGAACCAACAAGAAGCACATGCAAAAAATGGCAGAAATCTGTCAAAACAGACCAGCAGGTAAAAACCAATTTTTTCGAAGACCGTCTATTGCTCAAATCAAAAAGTGTTGAACTAAAGAAAGGTAGATACCAACCTGCGGCAGAAGCACAAAAATTGACGCCTCAAAACAACGTACAGAGATTTTACACGAATATTTATGGTGAAGCACAGAAATCTATTTCGGGACAGCAACTTTCCCAATCATTAGTTCTCTCTTATTAGAGGTTAATATTGGCACAAAAAGCAAATAAAAAGGATAAGGAGAGGTTATTACTGAGGTAATAACTTCCAAGACTCATTCTAAAACTTTTGGGTTATCTCCCAATAAGTATTTTTCTTTAACGCCTTTAAGTTAGGCATACGAAGTAAGAAAAAGAATCAAGTGCTCTCCAATGAAGAAGCATTAAAACCAAATTTCTTGCCCTTACCTCTCTTACTTTTATTCTTAACCTTGGGGAACATATGATTGTTTGGTGGAGGAACAAAGTGCATGGTGCCCTTTTCCACATCTATTATTGCTCCAAGGAGTTTCAATAGGGATCTTCCAAGTGTGATTTGTCCTTTTCCTGCACATTCAATAACAAGACAATCAGTAGAAACCATTTTCCCTAGGATCTTTGTAAACACTCCTTCAGCTATTCCAATAAACTCTGAACCATCAAAGTGGTTCCCTATAGTAAAGATTGAGATAAACGCTGAAACTTTTCAAGCTCGCTGTGATATCATGTCTGAATCTTGCCTTATGCCCAAAGATATTTATAAATCTCTGAATAATTGGGGGATCATTGAAGGAGGAAAAGAAATACCTCTTACTAATAATACTACCATATTACCTCTTGGAATAGATGAAGGAGTGTTTACAAAGATCCTTGGAGAAACGATTTCTATTGATTATCTTGTTATTGAATGTGTAGGAAAAGGACAAATTACACTTGGAAGGTCCCTATTGGAACTTCTTGGAGCAATAATAGATGTGGGAAAGGGGACCATGCGCCTTTCTTCTCCACCAAACAATCATATTTTCCCAAAGGTTAAGAATAAAAATAAGAGGGGTAAGGGCAAGAAAGTTGGTTTTAATGCTTCTTCATTTGAGAATACTTGATTCTTTCTTTGCTTCTTATGCCTAACTTAAAGGCGTTAAAGAAAAGTACTTGTTGGGAGATAACCCAAGAGTTTTAGTTGAGTCTTGGAAGTTATTACCTCTGTAATAACCTCTCCTTATCCTTTTTATTTGCTTTTTGTGCCAAGAGTAACCTCTAATGAGAGTGAAGTAATGATTGGGAAAGTTGCTGTCCCGAAACAGACTTCTATGCTTCACCGTAAAAATTACTGAGAGAGCACTGTACATCGGATTGAGCTGTAATTTTTTGTTCTTCTGACCCAGGTTGTTATCTAACTTTCGTTAGTTCAACACTTTTTGATTTGAGCATCCGAAGGTCTTCGAATTTTTTTGTCTTTACCTGCTGGTCTGTTTTGACAGATTTCTGCCATTTTCTGCATTTGCTTCTTGTTAGTTCCTTCTTGAGTTCCTTTGGGGAATTGAGATTTTTCAGGGAAGTTCTACAGCAGCTAGTGTTCTAATGGAAGTTTATTTGGTGTTAGAACTGAACCTTGAGACTTATCTTAAGTGCACTAATGTTGCTAATGAGATTGTGTGAAGTTTTGTGTGAAGGAAAAAATTTAGGTGTATGGAAGGAATGAGTAATGAGATGAAGGATGGAGTAAAGCTCAAGCTTGGGGATGCCACGCGTGTCACCCCAAGAAACATCCAAGAAGTACAAGCGTCAAAGCTTGGGGATGCCCAAGGCATCCCCTTCTTCATCAATAAAAATTCCAGGTTTCTTCCAAACGCTTCATTTTTATTGTTTCATGCACAGTTGTGTTTTTCTTGGAGCGTCTTATTTTTCATTTTTGTTTTGTTTTTTTAGTTTGCTTGTTTGCTTAGCTTTATGAATAAATTGGTTGTACCCCCTCTTTCATACTTTGGTTTGCAAATAGTTTGGATTGGTTTGGAAAAGAGTAGGAAAGTTCATGCTTATGTGGTAAAAAGAGCTTGTTTTTGACTGTGGCCTATGCTTTGTCATGCCATGCTTGATATTGTTTTGGCTTTATGCTTAGTATTCTTTGCTGTAGCGTGACTTGTTGAGATTGCTTAATGTGCCTTGGATGAATCATGCGCTGTTTAGCATATTAAAGCATAGTATAGTGGTATTCTCCTTTCATGTTTTATTTGGGTTGACTTGGCACATGCTCACACCATGTTATGATTATCTCAAGTCACCATAGCCTTTCTGATCCTTTAGTTTTCAACTTGTAGTATCACTTTATGCTTTGATCAATGATGTTTTGTCGCTCTGCATGATTATGGCCATTATTGCTCTCTTAGTTTGTCGCTCCCAGTCTTTTGCTAGCCTCCGCAACAAAGTATGAGTTCCACTCATGCATCCAACTCCCTAAACCAAGTTATTCCAAAGAGTCCACCATACCTACCTACTAGCTTATGCTATTCCAAGTATATTCATGCTTTTGTTTACCTTCCACTTGTTATGAAAAAACTAGTGATTAAAGCTCTCACGAACTTGATGGCACACTTTACTTTACTTGCCCTTAATAAACTTGAACCATTGTGTCTTCTATGTTGTATATGCTTGCACTTATTTGTCGGGAATTAGCAGAACCATGCTTTCATGGGGAACGCTTTCAACATTGCACTTGGTACTTGTACCTAGTTGATATCATGCTCTTTTGTATATGGATGTCGTCGGTGTGAAATGAAAGGGGAGGTTGTAAGTCCATGGAGTTATGTATATGCGTTAGAGAAACGCCTGGGCCGCTGGTCTAATCCGTGCTGACATGGTGGAAACCTGCAGCGTAACCATAATGAGCTGTCTACGAAGCATTCTTCTTATAAAAAAAGAGTCCTATGCTGAAAAAAAGAGAAAAAGAGAAAAAAGAGATACTATGAAAAGAGTAAAGAGAGAAAAAAGCACCATATTCCCATGGTAAATAAGAAGAATGCTGAGATGCTCGTTGTCTGCTTGCCTTGTCATTTTGATATGGGGATTCTTCCGTATCATCGGGCAAGGGGTACCCCGTTGGCGGTTCTCAATGATACACATGTACTTACGATGACAAGAACTTACCGGTGACTAAACTTGAGTAGCATGAGGAGTGGCCCTCGTATATAAGGGACATGATATTTCGGACTTATACTTCGTCAAACATGTACACCATAGTTTGTTCACTTTAACCTTAATCACTTCAAGATGCTTATGATAGGGGCAATGAGAGCTGAAAGCTATGAGTACCATAATTCTTGGAAGCTCTTTATGAGACTTGAATCCCTACTTCCTTTTACAAAAGGCTTTTCTTCCACCATTATATTGAGTCTCCATATTCTATCTTTATGCACCTACTTTGAGAGCATAGTGGCCATTCTTAGTTCTATGTGCATTGTCCCAAGACTAGTTGATTGATGCATAACTTGTTATTGCTTGTTTGAAACTATTGTATCTAGTCACTCTTATGAACTTTGAAGGTGTCCTATGCATTTATATTTGCTACTCTATTGAAGGACAAGCTGAATACTATTATGCTATGTTTTCTTTATGTGAAACAAACAAACGTCTTGCAAAGCATGTTATTCATGAATCTTTTGTTTGTGCATTTTCATGTTGCATCATAGTTTCTTTGCTTATTGCTAGAACTTTGTCTTTCATGTTATGATTGAAGTACTATGATCCCAGCTTTGAATGTTTTGCAAATACTTTGATCAAGTCTTTGATGGTGCATGTCACCTCAAAAATTATTTCTTTTTATCACTTACCTACTCGATAACGAGCAGGAGTTAAGATTGGGGATGTTGATACATTGCAAATGTATCTATAATTTTTGATGTTCCATGCTTTGTTTTATCCACTTTCTTGTGTTTTGTTCCAACTTTGGAGTACTTTTCATATGATTTCTTGGACTAACCTATTAACAAGAGCCATAGTGGCAGCTGCCTGTTTTCTACTGTTTTTGGTTGCAGGAAAGTCAGAAAATGAATATTCTCGGAATTGGACGGGACACAAGCCAAAGTGCCTATTTTTAGGAAGTGATCAAGTGCCAGAATACGAGACGGAGAAGGGCCAGGGAGCCACCACACCACCTGGCCGCGCGGCCAGGCCTGGCCCGCGCCAGGGGGTGCTGTGGCCGCTCCCGGCTCCCCCTCGGCCTCCCCTTCCGACTATAAGTTGCCCTCGGGACGAAAACCCTAAGTACCCGATCAAAAATCCACGAAAGAGTCTCTAGCCGCCATCATCTCCATCCCTAGATCGGGAGGGATATGAAGCTCTTCCCGGCACCCTGCCAGAGAGGGGAATTCACCCTGGAGGATTTCTTCATCACCATGCAAGCCTCAGGTGTGATGCGTGAGTAGTTCATCCTTGGACTACGGATCCATGTAGTAGCTAGATGGCTGGTTTCTCCTCCTTTGTGCTTTCATGTTTAGATCTTGTGAGCTCCGTTCATGATCAAGATCATCTATTTGTAATTCATACATGTTGTGTTTGCGGGGATCCGATGGATATTGAGATGCTATTTCAGATTGATTATTGATTCTATCATGTCTTTGTTATTTGTGATCTTGCATGCTTTCCGTTGTTAGTAGCTATCTTGGCCAAGTAGATGCTAGCAACTCCAAGAGTTAGTATTTATGCTCGATAGTGGGTTCATGCCTCTGGTAATCTAGGGAAGTGACAGAAATCTCTAAGGTACTAGATGTGTTGTTGCTACTAGGGAGAAAACAACAATCCTTTGTTCATAGAACAATCGCATTGTTTACTTTACACGCAGTTCGTAAAGCAATAATCTGTTGCTTGCAACTTAATACTGGAGGGGGGTTGGATGATAACCTGAAGGTGGATTATTAGTCATAGATGCAGTTGGATGGCGGTCTATGTATTATGTTGTAATGCCCAATCAAGTCTCGGAGGAGTCAAGATGATTAGTATATGCATGTATTGCTTTCTCGGTGTTTGTCAATTGCCCCGCTGTAATTAGTTCACCCAGCATGTTATCTATCTAGGGAGAGCCACCTCTAGTGAACTATGGATTCCGGTCCTCTTTCTTTACATACAATCTACAACTGTTTACTGTTTTATGTTTACTTTCTGCAAACTTTTACTTCTTTCCATTCGATACGTTTAATCCTTTGTTTTCCGCAAAACACGGTGAGATTGACAACCTCATTCAAGTTGGGGACAAAGTTCTGTGGTTGTGTTGTGCAGGTCTCCACGTTGCTACTAGCACCGGTAGTGTTCCCTGCCAAAGCTCAGCTAGTAACACCTTTGGGGTGTTTCCTTGCTCCTACTGGTTCGATTAAACCTTGGTTTCATAACTAAGGGAAACTTGTTGCTGTGCTCATGATACCTTCCTCTTGGGGTTCCCAACGAGCTCTACATCAACACCACGCACCAAGCACTTTTCTAGGTGTCGTGTATTGAGCCATCAGTGACGTTGCGTGTTAATGGCGAGCATGATGATGACGGCCGACGACACTCTCCCTCGACATTTATCATTTAGTTTATGTTTTAGGATGATTTTTGTAATCAAGAGATTGTGAACTTCTTTAGTGTGTCTCACACTTCGTGAGACGGTTATTCATATGAGTTTGTAACAAACAGTTGTTCTTCTTTTATGAATGATTTCTATTCATGTTCATATCTTGTTTGATTATGTGTGAATTATCCTTGTTGTTTGAAACTAATTGATAATGCATGAACATTTGTAAAACATTGAAATGCCTTGTTTAAAATACCCAACTTAATGATATGTTCATTAATGAATGAAAAAACATTCTTTAAATTCAAGGTTATGTGATAATATGTGAAAGTCATTCGATTTCTTATCACATATGAATCATGCCTAAGTTCGGCAAAATAACTTGAACACCATGTATTACTTGAATACAAAGTGTTTAAATGAATTGTTAAAGTAAATACATATTCGATGTATTGTGTTTTAACGAAAATGGTAATTATCATTATATGAGTGTTCAAATGTGTAATTTTTTTTCCAAAGGAAACATGAATATGAAACTATTTGATTTGATCAAAATGTTTCATCAACAATGGGTATAAAGATAAAAGAGAATATAATTGCTATGATTTGATCAATTGTAATAAAATTCGACTTTATAAGAATGGCATAAAAGTAATTGTGGAAATGCAAAGCGTTCTGAAACGTCATAATGCAGAGCACCATAATGTGATATTAGATATCAAAGGGGGTTAAATAGAAGGCACCAAATAAATCGTTGTAGTGTAGATGTAGAGACCATTAGCTTAGAAATAGTTAGCACTCAATTAGAGGGCAGTGAACCATTTGAATTCTCGAAAGTTTTGGGGTTATTCGATATAACCAAAACAATAGCAAATAAGTCCTTGTAGAGTATTCATTGGAAACTTTGAATCCGAAATCCATAGCTGAAACCAAAAGAGAAGCAAAACTGGTATTGCTTAGATTTTGGTGCATTCTTGAGAAAGCTCACTTTTAGTGATACCTCTCAACTATGGAGCAAATGGAAATTAGTGTAAAACACGATGAGGATTCAAAACCCTACATCAGAATGTTGAGAAGTGTCGTCGGATTGAGGACAAGTACGCCATGAGGGGGTCCTCGAGGCGTGCGGAAGAGAGGGGTGTGAGACATACGGTGTTCCAGGACGGTGAGCACACAAGTTTACCCAGGTTCGAGTCCGCCGGCTTTGGACGGATCCTACTCCTGCTAGCAATCCAGTAATACGGCAGAGCTGGAATATGGGTTACAAGGGTTTCGCCTGTGCGAGTTGAGATTGTAGACTATTGAGGTGTGCCCTAAAGGCTCTCCCTAGGACGGCTTATATCGATATCCGGCCTAGGGTTTACAGAAGAGATCTATCCGGCTACGACTAAGAGTCGGTTACAGAGTACATCTTGAACTACAAGTAACATTATGGGCCTAGGTCGGTAAGTCTCCTGGGCCTTCCCGTAGCCGGATTGGACTTCGTCTTTCTCCCTGACTGGGTCGCCCGTGAAGCAAAGCTCTAACCCGAAGTGGGCCACCCTGGTCAGTGAGGAACTGTGAGGATACCCGGAAAGTATATCCCCAACAAGAAGCGCAACGGACAATGTTCCTGAACGACTCTCTCCACAGAAGGAAAGAATCAATGATATTGATCATTGTGTTTTCCCCACTAGTGTTTTCACTACATAAAGTAGGATTCAAAATGTAGTCCATATCTAGTATGGAGACATTTGTGAATCATTTGTCATGATTCTTGGAATGTGACATACCTACGAACTACAAAGGAAATAATGGTAAACTAAATTATGAGGAATCCTAGAAGTAAAATTCCCTTGAGATTAGAAAGCAATTCGTTGCTGAATCTCACAAGTAAAAGGGGTTACTTGAATTTTTCCAAATGACTGCAAATCCATAGTAGGAAAAAAGGGGTGAATGACAAAAGCACAATTTGTCAAGTATTGGATAAATACAAATGAATTTGATCCATGTGTGTTAAATGTCTAGTGGATTTAAAACTAGTAACAGTACTAGTATCTCATAGTAAATCTCCAAGTTTGATATTTGATCAAAGGATTTTTAAATTGTTCAAAATAGTGAGTGGATATGCAATTGGCATAAAATTGAGTGGGAGCTATGAAAGTCTGCATGTAATATTGAAATATTGCAGGGGGTTTATGTGAATGTTTGTTAATTAAAGTAATTAACAAAATTCTGAATAAATTTAATAAAAGAGTTTTATTAAATGATAGAGCATTAAATTTGGAGAAATTTAATGCATTTAAAGTAAAGACTTTAAAGAGGAATGTTAAGGGACACTTTTATGTGGAGGGGGTTAACACCACATGAATGGGGGAGGTGAGGGGTCACCTCCCATGGGGCGCCGGCCATGGGGAGGGGTACCCCCTCCTCCTATAAAAGGCCACTCCTCTCACCCTTCTTCCTCACACCTCCTCGTGAAGGATCTCTCTTCCCCTCTAGAATTATTTCCCCATGGTCTCGGATTAGCGAGATACATGTTCCAGGTGGCATTTAGTCCGGAAGGAGTTGCTGCTTCTGCTGCATCACTGGAGCGAGGAGGTGGAGGTTGTTCGATGGCCTAAACGTGTGTGCGAGTGCAGATGCGCTGCTGGTTTGCGGCGCTGGGACTTCTACACGATCTTGAGATCGGCAAGCGTACGACTACATCATCCACGAGTTCCTACTCGTTAACAAAACTTTGTTGTCTTTGAGGGTAAGTTCTCCATGGATGTATATCCACCCGTTGCTTGTATCTAGTAGATAGATCTTGGCGTATAGTTCTCATCATAGGAATTTTTTTGTTTTCTATGTTGCGAACCCTTCAGGGATGTTGTGCGCTTTCCTAAACAAAAGAAGGCGGTCCGTTGCAAGTGAATCTTAAAGAGAAAGGAAGGTTTGTCTCCTAAAGAGTCGTCAAGGTATAAGGCAAGATTAGTAGAAAAAGGTTTCATCCAAATTTTAGGTATTGATTATAATGATTTATTCTCTCCAGTTGTAAAACATAGTTCCATTCGTAATTTCTTTGGTATTGTGGCTATGTGTGACCTTGAGCTTGAGCAGTTAGAATACTTCTTTTCTGCATAAAGAGCTTGAGGAGGAAATATACATAGACCAACTAGAAGGGTTCATAGTGTCTAGTAAAGATAATTTTGTGTGCAAGTTAAAGAAGTATCTTTATGGTTTAAACCAATCTCCAAGAAAGTGGTATAAAAGGTTTGATTTGTTTATGATCTTGCATGGTTTTGAGAGGTCGCAATATGATAGTTGTACTTACATTAAATGTGTTGATGGATCTCATATATACTTGTTGTTATATATTGATGATATGTTAATTGCTGCCAAGAGCCTGAAAGGAATCACTACTTTGAAGGAACACCTAAGTAGTCAGTTTGACATGAAAGATATTGGTGTTGCTAAGATCTTAGGTATGGATATTAGTCGATATAGAAAATCTAGTTTGTTATTTCTTAGCAGCAAAGTTACACCGAGAAAGTTCTTCATCGTTTCAATATGCATGATGCAAAGTCAGCTAGTACTCCTATTGCTCCTCATTTTAAGTTGTCGTTTTCACAATGTCCTACCACATATGAAGAGTTTGAGTACATGTAAAAAGTACCACATTCTAATGTTGTTGGTTCTTTGATGTATGTCGTGGTTTGTTCTCGACCTGATTTATCATATGAAGTGAGTTTGATAAGTAGATACATGGATAATCTTGGTAAAGAACATTGGAAGGTTGTTCAGTGGGTTTTCAAGTACCTTCATGGCACTTTCAACGCTTATTTGAATTTTGGCAGGATCGGTGAGGGACTCGTTGGCTATGTAGATTCAAATTTTGTTGCTTATTTGGATAAGCGAATATCCCTCATGGGTTAATGTTAATGTTGGTGGTTGTGGTGTTAGCTGAAAGGCAACATTGCAGGTTGTTGTTGCCTAATCTACCATTGAAGTCGAACATGAAGCCCAATCTACCGACTCCAAGGGCACAAGAGAAGGAAAGCCCAAGAGCTATTCAACTTAGTTTACCTCCACTTTGTAACCAAACCAGATACAGCTCCGAGGCCCAACCTCATGTATAAAGGTTGGGAGGAGCCACCGGGAAGCGCAACCAATCTTACAATACATACGCCCCTCCTCTCTTTCTCAGCGAGATCGCATCTAGTCTACTCAACGAGTTTGTATTCTCCAAACATACAAGCAGGAGCAGGGTTTCCTCTACGAGGACCTAAAACTGGGTAAACCGCCTCCCTTGTTTGTCTATTAAGCCGACAAAATCACCAGCGCACCTCTTTTCCCTAAAACCCAAGTCTATAACAATGGTCATTGCCGAGGTCATCCCTTGTCACATAGCTATTGCTAAAGCTTGCAAAGAATCTGTTTGGTTGAAAGGTGTTGTTTGCTAAGATTTGTGAAGATGATTCTTGCATTACTTTGTTCCGAGAGAGTGAAAGTGTCATGTACCTTACAAAATATTAGATGTTTCATGAGAAAACAAAGCACATTGATGTAAAGTACCATTTTATTAGAGAAGTAGGTGTTCAAGGTAAATTAAAAGTATGCAATATGATAATCCTTTGATATGATGCTAAACCTGTTCCTATTGCAAAGTTTGAGCTATGCTTGAACTTGGTACTGATTAGCTCAAGTGGTTATTGACGCCGGAAGTATTTTATTTGTTGTTCAGGGAGATGTTGTTGATGCTACAAGAAGGAATTTGTTTGAAGGTGGAGTTTATTGAAGTATGATCCAAATTCATTAAGGAGGCTAACTTCTGACGAGTGGAGCGAGGCCCATCGCCAAATCGTTGAAGATGTAGGTTTCCACCGTTATATATACATCTTATAAGCCCCCGGCTGGAGTAAGTTGCATATTTGAAATCCCCGGTGTTGTGTAAGCACTCTTGATATAGTAAAGTTTCGCTGGCTATGGTTTTTGTTTCTCTTTGTTGGAGAGGTTTCCAACGTTCAATCCCGTGTTTGTGCTATGATTTTGTTTTCGTTTTTCATTATTTGCTTGTCGCGTTTGATTTTGTTTTCGTTTTTCATTATTTGCTTGTCGCGTTTATAACGAGCCCAGAGGTAGACGGCCTGGTGCGTAAAGTTCATGGATGATCTGCCACTAACAAGTTTGTGGATTCTCCAACTATAGAGGATATGCAATTATAGAGGAGTACAACTTTTCTTGGATGATCATGCTATAGTTGTTCAATAGTTTTTTTTTTTTTTGCGGAAATAGTTGTTCAATAGTTGGCTATGACCGATGAGGCGGTGGCTCCAAGCTTTGACTATGACTGATCAGATTTTGGCATTGGAAAAATGAGCAGTTTAGAGCCCATAGAGTAAGCTGAAATTCATTATTACTGTCCTCATTGTGGTGATCTAATGTGGTAAGCTCACCAAAATTGAAACTTGGTAATCGCAGGGCATGTGGACAACCATACATCTATCATTTGCATAAGCCTGAGCAAAAAACGATGTGTGCAACCAACGAAGAAAGTGATGATTGTTTCCAATCCAATGCACCAATCCAATGCAGCCTAAAAGAATGTGGGCAACCAAACGAGGTGGAGAAAATAGCGATTAAGCCGTTTCTCCTGGGCGAGAAGCAAACGCGTCCCAGGAGCAATGGGAATAAAAAGGAAGGCAACCACCGACACAGGGGGAAAAAAGACTACTCGCCGACACAGGAAACAAAACTACCCCACACAGACCGGGGAATGGTCATTCCAAATTATTAGCATCATACAGAATGGTTATGACCTCGGAGAAGCTACAAGCCTAAACAGTTCCATCAAACAGGTGCCGTTTCGGCAGTCCGTACTTGCCACAAAGCCTAAGCATCACCACCGGAATGGCGGCAGCTGCACGTCTCCAGACTAACCCAGAGACAGCGGAGCAGCAACAACAGAACGACTGTCAGTCAAAACACCAAAGTACCAACTAACTAACGACAACAATCCCCAAATCTTTCAGTTCACATAGCCAATTGGACCGAATTGCTGGTCACCGCACCACACCACACACATAAGCCAAGGATGAATTGCCAGGGGACGACGCCGTCGGCCGTCGCCCCCTCCTCAAGCGCCCCCTCTCGCGCGGTAGTGGAAATCGCCGGAGGACAAGGTGTGGTCGTGCTTCGAGAACATGCCACCGTTCGTGGGGACGCCCGTGTGGCCAGGCCTCGTCGAGGCGCCGCCGCCGCCAGAAGCCTCGGACTTCTCCTTCGCGTTCAGGAATCGCCCGCCCGTGCCCCGAGCCCTCTTCATCGCGTGCTGGTGCCGGGATTCGTGGAGGTACGGCTGGACATAGGAGAATGGATGTTATGGTTGGGAGCGTGTGTACTAAAAACTCGTGTACAAGAGAAAGAAAGCAAAAGAAGCCAGAGTACCTTGCGACTCTTCACCAACTTATTCTCAGCCTCCAACTTTGCACGGAGCTGTCGCCTTCGGAGTATGGCATGGTATTGCTTCGCATTTACATAGATGGGCTCTTCGGCAGCAGCTGGTTCAATTGGCAGTGGCACTCGAGCAGATGGTACCATGCCCACCATCTGGGGGTGCATCTATTTATATTATTTTGCACCAGATAAAGAACGGTTAGTAACATTGAGAGGCAAGAAATTAAACGTAAAAAGAAATCCACGTCAAGGATGGTGAGGAGATCACTTCTCAAATCAAAATAAGCTGTGGCCTCCAATATGCTGCTGAGCATTGAAAAATTGACTTTAGGTGAAATTGGTATAATTAAACACAATCATGTTTAGTTCTGTCTCAACACCTATTCCAGTTAGCCGTATGCTTGAACATAAAAACCCAAACAGTAGCACAATGTAAATCTGCGACAGGGAAGGCAATGAGATCACTTCTTAAATCAAGACAAGTCGTGGCTGCCAATATGCTGCTCAACGTTGAAATCATGGCTTTAAGTCAAAGTGGTGTAACTAAAACAGTCATGTTTAGTTCTATCTCAACAGTCACTCTAATTAACTGCTGCAAAATACCTAGAGCACATGCTTGCACACAAAAATCCAAAGAGTTGCAGAAGGTAAATAAGCACATGCTTGAAACTTTAGCTTTCGGTGAAGTTTGTGTAATTAAACACAATCAAGTTTAGTTCTATGTCAACAGTCATTCCAATTAGCCGCTGCAGAATACCTAGAGCGCATACTTGTATACAAAAACCCAAAGAATATCAGAAGGTAAATACGCAATATTGTCAAGCACAAAAGAAAGAATTAATGCTAGCACATAAAAATAAATGAAATTGGTGAAAGAACAGGATGGATAGCATAAACATCACTCACGATAGCATGCGAGCCATAAGCCGCCACTGCACCACCATAGAACGGATCAGCATACGGGTATGGCATCACCTGAAAGCGTAAATATCTTTCAGAATTCACATGCTTGCCTATCAACAAACAATTGGATTTGAATAAATTCGTCAGGTTGAGCAACACAAACGAGACTTACAAAGGGATGGGCACGGTCAGGTTTTGGCTGCGTATATGCTGTATCTGTGTTTCCCAGAGATAAAGCCGACATCATCTTGCCTTCATCACCCTTCGTGTAACCATTGCGATTACCTAGTATTAGTGCAATGAGAAAACTAATACAATATTAGGTCCGCAACCATCAATATCCCCCTTTTCATTACTATTATTTCTGGATACTATTCTAACTTTTTATTTCCAGGACAGAAGATATTACAGAATTGTGACTAATTCAGGAAAAGCATATTTGGCAAGTCTAGTGCGAACCAGATTGGCCATTCTGCTCATTAAGGCTTCCTTCGCTCATTCCGGACACTTCTTGAGGAGAATGACTAGGTGAGGAGTCGTACGTAGGCACTTGATGACCAAACTGAATCATGATTGTGCCATTTTCTGCCAGAAGAACACACAAGCTGTTATAACTCTAATTGCAGAAAATCAGTACACAGCACACACGCAGAGTCAAGTAGGAGAGTGGAACTGGTAATATCTGGAATTGAACAATACCATGCATATTTTCCTTGCGTCTCATCTCATGGGCTCAAGTGTGCTTTTCAGTTCAAACTGCCATACAAGCAGAAGGTCAGTCACAGCAACATAATAAGAATAATTTTTAGATAAACAGAATAAGTGATTGACAAGAGATATATCCAAGTAGTAATATAGAATGCTGAAACATGAAGGAATACAAAAATTGTTCAACGCAAACAAAAAATTACTCCTACTAGAGTTATCCACATTCAGTTAAAGAGCTTTAGCCACACAACATGCAGCAAGTAGCCCCTGAAATTCAGTAAAACTGGTCATGATGGACATGCTAAATGTTGTTGTACTTATAGATGTATATGCTCGTACAGCTCTAAATTTCACGTCAACGCTATGCATCAACCCCCGGTCTCTCAGTCAGAAATTCTAAGACATACACAAGAAGCAATTAACCAATCTATGTGATATGACAAACCTCTATACGATTTGCTAGTTCTCCAACTAGAAAAAAAAATCCAAATCGCTCATTCGAAAACCCAGGGGCTCTCCCCCACCGACAGCTGTTGCATTTTCAGACGAAAATCATGTTCAAACCAAATACTGCTAGATTTCTTGAGGAAATCGCAAATCACAAAGTTCAGAATTGACTTCCCATCTGAATCCTCCAGCAGCAGGATTTCAGTTCACCTAAGTAGCACACCATTTTTTTGACTAATAAATTCAACTTTCACTAAACAAAGAAAGCAACAAAAAGCTATAGACTCACAAGAGGGGGCGGGGACACTGACGCAACCACCAGCACCTCACTTGAACCCAGGAATGCACCCACACAAATCCCAGCACCAAATCGACCCGAAACCGATTGAAACACCACGGAACCAGCCAGATCCGCCGAGAAACGGGCGAGATAGCCCGGGGAACTGGTCAGCAATGGGCAAGAAACCAGCTGGGAACAGAGCTCGCGCCGCAAGCGCCCCCGGAGAAGATATAAGAGAAGCGAGTGAGGGGAGAGGGGAGAAGAGGGGGAGGGAGGAGGAGACCTGCGAGATGATGCGACGGGAGGGAGCATGTCCCCTTTCCGGCAACCCCTCCACCCTCCTCCCTTGCTCCGCCTCTTCCGCACGACCGCAACTTGCTTCTCTCCTCTGCAAGTCTCCTCTCTCCTCTGAATCTCTGATCCCCTCTCTCTCTCTCTTGGGGCCAATTTCTGTTGGCTTTATCTTTCCCTCCATCTGTCCACTCACCTACCAGACTAAAATACTGATGAATAAAGCAAAAGAGGCGTTAACTGGCCGGGAAATTGTCTCAGTGCTATCAGAGAAAAAACGAAAAATATTTTTAACACGGTGGAGTACCACTACTAGCTTGAGTTATTTTTATTAACAGTAGAATCTTGGAATCGGAATCGATTCCGAGTTTTGAAGAAAAATGTGTCCGGAAGAAATAGAGGCAAGGTTGCTCTAAGCCATGTCCACCAAGCCGACCCAACCCGTCCGAGCGCATCCTAACGCATCCGCGCGAACGTCTGGGACGTGCGTGCTCCTTCAGTGGCACGACCTATCCCTACCGATGTGTCCGGCTCGACCACCGGCGCACCAAATTTGCTTGACCGATGCGTCGGGACGGACAATGGCGGGCCGAGGGCGTGTCCTCCCGCGCGTGCTATTGGCCCACCTGTCAGCGACCGCGCACAGCGGCACCGATTCAGAGGCACATGGCGGCAGGTTGACCGGCGGCAGCCCCCGCCATCAATGCTGACGGGATGACACCCAGACTGACGGGACGACGTCTGAGTTCCCGCGCCGGCATTAAAGGCAAAGGCGCGAGAATATGCGCGCGTTCGCACGGGCAGGGGCTATAAAGCCGGCCCATGCGCCCGTCGGTGTCGCACTCCTCTCGCCGCCGCCAGATTCACCCACTGCCAACCAGCGTCTTTGTCGACGATGAAGAAGCCGGGATGGTTTAAGAAGGCCAAGCACGACCACGAGGCGAGCGGGTCCGCATCAGGCGGTCGGCGCCGCCAGGGGCCCCTGCCTCTTCTAGCCTGCAGGCCTTCCTCCGGGGGGTCGTGCCGCCGCCGCGGCCGCAAGACTTTGTCGGCCACCCGCCGAGAGCCGGGTGGAGGAGGAGCCCCACCGCGACCGCTGCTACTTTCGTGTGGCGGAGTGCGAGCAAGGGTGGAGGGAGGGGGCAGGCATCGCCCACCACGATGTCTCCCTCCCCACGGGCTGGCACCTCAACCGGGATCGGGCGTCGGTGCCGCCCGCGCCCAAGGAGGGTAAGGCGCTAGAGGAGATCACATGGCGCGTCTGCAAGCTCCCAATGGCCCTCCGATGGGATTGGTTCACTACTAGAGAAAGGCTTATGGATAGATTTATTATCAGTGAAGCATTTTTTTGAATATGCTCCACTGATAATTATCAGTGGCGCATTTAAAAATATGCTCCACTGATATTTTGTTTAACCAATGGCGCATATCTACAATAATGCGCCATTGATAATGTGGGCCCGGCACCCCGGAGGGTTGTGGACCAAACTTCAATGGCGCATATGTCCATATGCGCCATTGATATATGCTTATCAATGGCGCGTATGACATATGTGTCATTGATATTCTCCTCACCAATGGCGCATCTTCCACTACATGTGCCATTGGTAATTATGTGGGCCCCACCTAGACCCCACTACTCGGAAGGGTGGCAAGATTATCAATGTTGCATTTTGTAGATGCGCCACTCATACTTTTTTGCCAATAGCGCATGTTATAAAAAATGCGCCACTGATAAATCTTGGGGCCCACCATCTGAAAAGGTGGCAAACTTATCAGTGGCGCATATAGAGGAAGATGCGCCACTGATAACTTCGCCCAGATCTACAACTTGCAAGTCCCCCCCACCCACCACCATCATTCCATTCTTCTCCACCCACCACCCTAAACTAGATCTATAGCTCGTCCTCCTCATCCCCACCACCTCAATTTCTTCATTATTTACTCCATTCTTGTTTGTGGAACCTACCTTACTTCATAGTTTTGTGAGGGGAAGCCTCTCCAAGTTGTAGATCTACTAAATCAACTAGTTTTCCTCCTCCAACATCCATTTTGTTCTCCAACAACCACACCATCTCGTCGCGGACTTGGCTCAGTAACGATTCTACCAGGAGAGTTGTTGGAGGACATGCATGTGGATGTTTTGTGTGGCGGGTGGACGTCGGTGCGGTGTGTATGTGTGTGTGTGTGCAAGCTCATGTTGAAGCCTTCTTATTGCGAGAGGGATGATGTTTGCATGATCTACGTGAAGCTAGCTTGTGTGGTGCATGAATGTTTGCAGGTGACGAAGAAGCAAGCATGTTGCTTGCTCTGGCGTGGTGCATGAATGTTTGTTAAAATGTCGATTAATTTTCGTTTCAGCAAATTTTTGCACTATCCATATGTCCCCTTTTTAGGAGAGGTCATGCCGAATTTTTCCGACGACCATGCATGCATGTGTGTGTGTGTGTGCATGATGGTGCTGTGGTTCTAAGATACTCTCTCTTTTTTTCTCTATACCATGCAGGCAACCATGGTTAGACACATGAGCGAAGGTCGAGCAGCTAGATACAAGAAACGTGCGGTGGCCGACATGATTCTGAACAAAGGACCTACATAAGATGTCTGTGTCGAACATGCAATCTCGGGAGCTTGGTTGACCGTGATTCCGGAGACCTGGAGAATCACCTGCTCACGCGTGGTTTCGTGCGCGGCTATGATTCTGAAGATGATGAGGACGCCAATGATCCCGAACACGAGGGCGGGCATGATGATCATCACGAAGGAGATGCCGGCGGCGGACATAATCCTGATCATGAAGGAGATGCCAGCGGCGGACATGATGATCAACACGAAGGAGATGATGGCGGTAACGGACATGATGATCATCACGAAGGAGGTGCCGGTGGAGAATACGTGGACACACAGATGACGCGGCTAACCTCGGCCTTGCAGGACCCTCATATTCAAGAACTGCTTCTCAGGGAGACAAGCAACACCAAAGCTACTGCCAGGGAGAAAGCCAAGTTGGCATAGATGGAGATACATGGGAAAACTCCATTGTATCCTAGGTGCCAGCCCGAGGATACCCGCTTGAACGTAACACTCAAGACTCTAGAGATGAAGGAGGAAACCAAATGGACCGACATAAGCTTCAACAAAAACATGAGATTCTGGCAAGAATGTCTCCCCAGGGGGAACACGTGCCCAACTAGTATCGAGGAGGCCAAGAAAATCGTGTGTCCTCTCGACCTACCATACATTAAGTACCACGCCTGCATTAATGACTGCGTACTTTATCGGAATAAGTACAAGGATAGAATCACATGTCTGGTGTGTGGCCAAGGATGATACAAGAGAGGGAACAAGAAAGTTCCTCGAAAAGTGGTATGGTAATTTCCTACCACTCCCCGTTTGCAGCGGTATTTCGTGGATCCTAAGTAAGCAAAGCTCATGCAATGTCACACAGAAAGGAAGAAGTCGTCCGAAGATGATTCGTATAAGCGCAAGATCCTCACACATCCTTCGGACGCTAGCCAGTGGAACGCACTGGACATTGACTTTCCAAACTTCGAGGGCGATCCAAGGAACGTCAAGCTTGGTATGAGCACCGATGGACTCAGTCCGTTTGGCAACCAGAGTAGCACACATAGCACCTGGCTCGTGTTTGTATGGTCGTACAACCTCCCTCCCTGGCTATGCACCAAGCAGAGATACGTACACATGAGTATTATGATTCAGGGGCTGAAACAACTAGGTATTGACATGCATCTATATCTCGGGCTGTTGAAAGAAGAGTTAGCCATGCTATGGGAGACGCCAGCCCGTACGTGGGACGCATACACAGGAGATTATTTCCCTATGAGAGCCGCGTTGCTCACGACGGTGCAGGACTATCCATGTTACGCATATGTGTCTGCCCAGGTGAACCACGGACACAAAGCATGTGTCAAGTGCATGGATAAGACCCTGCATTTCCAGCTACCAAGGGATCCTGGGTCATTGAAGACCGTGTTCCAACGGACTCGAATGTGGCTTCCAAAGGATCACACGTGGAGAAATCGTAGAGGTCTGTTTGATGGCAATGTAGAGCTCGAAAAAGCCCCACACCCGAGGAGTGGAGAAGTAATCCAAGATATGTTGGACAAGTGGGAAGAGTGCCCTTTGCCAGGAAAGAAGCGTCTAAGGACGAATCCGCTGCTGCATGGTGTGTGGAAAGTTAGGCCTATTTTTTGGGACTTGTCGTACTACAAATACCCCCACACGCCCCATAGCCTTGATGTCATGCAAATCATGAAGAACGTGTGTGAGAGTATGCTTGCCACTATCATCAACATGCCGGATAGGACCAAAGATAGGCCGAAAGCAAGGAACGACCTGATGGAACTTGGCATCAAGGAAGAACTTCATGAGACACCGCCCGATGATGATGATGATGAGACGACTGAAGATACTCAAGGTTGTTGTAAAAGGGTTAAGAGGGGAATTGCGGTGTTTCCTGCTGCCTACTTCACTCTAAGTGAGCATGAGCTTGAGCAGTTTTTCAACTGCCTCCTAGTAGTCAAAGTTTCTTACGGTTACTCAGGGAACATAGGAAGATATCTGGATAAAACGAAGAAGAGGTTCAGCGGGATGATGTCTCACAACTGTCACGTGCTGATGACGCAGATACTTCCCGTTGTGATCCGAGGGATAATGGACGAGCACGTCCATGAGACGCTGTTTGGCCTCTGCAACTTCTTCGACGTCATCTCGAGGAAGTCGTTTAGCTTAAAGCAGCTCGACACACTGCAAGATGAGATTGTCGTGATACTATGCGAGCTCGAGATTTACTTCCCGCCCGCATTCTTTGACATCATGGTCCATCTACTCGTCCATGTAGTGGATGGCATTATTCATCTCGGGCTACATTCCTACACAACATGATGTTGTTTGAAAGGCCAAACGGTGTTATCAAAGGATTCGTACGAAACAGGTCCCATCCAGATGGAAGCATTGCCAAGGGCTTTCTGACCTACGAGTGCATCTCTTTCTTCCAGAATTATCTACGCACCGACCCGGACGATGAGGATGACCCTGTTGGTCTGCCTAAAAGGATGCACCTCGGCAGGCTCGCTGAATATGGCCACCGCGAGGGCTTTTGCACCATGCATGCCAGTGTGAAGGGTCGACGCGCCGACTTTGACAGGGCACACCGAGTCGTGCTACAACACATCGAATTGGTTGACCCTTGGGTGGAAGAGCACAAAAGCTTAATCGAGCAGAAGTTCAATGACCTTGGCCGGCTGAGGAAGAAGGGAGACGTAACAAGAGAGCACAAATCTAGCTTCATGGCTTGGTTCAAGAAGAAGCTTCACGATAATCCCCCCGCAGACCGGTAGACGCCTTCTACGGAGGATGAAAAACTCATTTTCGCCTTGTCAAATGGCCATGGGCACAACATGAGGACATATTAGGCCTACGACATCAACGGATACAGATTCTACCCCGAGAAAAAGGACATGAGTAGAGAATATCAGAACTCAGAAATAACGATGCTATCCTACGTCGATGACGAAGCCACCATCAAGGAACGATTATTCAGAAGGATCGAGGAGATCTGGGAACTTGACTATGCCGGAGAGACGGTGTCGATGTTCCATGTCAGATGGGCCAAGAGCGTCCAAAAAGAGGGCCGGTATTTCACCACCATGGTTATACCCGATGCCTCCGCGAAGAATGCCTCTACAAAAAACGATCCATGGGTACTCGCGAGCCAAGTTAATCAATGTTTCTTCATCACCAACCTGTCAAAGTCAAGCCGTGTTGTCATGAGGAGGGGCAAGAGGAGCATCATCAGAATGGACGGATCCGCCAACGAGCAAAACTTAGAAAAGAACGACGAGAAGATTGCAAAGAGACACTAGCTCTAGCTAGCTCGGAATCGAGATTATGCACACATGACATGACATTTTTTGCTCGAATATTTGTGTGTATGGATATTGAAGTTCATGTGACATGATGGATGTCCTTATTTTAAATAAATTAATAATTGTCAGTGTACTTACAAATGGATGTCCTTATTTTAAATAGATTTGTGAATGTTAAACTTAATTACTATTTGTTACAAAATTTACTGGATATTAATGACAAGTATTTTGGAACATATTAAAAAAAGTTAAACTTAATTACTTCCACAAGTATTTTGGAAAATATTAAAAAAAATTAAAAATTGTGAGGCAACCAGGAATCGAACCTAGATGCCCTGGCCCAGATTTTGCCCTAGGAGTCGAAGCTTGTGTTGTTGTCACATATGAGGGGATCACCTTATTTTACTAAGTGTCGTTTTATCAATGGCGCATATTGGACAATATGTGCCACAGATGTTTTACACTTAGCCAAAAACGATCAGCCTCTGTCCCTTTCTTCTCACTCTCATGAACCCTAGCGCATTCCCCTTTCATCTCACGTGAACCCACCGATGAGGAGAAGGGCCGCGCGCGCCACCGACGAGGAGGAGAAGGATAGCGCGGCGCGCGCCACCGACGAGGAGGAGAAGGGCAGCGCCATGCGTGCCACTGACGAGGAGCGTGGTCACCGTCGCCAGGAGCTCACTGCGGTCACCGTCGCCGCCTCCCTCGATTGCTCGTCGTGAAGCCACACCATCAACAAGCTCCTCTCGGTGAGCCCTCTCTTTCCCCTCTCTCCCTCCGGCAGTAGCCAGATCACTGCCTCAGTAATGAGTTCTAGAGTTTCTAGAACATTCTAGTAGGTTCTAGAACATTCTTAGTCCTAGGTCCTCGTTGCGTCGAGATGGCTCAATTTCGTTGGGTTGTTTGGTTGGGGGTTGAGGAATTTGGTGATTTCGTCCTGATGCTGGCCATGTGACATATTTTGTTACTATATTTTTTGGCATATCACCTTGTGTAATGGATTATCTACAGGTGAATATCTTGTTTTGTGATTTACTATAGAAAATTTCTGAAACGAGGTGGTCGATTGCTGTTGAAATTTGCTCTTTTCGGCTAAGTTATTTCAAATCTCTGCTCATGCTGTAATAAGAACAACAAGTTGTTCCTCTGTTCAGAGGAGGCGAGCTGATGCTAGCATTTGCTTTTCTTAGGTTGTCAAATTATTCGTGTATTACAGGGAGATGGCATTGCTGCTATGTAGATTTTTTTTACAAATAGAACTTTGTTTATTCAATAAGCAGCATCACTGCAGAACATCTTGTGACTCTGGTATTTACTATCTCTGTTCTTGTGACTCTGGTATTTGCTATCTCTGTTATTCAATTACCACCAGCAGCAACTTTCATTTGTTTGTTGGTCCTAGATTAATAATATACTTTTAGAGTAGAAAAGATACCCTTGTTGGGGTTAGTTTATCATCAAGTGTTATTCTTATTGGTTACTAGTATTTGCTATGTCTGTTCTTATGACTCTGGTGAAGAGTTTGTTATTCACCTCTCACAGGTTTACCCATTTCCCTCACTGTCCAGCTTCTGCCTATTTGTGTCTATATTGTTCTCTTAAATCAGTGCTCTCTTCTAAGGAAATGATTTGATTACTTGTCTTTTCTAGTTTCTGTTTTTAGTTTGCCCTTGGTGAAACAAAAAAAGAAGTGTCAATGTAGTTGTATCAGTAATGTTGTAGCTAGGTGTCTTATAGTGCTCAAGATAAGCCCATCCTTTATAGTTCAGTTCGTTGGAATTTGGCCTTACTCCATCTGGACTAGTTTCACATTTGTGCATAGATTTTGGTATTTTTTCTCGAGGAGTCACATGAGGGATTAACACTTTTTTAGTAAGAGAGAAACAAGTGTAGTAGGCTACAAACTATATCTTATATTAATAAACTGGAGAACCAGGCAATAGCCTAGTGGTTGGATCGCAGTTGGCGCATCCCAGCGACCGAAGTACGATCCTTGTCAGGGATGAATTTTCGGAATTCTCACGCCGACCCGCTTCTACTATATCAAAAAAGTGTTTAGTTCCTCCTAGCACTATTTAATTTTTTTCTTATATTAATAAACTGATATATTCTCCCTTTTTAGTTAAGTTTGGTAAGAGAATTTTGTTTATATCTCCTTTTTTAGATGAGGAACAGTAGGAGAGGCTCCTACATATATTATTTAAGATATTTGAGTGAAAAACTATACAGCCTGTTATTACTTAAGATATCTTCTTGTCATTAGTGTACTATTCTTATCTCTATTCAGCAGGCGGTGTTGTTTTTCTGTGTGAATTTTACTAGTATTAAAAGGCAGCTTTTGCAACTGTCATGTATGTGTGTTGGTTTTTACCCTTCTTTTAGAGAGATTCTTAGAATATCATAAAAGAAAACTACACCTGGAGCTTTTTTTATCCTGTAGCTATTTTTTGCTCTTTGTATATGTGTGATTGGATGGTTGTCATCAATTTTGTATGAAAACTGTTGCAGAGAATTCATTTGAGTTGCTTGTTTCTCCCGAAGTGTTGATTCACTTCCGTTTCGGTTGAAAAATGGGCACTCCTAGTTAAAAAAAAGCAAAGGTCACACCAAATTTTTTGGTCGACTCTAGCTTGTACTAATTAAATTGCTGCATTTTTTATATAAAGTGCAAACATGTCGAGCAGAGACAAAGATGTCGGGACTGGCCCTTCTCAGCCCATGAGCATCGAAGAACAAGCAAAAAGAGCCAACCTCAAGTTTTGGCGGTTAAACGATGACTTAAGCGGGTCCGACGAGGAGGTCGAAGCTGTGCACGATGAAGTTGACGAGGAGGCCCAAGCTGTGGCCCATGAAGATGACGAGGAGTCTGAATATGAGGAGGAGGCCGAAGATGGCAACAACAACGATAACAGTAATGGCGGCGAGGAGGCCGAAGCAAGTCATGGCGGTGAACGTGTGGACGGCGATGGCGCCTCCCCGCCCGCTAGGAAGAAGAATAAGGCGGAAAGGCAGGAGCGGACGCTGCCGAAACTCAGCATCAACCGCAAAGAGTTCACCCTTGTGAAACCGAGTGGCCAACCCGTGGAGCTTGCGAAGCTTGCCGCTAGGTACGGCCTACAAATCGGGTGCATCGTGCGGGAGAGCATGAGAATCAACCAGACGAACATAAGAAAGAACAATATGCGGTTGCAAGAGCTCCTCATTGGGAAGCTTCACAAACGATACAAGTTCCTAGATGAGTACGATGACCAAAAACTCAAAGGGAACAAGGTAAAAAAGTTAGCCCTCACGAGGATGAGCACCGCCTAGAGCAGCTGGAAAAGCCGAGTGAAGAGGAGGATTAACGAGGGTAAAAGTTGGGAGGAGATAAAGAAGGCCGAGCCGATGCTCGACGAAGATGAGTTCATCAAGTTCAAGGTGGACTGCACTTCTCCGGAAGGTCAGGAATGGACTGAGTGGGTAAGGAGTATGTAGGAGCTGAACATAGGTAACCAACGTTGCGGAAGCAGCCGTTACCGAGGAAAAAATGCCGTTTGGGCAAAGGAGGACGCCGAGTATGCCCGTCTAGGGAAAGATATCCCATGGCTCAAATTCACGGACAAGCAGGTGATGCAGTTTGTCCGCGCCCGCTACTATCTCCACCCCAAACTCAAGGAATTCGTTACCGACGACGACAATGTGAGAAAGTTCCAAAGAAGGCTGGTAAGGAATTTATCGCGCAGTCTATCTGCGTTTCTAATTAAGTAATGAAGCCAAATTTCTAAATGGGATCGATTTCTTTCTCTTCAGAAAGCCGAAGAAAAGTCTTGTGCGTCAAGTGCGAACTCGTCCCAGGGGTCAAGGCGGACCCGCGGTGGGACACGCCCTTCAACAAGGTGACCAACGTGTTCAAGGGGAGGGCCAAGTCCGCGCCGCCGACTTCATTTGGCCGTGTGTCTAGCTATGGTACATACAAAAAGGTTGGCGACTTCAGGAAAGAGAACCCAAATGCGAAGAAAGAGAGGAAGGCCGCGGGGGTGGCGACAAGTGAAAAACGCGAGGTTGAAGTCCTCCAGGAGCAGATGCAATAGATGCCGAGGCTGATCGACGAGAAAGTGAAAGAGAAGATCCGCGAGATGTTTCCCAATGATCCGTTGGAGGGGATCGCTGCTTAGAATGCGGCAGGTCGACGAGGGCCGCTCGTGGTGCCCAGCCTCTCCGGCAGCAACTCGATCCAGCACGTGTCGCCGGATGTGGTGATGCCCGAGTCCGCCAACACAGAGACACACCCGGTCGGTCCGGTGCCCCTCCCACTGGCGCCAACACCAACACGCAGCCGGAGGTCGCTCTAGTGACACCTCCCGCCGGCGCCAACACCGAGCCGCAGGTCGCACCGATGCCCCCTCCCACCAAAACTAAGGTGCAACCGACGGTGCTTCGTAAGGCATCTCAGCGGGAGGATAATACAGGTGTCTCGACATTAGCCGAGCTCAATTCCATCTCCAAGGTAATGACGCTGGCCAACACATGCATGTTGATCACATTTCATCTCCTTTGCCTTTGATGACTAGCTAGCGCCATCTCATGATGCTTGTTCTTTCGCAGGACACTCCTTGCATGCTCTTGCATTACGTGGACGGCGATCTGAAGGTTGTTGGCAAGGGCACAATTATTCAACCAAAGAGCCACATGATGCACCACAAATCGACGGAGGATGACGCGTTCAAGGTCCAGTTGGCTCGAGTATTGTTGGGGTGCGAAGACATGGACCCCCCAGCCAACCTCGAGGCGCCGATGATCATAAGAACCTTCAAGATTGCTGTGGCTGGGTCTTGACATGGCCGAAGACCCGGATTCGGCTTGTGAAGGAACAACAAGTAACTCAGCGGCCACATGTGCCCTTGCCGTGGCGGCCACAATAACCAGTCGCTGCCACCACCTCTCGTCACCAGCAATTCTTGGCTGCCGCTGCATCGCCGCCTCCACATGGCAAGCCCGCTGTTGCGCCGCCACCGCCCAAGGATGCACCTAGGGACAACATTAACAATGGTGATGATGACAACCCAGATAAGTGGAGCAACACCGGTGCCACCGACTCTTTGTTCATGCCAAACATGGATGAGCCCTACCATGTTCGCGATGACCCAAATGCTCATACTAGAACATGCACACGTCTGGACTTCCATGGTACCCTAGAGGAGACGCCTTCGAATGCTGGTGCCGCTGATCCTTATAAAGGCACCCATGGAATCATTTTCAGCCCTGCCACACTCCATAAGGCGGTGGATGAGCAGTTGGCTGCTAATGTCGAGACGAAGAAGCCCCGCAAGAAAACAAAGAAGAATAAGCAGTCTTTGAGCCAGCCGGGTCTGAAGAGGCCCCGAGCTCAGGACGACCCATTAACACAGCCCCCTGAGGGCACCTTGACAAGAGTTCACATAGCTGGTAAACCGATTCCGAGTGAGGAGCTGATCAAACACGCAAGTGGAGCGATGTCTAACCTGTAACAAGGTATTATGTATCTAGAGAAGCAAATCCATCGTACTCTGTTTTCACGGTCAATGTTCCAACGGGAGTGGGCTTCATCGATAATTCCCTCGCGGATATATTCTTCATATCGCACGAGGACATCTTCAAGTTTTTCCATGGCAAACGGCTGAACTATAACTTGGTCCGCCTATACGTGCTCCATTGAGCAATGAAGGTCAAAAGAGAGAAGACCCCTGGCGTCGCAATAGTGGACCCCTACTTCATGCGTGATAGCCAGTTGTTGGATCCAGTGACCTAGGCCAGCGCAAGGAACTACCTCCAAAAATTCATGGTGGACAACAAGAGTGCAAAAGACCTTATTTTTCCTTTCTTTCCCGAGTAAATGCACACACTCGCTCGTCGCCGTGACTTGTCCTTTCTTAGTTTTCGGTTGCTCTTTTTCCAACATTGTTTCATTTCAATTATTTTGTACAGAGACAAATACTACACACTGATTCTCATTCACCCGAGTTATTCGCTAGCCACGTACTTGGACTCAGGGAGCGAGATAAAGAAGAAAAACTACGCCAACATAAGGAATCTTCTTGATGATGCTCTTGAGGTATACGCCTAAAAGGGAGGCGAATTCAAGTAGGGGCAGAAAATTCATGGATGGCAGACATGTGTTCAAACACGTAACGCGGTTCGCCTGCGTCAAGCAGCCGGCTAACAGTGTCAAGGAGGCCTACTACGCCCTCCATCACCTGTGGGCGATCGTCTGGGATGCACACATCATTACGTTGCCATCTACTCTCCGAGCATGGGCCGAAGTTGAGGCAAGAATGAACGATGATGAACTTAAGGACGACTTCTTACGCATCCAGACTTAGATTGCGACCATCATGCAAGAAGATGTCATCACAAGGGGGAGACCTTATCCTATAGAAGAGAGTTCACTAAATGCGAGATCGAAGCACGACTCATGACGCAGGGTGACCGTAGGATATGGACAACGAAAGACGGCTACAAACCGTTCTCGACGCCGTGTAAAACAAAGCCTTCATGATGCAGTGTTCCTAGCTAGTTAGCTCATCCGGTTTATGTATCTCGTGTGTGTGTCATAAACTTTAACTTACCTTAGCTCAAAATCGTCGTTATTGAACTTTGTTTACTTATTACCATATGTATGAAACTTAATAGCTTGCCTTAGCTTGAATCCTTTTTTTATGGAGATGCATTGAACCTTTTAATTTTTTCTGTTGCACGATATAGTACTTATATGCCTTGTATATAGAGATGCCTACCTACATGGTGTACAGAGGGAGGGTCCCAGGAGTCTACGACGAGTGGGAGGATTGTCATAAGCAAGTGAACAAGTTCAGTGACAACAGATACAAAGGATATCCGATGAGAGAGCAGGCGGAAGCTAGGTGGAGGAACCACCTCCTTGGAGAGCAGAGATACATAAACCGAATGAAGACCATGATAATCGTGCTCCCCGTCTTGCTCATCACCGCCATTGCGGTTGTACTCTACTCGGTCCTTTAGTAGTTTAGGACTTGGCTAATGATGATGATCAACTTGTTGTAATATGTAATGTATGAGATGATGATCAACTTGTTGTAATATGTAATGTATGAGATGATGATCAACTTGTTGTAGACTTGTATAATATTCGAGCACTTGTCACTATGTCGGGTTCTAATTGATGTGATGATGTATAATTCTATTTGTACTATTATCTATGTTTCTATATTGCTGTGTACCTGTATAAATACCCGAGAGCCCTGTATTCTGTATACCTGTATAAATTATCAGTGGCGCATCATCTATTAAGCCAGTGGCGCATCATCTATTAAGCCAGTGGCGCATACAACATCAGTGGCACATTTGGAAATATGCTCCACTGATAAAACATCAATGGCACATATTGTAGACACGCCACTGGTTGTTCCACGATCAATGACGCATATTTGATAAGCGTCATTGGTACTTAATTATCAGTGGCACAACACTAGCGGCGCATTTCATATACGCCATTGTTAGCAAAATGTATGCTCCACTGATAAGCAATTCTCCACTACCAGAACCCCCGGTTCTGGAAGAAGTTTCTTGACTGAGAGCACACGGTGCGGCGCGCGAGCTCCTTCCACGGCGAGTTCGAGTCGTGGGGGTCCTTCACGCTGCTGGACATAATTGACTAGACAGACCGGACTACGACCCTAAAACAATCACGACCCGGCCCAAACGGATAAAAACGGACCGTTTGGGTTGGTCCGGTGGAGATGCCATAAGAAATTAACCTATAGCCATTGATGAGGAACACGTTGCCCACATCACTCGTTGATTCGTTCCACTTGGCCTGCAGCTCACCAAAGTGGCGAAGGCAGCAAACGTGGCACGCCACATCGATGACTTACCGTGTCAAATCAGCAAACCATGCTTTACTTATAACCCAATTTTACTACTGCCCCGAGGAAAGATCAGCTGAGGTGACGGCGATCTTAGGAAACGGACGAAAATGGGGAGGTGTGATCCGGAGGAGACTAGTCGCGGGGCATAGAATAGGGTTAGCCGGGGTCGGGCACGAGATGGCACATCGAGAACGCGCATCCTGGCCCGAAATCCTTGATATTTTTCTCGCTTGCTAGTGCCACCACCAGCAGTTGCTATCCTATCGTGATCGTCATCACGTAGCAGTAGACCTGGCTGCAGTACTGCTAGCCGTCCTTGTCGCCATCTGCACTTGAATAATGTGCGTTCCTGCGTCGCTTTCGGTTCGTGTTAGCTGGAGGAGGAAGAGCGTCCCCGCGGCACGTCGCGCACGCGCCACTTGTGGCCGGCCGCCGCGCTGACTCAGCCCCTAGCCTAAGCCAAGCTGCTGTTTTTTTTTGTTGTTGCCCTCACACCGTTTTGTCTTCTTGCTGGCACGAACTGGTGGGTGGGTGGACTTGAATGAACTTAATCTACTACGTAGCACTGATGATATGGTTTGCAGTCTCTCGAGCCTTCTCCTGGTGCGCTCGCACTTTCATCAAGGTTCAAACTAGAGAAGAGAGTAACTAGCCACAGCCAGGGGAATCGATTGGTGCTCACTCTATCCACTCCCAGGCCTCGCCGTCGGCTTAAGAAAATGACCGGAGGACAAGAACCCGGCTGACTTCATCCACGAGATCTACCTTCAGGATCTAAAAGAAAATACTAGTTCATGAGATGAGGATAAACACGCCGCTAATCACAGGGGGATAATCGAGTGGCAAGTCTTAATCACGCATCACGACGCTAACCACGCGCGGCGGCTGCTGCTGCTGCTAGAGAAAGCCACGGCGCACGCGACGCCACGGCACTGGCGGAAAGCAGAGCGGGTTCTCTGAACTTTCAAACACCGCCGCCAGATTATAATAAGATGGTTAGAGTAGTCTGAACTTTCAAACACCACCACCCGATTATTATACTCCCTCCGCTCCAAAAAAGATGTCTCAAATCTGTTTGAAATTGGACGTACTATCTATATACTAAATAGTGTCTAGATATATCTAAATTTAGATAAATTTGATTTTTTCGGACGGAGGGAATAGTAAGCTAATTAGAGTAGTCTGTCTGAGCGGCGCCTTTCGCCAACCCCGATTCTTATCCGCTGTAACAGCAGCCGGAGCCCGGATAAGGTAATCTATGGCTGGGAGGACGAAAGTACGTTCAGACCGGACGCTGGACGCCACCACTGCCGGCTTCTAATCCTATCCAGATTCTGGAGGTTCGTAACAAGTTGATAATCCGACACTACTGATTATTCAAGTCCGAGTTCTCCGAGACAAGGCGTCGATCGAGGAATCTGGATCATAAGATAACTAAGCGAGCTGGTGAACGGTGATGCAGATAACAGGACTATCAGCGAGGAGAAGCGGAGAGGATCAGATCAAGTCACCGTCAGTCGTAAAGAATTGGGATCACACCTATATATAACATGGTGGGAATCAAGTGCGTCCTTCAGTGTTGAGGGAGATGAAGCACTACCAGTACTTCCTTCGTTTTAAAATATAAGATGTTTTAGCTTTGTTAAAAAGAGTGTATCTAGACCCTATCTAATGTCTAAGTTTACGCCAAACCTAGATAAACCTAGAGGTCTAAATACACTTCATTTACAAAGCTAAAACATCTTATATTTTAAAACGGAGGGAGTATATGGAAAGAGGTTTAGATTGGATAAGATGTGTGCTGACTGTGTGACCGACTGTAAAGCCAAGATGCAGTACGTGACAGTAACTTTTATCTGGCACTGATGCAAAGGTGTGTAGTAGTACCTATCAAGATTTACGAGCACGAGCGTGTGCTGTGTCTGCCATGATTCTCATGCAACAAAAGAAGAGGAAAGGTGATTGACGGAAGCTGACACATGAATAGTCAACACTGCCCCTTAAATTAAAGTCAACACCAATGTCAGTGCCTTTCGTTTTTTGAGATTCCAATGTCAGTGCTTGATGGTGGGACTTGAGGGCCCTCTTCAAGATCATTTCGATGTCTTTACGTCTAGTCCCTGCCTCCCTTGCTGGTGGTGCGAGTGCGACGCCTCTCATTATTCCAGGAGATTTTCTTGTTAGCCAGAAAATAAAGAGAGAGCTTTTCTTTAGACAAACTAGTAAATCGCCCGTGCGGTTACAACGGACTATAAAAATTATAATGATTTCATACTGATTGTATCAAACGTGTAATTTCTGGGTTGCAAATACCTAGTGGTGCGCTGCCACGAAATACCAACAAAATATGCTGACTATATTATTTTGTGAAGCACATTTTTAGGCTGAGAGCATGTTCATGTTGACATAAATGTTAAGCTACATTTTCTCTACTGCTTATTCCTCAAACTTGTAATCACAAGTTAAGGATTGTAATATGTAATTAAGTGACACTATGATCAGTAGGAAACAAGCAAAGCACAAGTAAGGAGGAAATAAATGTGATTATAAAGCGACTCATTCCTCAAACTTTATTGTGTAAATTGTAATTGGTTGAACCAGCTTTTTGCACGCACCAAGATTTATAAGCAAGGAAATCACCAAGGTTTAACATGGGTTGTGGCAAGATAAGTGGATTGTCTAATTGACAATACCATAGTAGACGAAAAGAAACCAGGTGCTAGGATCTGGTCTACACGACTCCCATAGCGGGTTTGTGCAAACACACGTTTTCAGATTTGCGGATGCGGGGTCTGCTAGAGTTGCTCTAACCAAATTGTGAGGCAGATGCAATATTTCACGAACCTGACCAAGTGATAGTGGCAATGGACGGCCGCAATTGTCGGAGAAAGCGTCCCGCTTACGCACGAAGCGTTGTTGAGGGAGAGCCTTTTGCTAGGCGACTTTTTTTTGCAGTTTTCTAGTTAGGATTTTTTTGATTGTTTTTCAAGTTTCTGTTCTTTTCTTTATAGTTTTTCCAAATTCGAACATTTTAAAAGTTGGATGTTTTTTAAAGTTGAACATTTTTAAATCTGAACAGCTTTCACATTTAAAATTTTCAATTTTTTTTGAATGTAAACAATTACAAATTTGAATAAATTTTAAATCTAAATAGTTTAAAAATCTGAATTCTCAAAACGTTTTTAGTTCATAAAAATTAAGTAAATGTAAAAATAAAAAATAAAACAGTAAATTGTGTACCGGTTTAGTGGGCCGTGGCCCACGTAGTCGCCCCTAATCCGTCCCGCGGAGGCAAACAGGACCACGGTCGTGCACGCACGTCTCTCCACCCTCCAGGATCGAACACCTAACGCTGCCAACAATTTTTCTCTCTAAAAAATAGATCTTTTCTCGCGCAAAAAGAAAATATTATTTTCTCTCAGTGGAGCTATCTCCGTCAGTCACCGCGTGTGGTCGCCGGCTCGCCGCCGCCACGGCAACGTACGTCTTCTTCCTTCCTCCCTTCTATCCTCCCGACCAGACACCACCCGCCTCTATCTCCGATCCTCCGATCCCCACCTCCACGCATCCCAATTCCCAAGTCCAAGGGGAGAGAACTAGCTGCAGATTGAGAAGCGGGGGAGCAATGGCGGTGGTCGGCGTTCTCGCGCTGCAGGGCTCCTACAACGAGCACATCTCCGGTACGCGCGCGTCTCTTCCTCTCGCCTCGCTCCTGTGTGTCGGCGAGATTTTCTTTTATTGATTCCGTCGGCTGTGGCCAGCTCTCAGGAGGATCGGGGTGAACGGGGTGGAGGTTCGCAAGCCGGAGCAGCTGCCGGGCCTCGACTCCCTCATCATTCCCGGCGGCGAGAGCACGACCATGGCCAAGCTCGCCAATTACCACAACCTGGTAGGTCCTTTTTCTTTCCGGTGTCTTCCTGAACTTCCGTTTCTGTCGTGGCATATCAAGTTACTCCGAATTTGATTGGTAGACCTACTGAATTTTCGTTTCTGTCAATCTGTCATGGCATATCGAGTACTCCAAGATTTGTTGATATGCCCGCAGAGGCTTGGTGAAAGATGCCTGGAATGCACAGCCGTGATGATATTCAGATTATATCTAATTCACCGTCTGTCATAGCCGTAAATTGATTCGAAATTATTAGATTTGCTTTGTGGGAAATCAAGTGGATTAATAGACTGCAAAAATTGTTTGTTCGCAGAGTGAATAGTGCGTTCATTCTGAAAACTCGCTTTTGATTACACTAAACAAACACTTCCGCAACTGTCTTATGTTCTTCCTTGTTCCTAAGAAAAAGTTTATTTAGTGATTCCTTGCATTAGTCGCAACAAAAGAGAACTACATGGAAGGCAAATTTTATTACTCTGCTATGGATAGTGCTGACTGCTGAGTTTACAATTCTGAAGAGGTGGCCACAGTTGATATTTCCGTTCATACTATTACCTTACATTCTCATAAATTTCTACACTTCCTCACCCTAGTTCTGGCACTGTAGCCTGCAGCTTCAGCGGAGCAACTTGTCACATATGTAATCAATGGTTTTATGCCTTGTGACTTCAGAAGGCCCTAAAAAATGTGATTATTCTTTTGTCACCATCTCTTCCAATTATCGAGGATGAATTTTACTAGCTTGTAGACATGTAGTCCAGTGTTGGCAACCTGTAAGGAAGATTTTTTTTTATCCTTGGCTTTTTCCTGAGTGAGTGTGTTAGAGTACGTCATGGGCCTGGGCTAGCAGTATAGCCCATTAGTCTTAGGGTTAATTAGAGATAAGGGTCACTTGCTTAGGGGTCAAGTAAGCCTTGCTTGGGAGTCAAGTAAACCTCTCTATATAAGGAGAGGAGATGTATCAATCTAATCAAGCAAGAATTAAGAAGGAAATCCCTTCCCTCTTGCCACCGGCCGTGGGCAAGGCCCCCGGCCGGCCCTCTTGCGCCCTCCCTCTAGCACCACCATAACAGAGTGCCTGACCAAGAATGCACTCACAGTTTGAATTTCCAGTGACTGCTACATTTCTCCCTGTCTTTGGGAAGATTGCTAGTGAGTGGGACTATGGCTGCAAATTTTTCCTGTTTTAACAATGTATACCTCTGACAGTGGCGCATTGTACTTTAATTTATTTGCTACTATTAAATGTTCCAACATTTCACTTCATTTGCTTTGCAGTTTCCTGCACTTCGCGAGTTTGTCGGTGAAGGAAAGCCTGTATGGGGAACTTGTGCTGGGCTCATTTTCCTTGCAAACAAGGCGGTAGGTACGTGGCTCACCAATTTGTAGATATTTTTGATTTAATTTAATTGATGAAATTTCGTGGTCACTATGTAATGCTACCTGTAGGACAAAAATCGGGAGGCCAGGAGCTTATCGGGGGACTAGATTGTACAGTCCACAGGAACTTTTTTGGAAGCCAGGTAACTTTGAGAACCGTGTTTTATAGTTGATGGCTTAATTAGTAGCAATATCATTTGATTTGTAAATCGTCGTAATTACTCCCTCCATCCTGCAAAGGATGTCGCGAAGTTGTCAAAATTTGGATGGTATCTATATATATAGTGTCGAGATACATCTGAATTTAGACAAATCTACGACATCTTTTTCAGGACGGAAGGAGTATTTGAGATGAATGTAGAATTATGTAAACACGTGTTTCATTGCAAAGTCTTCTTTTGCAGGTGAGAAGTTTTGAAACCGAACTTTCAGTGCCAATTCTTGCAGAGAAGGAAGGGGGCAGTCCTACATGCCGTGGAGTATTTATACGAGCACCTGCTATCTTGGAAGTAGGATCGGATGTTGAAATATTGGCTGATTGCCTTGTGCCTGCTGGTACACCCAGCATTACAATAACGTCTGGCGAGGGTGTCAAGGTTTGCTTGTTGCTTTTTTTAGTTTGATCGTAATATTACAATATATTGCAACTGACGGATTTTTGGTCTCTTTGAAAACAAAATATATTTGTTCGGTCCAAAGTAGATGAATCTATAGGGATGAGTGTGCTTGAAACTACCTTTCTGCTCGTGTTTATTGTGGGACAAATCCTGAAGCTAATTTGCAAATAACATTTTCTAAAGGATCTACTCCCTCCGTCTCAAAATAGATGTCGCGAGTTTGTCAAAATTTGGACGAATCTATATACTAAATAGTTTCCAGATTCATCCAAATTTTGACAAATCTACGACATCTATTTTGAGACGGAGGGAGTATGTATTCATTTCCTTGCAGCTGTACTACGTTTACTGACTGTTTCTGCACCAAGTATGTTTATCTGATTGTAACTTTGTTTTTGAGTATAGCGCTGACATAGTACCTGTTATTTAGTTGAGGTACTTTGCTTCAAATGTTTTGGAAAATACTAGTAGTACGTGAGTAGCAACTACAGTGATGAATTCCTTGTTCAAAACATACTCCAGTTTACTAGTACATGTTTTCGGTGCACTGACACGCAATGCTTTGCTCTGGCAGGAAGAAGTGTATTCCAAAGATCGGGTAATTGTTGCGGTACGACAAGGGAACATCCTTGCCACCGCTTTTCACCCAGAATTGACATCAGACTCTAGATGGTAAGCTTTTCTTTTTTTTCATGGCATTTCATGTGCTATTCTGGTTTGCCACCGCTAACTCTGAAGCTCATGTCTGCGCACCACTCCCCTACAGGCATCGATTCTTCCTGGATATGGACAAAGAGTCCCACGCAAAGACCTTCTCTACATTATCTTTATCGACATCCTCAAGAGACGCGGAAGGCTGGTCGAAGAGTAGGGCTCATGATCTACCCATATTCGAGTAACATCAGGCAGAGGACTGCCAAGGACTGAAGACAAGAGGACAACTAAATTTTGGTCATCCAGTTGGTCACAAGAGAGCAGCTGGGGGTATCTGTTGTGCTCAGCACACGTTGCACTTGGTGTCAACACTTTACCAATCAAAATAATGACACTATATTGCAAACATCTGTACTCTTTGCTTTTGGAAGCTGGTCAGGTTAATACAGGTGGATATACACGCTTCATGGTATGCTTTGTCCGTGCTTTTATTACAGGCCATTTGGCTGAACCGTCTTGGCTTACATTTTGTCTCTGCACCTGAGTGGAGGGGTACATTTGGCCTGTATCACTGTAAATTCTGCATGGAAAGATGCAATTCATTGATTTTTCTCTCTTTTAAATAGCTTTTGCTTTGGTGTCTCCACTCTCCTCCAAACTTACGAAACTAAGACACAAGGATGGCCAGGATTGGTGATACCCCTTCGGTTCAGAATGCATGAAGAGGTATCGGCTAATCCTAGCCGTTCTTGTGTTTTAAGTTTATAAGTTTGGGAGAGATGGGGACTCCGAAGGACACCTCCTCTTGAACGGAATGAACAGAATATGAAACAGACATGTCATGGTGTTGTTTATGCGAGGTGCTGAGCCACACTCAGTCCCTCCGTCAGCGCATAAGCCTCCGCCATAAAAGAATCAACACCAGAATGTACCCCTTTGCATGATGCAATCAAGAATTTACCATTGTTGTTCCTTACTATGGCTCCCACACATCATTTACCTTGATCAATGTGATATGCCGCAGCGGCATTTATTTTAGCTGTTTCTTCAGTAGGGTGAGACCATGCCTCCTTTCTCTGCGCTGGTTTCTTTTTTTTTTAATCTCCAGTAGTTTGTACTCCTTCCGTGAACCTAGACACTAAAAAGTCTAGATACACTTCATTCACAAAACTAAAACATCTTATATTTTGAAACGAAGGGAGTAGCTAACATCCCAATCGACAACACACTTTTATGCACCACTTGTAAGTCCTTACCGTGAGTGAACCTTCGTCTTTCCGACCACAAGTAGCACGCTCTGTGAGAACGATATCTGCGAGTCTAATTCCTCCCAACAGTGGCCAAGGTTTAGAATTAAGTGTCCCAAGATCATAGAACCCGATCTGTCCATATGCAATGCTTCCCTAATGTTGTTATTGGCACCGTAAAGGCGGTAGGTTTTCGACACTATGGAGGAGGGAGGTTTTTGACACTAGCAATTTCATTTATGTAGTTCGATATGAAGCAGGTTATTGACACTACGAAGGAGTGAGGTTTTTCATCTGCAGCATCAGCTACGGTCTGTGATGGTTTCAGGATCCTCGCATAGGGTTCTAGGAATACCAATGCTGCTGCTCATGCACTAGCTATGTATAGTTATACCGATCATGTTGATCGTTTTTCGGACAATAATCCCCCTAGCTTTTTTAGTTCCAAAAATTATAAACGATGTAAGTTTACTTGATAACCAATAAAGTGCATGCGCTGAATGTTCTCCAAAAAAGAAGAATACATGTCACGGTAAGACCACACTGCTAGTGCTAAACTAATTCCTGAACCATAAGATATCTCGCAGACTGACAGTATTGACGACGACTTCACCACCTGTCGCTTGCTTCGCGTCACTCGCGTAGCGTACGCCATGCCATGGCCAGTCATGGCTCGGGTCGCTGTCGCTCCTGCCTCCTGCCCGCCGCACGCACAATGGAGACCTTGGGCACACGGCTCCACGGTACGAGGAAGGGCGGAAGCAGACCCAACCAGACGGCCCTGTATGTTTAAGTCTTCAGGAGGCAGCCTTTCGGTTACAACAAGGTAAAGTTGAACCGGCCCCTAGCTCGTTTGGCAGCTTCGAGAAGCAACGAGAATTTAAAAACTACTAGTACCACCAATTACCAACTCCACGTCTCCATCACGCTAGCCATCGCAAGGATCCGTGCTTTTGTTCCTCTGTTTCTCCACGAAACAACACGTGGACATACGCATATGCGCCAGCCACTGGGAGCTCGACTGATTTTTAGCCAGAGGCAGAGTTGCATCCCTGTGTGGATTTGGTCCCCAGCATGCATAGGATGAACAGGAGCACTTGATTTTTTTCCCCCACTTCAATCTAGGCACTTGAACCGGTTACCGGTGCATACATGTATGCGCAGTAGGCTGACTGGTGAGTGCTGTGCTGACATGTCTCGACCATTTCGGACTAGCACACGGAACAAGCTGTAAATTTGGGGCCAAGGTCTCGGCGGACGGCGGCTCCACCCCGCCGGCCATCGCGTGCTGCGCTCATGACATCCCCTCGAGAATCCAACGGCCGCGTATCTCCATTCCGGTCCGCATCGGCGCAGCCCACAAGATTTGCCTGTAGCCCACCGGTATCCTCCGACTCTACGGGCGCGCACCGCACCACCAACCTGAATCTCAACCTGACTCGCCGGCCGCCCATCCATCGCCGCAGGCGTTGCCACCCTTGCGCGAACTCAGATACGTACTAGTAGTAGAAACAATGGAAAAAGACAGTAGCGTAAACCGTCCTTGTCCCAGCACTGAAAATGTGGCTGAACTGCCAAACGGAACACCGGTTTCCATTGATTTGTGCCGCTCAATAGGCGCATTAGGATGTTCAGGTTATTCGGCATTGGACTACTCATGTCCATCGGACTACTCATGTCCAGTCACTTTAGCACAAGCTAGAGCATCTCTACTCGTCTCTATAAGGACCCCCTGAGCGGATATGGGAGCGCCGGCGATAAAAAACGTGCCCAGCTGTCCCTAAATAAAAAATAAAATTTTCATCCGACGAAGGGTGCAGTAATCATCCGGCGCCCCCAGCCCACTAGCACATAGGTAGTGAATCGGGAGGCGCTGGCTACCATTTTTAGCCCCAAGGATCCATCGGGCAACCTCTTCGGTATCTTTAGTATTAGGGGTGTGACTGGATAGCATATACACCACCCCCTATAAGTAAAAATCATTCAGCACAAGGATCCACCTGGCAACCTCTTCACTATCTATAGCATTGGTGTGACTGGGTAGCATATATCTATAACTAAAAATCATCAGCGTCTTCCATACGGCCTATCACTGGACGCCGTATTAGAGGGACCAGTAAAGATGCTCTTATGATAATCTCCACCACCAACCCGAGGATGTCGATGCTTTTTTATTTCAACAAAAGAAACTCAGACCCGATCAACTACTGGCGGGAGCACATGCTTGAAAAATATATATCCATTAATACTATTAGGTATTTAGGTTCGCCAGATAGAACACACTATCAACAGAGATCATTAGTCCCTTCTGTGAGATCCGTTTCCTTAACTTTTCAAGTGATGGTTACATGAGACTTTTACGCTTTTATGGATCTGGATAATGTTGGTTGTTCTAATACACTCCATCAAAAAATAACATGATAATTGTGACTTTTTGCAACGAAATACTAAACCATTTCCCTCCTAATGATAGTACTCTAAACCACTTGGTACATCTTTGATTTGTTGGATTCCGAGACTATAGCGGACGGAAAGGAAGAAAATTAAATGCAATGAATAATAATTCCTACTCGCTACGATCCTAATTAATATTCTCATATTTGTCTAGATTCAGACGCATCTAGTCATATTTTAGTGTTAGATACATTCGAATATAGACAAATCTAAAAATATTAATTAAGATCGGAGGAAGTATAAAAATTTAAAACACATGTTTTTTAGGTAAAAAATTTAAAACACGTGTTTAAGTAATATAAGTTTGTTGGTTCTCTCCCGGTTCAACAATGGTGGTGACTATTGTGTGGTAATGCGGTGCTTCGCGAAATGAGGTGCCATTTGTGCTCCTTGAGATTTGCGAGCTTCCCACGGCCGTTCCCTCACTTCGCGAAATGAGGTGCCATTTGTGGTCGATGGCTGGGGGCCGGTGACCCCCGATAGGAGGTACCTGCGCCTGCGCCAGCGCCCCCTCCTCTAAGGCCAAGTCGAAAATAGAAGAGCATGCATGCTATATAAACTCATTAACGGCTCATGTGTAGCACTAGGGTATGTTTGGCTCTAGCCCATGTATGCCTTGCCAAAAAAAAGGACCTGGCTACCAGCATGGCCGCCCCCAAACATCGCCCCCAAATAGGATTTGACAAATTCAAACATTCAAAGTCACCGGAAAGTTATCAAACATAGTTTTGCTACCACCGGGTACATCATAGTCTCGACGATATAAATTGCCGTAAATCGCCGCAATGCAAGTCTAGCGATCAAAATAAACATACGAGCCAACGGAAATCAAATGGTGAGATCACCTGCCATGGTAGGAGGCACCTCGGGGGTAGTCGGTGGTGGAACAATGGTGCTGGCCTAGGTGTCGATTAGGGCCGGGGTCGTAGTCGCCGGAGTGGGGGTGCTAGCCTGGGTGATGATCGGGGTCGGGGTCACAATCGCCGGAGTCAGGGTGCTGGCCTGGTTGGCGGTCGGAGTCGCCTGGCTCTCGGACAGGATTAAGGCGCGTTTATCAACACACCACACCTGAACCTCGTCGTTCATGTCCCTCATGTCGACCATCAAGATCGCCAAGTCCTCCCTCCTCTTCTTTTCCGCCACGTTGGCCTTAATTGGGCCGAGTTTGATGTCTTGCCTCTCGATGACCGATGCCCACCTGGCTGCAGCGATCTCTTTCATCCTGGTGGCCTGCTCTTCCCTCTTGGCGATGGCGTCGGCCATGCAGGCCATGATGGACGAGTGCATCTTATCTATGGTCGGCGTTATGTCCCTCATAGCCTTGGTGAAAGGGAAATGGACGTCGCCTAGAGGGGGGGGGGGGTGAATAGGCATTTTAAAATAATTACGGTTTAGGCTCTAATAAATGCGGAATAAAACTTAACGTTTAATTTATCAAGCCAAAACCTATATCCACTAGTTTCACTAAGTGCACCAACAACCTATGCTAAGCAAGATAAACAACAAGGTGATAGCAAGATATAGTACTTCAAGCATGAAGGCTATCACAATGTAAATTGCATAGGTAAAGGGGTTCGGTTGAGAGATAACCGATGGACGCGGAGACGATGATTTGTTTCCCCAAGTTCACTTCCAAAGAAGCTACGTCTCCGTTGGAGAGGTGCGGGGGCGCAATGAACTTCGAACGCCACAAATGGCTTACCTCGAGGTGTGGTGGCTCGATGCTCACCCAACTCCACACAAGGCCTCACCAAGGATGCGAAGTCACACAACTCACCGCGCCACAAAAGGCTCTCCCAAGAAACGCCACAAAGGCTCTACAATGCCACAAAGGCCAACAAGCTTGGGGAACCTCCACAACTCAATTGGAGCCCCAAGAACAATGCCACAAAGGCTACAAAGCCACAAAAGGCAACAAGGCCACAAAAGGCTACAAGACCACAAAAGGTCAACTATCCAACCACACAACTGTCTAGGGTTCCAAGAACCCAAGAGAAACAATCCCAACGGATTGAACTCACCGAATCTCCGAGGAGAACTCAAACCTATGCACCAAATGCAAGAGGCAAGTCCTTCTCTCTCAAATTCCACCAAAGCTACAAAAGCTATTGGGGGAATAAGAGAGGAAGAACACAAGAGGAGAACACAAAACTCTCCAAGATCTAGATCCCAAGGATTCCTTCACAAAGAAGGGATTTTGCTTGGTGGGGCTTGTAGATCTAGATCTCCTCTCTCAAATCTCTCAAAAAGATGCAAGAATCATAGGAGGGAGAAGGGAAGAGGGCAAGCTCTTCAATGTCAACAATGGAGGAGAGAGAAAGCCAAAAACCAAGAAGAACAAGTTATCGGGCGAAGGGGAAAGGGGAGCTCCTTTTAAAGGGCTCCCCGATTTGCCTGTTACCCACAGAATCACGCACGATCGGTAGTACCGGTGGGTGGCCGGTACTACCTGTGGCACCCAACCAACGGTCAGAAAACAACGAGGCAAAGAACAAAAACGCGAGCCTGGTCGGTACTACCGCCGCTTCGCCGTAACTACCGGTGGCAAGAATGTCCTAGCGGTACTACCGCCTGAAGATCCGATCCAAGTTCCGACAAATAGCGCAGACCAGGCAGAGAGCATACTGAAGCGAAAACGGGGTTACCGGAAATTGGGCCGGAATTAACACCGGTACTACCGACGGCATTTCTGCCCGAGCGGTACTTCCGGCGTCTGGCCGGTACTTCCGGTCAGAGAAACTTCAGAACCAGAAATGCCATAACTTTTGCATCCGAACTCCAAACGAGATGAAACCAATTTTGTTGGAAATATAACGACGTGTAGAATCCAACAAAAAGATATATATGTGAGATACCTCCCAAGGTGTGGAGCTGGAAAAACCCGCAAGATCAAAAACACAATAAGATATGCAAGGGAAATCCATTTTTGATGAACTAGAGCTTGTTATGAAGATAACCACAAGCTATAGATCCTCGCATGGGCAAGAACCAAACGACAACCAAGAAAGATGATGCTATGTATGCAAAGGTTTGAGCTCTCTTCGAAAGATACGAACGAGTCACCCACTCGAGAGCCCCTCTTGATAGCACGGCTATCTATCCTAAACCCTATCAAGATCATACCTTTGCCTTGAGCATCCCACTTGAGCTTGATGTAGACGATCTTGTCACCTTCAAGATGGAACACATTTCTTGATTGCACTAGCTTGATGAAGTCTTGAGAAATGCTCTCCCATACTCCATGGGGAAGCCTCTTCTTCTAACTTGTCTTCATCATTCCATGATTGCCGAGGATGGCAAGCTTCAAGAATGAGATCTTCTCGAGATGACGCATCTTGATCTTGCACTTCAAGTCTTGATGATGTCTTGAAGATATCCATGAGGAACTCCTTCTTCTTCTTCTTCTAGACATACTTGATCTTCTTCTTCTACTACTTGATTCCAATAGGCACAAAGCCCTTGGGCAATGCTTCTTCTTCTTCATCCTTGAAACCAACACATGGTCCAAGCGATGCAAATGGACAAACCTACAAGTGAAACTCAATTTGCACATTAGTCCACGGGGATTGTCATTAATTACCAAAACCACACATGGGGGCATACATGCCCTTTCACTTGGCCTTCTTGGGGCGACCCTCCGAGGCCGCCGATGGTGCCGCACCGGGGTCGTAGGTGGCGGTCTTGTCCTTGGTGAGATCGGTATGTGTCTCCATCCACTTGTCGCACCCCTCGATCCATGAAAACACATGGATGAACCTGAACTCGTTGTCCTCTTGGTAGGCGGCGATCATGGCGTGCATGTGCAATGAATAATAGCAACAATGGATACAATTTCAAATGGGAATTGGCTAGTTTCGATTGCTAACTTGATCGTCGAAGTTGGTGCCGCTAACATGGACTCGGCGCACTTCCTCCACAATGCCATGCCATTTGTTGCAAGCATGTTGGATCATAGCCCAACAGTGAGACATGCCAGACTCGCCGCGATCATGGACGAAGCACTTGAAGTAGGGATCCACGAGCCGTCGCTCATTATACGCCGCCTTCACCCTCTTCCAATAGCAATCCGAGTTTTGGTTGGCGCCAGTGAAGGGGTCTATGATGATCGTCTTCCAAGCTCCGAAGAGGCACTCGTCCTCCCTCGAGCTCCACTTGGGTCTGCAGCCGCCGCCTCCTTTCTTCTTTTTCTCCACGGCCACCGCCTTGTTCTTCCCTTTCAGGTCAGCCGCAATGGACACCGGAACCTCCACCACATCATCCTCGGCCTCCAAGTAGGTGTAGGCCTCGTCTTCCCAATGCTCACCGCCTTCATACTCTTCATTAGCATAGGCTTTGGCTTCTTCTTGCGTGAAGGCGTGGGTGGAGCCGTCGTTGATGTCGGCCATGATGGATTCGCCGTTGTGCGTTCCGCCGAACATGCCGGGGGCACTCTGGCTGCTGCATCCTGCGGCGAACTGGTGGAAGCTAGCCCGCGGTGGAGGCTCGGTGTCGTTGAAGAGAGGGGGGCAGTGGGCCAGAGAGGAGTAGGTGGTGAAGGAGTTGGGTTCGAAACCACCGAGCGGGTCGAAGTCGTTGCAGCCCGGCGAAAAACGTGAGAGAGGCGGCGTCGTGTTCCCCTAGCTTTCGTGGAGCATCACCAGGGCGAAAGCGACGCGCTGGACAGCGATGGAGAAGAGACATTGCTTTGGCTCCCGGTGATGTGCAGGCCAATGCTATAAGACAGCGTCGCCATCCCCGCCATGGATGCGACCCTCTGTGCCACCACTGCCTACGCCACTTCTGCCTACGCCTATGCTTCCCTGCATAGCCTCAAGTTCTTCTCCCTCACCCGGCGACTGGAATTCTCCACCTGGCGGCGCTGGATGTGTAAATCCCACTCCGCATTGGTCATACCCTCTTGTCGCTCCTTGTCGGCCTTCCCATTCTTTGCGATCGCTGACGCGCGGGAAGTTGATACTTTTTCGGTGGCATGGCGGTAGCAGCGCGCGTTGGATCTCGTCTGGTGGGGAGGGGAGGGGGGAAAGAGCGGGAGTGGGCGGCGAGGAGGGAATTGGAGTTGTGGAGGGAAAAAGGAGGGAAGCTTGGCTATTGAAGGGAAAATTTTGGTCTCCTGCCAACAGAGCTAGCCCGTCTGCCTTTTCAGGTTCATCTGGTGCCCTCGATAGCCCCCTTGGGTTGGGTTTTATCCTGGGGCACCGGATTATTAGTTGGGCCGCACCGGCGCCATTTCAGTTTTGGGGGTAGACTAGGCGGGTTTTGTGCGCCGGCGCCCCCATATCCGTCTTAAAGGGGCCTTTGGGGGCATGAGGCGAGTGGAGATGCTCTAAAGTGTCTAAAATAAATAGACCAAAAATTATTTTTAAAGAAAATACCCCCTCCGATCCATATTACTTGTCATTGATATGGATGTATCTAGTACTGAAACATTTCTAGATACATCCATTTTTGTGACAAGTAATATGGATCAGAGGGAGTATAATATTTCGATTGTAGTTAACATGATAAGAACAAAACTGAAAATGTAAAAGCCCAATTTATTACAACTTAAATTGAATTATAACAAAATTCCAAAAGTTGTCCATACAATATGCTAAACATTCGTCTTGCCGATAGGTGCGAGAACAAGTTAGATACTCATGTTTCTAGAACACACAAAACATTTGCATGTCATTTTTATTAAAATTTAGAAAAAGAGTATTTACAAGACATAGATGGTACATCCAAGCCACCACGTGGCCGTCAAGCTAGCCATGGTTGAAAGGTTAGCTGGGATTGCAAGAAATTACAATTTCGTGATGATTAATTAGCAAAAGAAAAATATAATCCTGTAAATCAATTCCATTAGAAAAAATACCTATGCAAAAGAATCCTTTAAGTTTCTAAGAAATTTCCCTCAAACAATAAGTTTCTAAGAAATACATGTGAACCAAAGATGCCCTGCTTGACCTTACTCAATTCTTGGGAAAGCCTGGGTTACTTGAACACGGTTCCCACGTGTGATTTTTTTTTAAACAAGGGCAAAAGCTTTGGCCTTTCAATTACTCTCTCCGGTCCATATTAACGTTCTCTAACTTTGTCTAGATTCGTACGAGTATAGTTAATTATTTAGATTAGAGGCATCTGTATCTGGACAAAGTTGAGAACAATAATATCTACCGGAGGGAGTAATTAAAAACTGAGCGTACAAGAAAGTAAAGTTTCACATTACGAAAAAGTCTACTCTCACGGTATGAAATTACTCATGCATTTTGCGCCCGCTAGTACCCATACAAAAAACTCACTCTTAATCATTTCTAAAAGCACCGGTGGAGGGGCATGCTTATTCTTAAACACTCCTGCATTGAGTTCATTCCAAACCTCCTAAGTTACAAGGAGAGAGAGATGGCAAGTCCTTCCGCTTAGTCATATTAGACCACCAAATTTGGTAGCCTTGAGTCGGCCATGTAGCATGATCAACAAATTGAAGCCCAAGCCACATCTTGACATGCCCCCAAAGCCGAATCGTAAACCGCCGGCAATAGGTGGTCAACCGAATCCGGAGCTTGCCTAAAAAGCGGACACACCTCACAATTTGGCCAACCTCTCTTTGCAAGACGGTCGGCGATCCACACCCTTTTTTGGATGACAAGCCATGCAAAGAACTTGATTTTGGGGAAGCCCAAACCTTCCAAACCGAGGCACTAGGAGGTGATATCGTTGCACCAAAAAATTCAGACGTGTATGCCGACTTGGTAGAGTATTGGCTATCCTCGGCCAATATCCAAGTAATCTCATCCACCACTTCATTTTGAAGGTTAACATTTTGAAGGAGAATCCAAAGCACAATATATTGGCGGATGTGATCAATAGTTATCTCGGCGATCATTTTGATCTTTCGAATCCAACCACTCTTGCTTGACATTTCACTTCTTTCTTGAGGAGATGTTGTATATGAGAGGGGCGATGCCAATGGGTTCGTTGCCCTCCAACCAAGGTGCCGCCCAAAATGGTGTCTTGTCTCCACATTCTTCGACAATTTTTGAGTCTACAAACCGTGTCCCAATACACCTTGCATTTTCAACCCAAGAATTTATCATTGGCCGCCAGTAAAAAAGCACGCCTGATCTTCTTGATGTTATGCAAGGTGTCCGGAGAGATAGTTATTGGGGTCAAATGATAGATGGGTATGAGCCTCTTTTATGCCGTCTCTGTATTTCCGAAACTTGAATTATGGAACTACGGAGCGTCCCGTCGTTTTGTATGCGACAAATTTCCTTTTACATAAACGGCTAGGGACCTGGACGCAGACATCACTCGATATCTGAATCCTGTCGTGGAAATAGTATAAGCGCCAAACATGAGCAGATCCAATGAAGGGTAGAGCTGAGAGCAGAGCGCGTGGTTGGTCTTGATCCGGCCGGGCGTGGCCGTGCATTGTGCGACAGGCAGGAATACAGGAGGAAGCCCTGTCCGTGGCTGTAGCTTGGGGCCAAGCTCTCGGCCGGCGGCTCTGCTTTGCCGTCCGTCCACCGCGTGATGCCATAGCTGGCCCCTCGAGAATCCAACGGCCGGCTCTATCGAATTACGTCCGCCGCCCACAGGACGTAATTTTGGAACATGAGCGAAAAAGGGGATGACTCCTCTCCCTTTTCGAAACCCATGGGAGTACGTTAGAAAGATGTCTTCAAAAACGATGTTCAAAAGCCGTATCCATGACAATGATGTCTGCCTTATGAGGCTGTCTAATGGGGCGCATCTCCCCCGGCTTATGTGGTTTAGGAATGCATGATCGATACATCGAAGAGAACTAAAAGGAAGAATTCTTTAATGACCTCTTAATCTCCTCCACTTGGGACTTGTCAAGAACTTCCAAAGTAGAAAACTTTTCTCAAAGCCAAAGGTAGTAAATAACACATAATAACATCAACAAATAATCTTTACATTTTCTTATCCTCCTAAAAAAAGAATAAGTCTTTCAGACTTTTTTACATTTGAAACTCATGTCCATGGTCTGTTTTATTCCCCATTGTTGCCCGTGTGAAAAGAAAGAAGAGAAATTGGGCCATGTTTCCCGAGAGAGACTGCCTTCTCTCAGGCCAGCAGTCTTATACTTATAGTCGACTGCTCTATGACGATCTGACCTCTTTCCTAGGCTCTGCTTGCTCGTCTACGCTCCGACCAATTCAGTCAAAATCGAAAAACGATGTTTCCTTGAAAAAGTATAAGAAATAGTAGTAGTAGTCAAAAAGTGCACCTTTTCCATATATTTCGATTTATAGGGATCCCTATCTTTATCTCTATCCACAGAGATACCTATCTATATAGATAGAGATTTGGATCAAAATTGATCTAGACTATCCTCTATCCGGATAGATATGTCCCTATGAGCGACTAGGCCGATCTTTTTTTATATGTTTTGGCCACGTCCGTTTCCGCTCCGAAGAGGAAGGTTTGGATCTTTCAATCTTATGTCGTGAGGGATGTGACCTATGTTAGGTCCATAAGATACCACAGCTTTTAGTGTTCTATGATTCACCTCCGAATAATGAGTAGGTAGTTCGATCCTTTTGATTCTTATCTTCCTAGTAAACAGGGATCTGGAGCAATAGGTCGAATTACTATATAAAGAAGACTTGTAAACAAAAGGACTTATTGTTCGAGTAGGAAGATTTCGGTTTTTCTCCTTCCCTCTTTTCAATAAGAAGAAGTATCTGAAATGAAACAAATTCCTCTTCATTCTATTGTGCTCAGCGAAGGAACTGCCTAAGCATACTTTTGCGGATCCAAACTTCTTTGTTCTTTCCAAGTCTTCTTCTTGCATATAAGAACGCAACTCTTGCAAAAACAAGGATTGGAGTAGTAAGCAGCATCCCCTCTGAGTTGTGATGAGTAAGCGGAAGCATTCCGTTTTTGTTCTTCTCCAGATTTTGGCCGGTAGGAATTTGCCTATGATTTTTCCAACTGATATGTCGATATAGAAAGATCTCCTTATTTCTTCACCGCGGGTTCTCGCGTCATTTTCTTTAAAAGATATTAGATCACCGTGGGAAACTTTCAAATGAGTAATGGTTACCAGTCCATTATTCAAACAAACCCTTCGATGACTTATCGGCTGCCTTGCTTGAGGAAGAGTGTCACTAAAATGGAGACGAACCGGAATCACGTCCGATCTTGTTTCTTGATTTAGTAAAAAAGGGATATATGAAGTTCGTTCTCTTCCTCTGTGCATCTCCCTTATGGGTAAATCCCCATAATAAATGGACAACTTTCGTGTAGTTTGTGATTTGATGTTACTGTTTAGATTTTCTCTCTGAGAAAGATTTCTTTTAATGGATCTCCTCTTGTTCCTCAATCTTCGGAGAATGCGGCGTTGGATTAGAGAAAGTTCTCTGTTCCGAACATTTCCTGGAAGTAGACGACACGTTTTAAATCTGAAAGCTGGCATGGCATATTTCGTTGAATCAGTCTTTTTTGCCACATCGCGTATAAAGGGAATCGAACCCGTGTCTTCGACATGAAAAGACGATATCCTAACCTCTGGATGAAAGGGACCACACTAGAGCACTGAACATTTGTTTTTATCTACGAAGAGTTGAGTTGCTACCTCGGGGTGTCGACTTAGCTATTTGCCGATAAATAAGCACAGCCTTCTACCCATTATGTCAACGATTAGGTAGAGCTCTTACGGGGGCTAGGTTACCAGGATACGACCGTTCCGCAATAGAACATGGCACTAATGTATCCCCCAAGGTCCCAGCACCTTTTGATCAATACCGAAATCATAACATTAACATTTCTATATGAGAATTGGAGATTGCTCTACCGGACCTGAGTAGTAAGTGTTGACTCATGCGAGTCACTCCTTCTCCGCTTTGACTTCTTGGCTTTTCATTGGTATCCGTCTTTCACTTAAGCTAAGCCATTGGCATGACCATTCGTTCTGCCCGATCATCTTACTCTTTTTTCTACAACAGCAAGGATCTCGCAATCTATGGCTCAGAAAGCAGGTTTCTGTTTGGTGTGTCGCTGGCTGACACTACCTCTCTACTTTTCGGTTCGGGCTTACTACTCCTGGGGCTAGGGGAATGGTATCTACATCCGAGGCCACAGGCAGTTGTTCCTGCTGTGGGTCCAGAATTGTTGTATAATGGCTTAAAACAGCACCGAGACTAAACTAAGAGCTGAGAGTCCTAACTCAGTAAAGTACTTATAGGATTTCAAACATTACCTATTACTGCATTATTTGTTGCTGCGAGTCAAGAAAAGAAAGTGTGGAGCTCCGTGAAGAAGCAAGTTCAATTACTCAAACGTTGGAACTATTGTAAAACACATTCCGTCGCCCAAGATCAGATCACGAAATCATTCTACGATCGATCGAGTTATTCTCTATATCTTTATATCAAATAAGAAGACAGAGAGACTCGGCTTCAAGATGGAGATTGACCATCTGCACCTGCTCATTCCATTATTCTATTCCGAGAAATCCGGACTACAATCTTCAGACAGAGGGTCCCTTCGATAAACTACTTGTCTCATTGGGAATACCCTCTTATGGAGAGCTAGATTCCGTAGTGGAGTTGACTTAGCTAAATTAGCAACTTATCAATCTGCTGTAGCTTTTCAAATCCACTCTAACCGAACTATGTTAATTATGGAATACCGCCTATCCTTAGAAAATAAGATTGTCCTTGTACTTGCTCTCTCATTCCTGGGAGTCCTTCAAGGGTATCAGATCTTGAAACTGGTTTTTCTTTCGCGCTTCCCCTAGCGCAGGCAGTAGTTTGATAGCGAGTTCACCTTCCTAGTAACGTTTGCTCATTTCATTCATTCTCATTCAAATCTACTTCTAAGGCATGTGAAGTACCAGTTGTGGACAGATCCCTTGGCAGAGTATCAACTTGAGATTCTTCTTTCACCCTCCAGGAGTTCGGTTCTTTTCTTTCTATATCAGAATACGACGTAGAGGCTGAGCCTGCCGATTGATCAGACTAGCCGGGGCCATTCACTTCTATAGAAAAATAGGTGTACTGCACGAAAGCTTCTCTTTATGAAAACCCCTCTGAGTCGTCTATAGCCGCCAAATCCCTTTTGATTCTGTTGTCAGAGGTGCCTTTCAATTTCATTGACCTTGGTACTGCATTTCATAGATACCTTCGCTATTACAGTAACGCAATTCTCCACTGAACCCATTGACCTAGGTACCGAGTCTGTTATGCGTACGTCTTTTCGGACTCTTTATTTGTTTGTGGACAACAGAAATTCAAACATGAGAAAAGGGGATCATTCCATTTGGAACACACCCATCTATCTCATCTGATCTCTCCAAATTCCCAAGTAACGAACCATGGGCTATAGATGGTTGGGGCATATCATCATCCGGAGGGAGTGGTCTTAATATCGATGTCTTTCTTTAACCTTTGGGAGGTCGAACCACTGAACCTATTTCTTTGACCTTGGGACCGATAGGAAGAAGACAAAAAAGCAAGGACGAGTGGAACGAAGGAGACTAGACTAGCGTTAGGAAGGACAAAGGAGACAGACAGAATTGACATCAGAAAAAGAAAAAAGGACTTTTTGAAGTTTGAGTGAGGATCTTCAATTTCGGAGAATCGGCTGAAAAAACGCGGAATTGTCTTCGCCTTTGTAAGTCCAGCCTATCTCGCTTTTAGCCTTCATGGTGAATGGCCCACCCTTTCTTTGAACCTTGTCAATGATCGAACGAACTTACAGATATGAACTGAGTGCCATTTGATGAGTAAGATCGAACAAGGGAGAGGGATATGGAAAGGATGAAGTAATGAAAGAGGAAGTCATTGCTAGTAGTAACGACTTCTTCCTTATTTGAAGAAATGATATCCGACGCCCGTGGAAACTCTTTCATTTCTAAAAAGTGATTCTTCTTAAGAAGCAAATAGCATTTCCTATTGATTTGTCCCCTGGACTAGACCTATGTAGATTCGGAATTATCCGTCGCTACGCTGTTCCCAAGGACTAGCAAAATCGAAATAGCGAAATTCTTGGGTCATCTCAATCCTCCGACTCAACGAGTCCACGGGCGACCGCCACCAGACCGCTACCTGAGTGGCCGGTCGCCCATCCATCGCGGCACGCTTGCGCCGTTGCACGAGCACATAATCTCACGTGGACAAAGGCGCCGATGCCACCCAGCAAAGCGTAATGCCAGCCGCGGGACCCGACATGAAGGGGGCCACCTGTCACTGAGCGTGAGATGGGGTGGATGATGTACCGTACGTGTACGGAGCCGAGACAGTCCCTGGTCCACGAGCGAAACTGTGGCTGAACCGGCGAGCGCGGCACACCGGTTTCCATGGCCCGAGCCGCAAAAGAAAAAAAAAAATAGGCGCAGGCGCAGCTGTACAACGGTCAGAAAGAAACGTGATCTACTCCTATCATCCGAAAATAACCGAAAATAAGAGGATTCGTGTATCTATATATTAAAACGCGTTCAGGTGCATTCAAATCTAGACAAATTCAGATAATCTTCTGAACTGAGAGAGTATGTAAATCTCCCTATCGTCTTTTACGCGACACAAGTATACTGGATCCATCATCATCAGAGGACCCCAGGTTGAGACAGTGTTGGGACTGCGCAGTCGTGCAGGGGCAACATCAGGTTCGATTTACTATTAATATCCTGCTTCTTTAATTACAATTAAAACAACTCCGGTTCACTCAGCAGACGTCTGAATCGAGATAGTATCCACAGTTTGCCAGAAAATGATATCCACCAGCACAGTATTAGGTAGATCGCCAAATATTTAGAAACCACTATCAACAAAAATCTGTAACCGTTTCTGTGAGATCCGTTCGCTAAACTTTCAAAGTGCTGGTGAACTTAGGCATTCCCGGAACGGGATAATGCTACTTGCCGTGCAACTCTCCTTCAAAAATTAACAACATGGAGGATAAGATGATTTTTTTATAAAAACTACTTAATCCTAACAACCAAGACACGACAGAAATCTAGAAGCACATTCCATGGTCTGACGTGTCCATATATGTGTTTCACATACATGAATTATGTATGCCGAGCGTCCTGGCGTTTTGCACGGGACGAATTTCCTTTTACATAAACCGCCGAGTGAAGGTGATGACAAACGGCTGCTAAGCGGAGCTTATCTACATTGTTTTATGCGCGTGACTGTACCTTAGCTTGCACCTTTTTTTAGATATCTTCTCGGGCACTTTTAAAATCCGTATCATGAAGGCCGCCTGCACGAGTAGCTGTCGATCGTCCCACCCACTAGCTGCAAAATCCGTAGACCGTTTACAAAGACCGTTGCTCGTAAGCCTAGCTAGTGTGAGCCTTCGTGTGTGTCTGCTACTCTGCATCTCTTCGATCGCTGGAATGCAGACCAATACCAACATGCATTATGCATACCTGATACTTTCACATACTAGCATAAGCCACTACATGGGCAACACGAGGAAATACAGGACGTACACGTACGTGGCGTGGCGTGGCTTGTCGCGGACGCATCGCACAACTTTTTCTCCGTTCACGACAACCAAAAGTGTCACGCGCACCGACGACCGTCACGTGAGACCCTCCACATATCCAAACCGCCTCCACCATAAGTGCTAGCTGCCGGCTGCTGCTCGATCGGCTGAGAGCACGCTCACGTGAGCATCTCTCTCTCTACCTTGCTAGCTACTATCGCTGGTTGCGTGGTCAAGCAGCAAGCGATCGACGGCACGGTCCAGCGGCGGCGACCGTCGACGTCGTGCGAGCCGTACGTACGTGCGCCGTATGCCAGACCGTGGTAAGGTAATTCAACACGCCGGCGCGTTATTGTGGGCGAGCTCGCTCAAATATCCCGAGCTGCTGTCTCTGTGTGCGCAGCACAGCACAGCACACCGTTCGAGATCCAGTTGCGCATTAAAAAAAGCGCGATCGAATCATCGAGCCCGATCTCCCCCTCCCTCCCTCCCACACCGTGGGCGTCTCTGGCCTGCTCTGCGACTGCGAGTCATCGGGCGATCCAGCCAATGGGCGACCCGGCGACCTGCCACCGGCTGCCTCCGGTGGCTTCGGCCAACAGTGACCGATAAGAGTCGCTCCCCGACACGCACCCACCACCGGCACGTGACGGCCCTCTCGCTAATCTCGGGGAGGGATAAGGCCGTGTGGGCTGCAGGCCACGACACCAACCTTCCGTATAAATATTTAACTTACCCCCTCGGGATCCAGAGGAATCGCCGTCCGCCACGCTGCTTCCCACCCTTTTTTTTCACGCTTCACCGGTCCCAAGCGGTGTGTTGTTCCTCGCCGGAGAAGGGAAGAGAAGGGTTCCGGCCTTGCGGTGCGGGCGAGAACATGGTTGCTCTGGTAGTGGATTGATCGATTGGTTCGGAACTTCGGATGCGAGGCTTGGTTGGGTTTTCTCTAGTTGGTGGTGGGAAGGATCTGAGATCGGAAGGAGGAAGATGAGCTTCGGCGTTGCGGGCATGGAGGAGGAGCGGGGCGCGGCGGCGGCGGCGGCAGCGGCGGAGGAGATCCGGCGGCTGCCGGCGGAGGTGAACTGGGAGATGCTCGACAAGTCCCGCTTCTTCGTCCTCGGCGCCGCGCTCTTCTCGGGCGTCTCCGCGGCGCTCTACCCGGCCGTCGTCGTCAAGACGCACCTGCAGGTAGCGCCGCCCCCGCAGGCGGCCACGGCCACCGTCAAAACCATCCTCTGCCGCGACGGGGTCCGCGGCTTCTACCGCGGCTTCGGCGCGTCCCTGGCCGGCACGGTCCCCGCGCGCGCGCTCTACATGGCGGCGCTCGAGGCCACCAAGAGCTCCGTCGGGTCCGCCGCCGTCCGGCTCGGCGTCTCGGAGCCCGCGGCGTCCGCGGTCGCCTCGGCCGCCGCGGGCGTCTCCGCCGCCGTCGCCGCGCAGGTCGTGTGGACCCCCGTCGACGTCATCAGCCAGCGGCTCATGGTCCAGACCTCCACCGCCGCCTGCCGCTACGCCGGCGGCGCGGACGCCTTCAGGAAGATCCTCGCCGCCGACGGCGTCCGCGGCCTGTACCGCGGCTTCGGCCTCTCCATCATCACCTACGCGCCGTCCAACGCGGTGTGGTGGGCCTCCTACGCCATGGCGCAGCGCTTCGCGTGGCGCGTCGTGGGCGCCGACCGCTCCGAGAGCTACCCGGCCCTCATGGCCGTGCAGGGCGCCAGCGCCGCCGTCGCGGGGGGCGCGGCGGCCCTCGTGACCATGCCGCTGGACACCGTCAAGACCCGCCTCCAGGTCATGGAGACCGACGGGGTGGCGGCGCGGCCGACGCTGAGGAGCACCATGCGCGGGTTGCTCAAGGAAGGCGGCTGGGCCGCGTGCTACCGCGGGCTCGGCCCGAGGTGGAGCTCCATGTCGCTCTCCGCCGCCACCATGGTCACCACCTACGAGGTCCTCAAGCGGCTCTCGGCCAAGGAGGGCTCCTTGGGCTAGCTAGATCCCTCCTTACCCGTAGCAGTGTGGCGTCGTTCACCAGGTGACTGATCAACCGAATTAGGCTCGGAGGTGAGATCGATCCGTGGGGAGGTGGTGGCCAGTAAATTAGTAGTTAGGATTCTTGTACATATGCTCAAGATCTTCCGTTTCGTTTCGCGGTTTGGTTCGTTGATGATCTGGTGCTATAGAGGGGTGGCTAAGAACAAGCACTAGAAGGGGCTCGGGTTTTAGGATGCCGCATTTTGCTAGTTTTGCCATGGTGGCGACGCTGCTGCTGCTTCTGTTTCCGATGATGATGATGAAAAATTAGGTGAAATTGAAGACTTTCAGTCTTCTTATGAACTATCTCCGGTGTTGATTCAGTTATTACCTCCTCTGTTTATAAATAAGTGACTTGAATTGTCTAAATTTGCATGTATCTAAACATGTTTGACACGTGAGGTTGCTATGTCGATGGAAACCTTTCGTGCCTACTAGAAACTGCCCGCGCTCTGTTCACGTGCACCGTGTTTGATGCATCACTATCGTGGCTTTTCTTCTTGGAATGAGGTGACTGATGGTGCTTCTTTTCATCAGTTTCTTTGTTACTTAGTTCTCGCGGAGTAGGGTTTTAGGACAGTGAGGGTGCATTCTCGCCACTTGTTCAGCTTCCTATTCCCATCGAATCGAATGATACGTATCTCGAGTTGGACGAACCTATGACATGGCACATATGTGTTTCACAAGACACTACTATGCTGCTCAGTAACAATTCAAGTTGGAATCATGTTTTGTGACCAACATGAACCTCCGAAACACTAGAGAGGTTAGTGAAAATATCACATGCATATGGTAGCGAGATGTAGTATACTACTAGACAGAGTATTGACTTTCAAGAGCCGTAAATATCAGATGGGTAGGTGGTGATGTGCGCGAGACGTGCAATTTAAGATACGATAAGCAGGCGAAGCACATATCAGTTCTGCTCCCCTGTTCTCCCACACAAAATTCCTCGCCTCACCAGTCAGCTCGAAGAATTCTCGAGAAACAAGCTAGTACAGCAGTTGCAATACCGCAAAGCGGGGAAGACAGCAACAGCACGGCAATAATGCTCAAGATAACCCGCGTGTCGTATCCTGGAGAGAAAAATAGCAAGTCGCGTGTCAGATCACCCGCATGAAGACGACCGGTACAGGTCGCTTTTATCGCCGTGGGCCGCGGGCGCGGGCCCATGCCGGCGGAGTGGGAGTGGAGTGGAGTGGCCTCTGCCGGCTCGCGTCCACGTCCGAGACGGGACGCCCCCCGATCGGGCTTTGGTTGGTAGGTGGTGTGGTGGGCCTCACCGGACAGTGACACCGGGTACGTGCCACTTTGGCCATTGTCCGCTCTTGACCAGATCTCGTACGTCCTGGTACAGTGAGAGATGAAATGGGTGGATGGACGGTTTGATTGATCCGAGCGGCTGATTCAGCCTTCAGGACGCGATGTCCTTCCTTCTCCTCCTCCTCTGTTGCTTCGCGTGCTCGCCATCAGGAGGCTGCGACGCGTACGTGCTCCGTAGACTTGGCGTTTTGCGCCCTTCTTTCTGCTCGGCGGCAATCAAGCACGATCTTTCAACTCCAGCCAAACGGTCTGTTCATCGGTTCAGGAAACTTTATGGTCGATGACCAGCCAACTCAGCTGGTTCATCCATCTGCCCCTGTTTTGTCGCAATTAGAGGATCTCGACCGGGTCGACCCTATTAACTAATATAAATATACAGTCTAACCCCTTTCTATCAGATTGGTCTTTTGGGATAATTGGCTAGTGCATAAATCCTTTATGATAGCAGAGCCAAGAGGTTTTGAGTTCAAGACCCTCCTCACGCAGTATTAAAAAAAGAAAAAAGATTCTGCGACCTACTCCTATCCCACGCTAAGGACTAAAATAACTTAGACGTGAGGCGGAGTGTTAACTAATATAAATATACTGCCTAGCTCCTTTCTATCAGATCAGTCTTGACCCAACCCGTCCGGGAGCGTCCGGCTCGATCCATCCATGCATCTAATTTGCGTGACCACTGGATCGGTCCGGACATGCGCGGGTCGCGGGTATGTCCTCCACGCGCGCTAGTGGCCCATCGGCCAAGGACAGACACAACCACGTCACCGATTCAGACACAACCGCGACACCGATTCAGACGCAAAGGCCGTGGCAGTGATTCAAAGAGGCAGTCTGAACGGCGACATCGAGTAAGACACAACCGCGACAGTCTTCGCCATCAATGACGACGGGACGGGGCGCCGCCTGAGTTACCGCGTCGGCATTGATGGCAAAGACGCGAGAACCTGCGCGCACTCCCACCGGCAGGGGCTACTTAAAGGCATCTCCACGACCATCAGTGCCGCACATCACCCCTCCTCTCGCCATCGCCATCGCCATCGCCAGGGCCACTCAGCAAACTAGCCGCCACAGCCACCCCAACCACCGCCAGCACCGCTCCGCTAGGGATGAAGAACCCGGGGTGGTTTAAGAAGTCGAAGAACGACCACAAAGCTGTTGGATCCGGCTCGAGCGGCCGACGCCGCCAGAGCGGGACGCCATCATTCGTTCGGGGGGTGCTGCCACCGCCACCCCGGGCGCAGGACTTCGTCGACGGCCGAGCCTCGCGTCGGGTGGACGCGGAGCAAGCCCGCGACCGCCGGTACTTCCGCATTGCGAAGTGCGAGCGGTGGTGGAGGGAGGGGAGAGGCCTCGCCCACCATGATGTCTCCCTCCCCACGGGATGTCACCTCAACCAGGACCGGGTGCTGGTGCCGCCCGCCCCGAAGGACGAGAAGGCGCTGGAGGCGGAGATGGCCCGTCGCATCCGGAAGCTCCCGCGGGCCTTCCGGTACAACCGCGCGTACCACAACCCGGTCTTCTCGAGGAAGTTTGTAACATCCCAAAACTTTAATCCAATATATCAAGATCCAAATCACCCAATTTAGGGTTAACAAAACCCTTTTCTCATTTAAATAATTTAAGCATGCATATGTGTGTTGCATTAATATGAATTGTTTTGAATTGCCATGTTTGTTTGTTCTAATGGTTGTAAAATGATTCTAAGATGAATTCCATATCATCTAGATCATTCCCAAGCAAAATCCAAAGAAAAACAAATCAAATAGAATTAATAAAGGCAAATAGTCACTTTTGTCATTTTAATCAACTAGGCCACTTTGGGTGTTCCTAGAACTCAAACTCAAACAGAAACAATTATGGATCTTTGCACCCCTTGCTAGTACAATTAAAGATGTACCAAGGCCCACCTTGTGATCTTACAAAAACATTTAAACCCTAATTTAAAATGGCATTTGAAAATGGAATCAAGTGTATGTACATACATCATACTTTTTCAAAAACCATGCAAATGAATTCCATTTGAAAATCCCCAGCAACCACAGACTACCAAGCAACAGTGAAGATCACTCAAAAATTTCATTCAAAAATTTCAGAGTTGAATTCTTCGGCCATTTTGTCAAACACCTTAGGTGCACGAATCTGGAAAAATCACAAACACTATTTGTGAGCAGGGTTCTGGCCAATTTGGTCTCCCATTTTGCAACCACAGCGCCACCAGTGCACCCCCTACCCTATACCAGCACGACCACTCACTGTGCACACGACCAAATGGTCATGGCCACCCTGGCCGAGCACTTTGAGCACCCCCACCGTCGACAACACGACCCTACCAACTACCAACGCCAGCCTCGCCTACCATGTCTAGCACGTCTCCCGTGCTCCACTCCCCCTCCAGGCCAGCCCCAGCTCAAGGACAGAGAGAGGAGTAGCTACGAACGCCGTGCCCGGGTCGTGTCTGCCATGCCGATGCCACCCCGCAGTTCACGCACTGTCCCCGCTCAACCCGACCTCGCCTCGCTCCCGCCGCTAGCCCACACGATCACCAGTGTCCCAGGAGGCTAACGGACATGCCCATTCCCTCGACCGTTCCCCGTAGCCGCCGGACGCCGCGAAACTCGCCGTCGACCGAGGCAGCGTGCGCGCAACGACGCTCGCTTCTCCCGACCACCTTGCACTGCACGAGCACCTCCGTGACGACCGCCAGGGAACCGCCCACCGTCCTAGCCCCCGAACCATGCATATAGCCCGCTGTGTCGTCGCCCCCCGTCGAGCTCTGCCCATGCCGAGATGCACCCCTCGCCCCGCTATAAAAAGGAAGCCCCCCGGCACCAATTCTTCACACCACCTCCCTCCACTCCACCTCAGAGACCTCCCAGAGCCCCACCGGAGCAAGCCACTGCCCGTAGCACCCCAATTTTGCCGGAGACCGCCGCAGAAGGAGGAGAAGGGCGCCACTGATCCAAGCCATCTTCAGGGACACCCCTGTTACCAGGAGAACCGCCGTCCTCGACTCGTCTAGTTGCCCGCCTCACCGACCCTCGTCGGAGCTCCGGTAAGCCTCCCCAGACCCTCACCGACCGTGCTAGGGTTCCTCCCCGTCGTGCACTGTTCCAGTGAGGACGATGGATGTGAGCCGTTTATCCAGGATCTAATCCTATGGTCCCCATCCTCCCATACCTGTTCGGCAGCCCCTGTCCCACTGATAGGTGGGGCCCTCACTTAAGCCAGCCCGGGCGCTGCACGGAGTGCAGTGGGCTGGCCCATTTATTTCCCACGCAACCCAGTAGATTCAAATAAATCTTTTTCAATTTTGGCTTAAACTCAATTATGCCCTTTAGTTCAAAAATCATTTCAGAGAGTTCTACTTCACCAAAATTAATGATTCCAATTTTGTTGGAAAGATAATGAAAATCTCTATCCAAGCTCGTTGGATTTAAATCAATTAGAGTTATAGATCACCTATAGCAAAAATAGCAAGACAAAGTCCTTTTCACATTCAAACATTTTTCTAAAATCAACCATAATAGCTTTTGAGTTGATTCCAACTCTCAAAAATCACATTTGACTATACCTATCTGAATATGTAATAATATTTAGGTTTGAATGTAGTGACTTTGGACTAGTACCAAAATAATGCCATATAAGAATTTCTAGTCACTTTAAATCATTAAATAGTAATCTTAAACTTTATAAATTGCGATCCAACATTTAAATCACATTTCCATGAATTATAATATGTGGTGATGACATGTGTCCACATGATCCCATATTTTAATTGGAGAATATTAAATCTTAATTAATTTCAATGAGTAGAAATTACTTTTCTCGAATAAAATAAATGAAACTAGTTCTTTAAATCTTGTGATGAATGTGATGATACTAGATCATCAAGTGTGTGCCTTAGTGTGCTAAATAGACTAGTTAAGTATTGTTTGGTGATTGTGTATTCTGTATGTATTTATAGACGATAGTACCGACCAAGTCTACGAGGAGGAGGAGTTCTACCCCGAAGAAGAAGAGGAGAATTTCAACCACTGCACCAACCAAGGCAAGCTATGGTTAGCAAGCTAGAATTATACAAGATGACCTAAGAAAGATGCATTAGGCATGCTTTGGTTATACCCTTTCTTGATTTATACTAATCCCAAGTTTTACTTACAAGCTTTACTTTCTTTTACTTTACCAAAGTTCTTTACTTGTTTATAGATAGCATAAAGAGTATAAAACTTGGCATATCTAGTTAGACTTAGATGTCATTCTATGGCATGAGAACGAGATTAGCATCCCACCTTAGTGAACACTCTTAACTTAGTGATTAGAGCTAAACCAAAAACTTGATCACTCTAGATGGGAATACTTGGTGAAAAGACTTGTGAAAACCTTAGAATGATGAGTCATTCTATTGAGATGTTTTGACCTATGTTGAGAAACACAAATGGTTTATGATGATTATGGAAATGTTGAGGCATGAGCCTTAGCCCTTTATAAAAACTGATGGTTGGGTTCGGATGCGATACCATTCCAATTTTACCGTACAACCACAATACCTGAATTGGGTAAGGCTTAGCTGGAAGTTTATATGCATTAGTATTAGTTCCCTCGTGGGAGAGGTTTGAGCTAAGGCTACCTCTCAATGTTGTCCACATATGCAGTGCCCAGGATGGCAGATGGCCATGGCTGGGAGGCCAAGCTCATAGGAGATGTGCTTATACTAGAGTGTGTAAAGGAAATGTTATGTTTGATTATATGCATACTAAGTATGATGATTCAGGGTTATCCGTGATAGATGTATCGAATTTTGTGGTGAAAGTGTACCACCTCTGCAGAGTGTCAAACTATTTGAATAGTCGCGTCCACGGTTATGGACAATTGGAGTGGCCATACTGTTCTGTTGTCAGATGTTTTCCAAATGACTTATGAAATGAATTGTGACATGACTTGACCACAACAGAGTTGTGACTATGAAAACTAAGTTCCCACTTAGGTGATTTAGAACTTTATTTTATCTTTCGTTGTTTCTGAACTCAGCTTAGGTTTCAAACTTAACTTTACAAATAAACTTAGAACTTAGCATTCCTATTAGAACTACCTTACTTGTTAGTGATAGTTTGCGAGTACTTAAAGAGTACTCATGTCTTTGTCCCTGGCTATTCCCGTGGCCAGACTATGAGGAGGACTATCCGGAAGAAGGACAGCAGGATGGCTATGACAACTAGGATCATCTCCCATCGTCAGCATTGCCTATGACCACTGAAGATGGATCCCACCGCTACGCTATGTATTTCACTACTTGTTTGTACTAAGACTGGATCATGAGATCCTTTATTTTTGTAAGATCTTATTATGGTTTGTAATGGATGATGTACTGTGATCTCGAAGAGCTAGTCGACTCTGCCATTCAGATGGAAGGGAATATCAATCAAGCGAACGAAAACCGCAAACGTCGGATGATGCACCAAGCTGGATCCAACAGTCACCAGAAGTATCGCCCCAACCCGTCTACCAGATATGCCCCGCGGAACAATCGACCCCCAATGTCTCGCCCAAGCTACCCCATCCATAGCGGAGGAAATGTGAAGTCCAGAGGAAACAACAACAACCACCCGGACAACTCCAGCAATTTCAACCGTGCACCGCCCAAGTCCCACAACAACAACAACACTGCACCGAGAACTGGAAGCAATGTTGTGCCCGTGGCAGCAAAAGACAAGTCTCAGATTACTTGTTTCGAGTGTGGAGTGAAGGGTCACTAATACAATGAGTATCCCAAGAAGATTGCCACCACTGCCAATGTGAATGCCCCAGCTCAACTGCAGCGTCATGTTCAGCCCAGAAGAAGATTTGCCCTAGGGAACCCTCACAACCGCAACGACCGTCTCTTCCACATGAACACCGAAGAAGCCCAAGAAGCGCCAGATGTCGTGCTGGGTATGTTTTTTGTCAACTCAGTTTTAGCAAGAGTGTTGTTTGATTCTAGAGCATCGCACTCATTTGTCACCGAAGAATTTGCATGCACTAGTAAGATTCACCCAACCAACTTGAAGCATGTCATGATAGTTCAAATACCCGGTTCAACCACAAAATCTAGAAAAATTTGCAAGGCTATGCCTATCAGAATACATGGGATAGATTTTTATGCCAATCTAATAGTACTTGGAACCAAAGGTTTGGAAGTAGTACTAGGAATGGATTGGATGTCGAAGCATAAAGGATTGATAGACTTTGCCAAGAAAGCCATCACCATGACTAGTAGCTCTGGAGTATTAGTAGAGCATATATCTAAAACCTTGCCCCGTCAATTCAAGTGCAACAAGAGTCTAGCCCTACCCACCATAGACTAAGTCAGAGTAGTCTGTGAATACCCCGAAGTATTCCCAGATGAATTGCCTGGTATGCCCCCGGATCGGGATATTGAGTTCATTATTGAACTGATCCCCGGAACCAGACCCATAGCTCAGACACCCTATAGCATGAACCCCTCAGAGTTGGTGGAGCTGAAGAAGCAGCTGGATGCTATGTTGGCAACAAGCTTGATTCAACCAAGCGCATCGCCATGGAGATCGCCCGTGTTGTTTGTCGACAAGAAGGATGGAGGAAACCATTTGTGCATAGATTACATGAAGCTAAATGATGTCACAATCAAAAACAAGTACCCTTTGCCCAAGATAGAGGATCTATTTGATTAGTTGACTGGTGCTAGTGTGTTCTCTAAGATTGATCTTAGGACTGGTTATCACCAACTTAAGATTCATGCAACGGATATTCCAAAGACCGCCTTTACCACCAGATATGGATTACATGAGTATACGGTCATGTCTTTTGGATTAACCAATGCCCCTGCTTATTTCATGAATCTCATGAATAAGATCTTTATGAACTTTCTGGATAAGTATGTTGTTGTGTTTATCGATGATATTCTTATCTACTCCAAGTCGGAAGAAGACCCTGAGCTACATCTGAGAACCATCCTTGAAACCCTCAGAGAACATCAGTTGTATGCCAAGTTTAGCAAATGTGAGTTCTAGTTGAAGGAAGTAGGATTCCTTGGACATATTGTGTCGGCAGGAGGAGTCGCTATTGATCCTGCCAAGATCAAAGATGTTGAAGAATGGAAAGCCCCAACCACTCAAACCCAAGTCCGCGCATTTCTCAGATTAGCAGGATATTACCGCAAGTTCGTTGAAGGATTTTCGAGCATCGCAAGACCAATGACCCAATTGTTGAAGAAGGACAAGAAGTTTGAATGGACCGACAAATGTGAAGCAAGTTTCCAAGAGCTCAAGAAGAGACTGATTTCAGCCCCAATATTGATTATGCCAGATATCAAGAAGCCGTTTGATGTGTATTGTGATGCATCCAAGATTGGTCTTGGATGTGTATTGATGCAAGAAGGCAAAGTTATCGCATATCTGTCTCGACAACTGAAGCAGCATGAGCAGAACTATCCTACCCATGATCTTGAGTTAGCAGCGGTAGTTTTAGCCTTGAAGACATGGCGCCATTACCTTATGGGTAATCGCTGTGAGATTTACTCAGATCACGAGAGATTGAAGTATATCTTCACCCAGAAGGAGCTGAATATGAGGCAAAGGAGATGGATAGAGTTAATCAAGGATTATGACCTTGACATTCACTATCACCCTGGCAAAGCCAATGTGGTAGTGGATGCTCTTAGCAGATTGCCGTGTAGGTTAAACACCATGATCAAGGAGAAGCAACCAAGTTTGCATGATGAGCTGGAGCAGTTTAGAACTGAGCTAGTTAGCAAAGGATTTTTAGCTAGCATTGAACTTCAACCCACTTTGATTAGCCAAATCAAGGAATCCTAGAAGGGAAATGCAAGTATCGACGGAATCAAGCGTCGTATTGGTACAGGAAAGGTACCTGGATTCACCGAAGACGAAGAAGGAGTTCTGTGGTAAAAAGGACATATTTGTGTGCCAGCAGATTTGGAGCTGAAGCAAGTTATCATGCAAGAAGCTCATGATACTCTTTATTCTATCCACTCCGATGGAACGAAGATGTATCAGGATTTGAAGGAGCAATTTTTGTGGCACAAGATGAAGAGAGAAATCGGAAGCTACATCGCCAAGTGTGATATCTGTCAGAGAGTCAAAGCAGAACATCAGAGATCCGCATGACTGTTGCAACCATTGTAGATTCCGGAATGGAAATGGGGTTCCGTCGGAATGGACTTTATCACCGGTTTGCCTACTTCTAGTAGGGGAAATGACTCAATCTGGGTCGTAGTTGATAGACTGTCCAAGGTAGCCCATTTTATACTTGTCAAGAGAACCTACCAGAGTTCAAAGCTAGAAGAACTATACATTGCCAGAAAGCATGGAACCCCCAAGACCATAGTATCGGATCGAGGAACCCAATTTACCTCGAGTTTTTGGCAGAAAGTCCATGAAGGATTTGGAACCAAGTTGAATTTCAGCACCGCTTATCACCCGCAAACTGATGGATAGACAAAGAGAGTCAACCAAATCTTAGAAGATATGTTGAGAGCTTGTGTGTTAGAGTATGAATCAAAATGGGAAGATTGCCTGCCTTCCGCAGAATTCTCATACAACAACAGTTATCAAGCCAGTTTTCAAATGGCCCCATTTGAGTTCTTATATGGAAGAAAGTGTCAGATTTTTGAACCCGACATCCTATGAGAAGCCGAAGAGAAGGTTCACAAAGTCCGTGAGCACCTCAAGACCGCCGAATACATGCAAAAGAGTTATGCTGATAAGAGAAGGAGAGACCTGACTTTCAATGTTGGAGATTTTGTGTATCTCAAGGTTTCGCCATTGAAGGGAACACAACGTTTTAGTCTAAAAGGAAAGTTAGGCCCCAGATATATCGGAACCTTCAAGATTCAGAATCGCCGAGGAGAAGTATCGTATCAACTGGAACTGCCTGAGGAGATGTCTGCCATCCACAATGTGTTCAACTGGAAATTTGACGTATTGTGAAGCGCCTATCCGTATCTTGGAGGAAGCTTACAGAGCCACCAGGACCCGGAGTATCAAGTTTCTCAAGATCCAATGGAGCAACTACACCGAAGAAGAAGCCACTTGGGAGCGAGAAGATTACATTAGAACTGAGTTCCCAGATCTCTTTAGTTCCTAGTTTTCTTTCTTAAATCTCGGGACGAGATTTTGTTTAAGGGGGGAAGGTTTGTAACATCCCAAAACTCTAATCCAATATATCAAGATCCAAATCACCCAATTTAGGGTTAACAAAAACTTTTTCTCATTTAAATAATTTAAGCATGCATATGTGTGTTGCATTAATATGAATTATCTTGAATTGTCATGTTTGTTTGTTTGTTATAATGGTTGTAAAATGATTCTAAGATGAATTCCACATCATCTAGATCATTCCCAAGCAAAATCCAACGAAAAAGAAATCAAATAGAATTAATAAAGGCAAATGGTCACTTTTGCCATTTTAATCAACTAGGCCACTTTGGGTGTTCCTAGAAGTCAAACTCAAACAGAAACAATTATGGATCTTTGCACCCCTTGCTAGTACAAGCAAAGATGTACCAAGGCCCACCTTGTGATCTTACAAAAAAATTAAACCCTAATTTAAAATGGCATTTGAAAATGGAATCAAGTGTATGTACCTAGATCACACGTTTTCAAAAACCATGCAAATGAATTCCATTTGAAAATCCTCAGCAACCACAGGCTACCAAGCAACAGTGAAGATCACTCAAAAAATTTCATTCAAAAATTTCAAAGTTGAATTCTTTCGGCCATTTTGTCAAACACCTTAGGTGCATGAATCTAGAAAAATCACAAACACTGTTGTGAGCAGGGTTCTAGCCAATTTGGTCTCCCATTTTGCAACCACATCGCCCCAGTGCACCCCCTACCCTGTACCAGCACGGCCACTCACTGTGCACACGACTAAATGGTCATGGCCACCCTATCCGTGCACCTTGAGCACCCCCACCATCGACAGCACGACCCTAGCACCGCCAGCCTCGCCTACCATGTCTAGCACGTCGTCCGTGCTCCACTCCCCCTCCAGGCCAGCCCCACCTCAAGGACAGAGAGAGGAGGAGCCAGGAACGCCGTGCCCGGGCCGTGTCCGCCATGCCGACGCCGCCCCACAGTTCACACATTGTCCCCGTTCAACCCGACCTCGCCTCGCTCCCGCTGCCAGCCCACACGATCACTTGTGTCCCAGGAGGCTAACGGGCATGCCCATTCCCTCGACCGTGCCCCATAGCCGCCGGACGCCGTGAAACTCGCCGTCGACCGAGGCAGCCTGCGCGCAGCGACGCTCGTTTCTCCCGACCACCTTGCACTACACGAGCACCTCCGTGATGACTGCCAGGGAACCGCCCACCGTCCTAGCCCCCGAACCATGCCTATAGCCCGCTGTGTCGTCGCCCCCATCGAGCTCTGCCCATGCCGATATGCACCCCTTGCCCCACTATAAAAAGGAAGCCCCCTGGCACCAATTCTTCACACCACCTCCCTCCACTCCACCTCAGAGACCTCCCAGAGCCCCACCGGAGCAAGCCACTGCCCGTAGCACCCCAATTTCGCCGGAGACCGCTGTGGAAGGAGGAGAAGGGTGCCACAGATCCAAGCCATCTCTAGGGACGCTGCCAGTACCAGGAGAACCGTCGTCCTGGACTCGTCCAGTTGCCCGACTCACCGACCTTCACCGGAGCTCCGGTAAGCCTCCCCAGACCCTCACCGACCTTGCTAGGCTTCCTCCCTGTCGTGCACTGTTCTAGTGAGGACGATGGATGTGAGCCGTTGATCCAGGATCTAATCCTACGGTCCCCATCCTCCCATACTTGTTCGGCTGCCCCTGTCCCACTGACAGGTGGGGCCCTCACTTAAGCTAGCCCGGGCACAGTGGACTGGCCCGTTTGTTTCCCGCGCAACCTAGTAGATTCAAATAAATCTTTTTCAATTTTGGCTTAAACTCAATTTTGTTCTTTAGTTCAAAAATCATTTCAAAGAGTTGTTCTTCACCAAAATTAATGATTCCAATTTTGTTGGAAAGATAATGAAAATCTCTATCCAAGCCCGTTGGATTTAAGTCAATTAGAGTTATAGATCAGTTATAGAAAAAATAACAAGACAAAGGCTTTTTCACATTCAAACATTTTTCTAAAATCAACCATAATAGCTTTTTAGTTGATTCCAACTCTCAAAAATCACATTTGACTATACCTATCTGAATATGTAATAATATTTAGGTTTGCATGCAGTGACTTTGGACTAGTACCAAAATAATGCTATATAAGCATTTCTAGTCACTTTAAATCATTAAATATTAATCTTAAACTTTATAAATTGTGATCCAACATTTAAATCACATTCCCATGTATTAGAATATGTGGTGATGACATGTGTCCACATGATCCCATATTTTAATTGGAGAATATTAAATCTTAATTAATTTCAATGAGTAGAAATTACTTTTCTCAAATAAAATAATTGAAACTAGTTCTTTAAATCTTGTGATGAATGTGATGATACTAGATCATCAAGTGTGTGCCTTAGTGTGCTAAATAGACTAGTTAAGTATTGTTTGGTGATTGTGTATTCCGTATGTATTTATAGACGATAGTACCGACCAAGTCTACGAGGAGGAGGAGTTCTACCCCGAAGAAGAAGAGGAGAATTTCAACCACTTCACCAACCAAGGCAAGCTATGGTTAGCAAGCTAGAATTATACAAGATGACCTAAGCATGATGCATTAGGCATGCTTTAGTTATACCCTTTCTTGATTTATACCATTCCCAAGTTTTACTTACAAGCTTTACTTTCTTTTACTTTACCAAAGTTCTTTACTTGTTTATAGATAGCATAACGAGTATAAAACTTGGCCTATCTAGTTAGACTTAGATGTCATCCATGGCATGAGACTGAGATTAGCATCCCACCTTAGTGAACACTCTTAACTTAGTGATTAGAGCTAAACCAAAAACTTGATCACTCTAGATGGGAATACTTGGTGAAAATGACTTGTGAAAACCTTGGAATGATGAGTTATTCTATTGAGATGTTTTGACATGTGTTGAGAAACACAAATGGTTTATGGTGATTATGAAAACGTTGAGGCATGAGCCTTAGCCCTTTATAAAAACTGATGGTTGGGTTCGGATGCGATACCATTCCAATTTTACCGTACAACCACAATAGCTGAATTGGGTAAGGCTTAGCCAGAAGTTTATATGCATTAGTATTAGTTCCCTCGCGGGAGAGGTTTGAGCTAAGGCTAACTCTCAATGTTGTCCACCTATGTAGTGCCCAGGAAGGCAGATGGCCATGGCTGGGAGGCCAAGCTCATAGGAGAGGTGCTTATACTAGAGTGTGTAAAGGAAAGGTTATGTTTGATTATCTGCATACTAAGTATGATGATTCAGGGTTATCCCTGATAGATGTATCAATTTTTTTGGTGAAAGTGTACCACCTCTGCAGAGTGTCAAACTATTCGAATAGCCGCATCCATGGTTATGGACAGTTGGAGTGGCCATACTGTTCCATTGTGAGATGTTTTCCAAATGACTTATGAAATGAAATGTGACATGACTTGACCACAACAGAGTTGTGACTATGAAAACTAAGTTCCCACTTAGGTGATTTATAACTTTATTTTATCTTTCAATGTTTCTGAACTCAGCTTAGGTTTCAAACTTAACTTTACAAATAAACTTAGAACTTAGCATTCCTATTAGAACTACCTTACTTGTTAGTGATAGTTTGCGAGTACTTATAGAGTACTCATGGCTTTGTTTCTGGCTATTCCGGTGCCAGACTATGAGGAGGACTATCTGAAAGAAGGACAGCAGGACGGCTACGACAACTAGGATCATCTCCCATCGTCAGCATAGCCTGTGACCATTGAAGATGGATCCCACCGCTACCCTATGTATTCCGTTACTTGTTTGTACTAAGACTAGATCATGAGATCCTTTATTTGTGTAAGACCTTATTATGGTTTGTAATGGATGATGTACTGTGATATCCAATCTGTTATGTCTCGCAAAAATGGTAATCCTAGGATTGCGATGTATGGCATAACAGGCATCTAGGATTAAAAATCTGGGTGTTGACAAAGTTCCTCAACTAGGAGCACACGACGCACCACCTCAGCACCTACCAAGGCGAGTTCAATCCGTTGGCCCCCGTGACCTCCCCGCCATCGAGGCCGCCTTCGACGGTGTCGTCAACCACTCTGATACCGACCTCGGGGACAGCGACAACAACGACATCGTCGTCAAGGAGGAGGAGGACGAGGCGGAGGGGTCATCCTCTGCATCCGCCACCATGCACCTGCCCTAGAGTACCGGGCGGTCCTGGCGCGAGCTACGGCGAGGATGCCATCCTCGAGCAGGCTATCACGACCAGCACGAGGGAGGAGGAGGTCATGTGGGCCAGCTACCAAGAGGTCGTCCAACTCATCGGCTTGGTGGTGCAGGTGAATGCCGGGCAGCCGCTTCCACCGCCACTAGCCCTGCCGCAGCCGCTACGGGGGTGGGCTGCTCCGCCCGCGTCGGAGTGGTCTGCCCCACTATTGACCCACAAGTATAGGGGGTGTATCGCAGTATATTCGAGGGATGTGAAACCCAATTTATTGATTCGACACAAGGGGAGCCAAGAATATTTATAAGCCTTAACAACTGAGTTGTCAATTAGCTGCACCTGGAAACAATCTTGCTCACATTAGTTTATCAGTAGCAATAGTTTTGTAGTAGGAATAGAAAAGTAGCAACAGCAGTAAAGTAAAGACAGCAGTAAGAATAGCAGTAAATAGTAGGATTCGAGTGCGGTAGGCATAGGGATGGATGGACAGGCGTTGCATGGACAAGAAAATTCTCATAGCAATCAGAACCTAGGGCAATTGCAGATAAATAAGATAAAGCATCCAAGTACTTGATAATCCTAGGCATGTGTTCCATATATAATCATACATGCTCGCAATGAGAACTTGCACAACATCTTTTGTCCTGCCAGCCCATTTGCAGCGGGGCCTCAATGGAACTACTGGCAATTAAGGTGCTCCTTTTAATAGAGCACCGGAGCAAAGCATTAACACTCTGTCAACACATGTAATCCTCACATCAAAGCCATTCCCTCCGGTTATCCCGATTTCTATCACTTCGGAGCCATCAGTTCCGGACAACAACGTGTGTATACAACTTGTAGATAAGACCATAAACAATACTATCATAATGAATCAATAACATGTTCAGATCTGAGATCATGGCACTCGGGCCCTAGTGACAAGCATTAAGCATAACAAGTCGCAACAAAGTCATAAAGCACTAATAAAAGATACTAGGCACCATGCCCTAACAATCTGATGCCATTACATGAACGATCTCATCCAATCCCTACCATCCCCATAGCCTACAACGAGGGATTACTCACTCATAGATGGGGGAAACATGGATGGTAGATGGAGAAGCGATGGTGATGATGATGGCAATGATCTTCTCCAATTCCCCGTCCCGGCAAGGTGCTAGAACAGAGTTTCCGGTGCTGTTTCATGGAATTTGGTGGTGGCGGCGGAGCAGAACTCCTTCTTGAAAAACGTCGAACCCCCCCGGAGTTTTTAGGTCAAAAGGCTTCTTATAGGCGAAGAGGGAGACCGAGGGGCAGCCTGCATGTCATGGTGGTGTCACGGCAGATGCCATGGATAGGCTAAAGGTGGGGACTAATACACGCTAGGGGAATCTAGGGAGGGATAGTGAAGTGATTCTCCACACAGTTGTTTGTATTGCTTTGCTTCCAAGATTACAAGTGCTCCTAGAGCTGTATTGGCAAGAGGAGGAAGAAGGAGCTCTCTTACTCTCACCCACAGACCACACCTAAAACCCTAGCCAAATCAGAATAGCGGAACCCCTTCTACTGAAACCCTAGCCCCCCTTTTATAGAGGGAGCTCGGTCTCTGCCTAGGGCATACGTGGAGGCATATTCCTAAGAATATGCCTCCTCCCAAAGTAGTAAGCCGACCGGGGTGCTTTTCCCCCGCGTCACACATGCAGAGGCTACGTGAGCCTCTGCGGCGCCCGCGTCAGCCGACATGGGCGTCGTCACCCTTGTCGGCCACGCCCCGGTGGTCCTGCCCTTGCTTGCTTCGCTCAGGTAGTGCGTACCGGGGCTTCTTTTGACCAGCGAGATTCCTTCCTTCTCCTAGAAGCTAGACATGACCCGGATCATAGTTGATCCGGCCACACCTGTTCCTGCATACAAGTAAAATAGGCACTTCCGACTTACTGCTTAAGTCAGTTGAGACTTAGTTAGGCGAACGCCCCTGGTCCGGGTTACCCCGTGATTCGGCCTGCCTTGAGGTGACCCGGCCAGCATCCACTTTTGCCTTGCCGAACCTCGGCTAACTCGGCCTTTATACCCCGGCGTGACCCTACCCGGGGGTATCCCCGCAACATTAGTCCCCGAAGCTGGTGCGGTCTTAGCTTCCTTGGCCGCTAAGGCCACATCAGGTTCAATCTCGAGCTTCAGTCGTTATTGCCGAGTTACCTCTTTACCTCGGTTTATATGGATTTGCGTTCCCTTTGCACATCCCAAGTTTTCACTTGCCGGCCGGGTTACCACTTTAATTCGGACCTCATGGTTTTACTTCCCTCTGCACATTCCAAGTTTTCACTTGCTGGCCGGGTTACCACGGTTCTATCCGGGTCTTGTTTCCTTCTCTCGTACGTCAACCCATGTGGAGGGTAATCATTATGTCGTCTTATTTTAAGGGCCAGCACAGTAACCGCTGCAGTAATTGTCAGTTATCACTGTGCGTGGGTCACGTCACGCCTGCCTCCTCGTTTACCGCATCACAACATCACGTCATGGGATCATCTCCGCTCTGTTGCCTTTCGTGTGGCTCCCTGCTGATTGGTCATGGTGGGCTATACACGGCCACACCATGTGGCTCATTCGCAGGACGCGATCCCACTCACCCCTTGAGGGAGTGGTTAAATAGGGGAGGGGCGCACCCCTTAGGAGTTTTCCCCTTCCGTGCCCCTCTGCCCCTTGCTCTTCTTCTTCGTCTTCCTCACGACCACACCGCCGCCAGTGCTCCAAGTAGCAGCGCCGCCGCCGCACTGCTTCCCCGTTCCTCTACGTCTTCGCCACCGCTACGCGCCTCCTCCACCACGGGTCGCTGCCAATCTAGGCCTCTGCCCCCCGCTGCCGCTAGCGCCAGCGAGGGCCGCGAATACCAGATGACGGAGGAGGAGCTCGTCGTCGCCGAGCAAGAAATGGAGGACGCTGCGGCGGCGGACCGTGGTGCGTGGGCCGGGTCTTGGGTCTACCAAGATGACCTGGACTGGCTCTACCAGACCAGACGCATCCCCGCCGACGTCGCCGCTCGCCTCGCCTCCTCCGAATTGGCCCCCTCACCCAATTTGGGTGAGTACGTCGTGTTCTTGTCCCACTTCCAATGGGGGTTCGGTTTGCTGGTGAGCGACCTTTTCCGGGATTGGCTTAGTACCTGCGAACTCCAGCCGCACCACCTTCCTGCCAATGCCATTACCTCTCTTTCCGCTTTTGCCTCTATGATCGAAGGCTATGCCAGACTTTGGCCCACGAAGGAGCTATGGATCCGGTTTTTCGGCCTTCGTCGTAATGTCATTCCGAACATTCAACTTGATCCGGAGGACAAACAACTTACTCAGTTCGGAGCCGCGTCCATCTCACCCCGGAGGCTTTCCGTTTTCCCCCGGGTCACCGGGCTAGACTCCTGCAAAGGGTGGGCCCGGACTTTCTTCTATGTCCGGAATACGGGCACTGAAGACTTGATCCGGCTGCTTCCCTATACTCCGGGTCCACCTAACCCGGAGTTGTGGGATGTCGTCCCCAAGAAGCCCACGGCCTTGGCCAACCAGGTCAACAAGAGGTTTGCGGAGCTGAAGAAGCTCGGGTTGCGCAACGAGGATGCTATGATCACGTTCATGCGCAACCGAATTTACCCTCTCCAGAAGCGCACCCACAAGGTGTGCCACATGAGCTTCGACCACGACCCCAACCGGACCTCATCCTTTGAGCTGAGCAACACGGAGATATATCGCCGGGTTAAGGCTCTATTCACCACCCACAAGGACTTCTCCTCTGAGTGGACTTGGGGAATTGAGCATTATTGCCGCGATAGGCTTCCCCCCGCGGTAAGCTTCATGTTGCAAACTTACCCGGACTAGTTACATGTCGGTTATTGTTGCATTTTTGACCCCTTTGTTCATTCTTTTCCTCAGCTATTTCTTCAGCAGACCCTTGAGGACAGCACCGATCCGACCCTTAAGTGGGCGCCGGACCGGGTGACTCCGGATGAGGAAGAGCCGGACCAGGAGATGTTCCTCCCGATGACCGACGCTACAAAGCGACCCACCGGTAAATTCTCTTCTATTAGAGATTGGCCCGATGATGAAGATGACTCGGATGTCGAGGTGATTGAACCTGTTGAGGCTGTCCCCCTTTCTTTTTCTTTTCCGGCATCAGTTAATCCCAGTGGGCACATCCACGAGGACCCTCCCCTTGCTACGGGCGAACCTGTTCCGGTAGCACCGAAGAAGAAGCGCGGGGCTGCTCCAAGTTCCTCCTCCGAACCTTCTCAGCCCGCTAAAAGGCGAAAGAAGTCCGGGGACAAGACTTCCTCCAAGCCAGCAGGCAAGGCCCCAGCACGAAGGGCTCGGAAACCCAAGGAGGCCCAAACCTCAGTAACTTGCTCTTCCTTGCATTGTTGTAATTTCTCTTTTGACATTATTCTCTTTTGCAGGGCTCCGGTGGAGGTCCCTCAGAGTGGATCTAGCATCTCTTCACCGCTCCGACCTAGCCCTTCTCCCCCTCGTGACGACGAGTCACGTCCGCTGAGCCCTATTCCAGAGGGTTCTGCGGCTGCTCCGGGTTCTGCTCCACCTCGTCAAGAGGAGGGTAACCTTGGAGCGGGGAGACCGGTCCAGCCGAGGCGATGACATCCACCACTTCGGCTTTGCCGCAACCAGCAACCACTGAAACTACCTCGGCTCTAGCACCAGCTCCAGTACCAGCAACCAAACCAGCACCAATACCAACTCCGGCATCAGCACCGACTCCGGCTGCAAAAACATCAGTAGCGGCACCAAGTCCAGCAACAAGAGCACCAGCACCGAGCTCCTCTGCCTTGTCCGAGTCTTCTCAACCTCGGCGAGGAACTACGCCGGCAGCTCCTAAGGGGAAATCCGCTGCGACTACTTCCTCTTCCCAGCAAGCCAAGGGCAAAAAGGCTCCGGACGCTACCAAGCTAGCATTCGTCGAGGCTGGGCAGCGTACCCTCGCATCAATGCTTCCCAAGAAAGCTCCAGCAGTGAAGGACGCCCCTGCCGAGCCAACTGATGCACAACATATGGTTCTGCACATCAGCCCAGCCCTTGCCTTGGTTGAGAGGAAAGAAGCGCACGCGAAGGGCTTGGTGGTGCCCCATATGCCCACTGGTGAGCGGTACCCTCCGAGCTTGATTGAATTTGTCATGAATTGGAACAAGGCGGAGTTCATCCACAACGACGATCTTCCGGAGAAGTTCGGCCCCGCTGAATTTTCCGCCCAAATGAACACAGCCGCTAAGGCGATCAACCTTGCGGGGCGGATGATGGAGGTGCGTCGCTTCCCCTTTACATGCTGTAGATAATAACCATTAGTCCCCGAGCCTCCGGGGGAGTAATTTGTTACTCGGTCGGATGCTCTTTAGAAAACTAACGTAGCTCCATGAGAACTTTGAATATGCACACACCTAGATCCGGGTTAAGTTTAACTTGGCCCGGATCTTTGTACACTTCGAAAATGCACACACCTAGAGCCGGGTTAAGTTCTACTTGGCCCGGATTTTTTGTACACTTCGAACATGCACACACCTAGAGCCGGGTTAAGTTCCACTTGGCCCAGATTTTTTGTACACTTCGACCATGCACACACCTAGAACCGGGTTAAGTTCCACTTGGCCCAGATTTTTTGTACACTTCGAACATGCACACACCTATAGCCGGGTTAAGTTCCACTTGGCCTGGATTTTTTGTACACTTCGAACATGCACACACCTAGAGCCGGGTTAAGTTCCACTTGGCCCGGATTTTAGTACACTTCGAATATGTACCAAGCTGATTTATGTTTCTGTATCCCTTTCAGGTGACCACCAATCGCCGGAGTGCTGAATTCCAACGTTTGCTAGATACCCACAAGATGATACGCGCAAAGGAGGCTGCACTTATCGTGGAATACGAGAAAAGGGGTAAATTTCTTCCTTAGCGCTTCTTCGTTTTTCTTCATCTCCCTCTACCGAACTAATCTCATCATTCAGTTTCCGCAGCTGGGGTGGAGGCTGAGAACACGATTGTGCGGAAGAATCTGGAGCAGATCAAGGGTAAGTCATTTTTGTCCAACCTTGCAGTGCTTTCCATTTGCTTCTCTCCTTGGCTCGGCAAACATTCATACCTCGGCTCTGCCGGGTCAACACACTATTTCAGCATCGCTTGAAGATAGTGTGCATGTGCCTGATATGATGCTGCATTTTCTCGAACAAGCAGGGCAACACCAAGCCGAGCTTAAGAAGAAAGATGATGAGCTCGCCCTCCTCCGGACCAAGGACGATGAGATTGCCAGGCTCAAGGCTGAGATGGAGAAGATGAAGGCCCAACACCAATCCAAGCTCAAAAGGGTTGGCCAGGATTACACAGAAGAGCGCGAGCGCCTCAATCTCCAGATCGCCAAGGACCAGGATCTACTCAAGGAGTCCGACATCCAGCTTGGGTCGACGAATGCTGAGCTTGAGCAGCTTCGGAAGAGACGTGGTGACTGCACCAGGGAGTTGACCCGGATCCTCAGCCATATATCACGTAAGTTCCTTTCCCTTATCCGACCTACCTCTCCGGGTTACTTCATATGTCTTTTCTTTATCTTCTTCCTTTGTCTTGTTTCCAGGAAAATTTCCTGAGGGCACTGCTATTGCAAGCGCAGCAGTTGCAAACTTCTGCCGAGAAAGGGGTACTCCTGCCGCTCCTGGTGGTGAAGAGATTCCTTATGACCTGGAGGACCTGTTGGTTAGCTTGTCATCTCGCGTGGAGCTCATCAAAAATTATGGCAAGGACATCCTCGACGTTGCAGTTCGCATCTTCAACACGTTCTGGCCCGACGAAGATACTCCGGAGACCACCGCAATTCTCGTTGAGAAGCTAATGGAAACCAAGACTCAGCTCGACCTCTGGAGAGAGTCCGCTGGGCGTGCCACAGCTGATACCATTCTCCACCACATACTCACGTGGTATGAGAAAATTGATCTCAACCTCCTGACACGCCTGCGCACAGGATCCAAATGGACCAATGACCCGGAGTGGGTGGCTCGGCGCCAGGCTTGCGCCCATAGCCTCATCGAATATGCTCCCATTCATGAATGGGTTGAGGGGCTGAGCTTCCTAGAAGCTGCTGAGGACGAAGAGGCTGAGAATGATGAAGATGGCTCGGACGGTGATGGAGAAGATGACGCCTCGGATATTGAAGATGGCGAAGATGATGCCGAACTTCCTCCTCCTGCCGCTCCTTGAGCCAAAAAACTTGAAAATTTATCAGATCCCCGGAATGCCGGGTGGAGTTGTATTCCATATACATGTGATGTTTTGCTACTAAGTTCTTATGCCAGATTAACTTGGGCGTAGTCCCCGAGTTTCTTTTTCTTGTTCGTCCAATCTTTTGGCTCGGTTCGTGTCTACCTTGATTCGGTTTTACAACTTATGAATCCAAGCTTCAAAAATTGTCTTAACAATACTGGGAAACTTTTAGACTTAGCTTAAAAATAAACCCGCATAATAACTTGAAAATAAATACAAGGTTAGTCCGAAAAACAAACGTCGGCTCGAATAAATTCTTTTCCTTAGTCCTTTTTCATGTGCTACGCAATTCCAAACTTGTTCTCTTGCTTGCCATGAAGCCAATTCTTGTTGGACAGCAGCAAGTCGAAGAGTTGGGTTCTTGGTGCTCACACATTACTAATCCGAGTTAAGTAGACCAACTTATTCCAGCTAACGCACAAAAGACAACAAATATTATTAAGGTAGTCCCCGAGTTACAGCTCGAGGTGCCAACATTTCATTGATAAGCTCATTGTCGACCTACATACCGACATATGAGAAGACTCGGATACATACACTTCTTAGCTAAGTGTAGAAAGGACGAAGTAGAGCTATATTCCATGGTCGCTTAGATTCCTCACCGGACCTGTCCGCCTTGTTCTTTTCCCGTGGCTTTGCGTCTATAAGATAATAAGAATCATTGTGCAATGCCTTGCTCACGATGAACGGCCCTTCCCATGGGAGGGATAATTTATGCATGCCAGCAGTATGTTGTACCAACCGGAGCACCAGATCGCCTTCCCGAAAGACTCGGGGGCTTACTTTCCGGCTATGATAGCGCCAGAGATTTTGCTGATATATGGCGGATCCAGACAATGCCAGTTCTCTCGCTTCTTCTAGCATATCAACATCATTTTGCCGGGCTTCTTGCACTTCGGCTTCTGTGTATTGGGTGACCCTAGGCGAATCATGCTCAATGTCGGCTGGTAATACAGCTTCTGCCCCATATACTAGAAAAAATGGCGTATAGCCTGTTGATCGATTCGGAGTTGTTCTTAAACTCCATAGTACCGCTGGTAGTTCTTCTATCCAGCACCCCGCTGATCTTTGCAGCGGCTCAATGAGCCGGGGTTTTATCCCGGATAATACTAATCCGTTGGATCTTTCCACTTGTCCGTTCGATGCGGGGTGGGCTACCGAGGCTACATCCAGCCGGATCTTCTTATCCCGGCAAAAACGCGCAAATGCTCCTTCCGCAAAATTTGTGCCATTATGAGTTATGATACTATGAGGATAGCCGTACCTCAAGATGATATCTTTGAGAAACGTCACGGCCATAGCTCCATCACATTTTCTTATAGGCTTTACTTCAATCCACTTCGTAAACTTGTCCACCATTACCAGAATGTGAGTCATATTTCCCCTTGCTAGTTTGAACGGGCCAACCATATCCAAGCACCATACGGCAAATGGCCAAGTAATTGGTATGGTCTTGAGTTCCGACATTGGCATATGTGTCTTGGTAGCGTACCTCTGGCAACCATTACACTTTCTCACCAGATCTTCCGCTTGCTCTAAGGCACTTGGCCAGTAGAATCCATGCCGGAAAGCTTTTGCTACCAAGGCTTAGGATGAGGCATGATGCCCGCATTCCCCCTGATGTATATCTCGGATGATTTCAAGCCCTTCTTCCGGGTTAACACATCGCTGGAGGACATTGGTCACACTTCTTTTGTATAATTCGGAATTGATGATCGTGTAAGCCTTTGCCCTCCTCTGTGTTTGCCTAGACAACACTTCCTCAGTGGGTAACGTCCCATCTTTCAGGAATTGAAATATAGGTAGTGCCCAAGCCGGTATTGTTCGCACAGGGAACACATCCTCATCAATCTCCATCTAATCCACCGGCATAACTTCAACCGGATCATGCTGAGCAGTCCCCGGGTTTACCGAAGTAGTCCTTGGGTTTGCCGAGGCAGTCCCCGGGTTTCGCGCACCACTTCCCATGTCAATGTCCATGGGCACAGCTCCGGCTTCCGTGTCCTCCGGGACATAGATTGAGTCGGTTTCTGGGGAGGGCCTGATGGATGGTTTCCTGAGGTGCTCTAATGCTACACCCGGTGGAATTGCTTGTCGGGTTGACCCGAGCTTCGACAGCATGTCGGCAGCCTCATTTTCCACCCGGGGTACATGGTGAAATTCGCATCCCTCAAAGTAACCAGATATCTTCTGCACATGAAATCTGTACAGTGCCATGTTTGGATCCAGGGCGTCCCACACTCCCGACACTTGCTGCACCACCAAATCCGAGTCACCAAAGCATACGATCCGACGTATCCCAATTTCTTTTGCCACCTTGAGCCCGTGCACAAGTGCTTCATACTCAGCGACATTGTTTGATGCCGCGAAATTGTTCTGCAGCACGTATTTGAGCTGGTCCTTCTTTGGCGAGGTAAGTACAACTTCGGCACCTAGCCCGGTTTTGGTTTTTGATCCGTCAAAGTGCATTCGCCAATAGCTCGGATCGGGTAGTGGCAGTTCGTATTGCACCTCAGCCCAGTCCATGAAAAAGTCCACCACATATTGGGATTTGATGGCTTCTCTTCTATCATATTGCGGAGCATAAGGAGCTAGCTCAATTGCCCATTTTGCAATCCTGCCACTCACATCCTAGTTACTCATTATCTCGGATATGGGGGTCTCACAAATGACCCTGATGGGATGCTCCTCAAAATAGTGCTTCAGCTTCTTAGCGGCCATGTACACGCCATATGCCACCTTTTGATAATGTGGGTAGTTCTGCTTTGAGGGTGACAACACCTCGCTCAAGTAATACACTGGCCTTTGCACCGACTTACTTTCCTCATCGCGCTCCACCACTATCACTGCACTTACAACTCGGTTGGTTGCGGCTATATAGAGCAACATTGGCTCCTTCGATAGTGGTGAGGCCAACACTGGTGCAGTGGCCAACATCTTTTTCAAGTGGGCAAAGGCTTCATTGGCATGCGGTGTCCAAATGAACTTGTCCGACTTTTTCATGAGTTGGTAAAGAGGCAATGCCTTTTCTCCCAACCGACATACAAACCGACTTAACGAGGCCAGGCAACCTATGAACTTCTAGACATCGTTAAGACACTTCGGCAGTTCCATTAGTTCGATGGCCCGGATTTTAGTTGGATTGACCTCGATACCTCGGCTGGAAACAAGAAATCGAGCAATTTCCCAGCCAGGACACCGAAGGTGCATTTTTCCGGGTTAAGTTTCATCCGGAACCTACTTAGGTTCGCAAATGTTTGCCTGATGTCGCCAAGGAGCGTTTTGCTTTCCTTGGTCTTGATAACCACATCATCCACGTACACTTGTACATTTTGACCTATTTGGTCGTGCAAACATTTTTGCATACATCTTTGATACGTTGCCCCTGCATTACGTAAACCAAACAGCATGGTGCGATAGCAATAAGCCCCATACGGGGTAATAAACGCAGTCTTTATTTGATCATCCAGATTCAGAGGTATCTGGTGGAAACCAGAATATGCATCAATGAATGCCAACAATTCACATCCAGCAGTTGAGTCTATGACCTGATCTATTCTTGGCAGAGGAAATGGATCTTTTGGACACGCCTTGTTCAGGTTCGTGTAATCGATACACATTCGCCAAACCACTGCCACGTTCGGGTCATCCTTCTTCTCCACCAGCACCGGATTGGACAGCCAATCCGGGTAAAGAACTTCCATGATAAATCCTGCAGCTAGCAACCGAGCTATCTCATCCCCAATGACTTTCCTCCTATCTTCGGCGAAGACGCGGAGAGGTTGCTTCAGCTCCGGGTCTCACATTCAAAGAGTGCTCGGCCAGCTCCCTTGGAACACCTTGCAAGTCCTGTGTGGACCAAGCAAAAATGTCCCGATTCTCACGGAGGAAGCTGACGAGCTCGCTTTCCTATTTATCACTTAATCCGGCACCAATTGTCACGGTACGCTTCGGGAACATGTCATCAACTGGAACCTTCTTGGTATCCTTCGTGGCTTGGAAAGAGACACTTCCATGCGGGTTACTCAGCGTCGGCATATACTGCTGCGCGGACTGAGCCAATGCCGCCACCTCTTGAATTTTCCTTTTCTCCTGCGCAATCACAAGTGACTCGGCTAAGTTAGACCCGGCTGACGCACACTCCATGGAATGTCGGAAATCCCTAGCAATGGTAATCACTCCGTTTGGTCCGGGCAATTTCATCTTCAAATAGCTAATGTGACAGCTTGCCATGAACTTGTTCAGCGCTGGCCTTCCGAGTAACGCATGGTACGCACTTTCCAAGTTCACCACCTCGAACTCCAAATTTTTGGTTCGGCAGTTATCCCTCGTGCCGAACAATACGTCAACCCGGACCTTGCCTATGGGCTCACAAGAAATGCCGGGCAAAATACCATGGAAAGTTGTCCTTGTGGGTTGTAGCATGTTTTCCGAGACACCCAACTTGCGCATTGTGTCCGCATACATGATGTTAATGCTGCTGCCATTGTCAATCAGTACCTTTGAGAACCTTACATTAATGCTAGGCCCAAAGAACGTCGGGTCCAGCACCAACGCATACGAACCAGGGCTTGGCATAAGCTTGGGATGATCCTTTATGCTCTAGGTGATTTCCTGATCAGACCAAGGCATGTACCTCGTCACTGCCGGCATCACTGCATTCACCTCCATATGCCTACGCTGCAAGATTTTTCTATCTGTTTCCTTAGTGGTGAACACACAATAGCTCTGATGATGCTCCCTGTACTCATTTCTCCCCTCATTTCCGGGGTACCTCTGATCCGGCTGATGCTGATTTTCCACTTGATGCACTGCATCCCTTCTCTCATTGTTATCATACCTCGGCGGAGGGGGAGGCAACATTAGCTGTTGCGTGTTCGCTCCGGAGAGAAATTGCTACCGGGGTAACTCCTGCCGAGGCTGATCATTCCGGGGTGCATGAGCATTCCCCGAACCACCTTGTTCAATCTTGCGCATCCACTCACATTGCCTCGTCGTATGACCCGCTGGGTTACTCGGATTTGGCGTGTGAAACTTACACGGCTGGTCCAACATCGACTCATAAGTATACCACGGACGGTCCTTCTTTTCTTGCCATTGTCTCTTTTGCTCTGGCGTCCAAGTTTTCTTGCCATCGTTTCTCGAAGTCCATTGGCCTCCAATTTTCTGGCGCTGACTGCCCCTGCTCCGGGCTGATCTTGATTCACAGCCGCAACTTGTTGCGAATCGTATCGATGATCCGGTCTATCATCTCTTCTTTTTCCTCTGTAGTCACTCCTCCGGGATGATCGGCTCCATCCCTCTGATAGTACTCATCGTTTGACTCGTTTGATACGAGCCTAGGTTGAGTCGGATCACCCAAAGCATACGAATCTGCAATCCGGATCATCTCTGCCAACGTAGTTGGCATTTTCCTTTGCAACTTTTGCCACAGCTCGCTTGCATATCTGCACCCTTGTGCAAACCATGCTATGGCCTGCGATTCTATCACGCCCTCACACGAGTTTCTCACAGTACACCACCAGGTTAAAAACTCCCGATCCGGCTCATTAGGTCTTTGCTTGCACATAGCTAGGGTCTGCGGCCTATTTGGCCTCTGATACGTACTCGAGAAATTGCTGATGAACATTTCCTCAAAATCTATCCAGTAGTTGATGCTTCCGGGTAGCAAATTGTTCAGCCATACCCTTGCCGGTCCTTCCAACATCTGGGGTACATATCGTATAGCCCATCTCAAGTTGCCAGTGGCAATCTTCACAGCCGTAGCATAGTTTATCAGCCAATCCTCCGGCTTGGTACTGCCGTCATACGTCTTCGTGCCCCTGGGTAACTGGAAGTTGGGTACCGGTGGCTCCTTCATGATCCGGGGTCCAAAACACGCAGGACCCGGTGGACCTTGACATTCGATCTGTTCCGACCTATACAGTCGATCCAGTTTCAACCTGGCATCATCCGGCATCAAATCCCTGCTGCCCAATCTTGACCTATCACATGATAGTCCGGTCTTGGGTATCCCGCGTTTGCCATTTCTGAGTCTCCATCATTATACCTGTCTTGCTCACATGGAGCACCTCTCTGTTGCACACCTCGACCGGCACTTTGCTCTTGCCTTGGTATATTCCGCTGTTGCGGTTGTCCTGATCCTGCCGAGTTTTGCTGTCCGGCATTGCCGTTGACTGCGTTCCCTTGACCGACATTGCCTTGGTCGCGGTTACCTCGGCCAGCTTCACCTAGGCTCACACTCCGTCGATCATCATTTTTCTGTGCTTCTTTTCCTTTCCCTGCCCGAGTTGGGTCATACGGGACGATCTGTTTGTTTCGTCTGGCCGAGGTTACTACCTCTTCTCTCCTTGGACCACCATGAAGGGACGATGCGGCTCCAGCGAGGATTTCTCCGGGTTACCCATCGCCGAATGGACGATCTTGGAGGCTCCAACTCTCTCCGGGTTAGTCCAGAGTAGTTCTTCGTTTTGTCTGTTCGCGATCCGAACCAGCTCGTTAACCCTATCTTGTTGTCTTTGACGGGCTTCACCCGTCAGACCCTCTAATTCAGATGCAGCTGCATCCGCTGCTCTGAGGTTCTTTGTCGGGGTACTATACCTCGGCAGCCCCACGGACAAACAGTTTTCTGATTCCTCAATTCCAGTATCATCCTCTTTGTTCATATCGCTCATGAGATTTCTCCCCTTCACTTTTACAGCATCTACTTTGTTCGCCTTTGCGTACTCACGCATCATCATATTCAACGACTGCTGAGCCGCGAGTATTTTCTTTGCGCCCTCTATTATCTTTTGCCTAGTTTCTTCTAGCTCGGCTTGCGCCCGAGCCAGATCTACTGCTGCTACCACAGGGTTTGCCAAGCTATCCATCACTTCCCTCAACACATTTTCCGGCCTCTCTAGCAGAGGACCTCTACCTTTCCTTGGTGCCTTAGGCGTTACCTCCGGATCTGGCACCGGATCCTTGCTCGCGCCCGCACCAGGCGCAGTCATCATCACCTCTATGCGGTCTGGGGAGCGACCGACATGCGCCCCGTGTAGCACAGTGAGGGGCGGCTCCCCCGCCTCGACGACGTGGCGCGGATGAACGCACGATACGTCCACATCAACGTAGACCTTGTGCGTGCCGAACTTGACGAAGAGACCATTGTGCGGAAGTGGGCGCGTGCCGAAGCAGCCTGCGTTGTCGCTGACGAAGTCCAGCGCTCCAAAGCGCTGAACCAGCCCGGAGACGATGCGTTCGCCGGTGCCGATGAAGTTTCCGGTTGGATCTTGACCCCTTCTAGCGCCATTAGCCCCACGGTGGGCGCCAACTGTCATGTTGGTGTCACGGCAGATGCCATGGATAGGCTAAAGGTGGGGACTAATACACGCTAGGGGAACCCAGGGAGGGATAGTGAAGTGATTATTCCAAGATTACAAGTGCTCCTAGGGCTGTATTGGCGAGAGGAGGAAGAAGGAGCTCTCTTACTCTCACCCACAGACCACACCTAAAACCCTAGCCAAATCAGAATAGCGGAACCCCTTCTACTGAAACCCTAGCCCCCCTTTTATAGAGGGAGCTCGGTCTCTGCCTAGGGCATACGTGGAGGCATATTCCTAAGAATATGCCTCCTCCCAAAGTAGTAAGCCGACCGGGGTGCTTTTCCCCCGCGTCACACATGTAGAGGCTACATGAGCCTCTGCGGCGCCCGTGTCAGCCGACATGGGCATCGTCACCCTTGTCGGCCATGCCCCGGTGGTCCTGCCCTTGCTTGCTTCGCTCAGGTAGTGCATACCGGGGCTTCTTTTGACCAGCGAGATTCCTTCCTTCTCCTAGAAGCTAGACGTGACCCGGATCATAGTTGATCTGGCCACACGTGTTCCTGCATACAAGTAAAATAGGCACTTCCGACTTACAGCTTAAGTCGGTTGAGACTTAGTTAGGCGAACGCCCCCTGGTCCGGGTTACCCCGTGATTCGGCCTGCCTTGAGGTGACCCGGCCAACATCCTCTTTTGCCTTGCCGAACCTCGGCTAACTCGGCCTTTATACCCCGGCGTGACCCTACCCGGGGGTATCCCTCCAACACTGCGGCGCCCAGACCATGCCGTGGCGCGGCCAGGCCTAGCCCGCGCCTGGGGCGGTGTGGCCAGCCCCTGGCCCTCCTCTGTCTTGTGTTCTGGCTCCATGAGTCCTCCGGAAAAATAGGCACTTTGGCTTTTGTCCCGTCCAATTCCGAGAATATTCATTTTCTGACTTTCCTGGAACCAAAAACAGTAGAAAACAGGTAGCTGGCACTGTGGCTCTTGTTAATAGGTTAGTCTAAGAAATCATATGAAAAGTACTCCAAAGTGTGGACAAAACACAAGAAAGTGGATAAAACCAAGCATGGAACATCAAAAATTATAGATACATTTGCATTGTATCAACATCCCCAAGCTTAACTCCTGCTCGTCCTCGAGTAGGTAAGTGATAAAAAAAGAATAATTTTTGAGGTGACATGCACCATCATAAACTTGATAAAAGCATTTGTAAAACATTCAAAGCTGGGATCATAGTACTTCAATCATAACATGAAAGACAAAGTTATAGCAATAAGACAAAGAAGCTATGATGCAACATGAAACAAAAGATTCATGAATAACAATGCTTTGCAAGACATTTGTTTGTTGCACATAAAGAAAACATAGCATAGTGGCATTCATCTTGTCCCTGATAGAGTAGCAAACATAAATGCATAGGACACCTTCAAAGTTTACAAGAGTGACTAGATACAAATAGTTTAAAACAAGCAATATCAAGGTAAGCATCAATCAACAAGTTTTGGGACAATGCACATAGAACTAAGAATGGCCACTATGCTCTCAAGAAAGTGCTCATAGAATGTGCGGAGACTCAACAAGCAAATGAACAGGTTTTGAAAAGTTTGAAAGGCTTCCAAATGCTGAAAGTATGGTAATCATTAGCTTTGAGCTCTCATTGCCCCTATCATAAGCATCTTTAATGTGATTAAGGTGAAAGTGAGGTCCAATCTGAGTTATATGCTTGACAGACTATAAACTGAAAATCCCATGTCCCTTGAGTACGAGGGCCGCTCCTCATGCTACTCAACTTTAGTTACCGGTAAGTTCTTGTCATCGTAAATATGTGCGTATCATAGAGAACCGCCAACGGGTACCCCTTGCCTGATGATACGGAATAATCCCCATATCAAAATGACAAGGCAAGCAGACAATGAGTATCTCAGCAATCTTCTTATTTACCATGGGAAAATGGTGCTTTTTTCTCTCTTTCCTCTTTTCATAAATCTCTTTTTTTCTTTTCTCAATAGCTATCTCTCTTTTTTATAAGAAGAATGCTTCATAGATATCATTATGGTTACGCTGCAGGTTTCCACCATGTCAGCATGGATTAGACCAGCGGCCCGGGCGTTTCTCTAACACACATACATAACTCCATGGACTTACAAGCTCCCCTTTTAATTCACACCGACGACATCCGCAAACAAAAGAGCATGGCATCAACTGGGTATATATTTACAAGTGTTGAAAGCGTTCCCCGTGATAGCATGGTTCTGCTAATCCCCAGCCTATAATTTGCAAGCATATAACTTTCATGGAGAGTCACAATGGTCCAGGTTCATTAAGTGCAAAAAATAAAGTGTGCCATCAAGTTCGTGAGAGCTTTACTAACTAACTTTCTCATAACAAGCAAACATTTTTTTCGGAAGAAAACAAGGCATATTGGATATGCACGGAAGTAGCAAATGATGCTAATAGGTAGGTATGGTGGACACTTTGGCAATAGTTGGTTTAAGGGAGTTGGAAACATGAGTAAAATACTCAGTGGAAGTGAAGGCTAGCAATAGTAAGGGAGCGACAAACAAGAGAGCAATAACGGCCATAATCATGCAGAGCAACAAAACATCATTGATCAAAGGATAAAGTGATACTACAAGTTGAAAACTAAAGGATCATAAAGGCTATGGTGACTTGAGATAGTCATAACATGGTGTGAGAATGTGCCAAGTCAACCCAAATAAAGCATCAAAGGAGAATACCACTATACTATGCTTTAATATGCTAAAACAACGCATGATTCATCCAAGGCACATTAAGCAATCTCAATTGTTTATAACAAATCATGCTATAGCAAAGAATACTAAGCATAAAGCCAAAACAATATCAAGCATGGCATGACAAAGGATAGGCCACAGTCAAAAACAAGCTCTCTTTACCACTTAAGCATGAGCTTTCCTACTCTTTTCCAAACCAAACCAAACTATTTGAACACCAATGTATGAAAGTGGAGGTCCAACCAATTTATTCAGCAAACTAAGCAAACCAAGCAAACGAAAAACGAAAAACGAAAAAGAAGACGCTCCAAGAACAACACAACTGTGCATGAAACAATAAAAATGAAGTGGTTGGAAGAAACCTGAGATTTTTATTGATGAAGAAGGGGATGCCCTGGGCATCCTCAAGCTTTGACGCTTGTACTTCTTGGATATTTCTTAGGGTGACACGCGTGGCATCCCCAAGCTTGAGCTTTAGTCCATCCTTCATCTCATTACTCATTCCTTCCATACACCTGAAAATTTTCCTTCATACAAAACTTCACACAATCTTTATTAGCAACATTAGTGCACTCAAGATAATAGGTGACATGGGTATACCCTACATGTACTCGAGTTTGGTATATATGGCCTGAATACATAGAGGCCCACAGTGTCGCCAGGGCCCAAATGAAGAACTCGAGTAACCTACGGACTCTCGATTGCTTGAAGAACAAGAAGAAGCAAAAGATAGAAAGTTCAAAGGGGAAAACCCTAACTTGTAACCAACTCGACCTGCTACCCGAGACCTAGCCTATCTATAGAAAGGCTAGGAGGGGGCGGCGAGAAGGACACACGCAACCCTATTTTCCACAACCCTCGCCAGATTGCATCTGTGCACCATTGTAATCTTCGATTCCTTCGATAATTCCACGAGCAGACAAGCAGGAGTAGGGACCTCTACGAGGCCTGAACCTGGGTAAATCTTCGAGTCCCCGTGTGCTTGTTTGCTAGCCGATAGATGTCTCCAGCGCTCCCTCCTTCTCCAAAACCCAAGTCCATAACAATGGGCATTGATGAGTTAAACCGTCGTTAATTGGTGCCGTCTGTGGGAATTGGGAGTGCTGATGTTGCGGCTTCTTCGGCCCCATCAACCGTGATCTATAACTCCGCAACATTGAAGATCTGCCAGCTCTTCGGCGCGTTCGACTTCACCGTCCACACGCCAGCCACTCGCCCGGCCTTTGAGTCCGTGGGCGATGGAATCAGCCTGGCGATCGGGAGCTTCCGCTTCCAAGTTGGTCAGATGGGCATGCTTCGCATGCCTGACCAGCCGACAGTGCCGACGATTTCCCCAACATCATGGTTCCCTCCATCGATCGGCATCCTCAGTGAACTCAACACCCCGACAACAGTCGACAACACGGTCAGCGACAGCAGTCGCGAGTCCGATCTGAGCAATCTGGCAACCGAAGATGAAGCCTACGGCTCTGGATCTGAGAGTTGCGGGAGCAGCAGCTTCCCCAATCACTTCATGTGTGCCGTCATCAACGCAGGCGACACCTCCGCCAATCACGACAACACGGGCAACCGTGGCAACGAAACCGACCCGCCGAACGGTGGCAACGGCGGCAATGGTGGCAATGGCGGCAATCGCACTACCGTCAACAATGGAGGGGCAATCAAACCTCCAACGATAACCAATGAGCAAACCGGCGAACGCGTCGTGGTCAGGCTCAATGAGCTTGAATGGGCTCGCTGCCACGAGTCCCTACGGGGGAACCCTTTACCCCCCGGATCCTCGCAAGAACTTCTGATGGGCTACCATTGGCTCCTGAAGGAGGAATTTAAGCGCCAAGCACAAACAATCGCGTAGCTCGAAGCGCGTAAAAAGGCGGCGGACGAGTCGAGCCTTCGACGTGCTGGGCTCTCCTCTCACGGAGGATCCTCCTCAAAGGGCAACGAGTACCTTGCGAACAAGAGGCAGTCTCGGATGGCCCATCTCACCGAGCAAGAACACATAGAAGCTGCAAAGGTCCTCGACTTCAGCTCTATGACAGTTGACACACATGGCAACGTGGTCCCCAAGACGCCACAAGCCGCGGTGACAGCAGCCACCATGTACCTCCTCAACAACCAGCCACCAGCTGGAGATCCCTGAGCCGCCATGCACCGATCTACGATCGCAGGCTTGGGACTAATCGAGGCTGCTCTCGAAAAAGAGCCAACACCTGAGCCGAAAAAAGGCAAAGCGCTACTCCTCGCCCTCATCCAGCGACGATAGTCACGACCTATCTCGACGCCGCCGCTCACGGCGACATGACCGCGACGACCTCACACAACGCAAAATTGACAAATCAAGGGCTCGACGTGCCCGGTCGACTGACTCAAAAGAAGAAGATGTGGAGCTCTGCGGCGCTAGATGCTTTAGCAGGTCCATCAGGCAAACGCGAATGCCTAAGGGGTTTAAACTCCCGTCAGAGAACCCGAAGTTTGACGGCCTACAGGACCCGAAGATCTAGATGGAAGACCACATCTCCTCCATTAGGCTCCACGACGGCAGTCGACGCACGGCCATGCAATGCTTACAGCTACAGCTGCAAGGCGCCGCCCGAGCGTGGCTCAACAACCTCCCACGCGGATCCATTCGCAGCTGCGATGAGCTGGTTTACAGCTTTATGCGCAACTTCAAGGGCACGCACAAGCGGCCTGCATCAATCGAAGAGCTGAGATGCTGCTAGCAAAGATCGGGCGAATCGCTACGCTCCTACATCCAAAGGTGGTCCATCATCAAGAACTCCGCAGAGAACATCTCGAAGGATCGCGCGATTGACGCATTCAACGATGGCGTCCGCCGCCTAGAGCTCAGGGAGGAGCTGGACCGCTCAAAACCCAGGACCATTGACCACCTGATGGAAATCGCGAATTGGTGGGCCGATGGAGAAGATTCGGTGAAGAATCGCGTTCACTCCGACGAGGAGGCAGAACTCGAGCGAAGACGTGATCACCGATGCAAACGCCGCATGCGCATCTACGATGATCACGACGACGTCAACATGGTCGCAACCGGATACGCCGACAGACGCGACGATAATCGCAACAACGGATACCGTAGCGGCGGATACCGCGACTCCGGGAATACCATGCAAGTGTGGCAACGCCGCAATTGTGACGAGGCACCCGCGACATCCATTGAAGACAAACTGTCCGGGCCATGTACGGTGCACTTCTACATCGACAAGCATGATGGAAAGAAGAAGTCCAGCCACCTCCTCAAGGACTGCCGCGAGTTCCTCAAGCTACACGAGGGATTGGTTCAGATCAACCGCAACGCAGTCGAAAGAAGCTACGGAGCCGCTCCAGGCGCCGTGGCACATGGCGCTCCGCCACCACCACCTGGGCCACCCCCGAATGCAGCTGCGCCGGACCAGCACCACGGAGGCGAACCGTACCCACGGGCCATGGGCACCATGATGATCTAAAAGGGACGCCCCTCGAATCGGGTGCAGAAGGCCATCACTCGCCAAGTCAACGTGGCCACACACTCGCCACCATCTACTACTGAGTACCTCAGCGGAAGCGAGTCCTGCATCACCTTCGACAAACGCGACCATCCACCTCAAGTACCCCGTCCAGGCCATTGCCCCCTCGTACTCGAGGCGCAAATCGGAGGCTTCGACATGAGTCACGTCTTCATGGATGGCGGAAGCGGCATCAACCTTATATTCGCGAGTACCTTGCGAGCAATGAGGATCCCTCTAACTTGCCTGGAGGCCTCGGACACAACATTCCATGGCATCATCCCAGGAAAAGGCGTATATCCCCTGGGCAAAATCAACCTCGACGTCATCTTCGGCACGCCGAAAAACTTTCGGCGCGAGTGCATCGACTGGCCCTCACAGTACCACTGCATCCTCGGGCGCGTCGTGTTCGCTAGGTTCATGGCGGTGCCACACTACGCCTACCTGCAGATGAAAATGCCTGGTCCCAATGGTGTCATCATAGTCAACGGGAGCTTCGAGAGATCTGACAGTTGCGATAGAGAATTCAATAGGAACTCCCAGTCCTTCGGCATGCAGGAAGAACTCGCGAGACTGAAGGAGTCGACAGACAACAGTCTACCTCCCCTAAGCAGGCCAAGCTCACCTGATTTGTCTTTGACTCATCGATGCACACAAAGAAAGTCCAGGTCCACCCATCAGGCCCCGCCAAGACAACCCTCATCGCCAACAACTTGAGTCCCGCATAGGAACTCGCGCTCGTCGAATTCCTCCGTGAGCACTGGGAATTTTCGCCTGGTGTCCAGCGGACATGCCAGGAGTTCCCAGGGAATTCGCCGAGCACGCACTCAACGTCAACCCAGACGCAAGGCCAGTCAAGCAAACAATACAGCGATTATCTGAGCCAAGAGCAAAGGCAGTCGGAATGGAGATCAACATACTCCTCGAGGCCAAATTCATACGCGAGATCAAGGAGAGTACTTGGCTCGCCAACACGGTGCTAGTACCAAAAAAGGACATGGATATCCTGCGGATGTGCGTGGACTTCACCTCTTTAAATAAGCACTGTCCAAAGGATCACTTCCTGCTATCGTGAATCGACCAGATCATCGACTCCACTGCGGGATGCGAATGCCTCTGCTTCCTCGACGCATACTCAGGCTATAATCAGATTCGAATGAAGGAGGAAGATAAAAACAAACAGCGTTTACAACGCCCTTTGGTGTGTTCTGCTACAATACAATGCCCTTCGGGCTAAAAAACGCAGGAGCCACCTACCAGCGGTGCATGCAGGCTTGCCTCAAGGATCAACTTGGCCACAACATTCAAGTCTATGTCGACGACATAGTAATCAAGACCAAGGAAGAAGCCTCCCTAATCGACGATTTGCGCGAAACCTTCGCCAACCTCGACCGCTACCGGATCAAGCTCAATCTGGACAAATGTGCCTTTGGCGTCCCATCGGGGCAACTAATCGGGTACCTCATCTCCGCGAGGGGAATCGAGGCAAACCCGAAGAAAATAAAAGCCATACTGGCCATGGAGAAGCCGAAAAACATAAGGGCGTCCAGCAGCTGGCTGGGCAAATCGCGGCCCTCAGTCGATTCATCAGTCGGATGGGAGAAAAGGCACTGCCCTTCTACCAACTCCTCCTCAAAGCTGAAAATTTCGAGTGGACCAATGAAGCGCAAGAAGCATTCGAAGACCTCAAGCGCCTGCTATCCACTTCGCCAGTACTGGTGACCCAACGAGAAAGGGAACCACTGTTACTGTATATCTCCGCCACCAACCAAGTGGTCAGCACTGTACTTGTGGTTGAACGAGCCGAGGAAAACAAGGTCCACGGGGTACAACGCCCAGTATACTACCTTAGTGAGGTCCTCACGCCAACAAAACATCGGTACCCGCACTACCAGAAGCTGGTGTACGGCGTCTTCATGACTGCCCGACGACTGTGCCATTACTTCCAGGAACAACCAATCGTGGTGGTCAATGACGCCCCGTTGGGGCATATCCTCAATAACCTCGACGCCACGGGAATACGAAAAGCGCGACGCAATCAAGTCGCAAGTTTTTCCTGACTTCCTCGTGCACTGGATGGAGAACCAGCTCCCTAACAAACCAGATATGTCCTACCTCTGGACAATGCACTTCGATGAATCCAAGCGGAAGGACGGAGCAGGTGCAGGTGTCATACTAACATCACCTCAAGGTGACAAGCTGAAATATATCCTACGAATGCAGTTCACCGCCTCCAACAATGAAGCTGAATACGAGGCCCTGCTGCACGGGATGAGGATGGCAAAAGCCTGCGGCGCCAAGAGGCTCATTATATACGGTGACTCCAAGTTGGTCATCAACCAAACAATGCATGCGTGCAACGCACTGAACGACAATATGATCGCGTACCGCGACCTCTACGACACACTCGAAGGGGACTTCGACGGCTGCGAACTGCGACACGTAGGTCGCGAAAGCAATGAAGAGGCGGACGCACTCGCCAACATAGGCTCTACCTGCGCCCCCATACCACCTGGGGTATTTCTCGAGCGCATCTGCGAATGCTCCATCAAGCCAAAGGCCGTAGAGAAGAAAACAAGCGCAGTAACGGACTCGGGGGCTACGCCACCCAATGAGCCAATGGCACTCGATGACTTGGAGATAGACACATGACTCGAGGGACCAATGAGCGTCATGATGATTGAGCAATTGAAAGGATAGAGATGTCGCCTAGAGGGGGGGTGAATAGGCAATTTCAAAACTATTACGGTTTTGGCTTGATAGAATGCGGAATTAAACTAACGTTTATTTTACAAGCACAAAACCTAAATACACTAGGCTCAACTAAGTGCACCAACAACAAGATAAGCTAAGCAAGATAGCACAAGATAAATATACCACACGTGATAAGCAAGATATAAGTACTTCAAGCTCGATGGCTACCACAAGGAAAGTAAGCTCGGGTATAGAGATAACCGAGGCACGTGGAGACGAAGATGTATTCCCGTGTTCCCTTACAAGTAAGGTACGTCATGTTGGAGAGGTGTGGGATTCCACGAAGGATTTACCAACGCCACGAAGGAATAGGCCCTTTCCTTATGGCTAGCTTTTCCTCCACTCCGGAGATGGCAAGCTCCACAACCACTTCACAAGCTCCATGAAGGAGAAGCCCAGGTCTCTTCACAATCTCCCACGAAGAGGACACCGCGGCACCAACCGCCAAGCCAACTAGGAGGTCACCCTCCAAGAGCAACAAGCTCACGGTCTCTCACTTGAACAAATCATAGTGGAGATCTCAACACTTATGCAAGAATGCAAAGCAAGAACACCAAGGGCATTCAAATCCCTCACTCTCAAATCCCACCAAAGCAACAAGTAATAGGGAGGAATTAGAGAGGAAGAAAAATGGTGGAAGTCAACCAATGACTCCAAGATCTAGATCCAATGGGTTCCCCTCACTTAGAGGAGGAATTGATTGGTGGGGATTGTCGATCTAGATCTCCTCTTCCAAAGCCCTCAAAAAGATGCAAGAATCATAGGAGGGAAGGGAGATGAAGCAATCTCAAGAGGTTCAACAATGGAGGTCAATTTCGTGGTCAAGAACCCCCAAAAACGTTGGAGGAAGAACCCCCTTTTATATGGAAAAGCAAATATGGCCGTTGGAAAGAAAACAACGAAAACTCGGTTCCAAAGTCGGTTGGACCGGCCCCATAACTGGGAAACTCGGTCCCCAGACCAGAGGACCGACTTACAAACCGAAATACCTCTGTTTGCCAACCTAGAATAGTCTCGGTCGCGAAAACCGGAAAATCCGGTCTGAGATCCGGTCTACCGGAGCTGGTACCGGACCGTCCGGTGTGGGACTCGGTTGAACCGGATCCACAACCGGGATAAAACAGACTTCACGAAAAACGCAATAACTTTTGCATCCGGACTCCGATTTCGATGATCTTGGGCTTGTTTTGATGAGGAAAACAAGCTATACAATATGGTGCATGGAAACATCATAGTCCAACAAAGGAGGATATAACCAAATTAGGAAAGGTATGAAGCCTCCCTATAAGAAGGACAGGTAAAACCTTCAAACTCGAAAACGCCATAGAAGATGCATACGAATTCCGTTTTCGATAAACTTGGGCTTGTTGAAGAGCTAGAAACAAGATAAAGAACCTCACATGGAGAAACACCAAGAAGAAGAAAAATAGGAAGATGCAAAGTATGCAAAGGATTGAGCTCCCTATGACGATGTGATCAAGTTACCCAACCGAAAGCCCCTCCTGATAGTGCGGCTATCTATCGTATAACCCGGTCTCCCAACAACCACCTTGAGACCGGTAAAAGGAAAACCTAGAAAGTCTATACCTTTGCCTTGCGCATCCCGCTTGATCTTAATGACAACGCTTCAAGCTCCATCCAAGCCGGAATGCATCACTTGATCATTGTTGCTTCGTGAAGACTCGTAATTTGCTCCCCCATACACCACTATGGGATAGATTCATTAAGACACATCTTCACATTCCCATTATCACCAATATGGATGGCAAGCTTCAAGCAAATGATCTTCTCGAGTTGCTTATCTTGAACTTGCCCTTCTCAAACTTTGATGACGATCACCACTTGATGTCATCCTCTCATGGGCTATATGAGATCTTCACTTTTGAAGCATTCCCATGGAAATATACCTATCCCATATAGAAAACGCAAAGGCACATATATAATGGGTTAGTTCATGATGCATAAATTACAAGGCTTACCATACCACAAGATCCATGTGGTACATTCTTTATGCTTCATGTGTTGACCAACTTGAAATCACTCTTCACTCTTTGCATTGGTCAACCAAGTGTCTTCTCATGCTCCATCTCAATATCTTGAGGTACATAAGGAACTCTTTATTTGATTACATGCTCTAAATCTTTATCAACCAAATCTCAACTAATGAGGCTATCATGACACCGACTTAGAGCCATATCTTGAATTCTTCTATTGAGATCACACTCTCAAGGTCTTGAACATATCATATTCTTATCTTCAATTCGATGATCTTGATGCCAAAACTCAAGGTTATCTTTATCTTCATGGCATCCATACTTCAATCCAACATATGGACTACAAGCATGACCTATGGAATATTCCTTCATATAAAACTCAATGAAAACATTAGTCCACAGGGATTGTCATTAATCACCAAAACCACACATAGGGGCAATTACCCTTTCAGCAATCCTGGACGCAACCATACATCATGTACCTCCTCAGCAAGAGGCTACCGGACGATCCGACTGATGGACGGCACATCGCGCGGCGATCTAAGGCATTCATTGTTATCAACGGCAAATTGTATAAACGCAGCATCACAGGAGTACTCCAACAATGCGTCTCTACGGCCGATGGAAGAGCTGTTCTCCTCGACATCCATGAGGGGACCTGCGGGCACCACGTAGGTAGTCGCGCCCTTGTTGCCAAAGCTCTACGAGCTGGATTCTACTGGCCTATGGCCATGCGCGATGCCAAGGACATCGTCCAAAAATGCAACACTTACCAGCAATTCGTGGACAAGCCGCACACACCTGGGGCAGAGCTACGGCCAATTCCATTGGCCTGGCCCTTCGTGCAATGGGGACTCGACATGGTTGGCAAACTCCCAAGGTCCTCACGAGGAGGCTACTTTTACCTCTTGGTCACAGTCGACAAATTCACCTAGTGGATTGAGGCCATGCTAGTGACCAACCAATCAGGGCACATCGTAGTCATGTTTTTCGAGTCCATCGTCTACCGCTTCGGAGTACCGCACATCATCATCACCGATAATGGGACGGAATTCACATCCAAGGAGTTCCAAGAATTCTGCGAGAATATGGGGATCAACATCACCTACGCCTCGGTAGAGCATCCACAGACCAACGGTCAGGTGGAAAAAGCAAACGGGCTCGTCTGCGGCGGCATCAAGAAGCAACTCCTCCGGCCACTCAAACAAGTCGCGGGTTGCTGGCCAGACGAACTGCAATCAGTACTCTGGAGCCTACGCACAACTCCAAACAGTGCTACGCGCTACACCCCGTTCTTTATGGTGCACGGGGCCGAGGCAGTACTACCCGCTGAGGTACGGTACAAGACGCCGCGCGTGGTCGCTTACAGAGAACAAGAGTCATCCCTCGCACTCGAAGACTCCGCCGACCTCCTTGACGAGGCAAGGGAAATCGCCACGGAAAGATCAACGATCTACCAGCAGAACCTGCGCAACTACCATAGTAGGAGGCTACGCCCCAGATCCTTCGTCGAAGGCGACCTGGTCCTGCGACTGAAGCAGCAGGGACATCTCAAGCTTGAGTCCCCCTGGGAAGGACCATACGTGATTACAGAAGTAATCCCAGGTGGCGCCTATCACCTTCAAGATTTGGAGACAGGAGTCGCATACTCCAACCCCTGGAACGTCGCACAACTGCGACGCTTCTACCCTTAGTCATTTTTCTTTTACATCACAAATAAGGCACTCAGCCAAGGCTACTTAGCCACACATTGTACTTCGTACTGTCCCTCTAATAAATAAAGCTAAGTGCCCGAAAACTCTGTGTTCTCCTTTATTTTTCCACAATTTATCTACTCGGGGGCTGCGCCACCCTATGCACATCTGTTCTACAAACTAAAACGTGATATCCTAAGTAGCTGGCACATCAATCAAAACCCTTGACGCTACATCAACCCAGTTGGAACGCACCTGACAGGTTGACATGGGACTGAGATAAAGCACATGGCCAGGCTAACGAAAAGGAATCGCATAGTGCAACGCACTCACACGCTAACAAGCTCTTTATACATAATCGATAGTCAGTTATACACCGTATATATGAACTTTATAACATTGGTACACTTATGTGCAGGATACAAATTAAGCTACTACTGCAACAAAAGAACGTTGGTCTGCTCCTCGAAGAAATCAACGATCTCCTGTGCTGGGCGGTCCACTGCCTGATAGTGCGGCACCATATTCCAAGCTGAACCTGCTGGTGGCGCAGGTGGCCCAGTCGCAATTGCCGCAACGTCTACGTCAGGCCTATGCAGTCGCCACCAGCGATAGAGCAGCCTTGGCACCAGCCACCAACTGTTGCCTTACACACTCGCGAACCGCAGCCAGGTCTTGGAACTTTGCAAGAAGGGCTAACAGGCTTGATGGAGCAACATCCAGCGGAAACATCATCCGATAAATGTTCTTCAAGCACGACTGCAACTTCTTCAGAAAGTGCAGCACTCGCGATGCACCATCCTGCAGGGTCGCCAGCGCAATCGCACGATCATGATCCACTCAGAAGTAGCCACTCTCCTGAAGTTGCTCTTGGGTCAGATCATGCATGCAAATAGCAATCCTATCCTTCTCATCCTGCGGATGGCGCGCGCTGACAACTATTCAAAGCAACAACGGAAGCATAAGGACAACACATCACTGCGAGTGACTACAAGGAAAAGATAAGAGTAAGCAAACTAACACTTAAATTGGTCGCCAAGCTGCGTCATCTCTCCCAGCAGATACTGCTCTCGGGCGGTGGCTTTCTCTGCCTTTGACTTCCATACATCCGCGTTACCGCGGAGCACGGGCAATTCACGCTCCAGCTGCTGCACACGGTCACGCAGTCGAGAAAGCAGCGACAGCTCATCCACCCTGGAGCGCGGCGGTGCCAAAGTATCATCAAGGGGCGGCGAATGCTGAGGTTCCCTCAATGGTTCACTCGACGTACCCTATCACAAGCCAAGCAAGAAGAAAAATAAGAAGACCAAAGCGATGCACAGACAAAAGATTTGAGTGCATTCAAGATTAGCAAAAGTATCAGCAGATACACTCGCCAACATGCATGTTCTTGACAAAGGACATAAACTAATTAACTATTACAAAGCTACTCAGGAGCAACTGGCTTCTTCGACTTGGATGGCTTCGGGGGCCTCATCGAGTCCGTGCGGTATTAGACGCCACTGACTTTCCACCGGCCCCTGATGCCGCAGCCTTTGCCGCCTTCTTGTCTCGTTGCAGCTCCTCAGAGTACTTCGCAACTATGATAATCAGCTGCGGCCCATATTTGCCACAGACAGTCGCGAAGGGAGCAAAGACTACCTACTGGCCATCCGCGCTAACGGGCATCACCTTCGAAACCGCTATAGGATCAACCTTGACTCCGTGGGCCTGCACCATGGCAAGTGACATGGACGTGCCAGCCACACAGAGTGCGTTCTTGAAGCTTGAAGGAACACCCCCGGCGAGAGACTCCACCAGCTCGTCCATGTTCTCGATTAGCTCAGCCTTGGGCATCAACTCCTCTCGGAGGCGACTGAGCATGCCCCGTGCCTTGGAAAGCATATCCTAAACGGCAGCGCTGCGGTCCTCGACTGCTGACAGCGCACCTGCCAAAGCATCGTCGCGGCAGAGGGCCTGAGGGTCGAAGGCCAAACCGCCACCATCTGTACATAAACCCACACATGGACACAAACATCAGCGCCAACGGCAAACATCGAACAAGAGAACAATAATGATATCCAAGCATGGTACCTGAGAGGGCCTTGGCAATCGAGAAAAGCTGTTCTTCGAACAACTTCTCCCTAGCTGCAATGGAGGCACGCATGCCCTCTTCGCGCTTTTGCACCTCGTCACGCGCCGCGATTGCCTCATCGCGGCTCTTCACAGCCGCGGCGAGCGTCTTTTCCATGGCGGCGACGTCGTGAAGAAGGGCATTATGTTCATCTGCAAGACATCACAAAAGGGATTGACTATCAGTCGACTACAGGACAACGATGTAGAAGAATGAGAAGAAAAGGTACTTACTTTCCACCACGCGATGTCGCGTATCCAACATTGCATGCTGGCGACCCATCGCAAGCACTTGGTCCGCCAGATGAGCAGCTTCCTTCACAAGGAGCTGTCGCAACAAAGAAAAACAACAAAGTTAGCAGATGCCATAAGCAGCATCGACTGCAACATGAGAAGAAGAGAGGCTACACTCACATGATCCTCCAGTGACTCTGAAGTCGACTGGTGTGCAGTCATCCGGGCAACCATCCGATGCTCCCCATCATGTGGAGAGCTTGATGAATTGTGCCCGGAGTGGGCCGCCAATGGAGGAGAAGGAGCATGCTCAACCTTTTTCTTGGATCTAGAGGTCGCGACTCCAGATTCTTTCAAAAACTGGACGTCGCCAGAAGACGACGATGCCGGCTTACTGCAATATCAAATCAACATCAAGAAAAGGCAACTGGAAAGAAGAACCATAAAAGGAGGATTCGAATACTTAGCAGTCAAAATTGTCAAAGTCAAAGGTTGGCTCCCCCGACTCTGACGAGGACTCCTTTGGCAGTCGCATCTTCTTGCGAGAAGAGGGCGCCACGGCACTCACAGGAATGGCAGGGATCCGCGACTCCGCACCAACACCTACACCTTCCGGAGTCGAAGGAGACGACGCATCGGAATCCTTGCTGCACGAACGCTTGCGAGTATCCGGACTACCGGCCTCGGGGGCTTCCTCCTCCACATTAGATGGGACGGTCGACTCCGACTCGTCCTCTTCCAAGGCTTCGTGAGGAATAACCCCCTCAGGAAGAGGGGGCATACAGGGTGATACCGCCCAATCCTGCATACAGACAACAAAATTAGCACAAAGATAAGAAACAGCAGAGAAGGAATCGACAAACTAAGCTACTGCGTAGCACAACTATACCTCAGGAGGAGGGTTAGCAGCATCAAACGGAGGAACAACTGGGTCACTGGGGAGCACATCCTTGACAGTGTACTTGGTGACCAGTCGAACCCTTTTGTCTACCTCACTCGCGGACATGCCATCGGCAGACACACGAGTGACATCGTCAGCGCCAGTCCACTGAAACATGGGGTGAACTCTGGCCTACAGGGGCTGGACGCGACAGCGCAGCCACGTGCGAATGAGAGTGCAGCCTCCCTCCTCTTTGCCTATGCGACTCTCCAGGTCGCATACGCGCTTGTACAACACTTCTGTCTCCGTGGATTCGCTAGGCATGACCACATTCTTCGAGGAGCGCTTCGTCTGGCGCGGCGTCGCAGGGTCGAAGGGGGCGAGTCCAAAGTGTTCTCCGTCAGCTTTCTCATCACGGACGTAGAACCACTTGACCCTCCACCCTTGGACGGACATCATCAACTTGATGTCGAAATATGTGGCGGATGGATCGACATGGATTTCGTAGCCGCCTACATCATAGACTACGGAGCCAGATGCCGATTGGCGTTTCAATTTGAACAGGCATTTGAAGAGGCTGAAATGCGGCTCGATTCCGAGCCAGCATTCGCAGAGAGTGATGTAGCAAGCTACGTGGAGGATGGAATTTGGGGATAGCTGATGGAGCTGGAGCCCATTAAAACAAAGAAGACCCCTGAAGAAAGGATGCAGGGGCAGAGAAAGGCCGCGAATGATGAACGCTAAGAACATCAATCGAAATCGGCAGGAGGAGAGGGGATTACCTTGCCGCCAGGGACGCGCGCGTCGGCGACTACGGCGGACAACACTCCGTCTTGGAAAAGAAGACAGAGATCAGAGGACTTGATGACGGAGGGACGCCACGCGCCATTCGTAACGCGGGTGCCTATGCCCTTCTTCTTCCCGCCGGCGGCGGTGCTGGTGCCCACAACGGCGGAGCTGCCCTTCTTCTTAGCCGCAGCAGGGGTAGCCATGGAATCGGCCGCAACACCTCCTTTCTTCTTCCCCATTGCACTGCAGCGATGCGACCGAAGGAAGTAGCTGGGAAACGTGCGGAGCTGGTCCAGCGCCGCAGAAGAAAAGAGCGCAGAGAAACCAGAGGAGCAGCGGCAATGGCGATGGAGGCAAAGGATGAATGAAGGCAGATGAGAAATTACCGTCGCAGCGTCACTACTTAACCCCTGGAAGATGCAATCCAACGGCTTAGAAAAACCCTACTAGACGCGTGGCGTTCATCGTGCTTGACACGTGGAGGAGCTAAAATGCGAACCGTCCCCCCACCGCTTCCATTACGCGCAGAAATCGATGAGGCGTAGTTAAAATAAAGATTACACACGCCCGGTCAAATCAAAGTTACGGAGTGGGACCCACTGCTCGTCACGTCCCGTCAAACTCGCTCACGCGGGCAACTGAGGTCATGAAATCGTCAGCACTAACGTCATCAAAACTATGCAGCAGAAGACTTCGACTACTTTAGTCCTTGCTCGAGTCTTCGACTCCACCAAGCACTCGGGGGCTACTCCCATAGGGAGCGCTGGTCGCGCACCCTACGATTTTTTCTTTTCTTTTGCAGGAACATGGACAATCAAGGGAAACCCAAACACTCGAAACACGGTTCGACTATGGACATGGGTTACTCCCATAGGGAGCATCGAAAACAAATTCGACTAAAAACAAGCAAACAAAAGACGACAGTAGTCGCAAAAGTTCTTTAGTCCCTTCCTGAGTCTTCGACTCAACCAGGCACTCGGGGGCTACTCCCATAGGGAGCGCTAGTCGCGCACCCTATGATTATTCATACAAAGTACTGTGTGTTGATAACATCCACACTCGAAGTTTATGGCGACACCGCCTCATAAATTTTCCCTACAAAGAGACTGCGTCTCCTGGGTCACCCGAATCGTCTCCGCAATGATGAAATTCGGATGTCGCGCTTACAACGTGAAGATAAGACCTGAATAAGGCCTGGCAACACATCTGCTGCGCACTACCAGAAATATATCCGTGCCTACATGTATGATGAACATGCCTCGACAGACACGTCGAGTGCTCACACCCATGTAACTGGAATTCGACTCCTGTAAGACCTCCGCGGCTTGAGTCGAATTACACCAGCACTTTTCCAGATTCGAGTCCGGGGACTCGAGTTCGAGTAGATTGCGTAGTTTTACCCTAAGGTAGTTAACTGATACCGATACATCGGTTCAATCAGGCACGCACATCAACAATCCCTATGACACAAACAAAGTAGTCGAGAAACATACTCAGTCATGCACTCGAAAGGCTTCATAAGTCTCCAGTCGAATCTGCGATTCCATTGGACACTCGGGGGCTACTGACATGGGTATACCCTACAGGTACTCGAGTTTGGTATATACGGCCTAAATACATAGAGGCCCACGGTGTCGCCAGGGCCCAAATGAACAAACTCGAGTAACCTACGGACTCTCGATTGCTTGAAGAACAAGAAGAAGCTAAAGATAGAAAGTTCAAAGGGGAAAACCCTAACTTGTAACCGGCTCGACCTGCTACCCGAGACCTAGCCTATCTATATAAAGGCTAGGAGGGGGCGGCGAGAAGGACACACGCAACCCTAGTTTCCACAACCCTCGCCAGATTGCGTCTACACACCATTGTAATCTTTGATTCCTTCAATAATTCCACGAGCAGACAAGCAGGAGTAGGGACCTCTACGAGGCCTAAAACTAGGTAAATCTTCGAGTCCACGTGTGCTTGTTTGCTAGCCGATAGATGTCTCCAGTGCTCCCTCCTTCTCCAAAACCCAAGTCCATAACAATGGGCATTGATGAGTTAAACCCTCGTCAATAGGTGTTTAGGTTCAGTTACAACACCAATAAAACTTCCATTAAAACAAAAGCTACTGTAGCACTTCCCTCAAAAAGCTCAATTCCTCAAAATAACTCAAAAAGGAACCAACAAGAAGCAAATGCAAATAATGGCAGAAATCTGTCAAAACCGACCAGCAGGTAAAGACGATTTTTTTCGAAAACCTTCTGTTGCTCAAATCAAAAAGTGTTGAACTAACGAAAGTTAGATAAAAACCTAGGGCAGAAGCACGAAAATTCGTGCCTCAAAAGGACGTACAGAGATTTTACACGAATTTTTACGGTGAAGCACCTTTCCCAACCATTACTTCTCTCTCATTAGAGGTTACTCTTGGCACAAAAAAGCAAATAAAAAGGATAAGGAGCGGTTATTACTGAACAATAACTTCCAAGACTCATCTAAAACTTTTGGGTTATCTCCCAATAAGTACTTTTCTTTAACGCCTTTAAATTAGGCATAAGCAAAAACTAAAATAGATAGAATAGAAGTAAGCGGAGATAATCATGGTGAAAATATCGTTTTGTTCAATGAAATCCTTTTGTTAACAAGGTTGATCAGGTCTTGCTACCAAAAAAATTCCATATGAGACAAAACTTTGTATTCCACTTATGATTATGTTACCTCAACCTTGATAGCAATGGTCCCAATCATAATAGTTTCAATTTTTCCTCTTGGTATGGGACAATATATTTCTCCAACTTGAATGCCCTTAACATGTTCAATTGAATTCAAAACCATAAGTCCTATCAATCTTCTTGGGTAAATAGATAGTATGTTCCTTGTCATTAACATTTAAGGCCACCTTCCCTTGATTACAATTAATAACAGCTCATGCTGTATTAAGAAAAGGTCTCCCAAGAATAATAGACATATTATCATCTTCAGGCATAATAGTTTGAGAGGATGCTCACATAAGAAATATGAGTTGAAGTAAAAGAGAGCATCAATAAGCAATTTCAAAACACATTTAAGTCTAACCCACTTCCTATGCATAGGAATCGTGTATGCAAATAAGTTCACGAAGAACAAAGTGACAGGCATAGGAAGATAAAACAAGAGTAACTTCAAAACTTTCAGCACATAGAGAGGTGTTTCAATACCATGAAAACTTCTACAGCCATATTTTCCTCTCTCATAACAATTTTTAGTAGCCTCATAAATAAACTCAACAATATAACTATCACATAAAGCATGCTTTTCATGATCTACAAGCACTAGAGCTTTATTATAAACATTTTCAAAAGAATCCTCAGGAACATAACATTCATCCTCCTGTAGTAAGCATAGAGGACAATCAAATAATGTAAGGGATAAAGAGTTACTCTCATTAGAAGGTAGGCATGGGTAGCTAATCCATGCTTCCTCCTTTTGTTCATCACTCTCCTCCTCTTTTTCATCTAATGAGAATTCAGGTTCAGCAATTTCCTCTTCCATAGGATCCTGCAAGGCATTAGTCTCTTCCATTTGTGGAAAGCATCTATTAATATATTCAAGAATATAGCCATTTTCATCCTTGTAATTATCAAAGCAACATTTTAGTATACCATAGACCTCATATTTGTAAGGTGAATCATCAATATTTTCAAGCAAACTAGCAAGTTCAAAAGCACCCTTCCAAGCAATAAATTCTTCAATTTGTTCCGCATCATAAAAGTCATAAATTCCTTTAGCATAAAAAGATATGGTATCATTATCATTATACTCACATTGAAAAGGGAGGTGTTTATACCTCTTTCTGCAACAAGATTTATCACAACAATAAGTAACATTATAAGCAGAGTACACGTTTCTAGCAATGGTATACAATTTATCAATTTGTTCCCATAAGTGTTTCCCTTTTTGTGACAAGCGGTGTTCCTTATAATAATATTTTTGATCTTCCGTGAACCCACCTTGCCAATAAGATTCAGTTTCGAAGAAACCAACCATTGACATCAAGCATGATAAAGCAAGGTAATAACAGACCAACGAAAATAACAAGTAGAGTAGGAACTACATTTTTTTGTATTTTTGATAAAGAAACAAGCAAACAAGGCGAAAATAAACTTAGCTTGAACAATAGTGATTCCAAGTGGACTTGATAAATAAAGCTATGCTCCCCGGCAACGGCGCTAGAAAATAGTCTTGATGACCCACAAGTATAGGGGGTGTATCACAGTATTTTCGAGGGAAGTGAAACCCAATTTATTGATTTGACACAAGGGGAGCCAAAGAATATTTATAAGCCTTAACAACTGAGTTGTCAATTCAGCTGCACCTGGCAACAATTTTGCTCACAGCAGTTTATCAGTAGCAACAGTTATGTAGTAGGAATAACAAAGTAGCAGCAACAGTAAAGTAAAGACAGCAGTAACAATAGCAGTAAACAGTAGGATTCGAGTGCGGTAGGCATAGGGATGGATGGACAGGCGTTGCATGGACAAGACAATTCTCATAGCAATCATAACATAGGGCAATTGCAGATAAATAAGATAAAGCATCCAAGTACTAGATAATCCTAGGCATGTGTTCCATATATAGTCATACGTGCTCGCAATGAGAACTTGCACAACATCTTTTGTCCTGCCAGCCCGTTTGCAGCGGGGCCTCAAGGGAACTACTGACAATTAAGGTGCTCCTCTTAATAGAGCACCGGAGCAAAGCATTAACACTCCGTGAACACATGTAATCCTCACATCAAAGCCATTCCCTCTGGTTATCCCGATTTCTATCACTTCGGGGCCATCAGTTCGGGACAACAAAGTGTGTATACAACTTGTAGATAAGACCATAAACAATACTATCATAATGAATCAATAACATGTTCAGATCTAAGATCATGGCACTCGGGCCCTAGTGACAAGCATTAAGCATAACAAGTCACAACAAAGTCATAAAGCACTAATAAAAGATACTAGGCACCATGTCCTAACAATCTGATGCCATTACATGAACGATCTCATCCAATACCTACCATCCCCATAGCCTACAACAGGGGATTACTCACTCATAGATGGGGGAAACATGGATGGTCGATGGAGAAGCGATGGTGATGATGATGGCGATGATCTTCTCCAATTCCCCGTCCCGGGAGGGTGCCAGAACGGAGTTTCTGGTGCTATTTCGTGGAATCTGGTGGTGAGGGTGGAGCGGAACTCCTTCTGGAAAAACGCCGCCCCCCTCGGAGTTTTTAGGTCAGAAGGCTTCTTATAGGCGAAGAGGGAGGCCGAGGGGCAGCCTGGGGCGGCCAGACCATGACCTGGCACGGCCAGGCCCAGCCCGCGCCTGGGGGGGTGTGGCCAGCCCCTGGCCCTCCTCTGTCTCGTATTCTGGCTCCGTGAGTCTTCCGGAAAAATAGGCATTTTGGCTTTTGTCCCGTCCAATTCCAAGAATATTCATTTTCTGACTTTCCTGGAACCAAAAACAGCAGAAAACAGGTAGCTAGCACTGTGGCTCTGGTTAATAGGTTAGTCCAAGAAATCATATGAAAAGTACTCCAAAGTGTGGACAAAACACAAGAAAGTGGATAAAACCAAGCTTGGAACATCAAAAATTATAGATACATTTTCAATGTATCACCCACCCGTACCGGGGTGGTACGCTCCACCACGCTGGCAGAAATGGATGTGTGGACGGCGTGGCCAGGCTAGGTGATCGACCACCTGACACCTCCCGTGCCGGCGCTAGCACCGGGTTTGCCGCCGCCAGCACCAGGTCTACCACCGCCACACCTTTGGACGTCGCCGGAGTATATCGACCTGGATCCATAGATGGACGGGGCGGTGGAGTCGGCGGTGGGAAGATCGTCGTTAGCTAGGGCTAGGGCCAGAGCCAGGTTTTTCTTCCTTTTTTTATCTTTTTGAATGTAATATTTTTTGTGTAATTATGAATGAACTCTGCCAGTTTATTTTACGTGCGAATCATGTCGGTTTGAATTAAAAAAACAACGTGGCCTGGTGCGGCTATTTTGGTCGCGCCGCTGGGCGCGGTTGGCCGGACAGGCCGAATCATCAACCCAAAGCGACCACAGGCCGACCCAAACGAACATAAATGAACCATTTTGTTCGTGCGTTTGGGTCGGCCCGGTGGAGATGCCCTAATAGCTGGACACACGGCCACTGGCTCCAAAAATGGCTGTGCCAACAAGGAGCCCGCGATTGTCTTGAACCGTTCAAATGTGCAGCCAAAACTGTGTTTGGGAACAAACAAGAACACATCGGTTCATATGGATAGCTAACTTTTCCCTCTCTCCTAGTCACAGGCATATAAGTGTTGGGTCCGCAGCATAGAAAACAAAAAATTTCCTACGGTGTGAACTACACGCCAAGATCTATCTACTAGGTACAAAGCAACGGGTGGACATACATCCAACCAGAACTTACCCTCGAAGACAACAAGTTTTGTTAACGAGTAGGAACTCGTGGATGATATAGTCGTACACTTGCCGATCTCAAGATCGTGAGGAAGTCCGAGCGCCGCAACTCAGCAGCGCATCCACACTCGCACACACGTTCAAGCCACCGGACAACCTCCACCTCCTCGCTCCAGTGATCCAACAGAAGCAGCAACTCCTTCCAGACGAAATGCCACCGGGAACATGGATCTCGTTAATCCGAGACCATGGGGGAATAATTCTAGAGGGAGAGAGAGATCCTTCACAAGGAGGTGTGTGGATGAAGGAGGAAATGGGTGGCCTTTTATAGAAGGAGGGGGTACCCCCTCTCTCCATGGCCGGCGCATGGGGGGCAGGGTGACCCCTCACCTCCCCATTCATGTGGTGGTAACCCCTCCACATTAAAATGCCTCTTCATATTCCCTTTTAAAGTCTCCACTTTAAATGCATTAAAATTCTCCAAGTTTAATGCTCTCTCATTTAATAAAACTCTTTTATTAAATTTATTCAGAATTTTGTTAATTAATTTAATTAACAAACATTCACATATATCCCCTTGCAATATTTCAATATCACATGCAGAACCACTTTCTGCAATTTCACCAGAAACAATTTCTGGTTTCTATTGAAACAATTCCTGCGCTTTGCAATTCTTCCGTCTGAAACATATGTGCTCCAAAATGGTGTCTGGTAACTCTTAAGTGTGTCACCCTACAGTTCGCGAATAATGCAGACATGATCGAGACCCTTCTCCGATCAATAATCAGCAGCGGGACCTGGAGATCCGTACTGACTCCTACACATTCAACGATGACTTTTGTGATCGTGAGAACCTTTAATGCTTGTAACTAAATCCCTTTGTCTCGTGATATATTACATGTCCGAGATTCGATCATCGGTATCTCCATATCTAGTTTGATCTCGTTACCGACATGCACTCTTTTCTCGTTCCCGTGATATAACATTCTAGTGATCACATCACTTGCTTGCAAGCTATCTCAATGTGATATCACCGAGGGGGCCCAGAGTATATCTATCCGTCATCGGGATTGACAAATTCCACTCTTGATCCATGAGCCTCAACATAACACCTTCGTAGTACTGAACCCATCTTTATAGTCACCCTGTTACGGTGTGACGTTTGATGTTATCAAGATACTCTTCAGGTGTTAGCAATTAACATGATCTCATGGTCTAAAGATAAAGATTACTTCGTATGATGTTATAGCAATATAAACATAATGACTTGATCGTAATGCTATACTTCGGATGAATGTTCATCACATCATTCCACCAATGGTGTGATCTTGTTATTAACAACATCCAATGTCCATGATCAGGAAACCTTGATCATCTTGTTAATCAACAAGCTAGTCTATAAGAGAGGCATAACTAGGAACCCTTTTTGTTTATTAAACACACATGTATTGATGTTTCTGATCAATACAATTCTAGCATGCAAAATAAACATCTATCATATATAAGGAATACATAATAACAACTTTATTATTGCCTCTCAGGGCATATTTCCTTCAGGAAGGATCTAGAAAGAATCCTGAGAGCATCTCCACTCGGGTTCCTAGGACGCCGTTCCCAGGGCCTTTTTTCGTCCGTACGGCGATGTTTCGCCTAGTCGCGTTCCCAGGACGCCTGTTTCATCCAAAATTGGCCCAACTTTCGTCCGGAGATCCCAGGCCGATGCCGCCACGCCGGGAACAGCCTGGGAACGCTGGACGTGGCAAAAACGAGGGTGGGCCAGCCTTGTTGAGGAGGTGAGGCTGAGTTCCTGCCCTTTTCTACTTCCCTCCTGCCTTCCCTCTCCATTTCCCCACATCTTCCGCCAGTTCGTCGATCTCCTGCCCACCATGCCACCAATGGCTTTCGTAAACCCCGACCCGCCACTGACGATCCAACGGAGAAGAAGGAGAGGAATCCAAGAGCACCCACACCGAGACCTAAGGGCATCACCGATGCTGTGTGGCTGGCCCTATCCAAGAAGAGAAAGGTCGAATCAGACAGCCGTAGAGATAGGAAGACAAGGGCCAGGGAGGGGAAGGCGCTTGCCGAGGTTCACGCAGCGACGACAGCCTAGGCAAAGAGGGTAGCGGTGGCGCATACACCGTACGGCGGTGTCTGGGGGAGCCAGCCAAGGGTCACCTCGCCGGCCGGCTTCTCGCTGATTTCACCATCCATATTCTAGGAGAGCCAGGCCAACCCGAGGCAGAGGTACTCCTCCTCCCCCGAGTTCGACGGAGGGTTCAACCAGAACACGCTCTTCCCCTACCCTGCACTTGGCTCTCCTCCTCTGGCCTTCAACGTCGACATCAACATTCCCTACTCCACCTCTCCGGCGTACGGCGCTTCTTTGACGGCCATGCGTCGCGGTCCTCTGTCGTTCACCGGAAGTTCATCGCAGGCAACCTACGACGAGGCGGATGCCCAGAACATGTTCAAGTTCAAGTTCCATCATGTGATTTCCGCGATAGAGAAATGCCAGAAATGGGTAGACACTTGGCTGAGCCTCGGTAAGACCAATGACGACGTGTACAACCCGACGGCTCCTCCCCTGCTGCCAGGGAAGGAAGGTCGGACCTCGGCCAGAAGAAGGTGAAGATGCTCAAAGCCGTAGGACCTCCCGCCAAGTGCCTCTATAATTTTATCAAGAAGTGCATCGCTGACACGAAGGCCCATACCAAGAAGAGAGAGGAGAAGGCCGACGAGAGATGGGCGCAACTGCTACAGAACCAAGACCGCAAGCTCGACCTCCTCAAAGCGAACTACGCCGCGAAGAAGAGGAACACGGATCTCCAGTTTCGCATGGGCGGTGAAGACACCTCGATGATGAGCTTGCCGATCAAGGCCTCGTATATGGCGCGGCGCAACGCCATCCTCCAGGAGGACATCGTCACTAGCATGCCAAGCTCTGCGCCGACCACCTCCCCTGCCATGGCTTCGCCGAGTTCTGCTTTGACCTCCTCCAACCAGTCGACCGGCCACGACGCCGACACAGCTATCCCCGTCGCACCGGACACGCCGGAGGAGACCATCACCATCCATGATTGATCCCCGAACTACTTTATCTTGTTCTATAATAATTTGATCGCTGAACATTTTGGGCGTACTTCTGTCGAACACCTTTGGCCAAGATTTGGCCGGTGAAAACGAGAAAATTTGAATATGTCGCCGTTTTTTGCTTTGCCTGGGAACTCTTCGTAGGAACGCGAGTGGGAAACTGCGCGTTCCCAGGCCGAAAAGTAGGTCCGTCTGATGCTAAATAGCGCCGGATTTCGGCCTGGGAATGCCCAACGAGTGGAGATGCTCTGAGCGGGGGCAAATCAGTTGACTATTGCATCCCATGTACAAATTTGCAAAATTTGAATTTTCTTTTTTAATACTTGTTGTACTAAATCGACGACACCTTTTATGGATCGGATGGAATATTAAAATCCTAAATTTGAGCCCCCACTCCGCTGTACCTGGGTCCGCCCCTAGTGCGCACGTGTCGTCGACCCCGGGGATACAAACCATACGTTACAACATGGAGGCCAGGCCGTGGAACTTATAAATACCGAGGCAAACGCCTAATAATCACGCTCACGCGCTGGGTTGCAAAACAAAGCCGCTAGGAATAAGTGTGTCGAGGAAAGTGCACCGGTTGCTCTTCTTTCGCTCGGCACATCGTCATCCTTTGAGCTAGCCACCTCGGTACATTACTGAAGACGGCGGAACTTTAGTGCCTTGTTACACCTTACCTCTCACAAAAAGTTGATTACATTAACAATAATTACTTTATGTTGCTGATTCCATTGCAATTTTAAAATTTAGTTTATTGACATAGAAAATATTTGTTAAATCATACTACACCGGATTTAAGCCCCTCTCTATTCATTAAATTAGAGGTAGCAGCAGCTGACACCATAGAGGGTCTTGAGCCCCTCTCAATTCAGTAGATCTACCTCTAAAAATTATAAGTACACCTAATTAGGAGAAATGTCCTATCTAATTCTAGAGTTCTTGAGCACCTCTCTATTCGTTTGACATCAACATCATGTCACCACTGAATAATCTATGCGCGCCAACATCATCAAAGTGGATATGTCTTTGAGCACACACCATATGCTGATAACTTTGCTTGGAACTAAAAGATAAATAAGAGAGATGATTGAGAGGAAAAAGAACAAAGCAACGGATCTAAAATAACAAGCCGTCCCAAGATGTGTACAGAAGATGAGGAACAAACCTACGAATCAGACAAGCCAATGGAGGAGAATGGTGGAGGGGTTCAAGATGCGGAGAGCAAACATACGTGCAAGATCCATCGTGGCGGGGCCGTGCAAGACCATGTGCCGCTAGGGCGCCCAATATCCCGCCAGACTAAGATGTTGTGCGTGGAGTTGGGTTCGTTCTATATATGTGTTGGAAATACCCTAGAGGCAATAATAGTTATTATATATTTTGTCACTCACTATTTAAGTTTATTATTCTATATTAGAACTGATATGTGTGTTGATTGTGAGAATCAAAGGAAAACTCATATGCACATTTAGAAAGATAAATACCGAGTTGTTTCTAGTCACGCCTCTAGGACTAACCCATGTGTGGTGTGATGATCAAGTTTCCTGCTCATGGTATAAGTTATTGTAACTAAGGATACCACCAACAATGGGACTCCATTGTTAGAAGGACACATATACTAAACTGATCCAATGGATGATTTACTATGAGTTGTAACTGTTCATGTTAATAGTCAACCATCGTCATTATCTTATGCCTAAATCCTTAGGCCATGAGAATATCCAGTACCCTCAAGACGGAAGGATTGTCTTTGGTTTTGTCCCAACACCATACTATAAACATGGCTATACGAGCGATTGTGGGATAAATATGAAAGTATGTCTAGGGACTTGGATAGTTCAGGACTAGGATTCTGCTCCTCCTGATGATAGAGAGATATGCTCTGGACCCACTCGGTATTATAATGTCACCCATCGTATGCACGGAAAAATTATGATGTTGATCATAAGGATATTGGAATATGGACGAGGAAATGATTGTGAAACACGAGAGATGATAACAGATATAGTGATCAATAGTTGCATCAAGAGGATAGCGACATCTCACCTCGGTGTTTTCACATATCGTGAGGCGGAAGTATTAGCACTTATATCGATGATTCTTGTAATGTAAAGGAACCATCATGGGTGTTTAGGTTCCGCTATTGGTTACTGATCCGGAAGAGTTCCCGGTGTCATGTCTACATATTACCGAACCCGACCGGGTCACCTGCTTAAAGCCAAACAATCAAGTTCTCGTAATAGTATATATGGTTAAGAGAGTCATTTGGAATATGTTCTAGATACACCAAAATAGTATTCGCAGTTATTAGAGAAATCAGAATAGTTCTGTGTCATGACCTATTTCGGGAAGGTAGTTCTGAAGTCGTTGGAGTGGATTTAGAGGTTCAGCGGAATCACTCCAAGACAGATAAATTTTCAAAGATCTTTCAAAATGGTTTCGGAAGATATATAGGTTCCAATACATTTGTTGTATCAGTCTTTATTTGAGTAAAATAGAACAGGGAAAACTTTCCATATATAGATCACTTGAATTAAGGTGTTAATTTGTGGGGAATTGGGAAGTTAAATCAATAGGTTTGATTGAGAGGAACTTTCCTGAAATGGATGCACTTATTAATGAGGTAATTGTGCATGATTTGGAAAGCATCAATTATGGAGATAATTGAGGAATCAAGGGAAGGATGCATAACCTTTTGGAGTACCATGCGCCTTGTCGTGGTGGTGGTCCTCCTTATATAGGCTAAAGATGGAGCCAAAGTACGCTAGAGGGATCCAGGGAGGGATAGTGTGGTGATTCCACACACAGACGAACTGTATTCACTAGATCAATGGTGTGTTACAAGTGCTCCTTGAGCTATTTGTGGGGAGGAAGAGGATGAACTTCTCTACTACCCCACCTCTCTCTCTAGGGTTCTTCTCTGAGAAAAATGACCGACCCTCTCTATGTAGATCCTTTCCCTCCTTATATAGGGGAGGCCAGGTTACAAGCTAGGGCATCCGTGGAGGGTATATTATCTGAATATGCCTCTCCCAAAATAGCAAAGTGGTGCGTATCTTTTTCCCTTCATAAGCCGCTCAGGACTCATGGCGTAAGCCTCTCTGAGACCCTCACGTAAGCTTCTGCGGCGCCATGTCACCCGACCAAGAACGGTCTGGTGACGTCACCTTTGTCGGCCCGTACTCGCTGGTCCTCCCCTCTGTCCTCTGCACTGATGCTATAGTGGAGAGAGAAAACCTTTGACCAAGGAGAGTCCTTCCTTCTTTTGTAAGCCAAGTGGTAACCTGGCTGATGCCTGATTAACTCAGCCCCGAGGGTACCTGCAAACAAGATGATACCGACATACACTATAGGCTGGCCGAGGTAATGTTGGGTGAACATTGTCCGAGCCGGGTTAGCCGTGACTTGGCTTGTCTTGAGGTAACTCGGCGAACACTTGCTTTGACCTCGTCATACCTCGGCTAACACTGCCATTATACCCCGGCTTTACCCTACTCGGGGTTATCCCCCAACATTAGTCTCCGAAGCTGGTGCAGTCTTAGCAACTTCAGCTGATAAGGCCACAATAGGTTTAACCCACTAAACTCTATATCTTTCTTGCCGAGTTACTCTTATGTCGGCACACTTACTTTTATGACTTGGTGTTCCTTTTGACCTCCCTTGGCTCATTCCGAGTTATTCCTCGTTGGTCGGGTTATCTTCTCATATCCGGGTTACCCACTTAGATTCCTTCCTTCTTGTGTACACTTCCCCATGTCCTACGTGGAGGGTAATCATTACTTTGCCTTATTTTAAGGGCCTTAGCCAGTTACTATGCACGTGGTTAGGGATAACTGTGCACATGTCACATCCTGGCGCCCCTTCGATAACCGCAACGTCACCTCTTGGCATGCGATCCGCTGTGCTGTGTGTCCCTCGGTGTGGCTCGCGGTTGATTGGCTGACTCAGCGAAATACACAGCCACACCGTGTGGCCCGCTGTGCAATTTGATCCCACTACCCCATTAGGGGTGTGGTTAAATAGGGGAGTGGGGGTGGCCCTTAGCCATTTCCCTGCTCGCTCCCTCTCTTTGTATGTTCTTCTTCTTCTTCTTCCATGCGACACTACCGCCACCTCCGCTTCTTCTTAAGCACAGCACCGTCCCTACCATGCTTCGTTGTTGCCTGCTCCGCCATAGCCACATTGCTGCTCCACTGCTCGTAGCCGCCACAGGGCCGCGCCAGTCTAGGCCTCTCTCCCTCGCTTCAGATTGGCTCTGCGAGGGGATGATTTGGAGATGCATCAAGACATTTCCCCCATCGAGGAGCACAAAAAGGGCGGCGACGACCATGAGCGTGGTGCATAGGACGGTTCCTGGGTCTATCAAGATGACATCGATTGGTTGATTCGGACCCACCACATCCCCGCCAGGGTAAGCTCTCATCTCCCCTGCGAAGAAGCAGTTCCCTCTCCCAATCCGGGTGAGTACATTGTTTTCCTCTCCCATTTCCAGCGCGGATTTGGCTTACCCATCATTGACTTCTTCAAAGAATTTATCACCACTTTTGCTCTTTAGCCCCACCATCTTCCGGCTAATGCCATCACCTCTCTCTATGCTTTCACTTTCGAGGTTGAGGGTTACCTCGGCCTCTGGCCCACCATTCACATCTAGTAGAAATTCTTTGGCTTTAGGGCCAATGTTGTTCCGGATAAGGAACTTGACCCCGTCGACAAATATTTGACCCAATGCAGGGCGGCTTCCATCTCACCTGAGAAAAACTCTGTCTTTCCCTGAGTCACCGGCTTGGAGTCCTGCAAGGGATGGGCCAAGACGTTCTTCTATGTGAAGAACGATAGCTCAGAGGATAAGATCCGGCTGCCTCCTTTTTCTCTCGGTGTCCCTGATAGGACCTTATGGGGCTGGATCCCGAAGAAGTCCGACACCTTGCTGAACTTGGTGGAGAAATGCATCAAGGAGCTGAATCTGTTGGCGTTGTGCGGCGAGGATATAATGATCACTTTCATGCTTAGCCGGATCTCCCCTCTGCAGCACCGCACACACAAGCTTTGCCACATGAGTGGGCATCTCAACCCCAACTGAACTTCATCATTCGAGCTTACCGACGCTCAGATCTTCCACCGGGTTAAGGCTATTTTCAAGACAACCCTTAATAAGACTGAAGATTGGGAGTGGGTATTTGAGCACTTCACCCGAGGTAGGCTAGCTCCCATGCTATATCCCTTATTCGACACTTTTTCTGAGTTACATTTTGTGTTGGACCATATCGTTTACTTGATCCTTTTGCTTTGTTCCTTCCAGACCTTTCTTCAGCAGACAATTGAGGATGGCGTGGACTCGTCCCTTAAGTGGGGGAAGGACTGAGATACCTCGGACATAGAGGAGCCGGATTCTGAGGACTTCTTGCCGGCTCTGGACTCTTGCCCCAAACGATCCTCTAGTAAGACCTCTGTCTTAAGGGATTGGATGGATGACGATGAGGACGATGATGAGTGTGAAGTTCTTGAGGTATATGATCTGGTGCCTATCTCATACGCTTTTCCGGTTGATTCGACTCTAGCTAACCCGAATGGCCAGGTCCACACCGACCCACCTCTTGCCTTGGGTGATTTGGTTCATGCCCCTGTGAAGAAATGGGCTGCTACTTCGGCTCCTTCCACCGAGCCACCTAGGACTGGGAAAGGACAGAAGAAACCTGGCAACATGGCCACCAGCGAGCCTCCGTCTAAGGCCACCGTATGGAGAGCCCTGATACATTGCAAATGTATCTTTAATTTTTTATGTTCCATTCTTGGTTTTATCTACTTTCTTATGTTTTGTCCACACTTTGGAGTACTTTTCATATGATTTCTTGGACTAACCTATTAACAAGAGCCACAGTACCAGCTGCCTGTTTTCTGTTGTTTTTGGTTCCAGGAAAGTCAGAAAATGAATATTCTCGGAATTGGACGGGACAAAACCCAAAGTCAGTTTTTCACCGAGGGACACCTGGAGCCAAAATACAAGACAGAGAGGGGCTAGGGCCAGGCCACACCACCTGGCCGCGTGGCTAGGCCTGGCTCATGCCAGGGGTGGTCTGGCCGCCCCAGGCACCCCCTCAGCCTCTCCTTCCACCTATATATTACCTCTGATATGGAAACCCTAAGTACCCGATCAAAAATGCACAAAAGAGTCTGTAGCCGCCGTCATCTCCATCCCTAGATCAGGAGGGATCTGAAGCTCTTCCCGGCACCCTGCCGGAGAGGGGAATTCACCCTGGAGGCCTTCTTCATCATCATGCAAGCCTCCGGTGTGATGCGTGAGTAGTTCATCTCTGGACTACGGGTCCATGTAGTAGCTAGATGGCTGGTTCTCCGCCTTTGTGCTATCATGTTTAGATCTTGTGAGCTCCGTTCATGATCAAGATCATCTATTTATAATTCTGCATGTTGTGTTTGCGGGGATCCGATGGATATTGAGATGCTATTTCAGATTGATTATTGATTCTATCATGTCTTTGTTATTTGTGATCTTGCATGCTTTTCGTTGTTAGTAGCTATCTTGGCCAAGTAGATTCTAGCAACTCCAAGAGTTAGTATTTATGCTTGATAGTGGGTTCATGCCTCTGGTAATCTGGGGAAGTGACAGAAATCTCTAAGGTACTAGATCTGCTGTTGCTACTAGGGAGAAAACAAAAATCCTTTGTTCATAGAACAATCATATTGTTTACTTTACATGCAATTCGTAATGCAATTATTCGTTGCTTGCAACTTAATACTAGAGGGGGTTCATATGATAACCTGAAGGTGGATTATTAGTCATAGATGCAGTTGGATGGCGGTCTATATATAATGTTGTAATGCCCAATCGAATCTCAAAGGAGTCAAGATGATTAGTATATGCTTGTATGCTTTCTCGATGTTTGTCAATTGCCCCGCTGTAATTTGTTCACCCAACATGTTATCTATCTTAAGGAGAGCCACCTCTAGTGAACTATGGACCCCGGTCCTTTCTTTTACTTTCAATCCACAATCAACTGTTTACTGCTTTGTGTTTACTTTCTACAAACTATTACTTCCTTCCATTCAATACATTTAATCCTTTGTTTTCAGCAAAACCGGTGAGATTGACAACCTCATCGCAAGTTGGGGACAAAGTTATGTGGTTGTGTTGTGCAGGTCACCATGTTGCTGCTGGCACCGGTAGTGCGCCCTGCCAAACTTCAGCTAGGTACACCTTTGGGGTGTTTCCTTGCTCCTACTGGATTGATAACCTTGGTTTCATAACTGAGGGAAACTTACTGCTGTGCTCATCATACCTTCCTCTTGGGGTTCCCCAACGAGCTCGTTAATACACGAGTCACCAAGTATTTTTCTGGCGTCGTTGTCGGGGAGTCAAGGACATCTTCACAAGGGGAGTCCCTTATAACCAAACTCTTTACTTTGTTATTTTTGTTTTTTTAGTTTCCTTTTGCTTTGTTTGCTTGTTCCTTTATCAAAAACACAAAAAAATTAGTTTTACAAGTTTGCTATTTTTTTTAAAAAAAATAGTTCCTATCTTAAGTTGCCACTATGTCTAGCATTGCTCCAATCACTATGTCACCTGAGGAAATGATTTTCACATTAAACAAGGAATTGGAGAGAGTTTCAAAGAAGCTTGGTCTAGAATCTCTCATCTACATGAAAAAACTGAGCCTAAAATGACTCAAATCTTGTTCCTTAGCAGTTTTTACCTTAGAATTGCTCTTTGCTATAGATATGCTTCAGATGCTATTGTGGGAGGAGATTTCCTCCAATGCAATGAGGATGATGCTATTAACGCCATAAAGAAATTGGTCTTTACTTACAACTTGCCTAGCAAAACTAATACTTCTTTCATAAACATATTTGATAGATTGAATACTCTTGAGACCAGCACTGCTAGTTTGAAAGATTGCTATAATACGCTTAGGGAGCATCACAACTGTGTTCCAATAAATTCTGAACCCTCAGAATGGCTTCCCACAGTAAAGATTGCTATAAACAATGAAACTTTTCATGCTCGCTGTGATATCATGTCTGAATTTTATCTTATGCCCAAAGATATTTATAAATCCTTGAATCTTTGGGGGCTTTCTGAAGGAGGAGAAGAAAATTTTCTTGCTAATAATGCCACCATATTACCCATTGGAATAGCTGAAGGAGTGTTTACAAAGATCCTAGGAAAAATGGGTTCCACTGATTATCTTGTTATTGAATGTGTAGGAAAAGGACAAATCACACTTGGAAGATCCCTATTGAAACTCCTTGGAGCAATAATAGATGTGGAAAAGGGGACCATGCGCTTTGTTTATCCACCAAGTATTCACAAGTTCCCCAAGGGTAAGAATAAGAGTAAGAGAGGTAAGGGCAAGAAATTTAGTTTTAATGCTACTTCGAACACTTGATCCTTTTTCTTGCTTCTTATGCCTAACTTAAAGGCGTTAAAGAAAAGTACTTATTGGGAGATAACCCAAAAGTTTTAGATAAGTCTTGGAAGTTATTACTTCAGTAATAACCGCTCCTTATCCTTTTTATTTGCTTTTTGTGCCAACAGTAACCTCTAATGAGAGAGAAGTAATGATTGGGAAAGTTGCTACCCCGAAACAGATTTCTGTGCTTCACCGTAAAAAATCGTGTAAAATCTCTGTACGTTCTTTTGAGGCATGAATTTTTAGGCTTCTGCTCTAGGATGTTATCTAACTTTTGTTAGTTCAACACTTTTCGATTTGTGCCACAGAAGGTCTTAGAAAAAATTCTTCTTTACCTGCTGGTCTGTTTTGACAGATTTCTGCCATTTTCTGCATTTGCTTCTTGTTGGTTCCTTTTTGAGTTCTTTTGGGGAATTGAGATTTTTGAGGGAAGTGCTACAGTACCTCGTGTTTTAATGGAAGTTTTATTGGTGTTAGAACTGAACCTAAAAGACTTATTATCTTGAGTGCACCAATGTTGCTAATAAAGATTGTGTGAAGGAAAAATTTCAGTTGTATGGAAGGAATCAGTAATGAGATGAAGAAAGGACTAAAGCTCAAGCTTGGGGATGCCATGCGTGTCACCCCAAGAAATAACCAAGAAGTACAAGCGTCAAAGCTTGGGGATGCCCAAGGCATCCTCCTCTTCATCAATAAAAATCCCAGGTTTCTTCCAAACGCTTCATTTTTATTGTTTCATGCACACTTGTGTTGTTCTTGGAGCGTATTCTTTTTCGTTTTGGTTTTTTGTTTGCTTTGTTTGCTGAATAAATTGGTTGGACCCCCTCTTTCATACATTGGTTTTCAAATAGTTTGGATTGGATTGGAAAATAGTAGGAAAGTTCATGCTTATGTGGTAAAGAGAGCTTGTTTTTGACTGTGGCCTATGCTTTGTCATGCCATGCTTGATATTCTTTTGGCTTTATGCTTAGTATTCTTTGCTGCAGCATGACTTGTTATAAACAATTGAGATTGCTTAATGTTCCTTGGAAGAATTGTTGGGGGGATACCCCCCCGTAGGGTCATGCCGGGGTATAAAGGCCGAGTTAGCCGAGGAACGACAAGGTCAAAGCGAAAGCTGGCCGGGTCACCTCAAGGCAGGCCATCTTACGGAGTAACCCGGACCAGAGGATGTCCACCTGACTATGTTCCGGCCGACGTATGTCGTTTGCCGGCAGGATATTTGTAACTTGTATGCAGGTACCTATGGTGCCGGGTTAACCAGGCCTGATCCGGGTTATACCAGGCTTGCAAGAGAAGGAAGGTATCTCGCTGGTCAAAAGGTGGCCTCTATACGCAGGAGCATGAGCAAAGCGAACAGAGGGAGGGACCAGCGAGGCGTGGCCGACAAATGTGACATTTCCTATGTCGGCTGACGCTGGCGCTGCAGAGGGTTACATACCCTCTGCATGGTTTACGACGGCAAAAGAAGACCCAGTCGGTTTGCTATTTTTGGAAGAGGCATATTCCAAGGAATATGCCTCCACGTATGCCCTAGTTGGCAACCTAGCCTCCCCTATATAAGGAGCGCTAGGGCCTCTGTAGGAGGGGTTGGCAATTGAGTAGTTGGTTCACTGGGAGATAGGTAGTGGTGAGAGTAAGAGAGCTTCTTCTTCCTCCTCTCCCCAATACAGCTCAAGGAGCATCTGTAAACCTTGAACACTTGGTGAATACGAAGCATCTATGTGTGTGGAATCACCACACTATCCCTCCCTGGATTCCTCTAGTGCATATTAGCCCCACTTTTAGCCTATCCATGGCATCTTCCGTGACACCACCACGACAGTTGGCGCCCACCTTGGGGCTAGCGGCGCTAGCAGGAGTGAAGATCTGGACGGGAAACATCATCGGCAACGGCGAGCGCATCGTCTCCGAGCTCGTTCGACGCTTTGGAGCACTGGACTACGTCAGCGACAATGCTGGTTGCTTCGGCAAGCGACCTCCACCGTGCAACGACATCTTGGTCAAGGTTGGCGCCCATAGGATCTACGTCGGTGTCGATGTGTCATGAGTTCACCCGTAGCACGTCGTCGAAGGAGGCGAGCCACCCCTTAGCGCGGCTTACGGGGCGCGTATCACTTGCTCCCCAGACCGCGCCGAGGTGATGATGACAGCGCTTGGCGCTGGCGTGAGCAAGGATCCGGCACCAGATCCGGAGGTAACACCCAAGGCACCAAGGAAAAGTAGAGGTCCTCCGCTAGAGAGGCCAGAAAACTTGCTACAGCAAGCGATAGATAGCTTGGAGAGCTCCATAGCACATGTGGTAGATCCGGCTCAGGCACAGGCCAAGTAAGAAGAAACTAGGCAGAAAATACTAGAGGGCACGAAAAAGATAGCCGCAGCTCAGCAGTCGTTGAACATGACGCTGCGTGAGTATGCAAGAGCAAATAAGGTAGATGTTGTAAAAGTAAAAGGGAGAAACCTCATCAGTGAAATGAACAAAGAGGGTGACACTAGAGTTGAGGAATCAGAGAACCCTTTGTCCATGGGGTTGCCGAAGTACAACACCCCAGCAAAGAACCTCAGAGCAGTAGATGCAGCTGCATCCGAGTTAGAGGGTTTGACGGGTGAAGCCCGGCAGAGACAGCAGGAGAGGGTCAACGAGTTAGTTCGGATCACTAACAGACAAAATGAGGAGTTGCTCAGGGCTAACCTGGCAAGAGCTGGGGCTTCCAAGGTCGTTTATTCGGCAGTGGGAAACCCGGAGAAATCTACTGGAGCTGCGTCATCCCCTCGTGATGGCCCTAGGAGAGAGGAGGTAGTAACCTCGGCAAGGAGAAACAAGCAGATAGTCCCGTATGACCCGACAAGGGCAGGGAAAGGAAAAGCAGTGCAGGGAAATGAGGATCGATGAAGTGTCAGCCGAGGTGAAGCTGGCTGAGGTAACCGCAACCAAGGCAATGCTGGTTAGAGAAACGTCATGCCGAATAGCGTAACTCAGCGGGTGCAGGGCAAAACTTACCTCAGCAAGAGCAAAATGCCGGCCGAGGTATGCGGCAAAATTCCGCTCAACAAGAGCAAGACAGATACAATGACGGTGATTCATAAATGGTGAATGCACAATACCCTAGCCTGGATTATCATGTGATAGGTTCAAGGTTGGGAAGCAGAAACTTGATGCCTGATGACGCCAGGTTAAAGCTGGATCGACTTTATAGGTCAGAGCAAATTGAGTGTCAAGGTCCTCCGGGTCCGGCGTGCTTTGGGCCCCGGATCTTGAAAGAGCCTTCGGTGCCTAACTTCCAGTTACCCAGAGGCACGAAAACATATGACGGCAGCACCAAGCCGGAGGATTAGTTAATCAATTACGCAACAACACTGAAAATTGCCACAGGCAATTTGAGATGGGCAGTGAGATATGTACCTCAGATGCTGGAGGGGCCAGCGAGGGTATGGTTAAACAATTTACCACCCGGAAGTACCAACTACTGGATCGATTTTGAGGAAATATTTGTCAATAACTTCTCGAGCACGAGTCAAAGGCCGAATAGGCCACAGACCTTAGCAATGTCCAAGCAGAGACCGAATGAAACAGACCGGGAGTTCCTAACTCGCTGGTGCAACGTAAGAAACTCGTGTGAGGGCGTGATTGAGTCTCAGGCCATAGCTTGGTTTGCACAAGGATGTAGATATGCAAGCATGATGTGGAAAAGGTTACAAAGGGATATGCCAACTACACTAGCAGAGACGATCCGGATTGCTAATTCGTATGCTTTGGGTGATCCAACTCAACCCGGGCGTATGTCAAACGAGTGAAATGAGGAGTACTACCAGCGAGATGGAGCCGGATCATCCCGACAAAATGATTACCGGGGTAAGAAAAGAGATGATAGACCGGATTACCGATACAGTTCACAACAAGTTGCTGCTGTAAATCAAGATCAACCCGGAGCAGGGAGTAATCAGCGTCAGAAAACTGGAGGGCAAAGATGGACTCCGAGAAATGATGGCAAGAAAACTTGGACGCCCGAACAAAAGAGACAATGGGAAGAAAAGAAAGAGCGGTCAAGGTATACGTATGAGGCAATGCTGGATCAGCCGTGTAACTTTCACACGCCAAATCCAAGTAACCCGGCGGGTCATACGACTCGGCAATGTGAGTGGATGAGGAAGATAGAATAAAGTGGTTTGGGGAATGCTCAGGAACCTCAGAACGATCAACCTTGGCAGGAGTTACCCCGGCAGCAATTTCTCTCTAGAGCGAACACACAACAGTTAATGTTGCCACCACCTCCGCCGAGGTATGACAACCATGAGAGAAGGGATGCAGTGCATGATGTGGAAAATCAGCATCAGACATATCAAAGATATCCGGGGAATGAGGGGAAAAATGAATACAGAGAGCATCACTAGAGTTACTGTGTGTTTACCACAGAGGAAATGGATAGAAAGAGCATGCAACACCGACATATGGAGGTGAATGCAGTTATGCCGGTGGTGACGAGGTATAGGCCTTGGTCGGATCAGGAAATTACCTGGAGTATCAAAGACCATCCCAAGCTCATGCCAAGTCCTGGTTTGTATGCACTAGTGCTGAACCCAACGTTCATCGGGCCAAATATCAATGTGAGGTTCTCCAAGGTGCTGATCGACAATGGCAGCAGCATTAATATCATGTATGTGGATACAATGTGCAAGTTGGGTATCTCGGAGAACATGCTCCAAACCACGAGGACAACTTTCCACGGCATTGTGCGAGGCATTTCCTGTGAACCCATTGGCAAAGTCCGGGTTAACGTGTTGTTTGGTACAAGAGATAACTACCGAACTGAGAATTTGGAGTTTGAGGTTGTGAACTTAGAGAGCGCATATCACGCGTTACTCGGCAGGCCAGCCCTGAACAAATTCATGGCAAGTACTCAAATCAGTTACTTGAAGATGAAACTGCCTGGGCCAAATGGGGTAATTACCATAGCTGGGGACTTCCGACGTTCCATTGAGTGTGCGTCAGCCAGGTATAACCTGGCCGAGTCACTCGTGATTGCACAAGAAAAAAGAAAGATCCAGGAGGTAGCGGCATTGGCTCAGTCTGCACAACAGTATATGCCGGCGCTGAGTAACCCGCATGGAAGTGTATCATTTCAAGCAACGAAGGACACAAAGAAAGTGCCAGTTGATGATCTGTTCCCAGAGCGCACTGTAACAATTGGTGCTGGGTTAACTAAGAAATAGGAAAGCAAGCTCGTCAACTTCCTCCGTGAGAATCGGGATATCTTTGCTTGGTCCACGTAGGACTTGCAAGGTGTTCCGAGGGAGTTGGCTAAGCACTCTTTGAATGTGAGACCCGGAGCAAAGCCGGTGAAGCAACCTCTCCGCCGCTTCGCTAAAGACAAGAGAAAAGTCATTGGAGATGAAATAGCTCGGCTCCTCACAGTTGGGTTCATCATGGAAGTGCTTTACCCGGATTGGCTATCTAATCTGGTGCTTGTGGAAATGAAGAAAGATGATCCGAATGTAGCAGTGGTTTGGCGTATGTGCATCGATTACATGAACCTGAATAAGGCGTGCCCAAAAGATCCATTCCCACTGCCAAGGATAGATCAGGTCATAGATTCTACTGCTGGGTGCGAGTTATTGTTGTTCATGGACGCATATTCTGGTTTCCACCAGATACCTCTGAACCCGAATGATCAAATAAAGACTACGTTTATTACCCCGTACGGCGCTTATTGCTATCGCACCATGCCTTTTGGTTTACGTAATGCAGGGGCAACGTACCAAAGATGTATGCAAAAATGTTACATGACCAAATTGGTCGAAATGTGCAAGTGTATGTGGATGATGTGGTTATAAAAACCAAGGAAAGCAAAATGCTCCTTGATGATATCCGGCAAACGTTCACGAACTTAAGGAGATTCCGAATGAAGCTTAACCCAAAGAAATGTACCTTCGGTGTCCCGACTGGAAAATTACTCGGATTTCTTGTCTCCAGCCGAGGTATCGAAGCTAACCCAACTAAAATCCGGGCCATAGAGCGAATGGAATTGCCGAAGTGTCTTAACGATGTCCAAAAGTTCACTGGTTGCCAGGCATCCTTAAGTCGGTTTATATGTCAGTTGGGAGAAAAGGCACTGCCTCTCTATCAACTAATGAAAAAGTCGGACAAGTTCATATGGACGCCGCGGGCCAATGAAGCTTTCATCCAGTTAAAGAAAATCTTAGCCACTGCACCAGTGTTAGCCTCTCCACTATCAAAGGAGCCAATGTTACTCTACATAGCCGCAACCAACCAAGTTGTAAGTGCAGTAATTGTGGTAGACCACGACGAGGAGGGTAAGTCAGTGCAAATGCCAGTCTATTATCTGAGCGAGGTATTATCAGTGTCAAAGCAAAACTATCCTCACTATCAGAAGATGGCATATGGTGTGTATATGGAGGCTACGAAGCTGAAGCACTATTTTGAAGAGCATCCCATCAAAGTAATATGTGAAGCCCCCATATCTGAGATAATGAGCAACAAGGATGCAAGTGGCCGGATTACAAAATGGGAAATTGAGCTAGCCCCTTATGCTCCACAATACGACATGAGAGATGCGATCAAGTCTCAGGCTGTGGCTGTCTTTTTCGTGGATTGGGCCGAGATGCAATATGAGCCACTGTTACCAGATCCGAACTACTGGAGAATGCACTTTGACGGATCAAAAACAAAAATCGGGTTAGGCGCCGGAGTTGTGCTTACCTCACCCAAGAAAGACCAGCTGAAGTATGTGCTGTAGATCAATTTCGCAGCATCAAACAATGTTGCGGAGTATGAAGCACTTGTACATGGGCTCAAAGTGGCAAAAGAAATTGGAATACGCCGGATCCAGTGCTTTGGTGACTCGGACCTGGTGGTTCAGCAAGTCTCAGGGCAATGGGATGCTTTGGATGCAAACATGGCATTCTATAGATTTCATGTGCAGAAGATATCAGGATACTTTGAGGGATGCGAATTTTACCACATACCCCGGCTAGAAAACGAGGCTGCCGACATACTGTCGAAATTCAGATCAACCCGACAAGCGATTCCATCGGGTGTAGCACTAGAGCACCTCAGAAAGCCATCTATCAGGCCATCCCCAGAATCCGAGTCAATCTATATCCCGGCAAATCAGGAGTCGGAAGATGTGCCCATGGACATTGATGTGGGAAGTGGTTCGGGAAACCCGGGGACTGCTTCATAGAACCCGGGGACTGCGCAGCGTGATCCAGCTGAGGTTATGCCGGTGGATCAAATGGAAATTGACGAGGAAGTGTTTCCGGTGCGAGCTATACCATCTTGGGCACTGCCCATATTCCAGTTCCTGAAGGATGGAATTTTGCCCAGTGAAGAAGTACTTTCAAGGCAAATTCAGAGGAGGGCAAAGGCATACACGATTATCAATGCCGAGCTATACAAGAGAAGTGTCACAAATGACCTCCAACGGTGTGCTGACCCAGAGGAAGGGCTTGACATCCTCCGAGATATACATCAAGGGGAATGTGGGCATCACGCCTCATCCAGGGCCTTAGTGGCAAAAGCTTTCCGGCATGGGTTTTACTGGCCAAGTGCCTTGGAACAAGCAGAGGATCTAGTAAGAAAATGCAATGGTTGTCAGAGGTATGCCACCTAGACGGACATGCTGATGTCGGAGCTCAAGACCATACCAATTACCTGGCCATTTGCTGTATGGTGTTTGGATATGGTTGGTCCGTTTAAGCCGGCAAGAGGAAATATGACCCATATCTTGGTTATGGTTGACAAGTTTACAAAATGGATTGAAGTAAATCCGATAAGAAAATGTGATGGAGCTACAGCCATGACATTCCTCAAGGATATAATCCTGAGACATGGCTACCCTCACAATATCATAACAGATAACGACACCAATTTCGCTGAAGGAGCATTTGCGCGATTCTGTCGGGATAAAAAGATCTGGCTAGACATTGCTTCAGTAGCCCACCCCGCATCGAACGGACAAGTGGAAAGATCCAACCGATTAGTATTATCCGGGATAAACCCCCGGCTCATTGAGCCGCTGGAAAGATCAGCGGGGTGCTAGATAGAAGAACTACCAGCGATACTGTGGAGTTTAAGAACAAATCCGAATTGATCAACAGGCTATAGGCCATTTTTTTCTGGTATATGGGGCAGAAGCTGTATTACCAGCCAACATAGAGCATGATTCGCCTAGAGTCACCCAATACACAGAAGCCAAAGTGCGAGAAGCCCGGCAAAATGATGTTGATCTGCTGGAAGAAGCGAGAGAATTGGCATTGTCTAGATCCGCAATATATCAGCAAAATCTCCGACGCTATCATAGCCGGAAAGTAAACCCCCGAGTCTTCCGGGAAGGTGATTTGGTACTTTGGTTGGTGCAACGTACTGCTGGCAAGCATAATTTATCCCCCCATGGGAAGGGACATTCATTGTAAGCAAAGCATTGCACAATGACTCTTATTATCTCATTGATGCACAACCGCAGGAGAAGAACACGACGGACAAGTCTGGCGAGGAATCTAAACGTCCATGGAATGTAGCCCTACTTCGTCCATTCTACACTTAACAGAGAAGTGTGTGTATCCGAGTTTCTCATATGTCGGTATGTATGCCGACAATGAGCTTATCAATGAAATCTTGGCACCTCGAGCAGTAACTCGGGGACTGCCTTAATAATATTTATTGTCCTTTGCGTTAGTTATTTATTTTTATGTCGGCTAGCTTAAGTTACTTCTACCTAAGCCGTATTAGTAGTGTGTGAGCACCAAAAACTCAACTCTTCGACTTGCTGCTGTCCAACAAGAATTGGCTTCATGGCAAGCAAGAGAACAAGTTCGGAAATGCGAAGCACAGGAAAAATAACTAAGGAAAGGAACGTAATTGAGCCGACGTTTATTGTTCGGACTAACCCCATGCTTATTTTACCTTTACTGTGATGGATTATTTTGAGCTAATCCTAACGTTTCCAAGTATTGTTAAGTCAATTTTTGAAACTCGGTCTCGTAAGTCACAAAACCGAATCAAGGTAGACGCGAACCGAGCCATGAAATTGAAGGAACAAGAAAATGAACTCGGGGACTACGCCCAAGTTAATCCGGTGTGAATAACTTAGTAGCAAAACAAAATCAATATGCTTAATACATCTGCACCCGGCATACCGGGGATCTGATGAATTTCAAAGTGTTTTTTGGTGCTCAAGGAGCAGCAGCAGGAGGTAACTCGGCGCCAGCAGGTGGAACTCCGGCCTCAGCCTCATCATCATCTTCATTTTCTTCGACATCCGAGGCTTCGTCCCCTTCATCGTCGCCTGAACCATCTTCGACATATTTGTCGTCAACAGCGTCAAGGAACCTTGGTCCCTCGTTCCATTGATGGACGGGGGTAAACTAGATGAGGTTGTGGGCACAAGCCTTACGCCAAGCTACCCAATCCGGGTCATTTGACCACTTTGATCTGGTGCGCAAGCGCTCGAGAAGCTTCAAATTTAGTTTTTCATACCACGTGAGAACAAAGTGGAGGACGGTATCAGCTCCAGCGCGAGCGGTGGATTCCATCCAGAGGTCGAGTTGGGTCTCACAATCCATCAGTTTCTTGATCAGAGCAGTGGATCCCTCCGGAACATCCTCACCAGGCCAAAGGGCACGGAAGATCTAGACGGCTGAATCCAGGAGACCCGAACCATAGTTCTTCATAATTTCAACTCGGGAGGATATGCTGACTATCAGATCCTCCAAGTCTAAAGGAATGCGGTCAGAGCCAGGACCAGTTGGAGTACCCCTCTGCTGGCGGAACTTGGCAACGGCAGTGGATGCAATGGCATCGCCCTCTGGGAATTTGCCTGAAGACAAAACAAGTAAAATAAGTAAAGGAGCATAACCCGGAGAAATGCATGTCGGCTTAAGGAAAGGAGTTTACGAGAGATATGCCTATGGATCCGAGTCAACTCCTTGGTGCAATTATCACGTCTCGTCCGGAGCTGCTCAAGTTTAGCATTAGCCGAGTCTAGCTTGACGTCGACCTCCTTCAGCAATTCTTGATCCTTGGCGAGTTGGAGGTTAAGACATTCTCGCTCCTCGGTGAAGTCTTGGCCAGCCTTGTCCATCTCTGTTTTGTGGATCTCTTTGAGTTTTTACATCTCAGCCTTGAGCTTGGCAATTTCATCATCTTTGGCTCGAAGTTTGACGAGCTCATCATCCTTCTTCTTAAGTTCGGCCTGATGTTACCCTGCTTGTTCGAGAAAATGCAGCATCATATCAGGCACGGGCACACTATCTTCAAGGGCTGCTGCAATGGTTTGTTGACCCGGTAGAGCCGAGGTATGAATATCTGTCGAGCCTAGGAGAAAGGAGAGACAACACGTAAATAGAGTAACCAAAGTAAATTACCTTTAATCTCGGCCAAGTTTTTCCTCATGATTGTATTTTCGGCCTCCACTCCGGCTGAACAAACCGAATGATGGATTAGTTCGGCGGGAAAAGGGATAGAAAGATGGGAAAAAAGTCAAAGAGAAAACTTACCCGTTTTCTCAAACTCAGCAAGAAGCGTTGTATGTTTTGAGCGCAACGCCTTGTGTGTGTCCAAGAGGCGCTGAAACTCAATGCTCCGGCGATTGGTAGTGATCTGAAAAAAGCAAGGGTGGCTTAGGTGTGTGCATATTCGAAGTTTACGAGATCTGAGCCAAGTGGAACTTAACCCGGCTCTAGATGTGTGCATATTCGAAGTGTACAAGATCTGGGCCAAGTGGAACTTAACCCGGCTCTAGGTGTGTGCATATTCGAAGTGTACAAAATCCGGGCCAAGTGGAACTTAACCCGGCTCTAGGTGCGTGCATATTCGAAGTGTACAAAATCCGGGCCAAGTGGAACTTAACCCGGCTCTGGGTGTGTGCATATTCGAAGTGTACAAGATCCGGGCCAAGTGGAACTTAACCCGGCTCTAGGTGTGTGCATATTCGAAGTGTACAAAATCCGGGCCAAGTGGAATTTAACTCGACTCTAGGTGTGTGCATATTCAAAGCTACTAAGGAGTTATGCTAGTTCTCTAAGGATCATCCGGGCGAGTAACAAGTTACTCCCCCGGAGGCTCGGCGACTAATGGATATATCTCTAAGCACTTGTGCATGTTAAAGAAAGGACAAAGTAGCATACCTCCATCATCCGGCCAGCAAGGTTGATAGCCTTGGCTGCGGTGTTCATTTGCGCACTGAATTCGGCGAGCCCGAACTTCTCCGGGAGATCGTCGTTAGGATTGACGAACCCCGATTTGTTCCAATTATCTACATATTCGATCAGAGCCTGTGGATAACTCTCTCTTCTGAGCATATGCGGCATAACCAAGCCCTTGGCGTGGCCCTCCTTCCTCGCAACTAGGGCGGCAGCAGGGCTGGTGTGCAATGCAAGTTGCTTGCCGCTAGCAGACCCGGAGGGGGCATATTTCTTCGGCAGCATGGACACGAGCGTGCGCTGTCCAGCCTCGATGGATGCTGCCCTGGTGGTGTCAGAACTTTTCTTGGCCTTGGTCTGCTGCTGAGACGCTGAGGTTTGAGCTGCAGATTTGGACTTGGGGGCAGCCTTGGTGCTAGTTGGGCCCTCTCGCTGAGTCTTGGAAGACTCAGACGAGGTAGAAGGAGTTGGTGCTGGTGTTTGTGTTGCTGCTGGTGCTGCTGTTGGTGCTGGCGCTGATGCTTGTGCTGATGCTGGTGTTGGTGGTGGTGGTGCTGCTGCTGGTACCTCCGAGGTGGCGGGTTGCGGCTGAGCCAATGAGGAGGTGGGAGAATCCGCTACCTCGGCCGTGCCACTTCCCCCTGCTCCGAGGTTGCCCTCCTCTGGACGACATGGGCTAGAACCCGGAGCAACCACGGAACCCTCACGAATTGGGCTTAGTGGGCGTGTGTTGTCACCACGAGGGGGAGATGGGGTGTGCCGGAGGGGTGAAGCAATGCTGGAGCCGCTCTGGGGAACCTCCACCGCAGCCCTATCGAATCAAATGATGAATAACAAGTTATAACAAAATAAAGGCATATAGATAGAAAAGCATGAAGCGGAGAATTGGACAAAGAGAAAGGTGACTTACTCATTGATACATTGCAAATGTATCTATAATTTTTGATGTTCCATGCTTGGTTTTATCTACTTTCTTCTGTTTTGTTCCAACTTTGGAGTACTTTCTATACACTTTCTTGGACTAACCTATTAACAAGATGCCACAGTGCCAGTTGCCTATTTTCTGGTGGTTTTGGTTCCAGGAAGTCAGAAAATGAATATTCTCGGAATTGGACCGGACAAAAGCCAAAGTTGATATTTTCCCGGAAGATTCACGGAGCCAGAAGGAGAGCCGGAGAGGGGCCACATGGTGGCCAAACCACCCCTAGGCGTGGGTCCACCCAAGCCGCGCTAGGGCATGGTGTGGGCCCCCTGGCCACCCACCGACCTTGCCTCTTCGCCTATAAGATACCTCCCGATGCATAAACCCTAAATCGTCAATCAGAAATCCACGAAAAGTTATGCTGCGCTGCCGCCACCAAAGGGGAGATTTGGGAGACAGAAAGTCTCTGTTCTGGCACCCTGCCGGGACGGGGAAGTGCCCCCGGAGCCATCTCCATCGATCTCCACCGCCATCTCCATCACCATTGCTGATTCCCATGATGAGGAGGGAGTAGTTCTCTCTCGAGGCTAAGGGTTCTACCGGTAGCTATGTGTTCATCTCTCTATCTATGCATGATATTGTTGTGGTCAAGAGCTTTGTAATCAAGTAGATCTACCTTGCTACTCAAGTGCTTTATTAGATCCCTGCTCTCCCCATGTGTGTGAAAGTGACAGCGTGCTCACCATGGTGGCACTTAGGCTAGAGATTACAAATACTTGTTATGAGTTATATTTGGACTTGGATGTCTTTATGAAATTGTGGTGTTTGTTGGACCTATCTAGTACTCAAGGTGACAGTGTGGGGTTTTCTAGATGGGAAAGACTTACTTTGAGGTGTGCTGTTATAGCCCTACCATCGATTAGAGTATTCAACCGGAGAGTAGTTAAGAGTAGTATCATAAAGAGATGATATTTATATGAGAGTGTTCACTAGTGAAAGTATGATCCCTAGGCCTTGTTTCTAAGCATTGATACACCATTTGCTACTAGATTTGTTACATGTTTGCTTGCTTCCATCTTTATTTCAGTTTACCTTTAGTCTTTTCCATGCCACCAAGCTATTCTCTATCACCATTACCACTTATAATTATCCATACCACTTGTATTTCACTATCTCTTCGCCGAACTAGTGCACCTATACACCTGACAAGTGTATTGGGTGTGTTGGGGACACAAGAGACTTCTTGTATCTTGATTGCAGGATTGCTTGAGAGGGAATACCTTTGACCACTTTCTCCCTGAGTTCAATATACCTTGGGTGATCCACTTAAGGGAAAAATTGCTGCTGTTCTACAAACCTCTGCACTTGGAGGCCCAACAACTGTCTATAAGAATATAAGTGCGTAGACATCAAGCTATTTTCTGGCGCCGTTCCCGGGGAGGTAAGGTAAAAGGTACTCACATCCTCCGGTGTGAGTGCTCGAAGTTATTTCCTTTAGATTCTGCAGTTTTGTCTTTTTGTTTCTTGGTTTCACTAGTTAGGCTTAATGGAAAACAACAACAAAATTAGAGAGCTTTTTAGTATTTTTCCTAATGTAGAACATGAATTCTTTGAAAAGAAAATTAAAAAACCCTTGGAACCTTATTTGCATGCTAATAGCAATGTTGTTAGTATGAATTCTTTGGACACCATTATTGCTAATGCTATGGAAAAAATCTAAGCTTGGGGAAGCTAGTTTTTATGAAAATGATCTTTTTAGTTCCCCAGCTTTGGAAGATAGCTATTCTATTGCTTATGATGATACCAAACCTCCAATATATGATGATTATAATGATGAATATGATATTTTCAGTCCACCTACTATTGAGGAGGCAATTAATTATGACAACAATATGCCTCCTATATTTGATGATTATGGTGATGAGAATAATAGTGATAGCTATTTTATTGAATTTGCTCCCACTACAATTAATAAGAATGACTATGTTTATGTGGAGAGTATTAATTCTTTTATGCATGTGGCTCATGATAAGAATGTTTTATGTGATAGTTATATTGTTAATTTTATTCATGATTCTACTGAAAGTTATTATGAGAGAGGGAAACATGGTTTTATGTGTCTCAACATTATTAAGTTTCCCCTCTTTATGTTGAAACTTTTGAAGTTGCACTTGTTTTGCTTTCCCATGCTTGTTGCTTTGTGTTTTCATGACTTGTTTCTTTACAAGATTCCTATGCATAGGAAGTGGTTTAGACTTAAATGTGTTTTGAATTTGCTTCTTGATGCTCTCTTTTACTTCAATTCATATTTCCTATGTGAGCATCTTCTCAAACTATTATGCCTAACTTAAAGGCATTAAAGAAAAGTACTTATTGGGAGATAACCCAAAAGATTTAGATGAGTCTTGAAAGTTATTATCTCTGTAATAACTGCTCCTTATCCTTTTATTTGCTTTTTGTGACAAGAGTAACCTCTAATGAGAGAGAAGTAATGATTAGGAAAGTTGCTGTCCCAAAACAGATTTCTGCGCTTAACCATAAAAAATGGTGTAAAATCTCTGTACGTCCTTTTGAGTCGTGAATTTTTGTGCTTCTGCCCCAGGTTGTTATCTAACTTTCGTTAGTTCAACACTTTTCGATTTGAGCAACAGAAGGTCTTCGAAAAAATTCGTCTTTACCTGCTGGTCTGTTTTGACAGATTTCTGCCATTATTTGCATTTGCTTCTTGTTGGTTCCTTTTTGAGTTATTTTGGAATTGGGCTTTTTGAGGGAAGTGCTACAGTAGCTAGTGTTCTAATGGAAGTTTATTTGGTGTTAGAACTGAACCTCAAGACTTATTTATCTTAAGTGCACTAATGTTGCTAATAAAGATTGTGTGAAGTTTTGTATGAAGGAGAACTTTTAGGTGTATGGAAGGAATGAGTAATGAGATGAAGGATGGACTAAAGCTCAAGCTTGGGGATGCCACGAGTGTCACCCCAAGAAATATCCAAGAAGTACAAGCGTCAAAGCTTGGGGATGCCCAAGGCATCCCCCTTCTTCATCAATAAAAATCCTAGGTTTCTTCCAAACGCTTCATTTTCATTGTTTCATTTATAGTTGTGTTGTTCTTGGAGCGTTTTCTTTTTCATTTTCATTTTGGTTTTTTGTTCGCTTAGTTTGCTGAATAAATTAGTTGGACCCCCTCTTTCATACATTGGTTTTCAAATAGTTTGGTTTGGCTTGGAAAAGAGTAGGAAAGTTCATGCTTAAGTGGTAAAGAGAGCTTGTTTTTGACTGTGGCCTATGCTTTGTCATGCCATGCTTGATTTTTTTTTGGTTTTATGCTTAGTATTCTTTTGCTGTAGCATGAATTTTTATAAACAATTGATATTTCTTAATGTGCCTTGGATGAATCATGCGTTGTTTTAGCATATTAAAGCATATTATAGTGGTATTCTCCTTTGATGCTTTATTTGGGTTGACTTGGCGCATGCTCACACCATGTTATGACTATCTCAAGTCACCATAGCCTTTACGATCCTTTAGCTTTCAACTTGTAGTATCACTTTATGCTTTGATCAATGGTGTTTTGTCGCTCTGCATGATTATGGCCATTATTGCTCTCTTAGTTTGTCGCTCCCAGTCTTTTTCTAGCCTCAGTAACCAAGTATGAGTTCCACTCATGCATCCAACTCCCTAAACGAAGTTATTCCAAAGAGTCCACCATACCTACCTACTAGCTTATGCTATTCCAAGTATATTCCTGTTTTTGTTTACCTTCCAAATTAAACTTGTTATGAGAAAACTAGTGATTAAAGCTCTCACGAACTTGAAGGCACACTTTACTTTTCTTGCCTTTAATAAACTTGAACCATTGTGTCGTCTATGTTGTATATGCTTGCACTTATTTGTTGGGGATTAGCAGAACCATGCTTTCATGGGGAACGCTTTCAACATTGCACTTGTACTTTGTACCTAGTTGATATCATGCTCTTTTGTCTATGGATGTTGTCTGTGTGAAATGAAAGGGGAGCTTGTAAGTCCATGGAGTTATGTATATGTGTTAGAGAAATGCCTAGGCCGCTGGTCAATCCATGCTGACATGGTGGAAACTTGCAGCGTAACCATAATGAGTTGTCTATGAAGCATTCTTCTTATAAAAAAAGAGTCAGATGTTGAGAAAAAAGAGAAAAATAAAAAAAAGATTATGAAAAGAGGAAAGAGAGAAAAAAGCACCATATTCCCATGGTAAATAAGAAGATTGCTGAGATGTTTGTTGTCTGCTTGCCTTGTCATTTTGATATGGGGATTCTTCCGTATCATCGGGCAAGGGGTACCCCGTTGGCGGTTCTCTCTGATACACATATACTCATGATGACAAGAACTTACCGGTGACTAAACTTGAGTAGCATGAGGAGCGGCCCTAGTATTCAAGGGACATGAGATTTCCAACTTATACTTCGTCAAGCATATACACCATAGTTTGTTCACTTTAACCTTAATCACTTCAAGATGCTTATGATAGGGGCAATGAGAGCTGAAAGCTATTAAGTACCATAATTTTTGGAAGCTCTTTATGAAACTTGAATCTCTGCTTCCTTCTATGAAGGCCTTTCTTTTACTTATTTGTTGAGTCTCCACCTTCTATCATTATGCACCTACTTTGAGAGCATAGTGGCCATTCTAAGTTCTATGTGCATTGTCCCAAGACTTGTTGATTGATGCATAGTTTTGGTATTGCTTGTTTTAACCTATTTGTATCTAGTCACTCTTATGAACTTTGAAGGTGTCCTATGCATTTATGTTTGCTACTCTATGAGGGACAAGCTGCATACTACTATGCTATGTTTTCTTTATGTGAAACAAACAAACGTCTTGCAAAGCATTGTTATTCATGAATCTTTTGTTTGTGCCTTTTCATGTTGCAACATAGTTTCTTTATCTTATTGCTAGAACTTTGTCTTTCATGTTATGATTGAAGTACTATGATCCCAGCTTTAAAATACTTTGATCGAGTTTATGATGGTGTATGTCACCTCAAAAATTATTCTTTCTTTTTATCACTTACCTACTCGAGGACGAGCATGAGTTAAGCTTGGGGATGTTGATACATTGCAAATGTATCTATAATTTTTGATGTTCCATGCTTGGTTTTATCTACTTTCTTATGTTTTGTCCACACTTTGGAGTACTTTTCATATGATTTCTTGGACTAACCTATTAACAAGAGTCACAGTGCCAGCTGCCTATTTTCTACTGTCGAAAAATGAATATTCTCGGAATTCGATGGGACAAAAGCCAAAGTCAGTTTTTCACCGAGGGACACCTAGAGCCAGAATACGAGACAGAGAGGGGATGGGGCCGGCCACACCACCTGGCCGCGTGGCCAGGCCTGGTACGCGCCAGGGGGTGGTCTGGCCGCCCCAGGCACCCCCTCGACCTCTCCTTCCACCTATATATTGCCTCTGATACGGAAACCCTAAGTACCCGATCAAACATACACGAAAGATTTTGTAGCCACCGTCATCTCCATCCCTAGATCGGGAGGGATCCGAAGCTCTTCCCGGCACGCTACTGGAGAGGGGAATTCACCTTGGAGGCCTTCTTCATCATCATGCAACCCTCCGGTATGATGCGTGAGTAGTTCATCTCTGTGCTATGGGTCCATGTAGTAGCTAGATTGCTAGTTCTCCTCCTTTGTGCTATCATGTTTAGATCTTGTGAGCTTCGTTCATGATCAAAATCATCTATTTGTAATTCTGCATGTTGTGTTTTCGGGGATCCGATGGATATTGAGATGCTATTTCAGATTGATTATTGATTCTATCATGTCTTTGTTATTTGTGATCTTGCATGCTTTCTGTTGTTAGTAGCTATCTTGTCCAAGTAGATGCTAGCACCTCCAAGAGTTAGTATTTATGCTCGATAGTGGGTTCATTCCTCTGCTAATCTAGGGAAGTGACAGAAATCTTTAAGGTACTAGATGTGTTGTTGCTACTAGGGAGAAAACAACAATCCTTTGTTCATAGAACAATCGTATTGTTTACTTTACACGCAATTCATAATGCAATTATCCGTTGCTTGCAACTTAATACTGGAGGGGGTTCGGATGATAACCTGAAGGTGGATTATTAGTCATAGATGCAGTTGGATGGCGGTCTATGTATAATGTTGTAATGCCCAATCGAATCTCAAAGGAGTCAAGATGATTAGTATATGCTTGTATGCTTTCTCGATGCTTGTCAATTGCCCCGCTGTAATTAGTTCATCCAACATGTTATCTATCTTAAGGAGAGCCACCTCTAGTGAACTATGGACCCCAGTCCTTTCTTTTACTTTCAATCCAAAATCAACTGTTTACTGCTTTGTGTTTACTTTCTGCAAACTATTACTTCATTCCATTCGATATGTTTAATCCTTTGTTTTCAACAAAAATGGTGAGATTGAAAACCTCATCGCAAGTTGGGGACAGAGTTCTGTGGTTGTGTTGTGTAGGTCTCCACCTTGCTGCTGGCACCGGTAGTGCACCCTGCCAAAGTTCAGCTAGCTACACCTTTGGGGTGTTTCCTTGCTGCCTACTGGATTGATAACCTTGGTTTCATAACTGAGGGAAACTTACTGCTGTGCTCATCATACCTTCCTCTTGGGGTTCCCCAACGAGCTCGTTAATACACGAGTCAGCAAGCCCCAAGCCCAAGGAGCCTCCTGCTGCATCCGAGTAAGTTCTTCTTTCTTTTCCTGTTCTTTGAATAGCGTAGCTCTATTTATATGTATCTCTTGTTTCTCTCTTTCTGTTTTAACTTGATGTTTGTTCTCTGTCTGACTCGGCAGGGCCCCCAAAGACATTAACCAGAGCGGTTCTAGCATAGCTTCACCTATCCTAGGTGATCCACCTTATCCTCGCCGCGATGACGCTCCTCCCCTGAGCCCCATCCAGAAGATCTCCGCGGCTGCACCGAATCTTAGCCTATCTCGGCAAGAGGAGGGCAATGCTGGCACAAATAGAGGTGGTGCCGAGGACATGGGCATGTTGGAGCCACCCAGTGCTTCTTCCACCCAGCAGCAAGTTGATGATGGTGCCACTAACATCGGCACCGAGAAAGTTTCTGATGAGGTGCCGGTGAGTCCGACACCAACCCAAGTTCAGCCTCATCCAACTCCAACTCTAGATTCAAGTTCTCCTACCCAGACACGGCAAGAAGACCAGTCTCGTCCTAGCCCGAAGGCCAAATCACCTGCGGCAACATCTTCGGCCGGAGCGCAACCTTCGGCTCCATAGCAGCAAACCAAGCCCATCATCAAGACCAAAAAGGTTGCCGAGGTTCCCAATAGCCTGAAGGCTTCTGAGGTGGCCAATACCAAGCCCAAAGGATCAACTACTAGGTCTAGGAAGCGTACCCTTGCATCCATGATGCAACAAGGTAGTGCTGCTTCCGGCTCTGCCCCTGATAAACAACTTGCTCTACATATGAGTCCGGTCGCAACTCAAACAGCCCAGAAAGATGCTCACGCCAATGGCTTGGTCATGGCCCGGACCCTCAGCGGGGAGATCTATGGCTCGCTTACTGAGTACATCGACAACTAGAATAATGCCGAGTATGTTGACGTCAGCTCCGGTTATTCTATCGAAGTTTGGTCCTGTCGAGATTGGCGCGCAGGTGAACATAGATGCCAAGGCCATTGGATTTGCCAGCAAGATGATGGAGGTAAATCCTTCCACCATATCCCTTATATATGCACAAGTACATGTAGATATATCCTCCAGTTCCTGAGCCTTCGATGGAGTAACATGTTAGTCAGCCGGATGCTCCTAAATCTGAAGTAGTTAATTGTGTTATATTCCTTAGCAGTTTCACACATCCAACCATCTAGAGCCGGGTTAAGTTCCACTTGACTCGAATCTAAAAAACTTCAAGTATTCACTCACCTAGAGCCGGGTTAAGTTCCACTTGGCCCGGGTCTTGAGTAGTTTCAAATATTCACTCACCTAGAACCGGGTTAAGTTCCACTTGGCCCGGATCTTGAGTAACTTCAATTATTCACTCACCTAGATCCGGGTTAAGTTCCACTTGGCGCGGGTCTTGAGTAACTTCAAATATTCACTCACCTAGAGCCGGGTTAAGTTCCACTTGGCCCGGGTCTTGAGTAACTTCAAATATTCACTCACCTAGAGCCGGGTTAAGTTCCACTTTACTTGGATCTGAAAACCTTCAAATATTCCTTATGACATATGAGGTAATACTTTCCTTTGCAGATTACTACCAACCGCCGGACCATCAAGTTTCAGCGGCTTTTGGATACTCACAAGGAGCTTAGCGGAAAGCATAAGGCCCTGCTGCCCGAGGTGAATAACAAAGTTAAAGTGCTATCTCTCATATTCCCACTTCTGCCTCTCTTCATCTTGAGCTTACCGAATTGACTTTGACTTGGACTGTGCAGCTGAAGTGGAAGCTAAGAATAAGGTGCTTCGAAAGAACCTGACCGATATGAAAGTTAATTCCCTTGGCTCCCCATCCTTTGTCCTTTTTCCTTTTGACTCGGCAGATAATTATACCTCGGCTCTGCAGGATCAAAAAACTATTGAAGTGTCACTTCAAGATAGCATGCCCCTGCCTGGCATGATGCTTCATTTTCTCAAACAAGCAGGACAACACCAGGCCCAGCTAAAGGAGAAAGATGATGAGATCACTCGGCTTAATGCCGAGATTAAAAACTGAAAAGCCTCCAGAAAGCTGAGCTGGACAAAGTTGATCAGGCCTTCACTAAAGAAAAGGATCGGCTGCAGACCGCTCTTAAGAAAAGCAAAGATATGCTGAAGGACGCCGACATCAAGTTTGATTCAATGAACACTAAGTATGAAAAACTCAAGTAGAGGAACACTGCCTGGATCATGGAGTTGACTCGGATCAACAGCTATATCTATCATGAGTTTCACTTCCTTTGCCGACATTTCTTTTCCTTGGTTTTGTGCTGCTATTGACTTATCTTTGTTGTCTTGTCTTCAGGCCATTTTCCGGAGTCCAGCCCCATGCTTCCACTGCTGTTGCCAAGCTTCGGCTGAAAAGAGGTTCCTCAGCCGATCCTTCTTCAAAACCAATTCCTTAAGACATGGAGGGTGAGCCTCAGAGCTAAGGTGGAACCTATGAAGAGCTTTGGGGTGGAACTCATGGATGCTGCTATTCGGGTATTCGAGGTCCTTTAGCCCGCAGAGACAGCTCCTAAGGGTCCCACCCAATTGATTGCAAAATTGATGGAGTGTGAGACTCAGATGAATCTATGGAGGGAATCTGCTGCGCGTGCTGGAGCTGACACAACTTTGAAGCTTTGTGTTATCCTGGTACGAAGGCCTTGACCTGGAGGTCCTTAGCCGCATGCGAACTGGATCCAGATGGACCAATGATCCGGCCTGCATCGCCCAATGCCAAGCTTGTGCCTATGATATCACTCAGTGTGCCCATTATCATCAATGGAACGAGGGGCTGAGTTTTCTTGAAGTCATCGACGATGCATATGGCTAAGAGGGTTCAGACGGTGAAGAGAAGGAAGTTTCATACTATGCCAAGGAAGCCGTAGATGCCGAGTATGTCGAAGCTAACCCGGACGACGAGGCTGAAACTGAAGTTCCACACACCAAGGCCGACTTGCCTCCTCCTGCTGCATATACTTCGGATGTTGCTGCTCCTTGAGCAAAAAACACTTTGAAATTTCTTAAATCCCTGGTATGTTGGGCGCAAATGTATTATGCACAATGTGATATTTTGTTACTGCTCATGTTTTATGCCGGTTTCACTTGGGCAAAGTCCTCGAGTTTCATTTTCTTGTTACCCCAATTTACTGACTCGGCTCGCGTCTACTTTGATTCGGCATTTGACTTACGAGACTGAAGTTGAAAAAACTGACTTGACAATACTTGAAACTTTAGGATTAGCTCAAGATAATTGAACACAACAAAGGGAAAGTAAATGCAGGGGTTAGTCCAAAAAACAGACGTTGGCTCGATTACGTTCCTTTCCTTAGTCGTTTTTCATGTGCTTAACAATTCCAAACTTGTTCTCTTGCTTGCCATGAATCCAATTCTTGATGGGAAGCAGCAAGTCAAAGAGTTAGCTTTTGGTGCCTACACATTACTAATCCAGCTAAGGTGTAAGTAATTTAAGCCAACCGACATATAAAAAAGTAAATACGGAAAATGGCAATTGTTTTTAGGGCAGTCCCCGAGTTTCTATCCGGGGTGCCGAAATTTCACTGATAAGTTCATTATCGACATACATGCCGACATATGAGAGTTCAAGATATATACACTTTCAGCTAAGTGTAAAATAGACGAAGTAGAGCTACATTCCATGGCCGCTTCGATTCCTCGCCGGACATATCTGCCTTGTTCTTCTCATGTGGCTATGCATCAATGAGGTAATAAGCATAATTTTGCGGTGCTTTTCTTACAATGAATGGACCTTCCCATGGGGGGATAATTTATGCATGCCGGCAGTGCGCTGCACCAGCCGAAGTACCAAATCTTCTTCGTGGAAGACTCGGGGGATTACTTTTCGGCTATGATAGCATCGGAGATTTTGCTAATAAATAGCGGATCTAGACAGTGCCAATTCTCTCGCTTATTCCAGCAGATCAACATCATTTTTCCGGGCATCTTACACTTCGGGTTATGTGTATTGGTTGACCCTAGGCGAGTCATGCTCTATGTCGGCTGGTAATACAGCTTCTGCCCCATATACCAGAAAGAATAGCGTATAGCTTGTTGATCGATTCAGAGTTGTTCTTAAGATCCAGAATACTGCTGGTAGTTCTTCTATACAGCACCCCACTGATCTTTGCAGCAGCTCAATGAGCCGGGGTTTTATCCCGGACAGAACTAGTCCATTGGATCTTTCCACTTGTTCGTTCGATGCGGGGTGGGCAACGAATGCAACATCTAGCCAGATCTTCTTATCTCGGCAAAACTAGGCAAATGCTCCTTCGGTGAAGTTGGTGCCATTATCTGTTATGATACTACGAGGATAGCCATATCTCAAGATGATATCTTTGAGGAACATCACAGCAGTAGCTCCATCACATTTTCTTATGGGCTTTACTTCAATCCACTTAGTAAACTTGCCCACCATGACTAAGATATGGGTCATATTTTTCTTGGCCGGCTTAAATGGTTCAACCATATCTAAGCACCACACATCAAATGGCCAAGTGATTGGTATAGTTTTGAGTTCCGACATTGGCATGTGTGTCTTGGTGGTGTACCTCTAACAGCCATTACATTTCCTTACTAGTTCTTCGGCTTGCTCCAAGGCACTTGGCCAGTAAAACCCATGCCGAAAAGCTTTTGCCACTAAGGCCCTGGACAAAGCGTGATGCCCACATTCCCCTTGATGAATATCTCGGAGGATGTCTAGTCCTTCTTCCGGGTCAACACATCGTTGCAGGACACTTGTGACACTTCTCTTGTATAGTTCGACGTTTATTATGGTGTATGCATTGGCTCTTCTTTGCACTTGCTTTGAGAGTACTTCATCATTTGGCAAAGTTCCATCTTTCAAGAACTCAAATGTTGGCCTTGCCCATGTTGGTACATCACGAATTGGGAAAAGTACTTCGTCCACTTCCGTTGCGTCAACCGACATAACCGCTGACGGATCAAGCTAAACAGTTCCTGGGTTCTGCGAGGCAGTTCCCAGGTTTGCCGAGGTAATCCCTGGGTTTGCTGAGGTATTCCCCCAGTCAATGTCCATAGGGGTAGCTTCTGATCCAGAGTTTACCGGGACATAGATTGACTCGTATTGTGGTGAAGGCAAAATAGATGGTTTTCTCAAATGTTCCAATGCAACTCCTGGAAGGATGGCCTGCCGAGATGAGCCCAGCTTAGACAGTATGTTGGCTGCCTCATTTTCAACCCGAGGTACATGATGGAATTCACATCCCTCGAAGTACCCACATATCTTTTGGACATGAAATCTATAAAGGGCCATGTTTGCATCTAGCGCATCCCAATGACCAGACACTTGCTGTACCACTAGATCCGAATCGCCAAAGCACTGTATCCGATGTATCCCAACTTACTTTGCTACCTTTTGTCCATGCACGAGCGCTTCATACTTGGCCACATTGTTTGATGCTCTAAAATGGATCTAAAGAACGTAACGTAGTTGATTTTTCTTGGGCGAGGTAAGTACTACCCCAGCCCCCAATCCTTCCTTCAGCTTCGATCCATCCTCTAGTAGGGTGACACACTTAAGGGATACCGACACCATTTGGAGCAAATATGTTTCAGATAAAGATTTAAGAAAGCGCTGGAATTATTTCAATAGACACCGAAACTGTTTCGGGTGAAATTGCTGAAATTGGTTCTGCATGTAATATTGAAATGTTTTAGGGGGTTTTATGTGAATGTTGATGGGTTCGTAGCATGGAAAACAAAAAATTTCTACCGCAAGAACAAACAAAACCCAGATCTAATCTGGATAAAAGCCAAGATCTAATCTATTAGACATGAGCAACGAGATAGATAGGAACTAACCCTCGTAGATCCGAAAGCGTTAACGAGATTAGATCTCGTGGTTGATGTAGTCGATCACTTGCCGATCTCAAGATCGTGTGGACGATCCTTCTGGCGTCGCGTTCCAACAGCGCTTCCGTAGTCGGTCAAGTGGACGATCCTTCCGGCGCCGCGTTTCGGCAGCGCTTCCGTAGTCGGTCACACGTGCGGAGTCGAAGCAGACCTTCCTCTCCCCGTTCCAACGAGCAGCGGAGGTAGTAGATCTTCTCCACGGAATCCCAGCAGCACGACGACGTGGTGGTGGTGGTGGAGTAGAGAATTCTGCAGGGCTTCGCCTATGCCTGTGCAGAAGAAAGGTGGAGGAGAGAGGCGGCAGAGATTGGGAGTTATGAGAGCAGGGGAGGAGGGGGCACCCCTGCCCTTCTATTTAAGGGGGGAGGGCACCTTGGGGAGGGGGAGTCCTTGTAGGACTCCCCTGCCTCTAGGCCGGCGGATTGGGGAGTGGGGGGAGGAGTCCTCCTCCCCAACGACTCCTAGTCTTGACCCACCAGGACTCCTTGATCCCTATCTTGATTTTCAAGCAAACGCCAAGATATCTTCTAGAACCTTCCAAAACATTCCGAAACCTTCTAGAATCCTCATACAAACACTCCGGAACATTTCCTAACTCAGAAAATGATCCCCTATATATGAATCTTATTCTCCAGACCATTCCGGATCTCCTCGTGATGTCCCGAATCCAATCCGACACTCCGAACAACATTCGGTCTCCAACGCATATTCCATATCTACTTAAAACAACTTCGAACCTTAAGTGTGTCACCCTACGGTTCGTGAATATGTAGACATGATAGAGACACATCTCCAATCAATAACCATCAGCGGGATCTAGAGATCCATAATGGCTCCCACATACTCAACGATGACATCGTGATCGATTGAACCATTTACATACGAAACTAATTCCCTTTGTCTCGCGATACTATACTTATCCGAGGTTTGATCGTTGGTATCTCCATACCTAGTTCTACCTCGTTACTGATAAGTACTCTTTACTCGTTCCGTGATATGTCATCCCTTGTGACCTAGTCACATGCTTGCAAGCTAACTAGATGACATTCCACCGAGAGGGCCCAGAGCATATCTATCCGTCATATGGATGGACAAATCCCAATCTTGGTTCATGCGCTTCAACACATACTTTCAGAATACCCAATGACACTTTTATAACCACCCAGTTACGAAGCGGCGTTTGATGTCATCAAAGTATCCATCCGGTGATGGTGATTAACATAACCTCATGGTCGAAGGAATAGGTTACTATGTATTTGAAAGCTTACAGCAATACGAACTTAATGACTTGATCTTTATGCTACGCTTACTATGGGTGTGTGTCCATCACATCATTCTTCTAATGATATAACCTTGTTATTAATCACATCCAATGTCCATGATCAGGAAACCATGATCATCAATTAATCAACAAGCTAGTTCAACAAGAGGCTTACTAGGGACTCTTATATGTTTACAAAACACACATGTATTAATGTTTCCTAATAATACAATTATAGCATGGGATGTAAACATTCATCATAAACACAAAGATATAATAATAATCACTTTTATTATTGCCTCTTGGGCATATCTCCAACAAATGTTTGTTAATTAAAGTAATTAAAAATTCTGAATAAAAATAATAAAAGAGTTTTATTAAATGAGAGAGCATTAAATTTGGAGAAATTTAATGCATTTAAAGTGGAGACTTTAAAAGGGAATGTGAAGAGGCATTTTAATGTGGAGGGGTTACCACCACATGAATGGAGGAGGTGAAGAGGCACCTCCTCCATGCGCCGGCAATGAAGGAGGGGCAACCCCCCCTCCTCCTATAAAAGGCCACCCTCTCCTCACTTCTCATACACACCTCCTTGTGAAGGATCTCTCTCCCCCTCTAGTATTATTCCCCATGGTCTCGGATTAGCGAGATACATGTTCCCGGTGGCTTTATCTGGAAATGAGTTGCTGCTTCCGCTGCTTTGCTGGAGCGAGGGACGGAGGTTGTCGGGGGTACCGGACGTGTGTGCGATCACGGATGCACCACTGCTTTGACTTCCTTGGACTTGCTGGAGCCGGACCTGCTCGATCTGAAGGACGTGCTGGACTTGGTGGTGCTGGAGCTGGATCTGAAGGACGTGCTGGAGCCGGACCTGCTCGGACTTCCTCACGATCTTGAGATCGGCAAGTGTACGACTACATCAACCACAAGTTCCTACTCGTTAACAAAACTCGTTGTCTTCGAGGGTAAGTTCTCGTTGGATGTATGTCCACCCGTTGCTTTGTACCTAGTAGATAGATCTTGGTGTGTAGTTCACACCGTAGGAATTTTTTGTTTTCTATGCTGCGGACCCAACAGTGGTATCAGAGCCTGATCTATGCATAGGTGCTTTGCATGGGTAGTACACATATGTTTATATACGGGCGATGATGATCATGTTATTGCATCTTCTATGTATTTTGGATATTGGTGGCATAGTGGGATGAAGCGGCCCGGACCAACCTTACATGTCATCGTACATGAGACCGGTTCCACGACTGACATGCAACTTGTTTTGCATAAGTGGCTGGCGGGTGTCTGTCTCTCCTACTATAGTCAATATCTGATTTACAATGAGTTGCTAATAACTTGGTTATCCTCGTTGTGTTTCATGTTCGTAGGTAAGAACGGTTCTATCTCCGAAAGCCCTAAGCCACGTAAAACTTGCAATTGATAAATTAGAGGCGTCTAGTTTAGATCGTTGCTGGGCTAGTGTCTTGATATGGTATTGTTGTAAGTAGATGTATGATAGATACTCTTATAACACACTCAACGTGTAAGTTCCATAGACCTTGGCCTTACACACAAAGGAATGATAGAGATCATACCACGACGCAACTGATAGAGATCAAATGCATGGACCATATCATCTCACTTTACACATTAGATGTTAGCATCTTATACTGCTAGTTTGGCGCTTTCTGTAGCATTGTAAGATGATCCCTCATTTAGATATCAAGATAAAAATGTGTTCTTCCTTAAGTATGCACCATTTTATGGATCGTGTTTTGAGACATCACGTGATGATCGGGTGTACTCGACTCTACGCTTTCATACAAACGGGTGTAAGACAGTTTTACACATGCGAGTACTGAGGTTCTTACTTGGCGAGCCTAGCATGTACAGACATGGCCTCGGAACACGGACCGAAAGGTTAAGCATGAGTCATATAGTTGATATGATGCCCATATAGATGCTCGCCTTTGAAGCTACATCAATTCACGTGATGATCGGACTTGGTGTAGTGGATTTGGTTCATGTAATCACCAAAAAGACACGAGGGATGTCGTTTTTGAGTGGGAGTTCATTTCTAATTTGGATTAGTCGAACCAAATTTGTCATAAATTAAATCAAAGTGAATTTGCATAGTTTGTTGTAGTCATTGGCATTCGTTTTCTACCTTATGCTTAGTTTTTATTTGAGATAATAGAACTATAGAATTCTGGGTATTTACTTTACGAACTGGTATCGTATTGTTTTAAATATCAATTTAAAGTTTATAAGTCCTATTGCAAACTTTCAGCAAACTCTATTTACTCCATGAAGTTTAATAAGTAGTATTAAATCAAGAGTAAGAATTCCAATGTTAGTATCTAAAGTATCATGTTTGCCTCCATGATTATTGATATTCAAAAGTTGTTTTAATATCAAGATTATATTGGAGCAGAAAATTATTTCAGAAACCATCATGTGTGAAAGATATTGTGATATCTGAAACAATGTTTTTGGTTGCATTATGATAGAGTATAATTTAGCAAAATACATGTTCTCATATTGTATGAGAATTTGTGAAGGTTGGAGATGCAGGCATCCGAATCTACCAAAAAGGTTTTGGGCACTGATATTATACTCGCGATTCTTCCTTATAGGCTATAGAATCTTGATCATGAAAGTTGTCATGATAAGGATGAATAGAAGATGTAAGTAAAATGTTTACTACACTAATAAATTACTAAAGAATGGATTTTTGAAAGAATGCCAAACATTTGATGATGGTGATCCACTTCAAAGTGCAAGTCCAAAGGTATTAGTATTTGAATATATACAAGCTTTGTACCATGTGTCATGTTGATGACACCACTATTGATGTTGATAGATTCTTTTAAAAGAAAAAGGAATTGCTGAAAGAGAATCTATAAAATATTTGGCAGAAAATAAAAGATGTGGTTCCTTTTTGCCCAAGGCATCCCCCTCTTCATCATTAAAAACCTCAGGTTTCTTCCAAACGCTTCATTTTTATTGTTTTATGCACAGTTGTGTTGTTCTTGGAGCGTCTTCTTTTTCGTTTTCATTTTGGTTTTTCGTTTGCTTTGTTTGCTGAATAAATTCGTTGGACCCCCTCTTTCATACATTGGTTTTCAAATAGTTTGGTTTGGATTGGAAAAGAGTAGGAAAAGTTCATGCTTAAGTGGTAAAGAGAGCTTGTTTTTGACTGTGGTCCATGCGTTGTCATGCCATGCTCGATATTGTTTTGGCTTTATGCTTAGTATTGGTTGCTGTAGCATGACTTGTTATAAACAATTGAGATTGCTTAATATGATTTGGATGAATCATGCATTGTTTTAGCATATTAAGGCATAGTATTGTGGTATTCTCCTTTGATGCTTTATTTGGGTTGACTTGGCGCACGCTCACACCATTTTATGACTATCCCAAGTCACCATAGCCTTTATGATCCTTTAGTTTTCAACTTGTAGTATCACTTCATGCTTTTATCAATGATGTTTTGTCGCTCTGCATGATTATGGCCATTATTGCTCTCTTAGTTTGTCGCTCCCAGTCTTTTGCTAGCGTCCCCAACCAAGTATGAGTTCCACTCATGCATCCAACTCCCTAAACCAAGTTATTACAAAGAGTCCACCATACCTACCTACTAGCTTATGCTATTCCAAGTATTCATGCTTTTCTTTACCTTCCAAATTAAACTTGTTATGAGAAAACTAGTGATTAAAGCTCTCACAAACTTGATGGCACACTTTACTTTTTTTGCCCTTAATAAACTTGAACCATTGTGTCGTCTGTGTTGTATATGCTTGCACTTATTTGTTGGGGATTAGCAGAACCATGATGTCATAGGGAACGCTTTCAACATTGCACTGGTACTTTGTACCTAGTTGATATCATGCTCTTTTGTCTATGGATGTCGTCGTGGTGAAATGAAAGGGGAGCTTGTAAGTCCATGGAGTTATGTATATGTGTCAGAGAAATGCCTGGGCTGATGGTCTAATCCATGCTGTCATGGTGGAAACCTGCAGCGTAACCATAATGAGCTGTCTATGAAGCATTATTCTTATAAAAAAGAGTCCTATATTGAGAAAAAAGAGAAAAAGAAAAAAAAGATTATGAAAAGAGGGAAGAGAGAAAAAAGCACCATATTCCCATGGTAAATAAGAAGATTGCTGAGATGCTCGTTGTCTGCTTGCCTTGTCATTTTGATATGGGGATTCTTCCGTATCATCGGGCAAGGGGTACCCCGTTGGCGGTTCTCTATGATAGACATGTACTTACAATGACAAGAACTTACCGGTGACTAAACTTGAGTAGCATGAGGAGCGGCCCTCGTATTCAAGGGACATGAGATTTCTAACTTATACTTTGTCAAGCATGTACACCATAGTTTGTTCACTTTAACCTTAGTCACCTTCAGGATGCTTATGATAGGGGCAATGAGAGATGAAAGCTATAAGTACCATAATTTTTGGAAGCTCTTTGTGAAACTTGAACCTCTGCTTCCTTCTATGAAGGCCTTTCTTCCACCATTATATTGAGTCTCCACCTTCTACCTTTATGCACCTACTTTTAGAGCATAGTGGCCATTCTTAGTTCTATGTGCATTATCCCAAGACTTGTTGATTGATGCATAACTTGATATTGCTTGTTTTAAACTATTTGTATCTAGTCACTCTTATGGACTTTGAAGCTGTCCTATGCATTTATATTTGCTACTCTATGAGGGACAAGCTGAATACCACTATGCTATGTTTTCTTTATGTGAAACAAACAAACGTCTTGCAAAGCATTGTTATTCATGAATATTTTCTTTGTGCCTTTTCATGTTGCAACTTAGTTGCTTTGTCTTATTGCTAGAACTTTGTCTTTCATGCTATGTTGAAGTACTATGATCCTAGCTTTGAATGTTTTACAAATACTTTGATCAAGTTTATGATGGTGCATGTCACCTCAAAAATTATTCTTTCTTTTTATCACTTACCTACTCGAGGATGAGCAGGAGTTAAGCTTGGAGATGTTGATACGTTGCTAACATATCCATAATTTTTGATGTTCCATGCTTGGTTTTATCTACTTTCTTATGTTTTGTCCACACTTTGGAGTACTATTCATATGATTTCTTGGACTAACCTATTAACAAGATGCCACAGTGCCAGATGCCTGTTTTCTGCTGTTTTTGGTTCGAGGAAGTCAGAAAATGAATATTCTCGGAATTGGACGAGACAAAAGCCAAAGTTGATATTTTATCGGAAGACTCACACAGCTAGAAGATGAGACGGAGAGGGCCCACAGGACGGCCACACCATGTGGTGGCGCGGGTCCACCCTGGCCGCGCCACTAGGTGGTGTGGGCCCCCTGGCCGCCCACCGACCTTGCCTCTTCGCCTATAAGAAGCCTCCCGATGCAAAAACCCTAAATCGGCAAGCCTCCAGCCACGAAAAGTTCTGCAGCGCCGCCGCCACCGAAGGGGAGATTCAGGAGACAGAAAGTCTCTGTTCCGGCACCCTGTCGGGACGGGGAAGTGCCCCCGGAGCCATCTCCATCAATCTCCACCACCATCTCCATCACCATTGCTGATTCCCATGATGAGGAGGGAGTTGTTCTCTCTCGAGGCTAAGGGTTCTACCGGTAACTAAGTGTTCATCTCTCTCTCTATGCATGATCTTATTGTGATCATGAGCTTTGTAATCAAGTAGATCTACCTTGCTACTCAAGTGCTTTATTAGATCTCTGCTCTCCCCATGTGTGTGAAAGTGACAGCGTGCACACCATGGTGGCACTTAGGCTAGAGATTACAAATACTTGTTATGAGTTATATTTGGAGTTGGATGTCTTTATGAAATTGTGGTGTTTGTTGGACACATCTAGTACTCAAGGTGACAGTGTGGGGTTATCTAGATGGGAAAGATGAACTTTGAGGTGTGATGTTATAGCCCTACCATGGATTAGAGTGTCCAACTGGATAGTAGTTAAGAGTAGTATCATAAAGAGAAGATATTTATATGAGAGTGTTCACTAGTGAAAGTATGATCCCTATGCCTTGTTTCTAAGCATTGAAACACCGTTTGCAATTAGATCTGTTACATGTTTGCTTGCTTCCATCTTTATTTCGGTTTTCCTTTAGTCTTTTCCCACATCAACCACACACCATCAACCTATTTTCTAGCACTGTTACCACTTATAATTATCTATACCACTTGTATTTTACTATCTCTTCGCCGAACTAGTGCACCTATACACCTAACAAGTGTATTGGGTGTGTTGGGGACACAAGAGACTTCTTGTATCTTGATTGCAAGGTTGCTTGAGAGGGAATACCTTTGACCACTTCCTCCCTGAGTTCGATAAACCTTGGGTGATCCACTTAAGAGAAAACTTGCTGCTATTGTACAAACCTCTGCACTTGGAGGCCCAACAACTATCTACAAGAATAGAAGTGCGTAGACATCATGCAATTTTCTGGCGCCGTTGCTGGGGAGGTAAGGTAAAAGGTACTCACATCCTCCGGTGTGAGTGCTCGAAGTTATTTTCTTTAGATTCTGCAATTTTGTCTTTTTGTTTCTTGTTTTCACTAGTTAGGCTTAATGGCAAACCACAAAAATATTAGAGAGATTTATAGTATTTATCTTGAGTTAGGACATGAAGTGTTTGAAGAGAAAATTAAAAAACCTATGGAACTTTATTTGTATGATAATAGCAATGTTGTTATTATGAATTCTTTGGACACCATTATTGCTAATGCTATGGAAAAGTCAAAGCTTGGGGAAGCTAGTTTTTATGAAAATGATCTTTTTAGTTCCCCAGCTTTGGAAGATAGCTATTCTATTGCTTATGATGATACCAAACCTCCAATATATGATGATTACAATGATGAATATGATATTTTTAGTCCACCTACTATGGACGAGGAAATCAATTATGATTACAATATGCCTCCTATATTTGATGATTATGGTGATGAGAATAATAATGATAGCTATTTTGTTGAATTTGCTCCCATGTTTATGTCGGTAGTATTAATTCTTTTATGCATGTAGATCATGATAAGAATGTTTTATGTGATAGTTATATTGTTAATTTCATTCATGATGGTACTGAAAGTTATTATGAGAGAGGGAAACATGGTTTTATGCATCTCAATAATATTAAGTTTCCCCTCTTTATGTTGAAAATTTTGAAGTTGCACTTGTTTTGCTTTCCTATGCTTGTTGCTTTGTGCTTTCATAACTTGTTTATTTACAAGATTCCTATGCATATGAAGTGGGTTAGACTTAAATGTGTTTTGAATTTGCTTTGTGATGCTCTCTTTTACTTCAATTCATATTTCTTATGTGAGCATCTTCTCAAACTATCATGCCTAACTTAAAGGCGTTAAAGAAAAGTACTTATTGGGAGATAACCCAAAAGTTTTAGATGAGTCTTGGAAGTTATTGCTTCATTAATAACCGCTCCTTATCCTTTTTATTTGCTTTTTGTGCCAAGAGTAACCTCTAATGAGAGAGAAGTAATGATTGGAAAAGTTGCTGTCCCGAAACAGATTTCTATGCTTCACCGTAAAAATTCGTGTAAAATCTCTGTACGTCCTTTTGAGGCTTGATTTTTTGTGCTTCTGCCCCCGGTTGTTATCTAACTTTCGTTGGTTCAATACGTTTTGATTTCAGCAACAGAATGTCTTCGAAAAAAATCGTCTTACCTGCTGGTCTGCTTGACATATTTCTGCCATTATTTGCATTTGCTTCTTGTTGGTTCCTTTTTGAGTTCTTTTGGGGAATTGAGCTTTTTGAGGGAAGTGCTACAGTAGCTACTGTTTTAATGGAAGTTTTATTGGTGTTGGAACTGAACCTAAAGACCTATTATCTTGAGTGCACTAATGTCGCTAATAAAGATTGTGTGAAGGTTTGTATGAAGGATAAATTTCAAGTGTATGGAAGGAATGAGTAATGAGATGAAGAATGGACTAAAGCTCAAGCTTGGGGATGCAATGCTTGTCACCCCAAGAAATATCCAAGAAGTACAAGCGTCAAAGCTTGGGGATGCCCAAGGCATCCCCCTCTTCATCAATAAAAATCTCAGGTTTCTTCCAAACGCTTCATTTCTATTGTTTCATGCACAGTTGTGTTGTTCTTGGAGCATCTTCTTTTTCTTTTTCATTTTGGTTTTTCGTTTTCTTTGTTTGCTTAGTTTGCTGAATAAATTGGTTGGACCCCCTCTTTCATACATTGGTTTTCAAATAGTTTCGTTTGGATTGGAAAAGAGTAGGAAAAGTTCATGCTTAAGGGGTAAAGAGAGCTTGTTTTTGACTATGGCCCTTGCGTTGTCATGCAATGCTCGATATTGTTTTGGCTTTATCCTTAGTATTGGTTTCTATAGCATGACTTGTTATAAACAATTGAGATTGCTTAATATGCTTTGGATGAATCGTGCATTGTTTTAGCATATTAAAGCATAGTATTATGGTATTCTCCTTTGATGTTTTATTTGGGTTGACTTGGCGCACGCTCACACCATTTTATGACTATCCCAAGTCACCATAGCCTTTATGATCCTTTAGTTTTCAACTTGTAGTATCACTTTATGCTTTTATCAATGATGTTTTGTCGCTCTGCATGATTATGGCCATTATTGCTCTCTTAGTTTGTCGCTCCCAGTCTTTTGCTAGCCTCCGCAACCAAGTATGAGTTCCACTCATGCATCCAACTCCCTAAACCAAGTTATTACAAAGAGTCCACCATACCTACCTACTATCTTATGCTATTCCAAGTATATTCATGCTTTTCTTTACCTTCCAAATTAAACTTGTTATGAGAAAACTAGTGATTAAAGCTCTCACAAACTTGATGGCACACTTTACTTTTCTTGCCCTTAATAAACTTGAACCATTGTGTCGTCTGTGTTTTATATACTTGCACTTATTTGTTGGGGATTAGCAGAACCATGATGTCATGGGGAACGCTTTCAACATTACACTGGTACTTTGTACCTAGTTGATATCATGCTCTTTTGTCTATGGATGTCGTTAGTGTGAAATGAAAGGGGAGCTTGTAAGTCCATGGAGTTATGTATATGTGTTAGAGAAATGCCTGGGCCGATGGTCTAATCCATGTTGTCATGGTGGAACCCTGCAGCGTAACCATAATGAGTTGTCTATGAAGCATTATTCTTATAAAAAAGGAGTCCTATATTGAGAAAAAAGAGAAAAAGAGGAAAGAGAGAAAAAAGCACCATATTCCCATGGTAAATAAGAAGATTGCTGAGATGCTCGTTGTCTGCTTGCCTTGTCATTTTGATATGGGGATTCTTCCGTATCATCAGGCAAGGGGTACCCCGTTGGCGGTTCTCTGTGATAGACATGTACTTATAATGACAAGAACTTACCGGTCACTAAACTTGAGTAGCATGAGGAGCGGCCCTCGTATTCAAGGGACATGAAATTTCTAACTTATACTTCGTCAAGCATGTACACCATAGTTTGTTCACTTTAACCTTAATCACCTTCAAGATGCTTATGATAGGGGCAATGAGAGCTGAAAGCTATAAGTACCATAATTTTTGGAAGCTCTTTATGAAACTTGAACCTCTGCTTCCTTCTATGAAGGCCTTTCTTCCACCATTATATTGAGTCTCCACCTTCTACCTTTATGCACCTACTTTGAGAGCATAGTGGCCATTCTTAGTTCTATGTGCACTATCCCAAGACTTGTTGATTGATGCATAACTTGATATTGCTTGTTTTAAACTATTTGTATCTAGTCACTCTTATGAACTTTGAAGGTGTCCTATGCATTTATAGTTGCTACTCTATGAGGGACAAGCTGAATACCACTATGCTATGTTTTCTTTGTGTGAAACAAACAAACGTCTTGCAAAGCATTGTTATTCATGAATCTTTTGTTTGTGCCTTTTCATGTTGCAACTTAGTTGCTTTGTCTTATTGCTAGAACTTTGTCTTTCATGCTATGTTGAAGTACTATCATCCCAGCTTTGAATGTTTTACAAATACTTTGATCAATTTTATGATGGTGCATGTCACCTCAAAAATTATTATTTCTTTTTATCACTTACCTACTCGAGGAAGAGCAGGAGTTAAGCTTGGGGATGTTGATACGTTGCTAACGTATCCATAATTTTTGATGTTCCATGCTTGCTTTTATCTACTTTCTTATGTTTTATCCACACTTTGGAGTACTTTTCATATGATTTCTTGGAGTAACCTATTAACAAGATGCCACAGTGCCAGTTGCCTGTTTTCTGCTATTTTTGGTTCCAGGAAGTCAGAAAATGAATATTCTCGGAATTGGATGGGACAAAAGCCAAAGTTGATATTTTATCGAAAGACTCACGGAGCCAGAAGATGAGACGGAGAGGGGCCACAGGGCGGCCACACCATGTGGTGGCGCGGGTCCACCCTGGCCGCGCCAGCAGTTGGTGTGGGCCCCTTGGCCGCCCACCAACCTTGCCTCTTCACCTATAAGAAGCCTCCCGATGCAAAAACCCTAAATCGCCAAGCCTCCAGCCACGAAAAGTTCCGCAACGCCGCCGCCACCAAAGGGGAGATTCAGGGGACAGGAAGTCTCTGTTCCGGCACCCTGTCGGGACGGGGAAGTGCCCCCGGAGCCATGTCCATCGATCTCCACCACCATCTCCATCACTATTGTTGATTCCCATGATGAGGAGGGAGTAGTTCTCTCTCGAGGCTAAGGGTTCTACCGGTAGCTATGTGTTCATCTCTCTCTATGCATGATCATATTGTGATCATGAGCTTTGTAATCAAGTAGATCTACATTGCTACTCAAGTGCTTTATTAGATCTCTGCTCTCCCCATGTGTGTGAAAGTAACAGCGTGCACACCATGGTGTCACTTAGGCTAGAGATTACAAATACTTGTTATGAGTTATATTTGGAGTTGGATGTCTTTATGAAATTGTGGTGTTTGTTGGACTCATCTAGTACTCAAGGTGACAGTGTGGGGTTATCTAGATGGGAAAGATGAACTTTGAGGTGTGCTGTTATATCCCTACCATGGATTAGAATGTCCAACCGGAGAGTAGTTAAGAGTAGTATCATAAAGAGAAGATATTTATATAAGAGTGTTCACTAGTGAAAGTATGATCCCTAAGCCTTGTATCTAAGCATTGAAACACTGTTTGCAATTAGATCTGTTACATGTTTGCTTGCTTCCATCTTTATTTCAGTTTTCCTTTAGTCTTTTCCCACATCAACCACATGCCATCAACCTATTTTCTAGCACCGTTACCACTTATAATTATCTATACCACTTGTATTTCACTATCTCTTCACCGAACTATTGCACCTATACACCTGACAAGTGTATTGGGTGTGTTGGGAACATAAGAGACTTCTTGTATCTTGATTGCAGGGTTGCTTGAGAGGGAATACCTTCGACCACTTCCTCCATGAGTTCGATAAACCTTGGGTGATCCACTTAAGGGAAAACTTGCTGCTTTTCTATAAACCTCTGCACTTGGAGGCCCAACAACTGTCTACAAGAATAGAAGTGCGTAGACATCAGGGAGCAATTCGCAAGTCTTCATCAAGTGAGCGCAAGCGAATGCAATCAAGAAGGGTGTTCCATCTTGGAGAAGACAAGATCATGTTCATCAAGCCCAAGTGAATGCTCAAGGCAAAGGTACGATCTTGATATGTTTTCTATTTTACCGGTATCTTGTAGTTGTTGGGAGACCAGGTTTTGGATAGACATCCGTACTATCAAGAGAGGCTCTCGAGTGAGTAGCTCGTTCATATATTTTGGAGAGAGATCAAACCTTTGTATACATAGCATCATCTTTCTTGGTTGTTGTTTGGATTTTGTCCATGAGAGGACCTAGAGCTTGTGGTTATCTTCATAACAAGCTCCAGTTCATCAAAATGGATTTCCCTTGCATATCTTATTGCTTTTTTGATCTTGTGGGTTTTTCGGCTCCACACCTTGGGAGATGTCTCACATATATATACATGATATTTTCTCTCTAGGTGGTATACAATATTTCATTCCAACAGAATTGGTTTCATCTCGTTTGGAGTTCGGATGCAAAAGTTATGGCAGTTTTGGTTCTGAAGTTTCCTTGACTGAAAGTGCCGCTGCTTCACCAGAAGTATCGCCAGGCCACATTTGGCGCCAGTTGTACCGGTGGAAGTACCAGTCTAGTTACAGTGAGCATGGGAACGCCCCCAACATCCGTTCTATTTTTGTTACGTATTTGTCGGTGCCCCTGCCGGTACTTGACTGGAACTACCGCTCGGGCACATTTTGCCGTTGCTTGTACCGGTGGAAATTCCGTCCCACTTCCGCTCAGCCCGTGTCACCCTACAGTATGCTCTCTTTTTGGTCGTATTGTATTTGTCGGTACTTGGCTGGTAGTGGACCGGTAGTACCAGCTTGACGTTCTGGCTCGGGTCAGGCGGAATTTCTAGCCTGTACAACCAGGTATTTTCAACAGTTTTTGAGCCGTTGAAACCGGGCCGACCAGAACTTCCGGTAGCTCACTGGTAATACTGGCCAGGCGTGATTCGCCCCAAACGGTCAGATCTGGGAGCCTTATAAAAGGGACTCCTCTTTCCCTTCGTGGGCATGAGTTCTTTTGGTCCGTTTTTCACTCTCTCTCCTCCATTGTTGACCTTGAAGAGCTTGCCCTCTCCCTTCCCCTTCTATGGTTCTTGCATCTTTTTTAGGGTTTTGAGAGAGGAGGTCTAGATCCATAACCCCACCAAACAAATTCCCTTCTTTATGAAGAAATTCTTGGGATCTAGATGATATGGGCTAACCCCGTGGGTGGCCCGACCTTCACAAATCTCGTGGTCAAATCGATAGGAAAGCAAGGGGAAAGGGAGAAGGTAGCGGAAGCGTACGCACACCTCATGAAGAACACGATGAACACACGCAAAACTCACATGATACAAGGCCGATTACTCTCACCGGTGGCCATCGGTCTGATAGAATCCTCGCAAGGAAAGATCAGTCAACGTGCTCCCGTCAATCCCAAGCGAAGAGGGAAGAACACCTTGTGGAGGGTCTTGACAACTACGCTCACGCACTCGCAAACGTAGGCCTTGTACAACAAGGGAAGCGCGATGCAAACTCCAACGAGGTGGTGACAATAGTCGATCCCCTTTGGTAGAAGGGGATGAGGCAAAACTAGAGATTCCACAAAGGGGGTTATCTTTAGTCTATCATCTATGCCTAAGGGATACAATGAGGGGTGGGGGGCTCTATTTATAGGCCAGCCACAAGTTCAGGGGTAGTTTGGGCATAAAACTAGGGTTCGTGCGGAATAGAGGGGTACATGGGCCAAGGGCCCAGGTGTTGGCTCGCAGGCCCATCACCTAGGCTGGACAGTCCGGGTCGGGTGGACCGGACAATCCGGGGTGGATCAGATAGTCCGGGGTGGCCGGACACTCCAGGTAGTGTCCATGTAGAGTCCGATGTAGCATACTGATTGTCCGCGCCAGGACGGGGCTAGGGTAGGCCGGACACTCCGGTTGGCATCAGGCGGACTCTCCGGGGCGATGACGGCGGAGACTCTGGTTCTGGAGCTGGCTGCTCCTAGTCCATCTTCTTGGTTGACTTGGGTACGATCTTGGGGACTTGGCATTATAGATGTAGTAGCGTCCGCAGGAGGGGCTGCATCACTAAATCTTGGAGAGTTCTGTATTGTCCTCTTGTGTTCTTCCTCTCTTATTCCCCCAATAGTTTTTGTTGCTTTGGTGGAACTTGAGAGTCAAGGACTTGCCTCTTGCATTTGGTTCATAGATTTGAGTTCTCCTTGGAGATTCGGCGAGTTCAAGCTCTTGGGCTTGTTTCTCTCTGGTTCTTGAAAACCTAGACGGTTGTGTGGAGTTGTAGTGAGTTCTTGGGGCCTCCAATTGAGTTGTGGAGATTCCTCAAGCTTGTGGCCTGTTGTGGCATTGTTCTTGGGGCTCCAATTGAGTTGTGGAGATTCCTCAAGCCTGTGGCCTTTCTGATGTTTCTTAGGAGCCCTCCAATTGAGTTGTGGAGATTTCCCCAAGCCTTGTACGGGTTCGGTGACCGCCCTCAAGTGTCCGGTAGTGGATCGAGTGTCCGTCTTTTGTGGTGCGCACTCGGGAGAATAAGGTGAGCCTGTTGTGGCATTAGTGTGTTGCGTGCCTTTGCATCTTGGGGTGAGGCCTTATGTGGCATTGGGTGAGCATCGAGCCACAATACCATTAGGTGAGCCATTTGTGGCGTTCAAAGAGTATTGCGCCAATGCACCTATCCAACGGATACGTAGCTTCTTTGCAAGTGAACTTCGAAATAAAATTCATCGTCTCCGTATCCTTTAGTTATCTCTCAATCGAACTCCTTTACTTATGCAATTTACATTGTGATAGCCATCGTGCTTGAAGTATTATATCTTACTATCACCTTGTTGCTTGTCTTGCTTAGCATAGGTTATTGGTGCACTTAGTTGAACCTAGTGTTTGTAGGTTTTGTGCTCTATAAATTAAACGTTAGGTTTATTCTGCATTTATTATAGCCTAAAACATAATATTTTTTAAAAAGCCTATTCACCCCTCTCTAGGCGATGTCCGTTGCACTTTCACATAGTGGCGACCGTGGTCGAGATATGGTGGTGTTGCCCCGTGATGTGTTCTTAGAGGCAGCGTCTATGCCATGGAGGAGCTGTTGCGGGTGGCCCCGGAGGCGGCGGTGTGGGCCTGATCTGGGTCATAGGGCCATGGCCATGGCGTGGTTGTCCGTCTGGAGTTGGTGAGAACAGTGGTGTGGTGAGCCCTTGGCCATGCAAGATGTGTGGGAAGGCCCGAGGCGGCAGGTTGTTCTCTTGGCCATGTGGGTTGTCGGTGGACCACAAATATTTGTCTATGACATCAATGTGCTGCGACAACGGTGATGTGAGTAATAGCACGGTGTTGTCCCAATACGGTGGGCAAGGATGGAGGTGTGCGACGATACATAAGAAAGTCCTGCCCATCTTCAGTCGTTCCACTCCATGGAGGCTTCGTTGAGGTGTGTCGGTGTCTCCCTCTCTCTCGGTTGGTAGTGTTTCCAGGCAAAAGCCTAGGTGTGGAGTCGGATCGGCGCAATGGCAGCGTCCTCGATGCCTTCCCACCATTGGGAGCATCACGTTTGGAGACCCGTCTTGGAGGTCATTTGTTGCGCTCCTCCAGTCCTAGCCAACGTCCAAGGTTGATGCGCCATGCACGACATGGTTGGCGAGTCCAAGGCGATGCCTTCTCGGGACCGGCCAAGTTTTGCCATCTATCTCCTTTAGATGGTGTGTCGACAAGGAAAGTCCTTTTGAAGCTGTTGTTCTTTGGAGGCATTCGTCTTGGGTTGAGACGGGACTTTATTGCTTCGGTTAGGATAGGTTATCTCATGTTGTTATGATTTTGTTTGTGGTGGCTGCCTTTAGCTTAGTCCATAGCTTGACAGTGGTGGGTGTGATGCGTTTGACTAGTCAGCATGATGTTTACTATCCATGATGCAAGGTTAACTACCTCCATCGATCTACTATGGCATTAGTTGGCGCCGGGATTGCCGGTCGCGTACCACGGCACCAAAATCCACCGGTATCGAGTCTGCCACTGCGTATACATGGCCGTCATGGCAAAATGGTACCACAAAAGCTCATCCATCGGGTAACCAAATTTTGCAAGTACTTTTCGCTTGTGCTGCCCCCAAAAAGTGTTGGAGAGGGGGTGTATTTTAGTAGTGATAACGATAAGCCTCCCTAACCACGTACTCCTCCTGGCCTTTGCCCGACCCTAGTGATGATGGCACTGCCCCAAGTTGTCGAAGGCGACGAGGGAGGAGGAAGGACACACCTTGATGGGCTAAGTTCGTGCATACAAAGGTGTCTTCGGGTAGCGGTTGGCAGCATAAGAGAGCGGTTGCGCGAGACATGATGGAGGTGGCGGAGTAGCCTATAGGTGTGATAGAGGAAAAAGTAGCGTGTCAGAGCACGGAGTAGCTTCCTGGAGGAGGAGGAGACGCAGGGTCATGGTAGCGACATGGGGCCTTGTGTGCAACGTCACCAATACCTTACTAGACCATAGTGGTGGATGTGGTCGATATATAGTGGTGTTGCCCGTGATGTGTTCTTGGAGGCAGCGTCTACGCCACGAAGGAGCTGCTGCGGGTGGCTCCGAAGGCGGCGGCGTGGGCCAGATCTGGGTCATGGGGCCACGACCATAGCGTGGTTGTCCGCCTGGAGTTGGTGACAACTACGGTGTGGCGAGCCCTTGACCGTGCAGGACGTGTGGGAAGGCCCGAGGCGGCGGGTTGTTCTCTTGGCCATGCGGGTTGTTGGTGGACCACGACGTTTTGGCTATGATATCAATGTGCTGCGGCGAACGACAATGTGAGTAATAGCACGGTGTTGTCCCAATACGGCGAGCAAGGATGGAGGTGTGCGACGATACATAAGAAAGTCCTGCCCGTACTTAGTCGTTCCACTCCTTGGAGGCTTTGTTGAGGTGTGTTGCCATCTCCCTCTCTATCAGTTTGTAGTGTTTCCAGGAAAAAGCCTAGGTATGGAGTCGGATCGGCGCAATGGCGGCGTCCTTGATGCCGTCCCGCTGTTGGGAGCATCACGTTTGGAGACACATCTTGGAGGTCCTTTGTTGCGCTCCTCCGGTTCTAGCCGATGTCCAAGGTTGATGTGTTATGCACGGCATGGTTGGCGAGTCCAAGATGATGCCATCTCGGGACCAACCAAGTTCCGCCATCTATTTCCTTTAGATGGTGTGTCGATGGGGAGAGTCCTTTTGAAGTTGTTGTTCTTTGGAGGCATTCGTCTTGGCTTGAGTCAGGACTTCATTGATTCCTTTAGGATAGGTTATCTCATGTTGTTATGATTTTGTTTATGGTGGCTGTCTTCAAACTAGTCGACGTGGGGTTCTTGCTATGCTCGTTGCTCTCAGTGAGTGGTAGTTTTCTTATACTCAAAATTCTACCCTTCTATAGATTTTTTTTTAAACAAGCGGTGCACTTTATTGATCTAACAAAACCAAATCGTTTATTACATCACTTAACACAGAGGGAGGTGGATCACCATCCCTTCTATAGAAATTTGGTACGCCTTTGGAGCCAACTCTAAAAGATGTGCTCCACAAACAATAGAATAGAGAAAACATTTCCTGCAAGTCTGCCCGTGGCGTTGATCCTGAATTTCTGATCGACGATGTACTGATGGTCACTGCGTTTCCTCTCTTACTCCCAGCGTCTTGGAGCTAGCCTTGGAAAGCAGCAGCAGCAGCAGCAGCAAAATTCCCCCAGGCGTGCGTAATCACTGTCCCGGCACTACACTACAGACGATGTGTCCCAGAAAGCACACCTGTTCCCGTACGTCTCCGCGCCGATCGTGACAACAGTCTCAAGCATATCGTGTCTCAGTGTCGCGCCCTTGAAATCCTCACGGTGCGCCTTCCCCATCTCCGCTGGTGGTGATGCATGGCCAATGGCAATCATGCACTAACGGCACGGCTTAATTAAGTGCGGTGGCCGTGCCAGATTTTCTCCACTGCAGTTTTGCCAAGACCACAAGGAAGCTGACTTGAGAGAGTAATACTAGTAATAATTTACCTTTTGCTTCATCGCCGGTAAAGCTAGAAAGCGATTGCTGATCTTCTCCGGCAGACCAGGGCTCCGGTAAAGCTGAATAAGTCGAGGATTACGTTTTCCCTCCGTGAGTGCGATTTGGAATTGGTCTGTGGAGTATGAATACTAGAAGGATGGAGCGTGTCCACTAGAATAACCGATATCAATTCTGATCCCCTATTCTCGCCCACGCTAAATTATCTCACTAGTCAGCTCCAAGAATTCTCAAGAAATAAGAAACAAGAGATTCTTTTTTTTAACCAAATGGCCCTTTGGCCACTTATTCCTAAACATGGCCTCTTGAAAAAACTTATTGGTGCTTCTGGCCCCTTGGGCTCACCCCACCCCATTTTCACGAAACATCGGTTGGACTGACTGCACAAAAATGACTTAGCAGATTTTGGACCAAACCTGGTAGGCGACGACACCCTGGTTGTCCGTGACTGCAGAAATCTTAGAGCCACTGAGAATGATCTTGAACTCTCTAGGTCAAAAACAGCTACGTGACGTCGTTTATCTTGGCAGAATTCAAATGATTTAATTTTTTTCATTATTTAGAGGTCTGATATCGCCGGTCTAACTGACGGCTGATGGGCTTCAGACCCGCCAGCCCAACCAGAAGCAGAATTTTTTTTTCTTGGAGACCGTGTCTTCCCTTTGAGTTGGCAAAAGAACTATTTAAAACAAATGACTCAAGAAACAATAGTACTCCAGGCGGGACGACAGCAACATCACACATAATTGTGAAACAAAAACTGCGCTTAATAATAACAACAATAATTGGCGTGTCGTATCCGCGAAAGATATAGCAAGTCGCGTGTCAGAGCAGTGCATGAAGACGATCGCTTTGTCGCCGTGGGGGTGGGCCGCGCGGCCATGCCGGAGTGGCGTGGCTCTGCTGCCGGATCGGGTACACGCGGCTTGTCCGCTCTTGACCGGATGGATGGTTTGATTGATGGATTCTTCGCGCTGATTGAGGATGTGATGCCTTCCTCCTGTACGTGTTCGATTCTATCAGGAGGCTGCACGTACATGCTCCGTAGGATTGGCGTCTTGTGCCATTCTGTCCGGAGGTAATCGAACGTGTCGAGCGTGATCATCGTGCAACTCCATTCCTGCTAAAAAAATGGGCTCGGACTTGGTGGTTGATGAGTGATGACCAAGCAAGTGGCCCAACTGGGTTCGTTTCCTCCAGTTTAATTTGCTGCTTACTTTACACTGTCATTGCCAGTGACGGGAATGCAGCAACATATAGGTACATGATGCAGACACAGACAATTAATTGGCTCCTAAAATAGCAGTGGCATCACGCAGCTGACGGTTCGCATGAATCGTTCAAAAGTGCTGGGATGAAAAAGCAAAACAGAGGCCAAGAGCGGGTCAACAGAAGGTTTCTTATGGGTTTGCTCCTGACGCTGATCTGCTCCTGGTCGATGGTGGTCACCATGTCTCCTCCCTCCCTGATCCGGGCGTCTTGGAGCCTGGCACCTAGCCAAGAACAGCAACACCACAAGACGATCGAGCAGCAGCGAACTCCCTTCAACGTATCATCTGTCACGGCATTACAACGAGATGTCGACAACGATGTCCTAGCCTTGAAAACTCCGGCAATTCCTGCCTCCGTGCCCATCGTGTCAACGATCTCTAACATATCATGATCACAACCTTGATAAATTACACGGCGCGCTTTAATTTCAATTCCGGTGTTGATGCTTGGCCAATGACTATGGCGCACTAATTGCACGGCTTAAGTGCTTATGGACCGTGCCAATTTCGTCTCCATTGCCCTGTCCACGAGGAAGAAGGAAGCTGACTTGAGGCAGCTCTAACAGAGCCAGTAAACCCGCGGAAATTGTAAACGCGTTTTACAGTTCGCGGTTGATGCTTGGCCAATGTCTATGGCGCACTAATTGCACGGCTTAAGTGCATATGGACCGTGCCTATTTCGTCTCTCCATTGCCATGTCCACAAGGAAGCTGCCTTGAGGCAGTAAGAGCAGCTCTAACGGACTACAAAACCGCGAACTGTAAAACGTGTTTACAGTTTACGCAAGTTTACAAACTCCGTTAGAGCTTCTCTAACACTCATTACTATTTCTTCTCCGTGGATGAAGCTAGACAATGATTGTTCTAGTCTTGTGGACAGGCCGAGACTCGAGAGTTTTGCCGCGGTAACTGTGATGTGGAATAAGTTTGTGGATCTATTTCTTGCTTGCCTAGACCAACACAACAATATAAAGGAAAATAGTACTCCCTCCGTCTAGAAATAAGTGGTTTGCATTTGTCCATATTTGTATGTATCTAGACGTGTTTTTGTATACAAATATATGCGAATTTAGACAACTCCAAGTCACTTATTTCCGGACGGAGGAAGTATCCCTTCGGCATGAACCGTTCAAAAGTGCTGGGATGAAAAAGCAAAACGAAGGCCAAGAGCGGGTCAGCAGAACGTTTCTTGCAAGTTTGCTCTTGACGTTGATCCTAGTCGATGGTGGTCACCTTTCCACCCACCAAACGTCTTGGAGCAAGCCAAGGAAAGAAACACCGCAAGACGAGCAACAGCGAACTTCCTTCAACGAATCGCCGTCATCGCATTACAATGATCTCGACGACGATATACCTCGAAAACTCCGGCCGAAACATGAATCAAATGAAAGCATGAGCGAGATGGGCCGGGGGAGTACGAAAATGTGATATACATGCATCATGCATGCTGCGAAATTTGTGATGAATAATATCTCACCACCTGTACTCACACAATTGAGACTTGTATGCATGTGCTGCGGAAGCTATTATATATATGCCGTCTGGTTTTGTGTGTGTGGTTGCATGGGAGCAAGCTAGCTCAAGCAAGGCCGGTGTCTAAGTACTCACAATGTTATTTATTCACCAGTTAGTGTATTTGCAATGTTTAAGTGAGGGATTGGAGGATACCAAGAAGCTAGCAAGCAGGCTTCTCCCTCTAGGAAGGAACAAATGGCCGTTCTCCAGAAAGCAAGGCACGAGCTGACCCGAGGCTATATGCCATGATGCAGGGGCCCCTTATTGGGGTGGCCAATGAAAACTCAATACTACACAATATGCATTGCCGGAACTTTGTGATAGGTCGCGACTGGATAAAGTCGGCGCTTTGCACATGGAGATGCTCGTCTCACCGTACAAAGACGCGCCTTTTTCTTCCATTGATGGTGATGAAAAGTTAGTTGAAATGAAAGATCTTCAGAGTGAGGAACCTATTATGAACTATCTTCGTGTCAGTGTTATAGTTGCTTCGTCGTGTCAATGAAAACCCAGCGTGTGCGCCTGACATGTTCCAAGTGCACTGCGTTGGGTTTACTAGAACACTGTCATGATTTTGCTTCTCGGAATAAGGTGATTGGATGTGCGCCTGTGGCATCTTCATTTCATCAACTTAGTGTTCCCATCGAATGATACGTGCTGAATGACGATTCTATGGCAAAATGCATGCGCACGTGATGCACAAGTCCAACATAACCCTAGAGCTGTCGTGTGCCAAGAGGGTGGTGGCGCGTAACTTTATAGTGCTCAGCAACGTGCCGAGCAAGCTGCCTCCTTGCCAAACATGTTGCATGCAGGAGGAAGGCGAACATGCTACACATGGTGAACAAGAGCCCTAGAGGCAACTTGATGCGAACACACTTCACACACGATCAATGTTTCACGTCCGTCTGAGATGACACGACAAAACACAAATGTTGAGATTTGTTAATAGTACAAATATAATGCACACGATTGTAGTTTCATGAATCGTATGCAGTGTGTTGCACCAATGCTGATAATTCTAGTTTTTGGGATAGAAGGTTCTCCGGCGGCAGCACACAGCGAAGAAGGTGTGACCGGTGGGGGGCACAGCCGGAAGTGCTTCAAAGGAAGATGAGACCGGGGGCCGCCGGTGGAGTCGTCGGGGATGTGGTGTACCTGGGAGGGAGGCAAGCACAGGGATGGGGGAGGGGGTGGGAGGCGAGGCAAGATGGGCTGAGCCGGAGGAGTGGGGAATGGGCGTGTTTGGCTGGCAAGAGATCCCCGCGGCAAAATCCGATGTGGCTTGGAATGACGGCTCTCCCAACATAGCCCTTGTAGGCAGGGACTAGAGTGGGCGTGTCGGCTATTGGACTTCAAAATGTGTCGGCAATGTTTGGGGCACGTCGGTGGAAACCCGTTTTCATGACGGGGCCCCATAGACCTATTGGGGCCGCTTTGGGATGCGCCGGCGGAGATGCTCTTATATAGAAATTCCAACAACAAGAAAGTTGATCCTTTCAATTTGGGCTAGATTGTCATGATTTTCTAGCATCCTTTTACCATCTATCATATAATTTATATATGCCAGGTGTTTCGCTTGATTATACCAATGCAGGCTGAGATCTCTTTATTTTTTTCTCTCGTCCATGGTAGATATGTCTTGACGTGTTTACCACGTTTATCTATGAAACATGAACCGGATGAAAACAAGAGAGAGAAAAGAGGGGAGTGGGAAAATGTGATCTCTGTTACTGGGCATGAGCATTTATTATGTCCTGACCAAAGAAAATGATGAACACGTTAGTTCAGCTCAGATGGGTTGTTATTTGGTGTCCTCTCATGTCTCAGTTTTTCAGCTGACCATCTTTCAAAATGAAAATCTTTAGGAAATCCTCAAACAGTGACAATCACATATACTCCATCAGCTTCATTGCTCAAGCATATAGGGAACTAGCTTTTTTTTTTAATGGGCGATGTTATTACTGAACGTAATGTTTACACCCGGCCTATGCAAACATCTTATATAGAACTTGAAAGCTATCAAAGACAACAAAGTTCTCCTTCCGATTCGGGCCGTCACATTTTTCCAGCTTCTTGCACCGTGAATCATGCATGCAATCTGTATGATAGATATATCTTACTTGTCTAGAACAATGCAGATATGTTTCACCCTGTTTACCACCCGTTTCTGAACTGTTGGAAGGAAACATGAGCCGTACGAAAGCAAGAGAGAAATGAGGGGAAGTAAGGAAACATGATAAACATGCATGCATTATGTAGTCTGCAAAATTGTGATGATTGATTTCTCACAAGTTATACTGTCTTTTGCAAAGAACAGTTCTGTGATGTACTCACACAATTGAGACTTATATGTGTGTACCATTATTTGTATATATATATCCCCAACTGATCTCAAATGTCTGATTGCAGGTCAACAAGCAAGCCTAGTGCTCAAGTATCCCTGCGAAAAAAAGTATTCACAAAATTTGTTCATTAGTACCACTGTATTTGCAATGTTTAGGTGAGAGATTGGAGGATACCAAGATGCTTGCTAGCAGGCTTGTTTCACTGGGAAGGAACCAATGATCGTTGTATCTGCCCAATCTTTGAGAAACAGTAGGCGAGAGGTCATCTGAAGCTATACGAGTGAAATGATCTGGGCGGATAGCGACGACACAATACGGAGTGTGCAACTCTGGTAGTCTCAACCTCGCAAGTCGTCTTTCGTCGTTGCGGAAAGGGGTGATTTGACTAAGCACGCAGGCACTTTGCATACAAATGAGCATGTCGCTTTACCTCGTATATTCGCAAGGATTATGCCAGCGGCTTGTTTACTGACAGCCAGAGAAGCACGAGTAATCCCAACCTAATCCATGTTGGGTACTAGCTCACTCGTTTTTAGAAGGACACACATCATGTCTATTTACCACAATCGCTACTTGTAGGACAGTGTGCATGTGCTCCGAGGGGCGCCTTTGGTAGGCTACCCGAGGGCCAGCCAGGCCCATGAAGACGAAGTTGGGCCGATCGGTTTCTTGTCCGGCCTCCGTGTTGTGGCTATACGCACTTAAAAAACCCCCGACCTAGTCCTGCTAGAAACTGCCGATTTGCCCGTTTCCAACGAGCCACACTCGTCGTGCGCTCCCCATGTACAAAAAAGGGAGATTCCCTGCATGAACTCGGCCACACATGGAGATGTCAAGAGCATGCGTGTGACGCTGCGAAATGAGAAAAGGGGGCGGGAAGGATTCCATCACCCCCTTCGCTCCCAAACCCTTCCTCTATTTGTACTCTCCATCCCCCCCCCCCCGCACTATTCACCCCCATCGAGCTCCCTTTCTTTGTTGCTCTGCATCAGTCAGCTCTCTCATCTCTGATCATCAGCAGCGGCACCGTCTGAGAATTCCGGGTTCTCTTTGTTGCGGCCACCAAAGCCGCCATGCCGAAATAGAATGAAGGCGAGAGCTCGATCCAGTCATATCTAGGGGTAGCTTAGTTTTTCCAATTCGCCCGTAGGGTTTGCTGCATATTTGGGGATTTTTGATTTGGCCTCAGTTGAACTCTATCTCGTTCTGATTGCGTGTCTGTTAGGACCTCATAGACATGGACTATGCTCCTGAGTGCATCGAAGATCCTAGATTCACCAGCATAACAGTAGATTGTCCCAAGTGTGTCGCGTCCACAAGTTTAAGCATGTCAAATGTGTTGCATTTGAAGGAAACAACACTGTCCATGGATTTTGTCTCTGCCAAGTGATGAATGTAAGTTCCTAGATTCTTATTTATCCTGCACTAGCTCATCCACAAGTTGTAGGCATGATCTTGTGATTTGTAGGAAATCACAAAGTGTGGGTTTATGGCTTGGTTGGAAAGGAATTTCCACACCATCACAAAATGCATTAGGAAAACTCTAGGGAATACATGATGACACCAACAGTGAAAGAATCAACTAGAGGATATATGATGCAAAGTTGGTGAAGAAGCTAGTAGAAGATAAGAACAAGATTGAGAAGAAGTACTGAAGTCTGCTGGTTTATGTGAAGAAATTCATGGATGAAGCCGAGAAAAGGGTGGTGGAGGATAACTTGTCTAGGATAAAGGACAAGAAGAATGACATGAATTTGCAGAAGACCGACATGTTGAAGAGTGAAGTGGAGATGTTCAGGTAGGTGCAAAAATCTCAAGCGGAGATACTAAAGGCCATGCAGCAAAAATGGGATAAGGGAAAGGAGGCGCTGATAACCTCCAAGAGCAGGGGATCATTATAGTACCTCTCAATGTGGAAGTAGGTATCGATCCTTAGGAGAAAGAAGAAAAGTCTATTTATTCTCTCCAACTAAAGTGTCACAAGTTTTAGTTGTTTATGCACTAAAAAAGTTAAAGGAACAAGGAGGTTAATTTAATAAAATAATGTAAAGTGCAACAAAACAGTAATGTAAAGTATACCAATCCTCTTCAGTGCAAGATGACAAGACAAAGGTTTTCTCTTATTGGAATAATGGACCTGGGTTCATGGGTTCACTCAGTCCTCTCTCTTCATCTACGGTGATGATCATGTTATTGATGATAAAAGTACACGCAATTGTCATGTTTTAAAAATAATTATTATCATGGCTACATGTCCTAAACACATAGTTTAAAGAAGTACACATATGTGTTACTGTGTCACACTTGTAAGGCCGGCGTGTAGTTTGTTGTCACTCCACCACGCCATACTTGTCCCTTTTTATCCCCAGATAATGGATGTTTGGCTGCATCGTTGATAGCATTTGACACATATGTCGTCTGTCCCTCGGCCACCCCTCGTCAACATACATCATACTTATTAATGGTAAACACTCTAAATACTAGTTAAATGATTTATAAAGTGTGCTTTTGCATCTCTCCCATCTACCTACACTTGGCACTTTCAAACACCTCATGACATGGGTAAACAAGGCATGTGCATAGATCAAACCAACACATATATCAAAGATGTATTCCCAAAGTATGATAAACCATAAAGTCTCAACATAAAGGTAAATGTATAATAAGTATCATCTCATACCACAATATCCACCATAGGAATTACATAGATAGATCCATAATCATGCAAGGCACATCATATGGACTTCAAGAATGATCAAACATAGAGAAATTGGATCAAGTTACCACCAAAACTCATAGTCCAAGGGGTGTAATACTCCTATATCATGGTAGAGAGCGATGAGGAGGCGTTGGTGAAGGAGGAGAGGCTATCGGAGGTGATTCCATCAGCGGGTCCCCCCTCCAATCTTCCTCTGAGGGCGGAATGCGGAATCTCTGTTTCATGGTTTTTGACCACCGCCTCCGTATGTTCTGAGATCACACTGGGGACCCTTTTTATAGAGGGTTTTATGTCAAGATGATGAGTATGCTGGTGGAATCGAGGACATCGGAGCTTCGAGGTGGAAATGAGATGAGGTGGTGCCGCCTATAAGGGACAACACGCCATGGACCCTCTTTCCGAGCTCATTAACCTCCCGGTGTCCTAATGGCAACAACTCCGTGTACCAATTCATTGGGACTTCAAGTGCAGAGTGTTGTAGCAAGCTTCTTTTCTCCACAAGGGTGACTCGTGGGTTTATATCAAACTTTTAGGGAATTGGCTAAGAGGTTAATTCTTCTTCTCCTCTTATAGCAACCTACAAAGCAAAGTTTCTATCTTGTGTCCCCAATTCCACTTTGTAGTTGTCAAGCACAAGGTTTCGTATTAGTAATATGAAATATAAACATAAATAAAGTAAAGTAAAACAAGTAAAAGTAGGCAAGCAAAGTAAAAGCAATAAAAGATAGTTGTTTTGGGGTTTTGTGTGTGTTTGCAAGTGAATAAAGTATTTTGTATTTTCAAAATAATAAATTGAATAAAATATAAAGTGTGATAATTGTAATGGAAAGGTGTTTCTAATGGTTTAAAATGGACCAGGGTTTATGGGTTCACTTGTCTACTCTCTTTTTGGATTGTAGTGGACACGAAAAATTCATCAAATATATAATATTGGTGGAATTTTAACATGTGTTTGATAAGCATTAATATGGGAATCACGTCCTAACATAGAGATGATGAAACACATATCTCTTATGCTCCTCAAGAAAGGGAAAACTCCAAGAAATATTGAATGAAGAATTAACAGAGTATAGCCTTATGTATTTTGACATGATGTTTGAATCACAAATATGCAACCTTGATCAAGTAAGATTATCAAGCCTTCACAAGATAATTATAGCACATGAATTCACTTTATCCCTAGTGAGGCAATAAAATAAAGGTAAATACCATAGTAGATCTTGAATTTGTTGTCACTATTCAATCACCACCACCATGCTACTCCATCTAATACACACTTCTCCCCACACATGCTCTAGCATACAAGTTGGATCATAACAAGTACTTAAGAACGGTGTACATGATATGCATCTATCAATACATCTTACACATAATAGGTTCCAATTCTTATATCAAATCATAGAATAAAGATCCACCACATAGGAATCACATATATGACCATAATCATGTTGGGCAGGTGATGTGCTCGACTTTCGACGTAGAGCTCGTTGGGAACCCCAAGAGGAAGGTATGATGAATATAGCAGCAAGTCTTCCCTTAGTTATGAAACCAAGGTTTAATCGAACCAGTAGGAGCAAGGAAACACCCCAAAGGTGTTACTAGCTGAGCTTTGGCAGGGCGCACTACTGGTGCTAGTAGCAACGTGGAGACCTACACAACACAACCATAGAACTTTGTCCCCAACTTGCGATGAGGTTGTCAATCTCACCGTGTTTTGCGGAAAACAAAGGATTAAACGTATCGAATGGAAAGAAGTAAAAGTTTGCAGAAAGTAAAAACAAAGCAGTAAACAGTTGCAGATTGTATGTAAAGAAAAAGGACCGGGATCCATAGTTCACTAGAGGTGGCTCTCCTTAGATAGATAACATGCTGGGTGAACAAATTACAGCATGGCAATTGACAAACACCGAGAAAGCAATACATGCATATACTAATCATCTTGACTCCTCTGAGACTTGATTGGGCATTACAACATAATACATAGACCGCCATCCAACTGCATCTATGACTAATAATCCACCTTCAGGTTATCATCCGAACCCCCTCCAGTATTAAGTTGCAAGCAACAGATTATTGCTTTACGAACTGCGTGTAAAGTAAACAATACAATTGTTCTATGAACAAAGGATCGTTGTTTTCTCCCTAGTAGCAACAACACATCTAGTACCTTAGAGATTTCTATCACTTCCCCAGATTACCAGAGGCATAAACCCACTATCAAGCATAAATACTAACTCTTGGAGTTGCTAGCATCTACTTGGCCAAGATAGCTACTAACAACGGAAAGCATGCAAGATCTCAAATAACAAAGACATGATAGAATCAATAATCAATCTGAAATAGCATCTCAATATCCATCGGATCCCTGCAAACACAACATGTATGGATTACAAATAGATGATCTTGATCATGAACAGAGCTCACAAGATCTAAACATGAAAGCACAAAGGAGGAGAAACCAGCCATCTAGCTACTACATGGATCTGTAGTCCAAGGATGAACTACTCACGCATCACACCGGAGGCTTGCATGGTGATGATGAAGGCCTCCAGGGTGAATTCCCCTCTCCGGCAGGGTGCCGGGAAGAGCTTCAGATCGCCCCCGATCTAGGGACAGAGACGATGGCGGCTACAGACTCTTTCGTGGATTTTTGATCGGGTACTTAGGGTTTTCGTCCCGAGGGCAACTTATAGGCAGAAGGAGAGGCCGAGGGGGTGCTGGGGTCGGCCAGACCACCCCCTGGCGCGGGCCAAGCCTGGCCGCGCGGCCAGGTGGTGTGGCCGGACCCTGGCCCCTCTCCGTCTCATATTCTGGCACTTGATCCCTTCCAGAAAAATAGGCACTTTGGCTTTTGTCCCGTCCAATTCCGAGAATATTCATTTTCTGACTTTCCTGGAACCAAAAACAGCAGAAAACAGGCAGCTGGCACTGTGGCTCTTGTTAATAGGTTAGTCCAAGAAATCATAATAAAATTACTCCAAAGTTGGAACAAAACACAAGAAAGTGGATAAAACTAAGCATGGAAGATCAAAAATTATAGATACATTTGCAATGTATCAGCAGCTCATATGGTACTAGATCTATGAAGAACAAGAGGTAAATAGATCAAACTACTGCCATAAACCCATAGTTCGGAGGTGGACTAGTCCCTCTTCATCATGGTGATGATGATGGAGACGTTGGAGGAGGTAGAGATCCCTTCGACGGCGGCTCCCGTGGAATTTACCCCTCCAATCTTCGTTAGTTCTGGCTCTATTTTGATGTTTCTTGTTTCTGCGAGGCTCCCTTTCGAGGACACCTCGGGGGGTCTTTATATAGATGTTTTTAGGTCAAAACAAGCCCGTGGGCGACAGAATCAAGCAAATCAGATGGCCGAGGTGAAAGATAGCATTGCCACCTGGGTTCTTTTGGGCCTCAGGGCTCAACTCATGTGGTCCAAGTGCTCCAGGTCTTTCTCTTGATGAAATATTGACGCTGCAGAAATCCCAAGTCCATTTGACTTTGTTTAGGTCCCTAAAAGCTAAAAATACACAAAACAAGGTTTTCCTGTCCTACAGAGTTATAACCAAAATAAAGGGGATCATTGGTAAATCCCCAAAAATCATTGTAAAACATGGATATAGCATCATATATGTTGCAAATAAGTGGGAATTCATATCAACAAACTACAAAGTTCATGCATGCATTTTTCATGCATCAACATCCCGAAGCTTAACTTTGGAGTTTGGTGCTTCTTTTCACTAGCAAGTACCACAAAAAGTTAAACGATTCATTCATTAGAGAATAACAACAAGCAATCATAGCATAAAGTGGTACCTCTCATAATATCATACTTGATACCACAATGTATATTGACTAACGCAAATGCATATAGTACCATGAAACAATATTTGCATTATTCGTATAGATAAAAGTATAAATATATATATATATATCTAGTAGCGGCCCTATGGTCAGAATATTGGCAAATGTTGGAAAAGTGTATTGCTAGCAAGTAGGGGATATCATATATGAGACACAAGCTATCTTCCAAACACTATCCATTAAGTTTATGGTTGAAGCATGGTACATCATTAGTGTTAGGTTCAATTGCCCCTCATTACCTGATTCTTTTTTGCATTCTTGTATTGGCACTTTTTGCGTCTTTCCTCTCTTTGTTGTTTCTTTGTATTTCTTTGTCACTTTTTGCTTGTTTTGATTTTTGGGAAGGCCTAGCCTCTGCATACTCACTCTTCTCACCTTTTGATATCATATAAATATTTGGAGGGTTTTTGCCCTCATCTTAGCGGTGGTACCCCTTCTATGGAGGGTTTTTCCCTCATCTTTTAGTGTATGCATCCTCTTATTGCTTCTTGGTAAGGGGTACTCTATGCCCAATGAGTTCGTGGTCACCCCATGACTAACTTCTCCATGTCACCCATACACATAATAATAGTGTTTGGAAGCTAAATAATGACTCACACATCATAATATACTTTGGGATATAGCTTGACATATTTGGGTAGGTGTTTCATATATAAAAGCTAAGTTTGTTTTCCAAAAGGAGGTTGTTTCAATATGGTGGAGCTAGCAATAGTAGCCGTTTGACCTTCCACAAGAATGCAAAAGTACCCATAGTACTAGATCATTTCTAGTATACAATATAATCATTGAGTACCATTTATGTTGAATATTAAAACTAACACTAGAAGATACACTTGTAAGTTATCACTCCATAAAGTATATGAACAATCCAACTAGAAGGAATAACATGCATAGCTTGTTTTCCCCTTTTTGTATTTCAAGAAAGGCATTCAATCAAACATGGCATTCATTCATGGGAAAGTTTGTTTCAGTAGCTCCTTCCTAAGCATGCAAAATACCTATCATGGTGGTCCTATTTATTTCCAAGCATATCAACCAAAACTAAACATAACACTAAGCAAAGATGCTCCAAGTTTGTACGATCATTCTATGTTGCTCGAAAAACAAAGTTTAGAGGTTTGCAAACCAAGAGTTTTATAGGTCCAATGGGGTGCCTTGGGCATCCTTAAGCTTATGGTTTTCACCATTATTTGATACATCTTGGTGTGGTGTTCCTCCATTCCCTATCAAAAAACTTCAACACAAAACTTTCTCTCATTTCTTTTTATATGGAGTGACATTAGGGGTACAAGGATATGATAATAGATGCCATATAATTTATAGACAAAAAATTTCGTCAGTAGTACAACAAGCACATAGTGTCCTACACATTCCTAGCATATCAAAAGACTCATGGAAAATCATTTTGAGACTCAAAAGAATGGCTCAAATACTAGTGGGCAGAATTTGTCCAGATTTTCACTAGCATAAAAACATATTTATTTCGACCACCTAGACATGTCAAAAACAATTAGACAGTTTTCGTGCATATATAGGATGACAAGTTTTAAATACTGTGCAAATATGAGAGCAATTGGACTTACATTAAAAATAAAAGATTGTTTCTGCTAAATAGTGTTATGCAGGAATTTGCTTCTCCATGTGTTCTAACAACTTTCTAGCATCCAAAATGAGTTCTACTTTGTACTTTATTGCTAACCTACAGAGAATACACTCAAAATGGACTCTTTAACTACAGTGAGCATGCATAAAAAATAATCGGGTTGCCTCCCGAAAAGCGCTTTCTTTATAGCCATATAACTAGGCTTTACTTACTTGATTCAAGCGATGTGAAGATCATGTGGTAGCTTGTACCTTGATGTTATCTCCTTCTTCCTTGGAAAGTGTTCCATATATTTCTAATGAGGGAACTGAAACTTCACATTCTCTTCCTTTGAATCAATGATTGCACTTGTAGTTCTGAAAAAAGGTCTTCCAAGAATTATAGGACTAGAGATTTTACTCCCCATGTCCATTACAACAAAATCACCAGGCACAAAAGTCATATGTAACTCAACTATTACATCATTTACTTTTCCGAAAGCCATGTTTCGTTGAGTCATCATAAAAAATGTATTGAACATTTTTCCATGGTTTTGAGTTCTGTTAGTTCATATAGTTCTTTGGATAAAATAGAGACACTAGATCCTAGATCTAGAATAGCATGATGTGTTTCTTTGCCAATGGTGATTAATATCTTGGGGATCCAAGCATCCCCAATCTTTGGTGGTATCATGGCTTCATTATTGTATCTTTCTATATTTTCTTTGATGACATAGTTTGCTATATAGGAGCCAAAACCTGCTTGATGAACATTAATGGATGGGTCATTAGAAAACTTTTGTAGGATTTTGATAAGTCATACAAGCTGCATTTATCAAGGTCTAGTAGAGGTTCTTTTGTTTCATTTAGCATTTTAACTTCCTCTACTTGTTTTTCATTTGTAATCATTAGTGGCTCAAGCATAGTGGTTACTTTTTCTTCTTTCATAATATCTTCTATCTTTCTTATTTTGTAATTCTCGTCTTCACTTTCTACAGAAGTTACCAAATCACTAGCATGTCCTAGGAGGCTACTTATGAGGGTTATCTTGGAGTGGGCCTTTTCAATAAAATAATCTTTAGTTTTGACATGATATTCAATAGTTTCCATTTTCCTAACAAGGGTATTGAGACTACATGGGAAAGTTTTAAGTTTAGTTCTCATATGAAAGCAAATCTGATTTATATCATTCTTATTGGGCATCTATTTAATGGTTTTTTGTAAGCTAGATAATAGTTTCTTCCAAAGACCCCCTTAATTGATGGATTTCAAGTTCTTTCTCAGTTTTTTTGAGTTTCCAAATAGATTGGTCATAACAATGTTGGTTTGAGATGGGTTCCCAGTGACAAACTTACCACTAGTTAAGGAATCTAGAAAACATTTTGACCATGGATTTAGTCCATTGTAAAACCTTCTAAGTATAAAATCTTGAGTGCGTTATCCAAGGCACATTTATTTCATCTCTAGTATTCAAAACCATGCTTCCATGGAAGATTCTTCAGGATATTGAGCAAAGTTATTTATTTCTATACTAGTAGATTCCTTCCTTGAGGCTAGCATATTGCAAATGTTTTTTTTACGGATTTTCAGGTTTTCAAAACAAAGAAAAGGTTGATGCTAATTTTTATGTGTTTTTGTGTTTTAAAGAAAACTAATAAAATACTAAAACCAAGACAAAAGAAAATTACTTTGAAAATCTAACGGAGAAGGAAAAACTCACAGTGATGCAACCTCCCCAAGATTAGGCATGTGCACAAACTTAATGAAGATGGTGCAGCTGTGATGTCCCTCATGCAACTCCCCGACAATGTCACTAGAAAATCTTCTTGATGGTAAGAACTCCATGTACCAATTTGCTGGGACTCCAAGTGCAAAGTGTTGTGGCAAGCTTCTTTTCGCCATAAGGGTGACTCGAGGGTTTTTATATCGAACTCTCGGAGAATTGGCTAAGAGGTTAATTCTTCTTCTCCTCTTCTAGCAACATGTAAAGCAAAGTTTTTGTCTTGCGTCCCCAACTCCACCGTGTGGTTTTCAAGCATAAGGTTTCGTATTAGTAATATGAAATATAAACATAAATAAAGTAAAGTAAAACAAGTAAAACTAGGTAAGCAAAGTAAATGCAATAAAAGATAGTTTTTTTTGGTTTTTGTGTGTGTTTCCAAGTGAATAAAGTATTTTTTTTGTATTTTCTAAATAATAAACTATAAAAGATATAAAGTGCAACAATTGTATTGGAAAGGTGTTTCTAATGGTTTAAAATGGACCAAGGTTCATGGGTTCACTTGTCTACTCACTTTTTGGGTTGTAGTGGATATAAACAATTCATCAAAGACATAATATTGGTGGAATTGCACAATGTGTTTGATAAGCATTCTATTGGAAATATGCCCTAGACACAAATAATAATATAGATTATTATCATATTTCACAAAGCTTATAATTAGGTTTTGTATCATGCTATAACTGTATTGAAAGGAAACGTCAATACACGTGTGATATGTAAACAACCAATAGTTCCCGGTGAATCTCTAGTCACTGGTTCATTGGTCAACATGATCAATGTTTCCTGATCATGTGGCATTTATGCCAGTTGACAATGGAGTCACCTCATTGGGAGAATGAGATGATGAACATACTCAAACTAAGCATCATAACACTATCATGTCACAAAGTTCAAGTTACGATGATTAGGAAACGTAGTGTCTTGTTTCTTAGACCGTGAGACGATATTAATCATTGTCACCTGAGATTGCCTTCATAGCATCAAATGTCACTCGGTAAAATGGTGATCATAAAGGTGTGTTCATGTATTCAGAGGGGCGTGTAGAGGCCTACGTGTCAATTGCGGGATTTTTCCATCCACATGACGGGGAGATACTCAAGGGCCTACTCGGAGAAGTTATATCCAACATCTGCATTGTGGGTGACTAGGTCACGGGGATATCACTTGTCGAAACGAGTTAAGTAGGATTTGTCGGTAACAAGATTGAACACGTCATGGTGATGTAATTGATCAAATCTTGGAAAATGCAAGTATTACAAAGGCAAAAGGAATATGATACAACATTTATGGCTCAATGAGAAGGATTCATGGAATGCACAGGGGTCATCATGGGCATCTAGGTCCCGTTGATGAGCATTGGTACGATAGGGATCTCGAAAATATATGGAGTGTTCCCGAACCATGGGGTATCACGCTTAAGGGCTTGTTGATGCTCGGAGATCATTTTGGTATTGTCGTAATCATCGAAGAAAAGAAAGGAAGACAACTAGAAGGGTTTCGGGAAGGTCCAGAGTGGGATGGAAGGAGTTCCATAGCCACGGGAGTTGCATAATATGTGAGTAAATGTTAAATATTGATTTAATCATTTATTCATAATTATTTAAATAAAAGAAAATGAATTAAAATGGTTAAATACCTAATTGGGCCAAAATCCCTAGGGAAAGGGCCCATGAGGGAAAATACCAAAAGAGGGAAAGGGAGGAGGATCCGCATGGCCCCATGCACCCGCTGGCAGGGCCCATGAGGGCCTTGGCCGACCGGCCACCCCCTCCCCCTCTCCTCTCCCTTTTTTAGTCCCACATGGCTTAGATAATAATATATGGGTTCCTTTTTCCCCTATATATTGAGAGGTATTTGGAGGAAATAAAGACACCAATAAATAATAAAGGTTCCCTCTATTTGGGGAGACCTCTAGTAATCCAGTTGTTTCCCTCTCTCTCTCTCTCCCGAGTCTGGACTATGCGTATAGGAGACTCCTTCACCACGAAGCATCATCCCGCTGCAGGATTTGGATCTAGAAGGTCTACTTCCATGATCTCTGCTAGATTAGAGGAGCGGGAGTCATTGTGAGACACTGGATGTGTGTAACTCCCCTCGAGGTGCAGAACTTGTGGCACTAGGAGTTGGTGAAGCCGCAAGAGCCGTCAAACTTCAACATGACCCCGAGATCAGCATCGGTACGACTACATCAACCATGTTCTCCTAAACGTTGACAAGGCTTTTCGGTCTTCAACTAGTAAGTTCACGAAAATACCCTCCCATTACTAAATTACTAATAGATAGATCCGGCATTAGGGTTCTTGGCGTTGAATTTTTTTATTGTTTTTAGGCGTGAACCCCTATAGTGGTATCAGAGCGAGATCTATGCATAGTATTGCTAGTACGGGTAGAACACACGAGTTGTAGCGTGTGGGCATTGATCTTACAATTGTTACCCTCCCACGTGTACTTATGCATACCGCAGTAATGCTTGATGAAGTGGCCCCCAACTGACTTTACGCGTTAATTCACAAGACTGGTCCACGCTTGACATACGGCTTGTACCGTATAAGTGTCATTTGTGGGTGTCTATCTATCTCGTAGTTGGTACGCCATTTGCAAAGGAGGGACCCTAAATGGGTATAGTATAGACAACTATTTGATCAACATTGTGGTTGAAGTTCGTAGGTAAGAACGGTTCTTACGCGAAAGCCCTTACAACCACATAAAACATGCAAAGATAAAGTAGAAGCATCTAAGTTTGTTTCGCAGGGGCGTTGTGATGTGATATGGTCGTAGTCAAGGTAAAACAGTTCATTTTCGATTGCTAAATAGTAGTAACAGTCATCATTATGGTGGAATACGAGACATGAGGCGCCGGCACCCTGGTGCCCATGACACCGGAACCCTAGCATCGTACCCGGAGACGCGGGATGGAGATCACAACGAAGGACCATATCGCATCGCATTTACATTCGATGTTTATTGTTTGTGCATCTTGTTGTGTGCTAGTATTAGATACTCAACGATAGCCTAAATAAGATGATCCCTAAAACATAATACCAACAAAAGTTTTCTCCCTTAGTGTGCACCACCAAGAAAGTTCTCCGTTATGAGGCATGCCATGATGACCGGGTGTCAGACATATATGCGTTAGCATATGGTGGGTGTAAGCCACTTTGCACAGCTAATACACGTAAGGTTGAGTTGGCAAGCCTAGCATGTACATACATGGTCTCGAAACACGGGATGATCGAAAGATTGAGCACGAGTCGCATAAATGATGTGATTGACGTTTCGGCGTCCACCTTTGCAACTATATCGCCGGCCGTGACGATCAAGGGTGGTGTAGTGAATAGGGATCGTGTAATCACTAAAACCTTTTTGAGATAATAGTTTTAGTGGAGTTCTTGTTTAACTCACACAATTGTAAGTGTAGAAATGGTTCTCCCCGATGCTTCTTTCCCGATTGACGATTGGTTAGATGCTGAGAAGCTCAAACGCGATGGATCCAACTTCCCTGAATGGCTTGTGCGTCTGAATGACCTCCTTAGTGAGAACGACGTGGTCGACTACATACACTACATGATGGATTTGGATCAGCCATATTTCTATGAGACCCCACAACACCGGGAATGCCGCTATTATCATTGTGAGATGTCCACCTACATTCAAGTGACAATGCATTATGGGATGGCATACAAACTACATCCTATTGTGGGTAATCTTGACCCACATGCGATGGCAGGACAGCTAAGAGCGGTGTTCGTGGGCCAGGTGCGCATGTAGAAGCACAAGTTGCTTGGAGATTTCCTTACCATAAAGATGGAGGAACTCACTTGCCTGAAGAGTCACTTGGAGCGCATGCATGATGCGTACATGAGACTGGTTTACTTCATGTATTACTGGATGACCGATGCCTTTGCAATAGGTGTGTTGCTATGGTCGCTGCCTCCTATCTACTAAGGGCATGCCAGGACCTGCATCATGAGAGGTGATGGGGAAACGCAAATTCCCATGAGTTCATAACACATTTCAGGAATGTAAAAGTTGAACCCATTGCCAGAGAGGTCATCAATGACAAAGGTATATATGATATACAGTTTTATAAATGTTGTAATCTTGCAAACACTTGTTGCAATATTGATGTATATAATACTTGTTCCATTTTATGAAAACAAGTCCTGCATGAGAGCTGCTTGCTGGAGAGGAGGTGACGTTGCGTGTTGATGGAAAGCATGATGATGATGACCAATGACAATCTCCCTCGACATTTATCATTTAGTTTATCATTTTGAATAATTATTGTAGTCGATGGAGTATGAATTTTATTAGTGTGTCTTGCACCTCATGAGATGGTTATTCATATGAGTTTGTAACAAAACAGTGGTTCTACTTTTATTGTAACACCCTCGCCTGATAAGGATGAGTTCCTGTGTATAGTGCCAATCCCTGGATCGGTTCACTAGCACACAAAATACAAATGAATACCAATGAATATATAACAGTGCATCATTATTACATCGAATGATCCAGAAGTTACAATTATTACATAATGCATAACTCAAATATTCAGGTAGTATATGGAAGCATGAATAAATAATAAGCTCAACCTTCAATTGTGCCACATGCAAACAACTGTTGAGTGGAGGGTCACAACCTATAAGATCACTCAGAACAATCAGAACAATAACCTACAACATGAAAGGTTGCAGCCAACGAGTGATCAATACTTTGAATGTGTTGGCAAGTGGAACTATGAGAGAACAACAAGACTAATATCTACATGCATATATGGATTGTGGGGTTCAGGCTTAGTTGCAGCAGCAAAATAAGTTCATCATATCTTTTATAAATCATTTGATCATCATTAAACAACCCAATTAGGTTCAACCTCAAGTTTTAGTAATTAAAAAGTTAGAATGAACGAGAACATGTTATAGCACCCATAGTTCAACAACTCAATCATCCATTTCCGGGGACACGGCTAAGTACTTAGTTTTACACCATGCAGGGGTTGTACACTTTACCCATATGACCTGGTCGAACTGCTCATACCATGACATGCATTTTCAGTCATGATAGGGAGAAGTCCAAGAAGCGAAAATTCGGGAAGTAGTTCCCCAAGCCTATCCATGCACCATACCAACCTACCACAACTCACTACATCTCTGGATACGAAGAGCTCGGTTCACCATGACCTACTAAGTCCATCCAGCCACCCATAACTCACTGGCATATGGCTGTACACGTAAGCTACCAAACAAAGACACTAATCATTTCTCTGGAACCTGGGTAGTCATCCACAAGTGAGATACTCGGGTAAACCATAGACATTGGCCCGGTATTCACAAACCAAGCATTTACCAATTCTACCCATACAGTTCATTAATTAAGTTGTTTTCAAAATCCCAGCAAGTTCATCCTTTCAAAACAATACTTTGTCATGGTGGATCCCACCCTCGTCTAAGTAGCACATCTAAGCAAGACGAACATATGGGGGCTCACCTACCAAGGAAGACTACGACCATAATAGGTTATAGCATAGCAATAGATATTCCTATACTTGCAGCTACAAAAATAAAGCTACAATGCATATAGAAAATAAATAGGACTTATATGAAACTCCACTTGCCTTGGTAGTTGTTGGAGTCAAACACACAACCCGGGCAATTGCAAGGGTCACAATCCTCACAATCTACATGAAAGCAATGCAACAAATAAACAACAACACATAGAGATCAAACAAGTGCAACATACACATGCATGACACTTTAATAAAAAAATTAGTAGCTCTTTAATGTTCTCTGATCTTTATACATACTGAATGCATGCGGCGGTGGCTATGGATGGCTAGAGGCATGCGACGGCGGGGGTACTCTAGCGAGCAATTGCAGGCCGTTCTGGGGTGCTGTGTAGGGGGAAAGGGGTGAGGTGATGTGGGAGATCAAGGAGAATAGGGTGGAGGGTATAGGGAGAACGTGGGGTGGTCTGTACCTCGGATTCACGACCGATCTCGAGCTCCGGTGGTGGCGCAAATCAGGAGCTCCTCAGGTGGTGGCTAGGGTTAACGGTTTGTGAAAAATCAGAAGGGAAAGGATGCGGGGTGATTTATAGGGGGTTTATTTGGCATGGTGAACCACTAATTCAAACGAAATCAGGCAAATTTCCTAGGATTTTGCTCGGGTATGGGTGGAGTTTGTTCAGTTCTCGTCTCGGTCTCTAGGTCGAGAGGAAAGAGATGGTGGGGTGGGGTGTCAACACCCGGATTTTTAATCCCAGATGCCTATTATGCCATACATCGCAATCCCAGGATTACCATTTTTGCGAGACATAACAGATTGGATATCACAGTACATCATCCATTACAAACCATAATAAGGTCTTACACAAATAAAGGATCTCATGATCCAGTCTTAATACAAACAAGCAGCGAAATAATAATAAGCATAGAGGTGGGGTCCATCTTCAGTGTCACAAGTAATGCTGACGATGGGAGATGATCCTAGTTGTCGTAGCCGTCCTGCAATCCTCCTTCAGGTTAGTCCTCCTCATAGTCTGGCCACGGGAATAGCCAGGGACAAAAGCCATGACTACTCTTTAAGTACTCGCAAACTATCACTAACATGTAAGGTAATTCTAGTAGGAATGCTAACTCTAAGTTTATTTGTAAAGTTAAGTTTGAAACCTAAGCTGAGTTCAGAAACAAAGAAAGGTAAAATAAAGTTTGAATTCACCTAAGTGGGAACTTAGTTTTCATAGTCACAACCATGTTGTGGTCAAGTCATGTCACAATTCATTTCATAAGTCATTTTGAAAACATCTGACAACGGAACACTATGGCCACTCCAACTGTCCATAACCGCGGATGCGGCTATTCGAATAGTTTGACACTCTGTAGAGGTGGTACACTTTCACCACAAAATTCGATACATCTGTCAGGGATAACCCTGAATCATCATACTTAATATGCAGATAATCAAACATAACCTTTCCTTTACACACTCTAGTATAAGCACCTCTCCTATGAGCTTGGCCTCCCAGCCATGGTCATCTGCCATCCTGGGCACTGCATGTGTGGACAACATTTAGAGGTAACCTCAGCTCAAACCTCTCCCTCGAGGGAACTAATACTAATGCATATAAACTTCCGGCTAAGCCTTACCCAATTCAGGTATTGTGGTTGTACGGTAAAATTGGAATGGTATCGCATTCGAACCCAACCATCAGTCTTTATAAAGGGCTAGGTTCATGCCTCAACATTTTCATCATCATAAACCATTTGTGTTTCTCAACACATGTCAAAACATCTCAATAGAATGACTCATCATTCCAAGGTTTTCATAAGCACTTTCACCAAGTATTCCCATCTAAAGTGATCAAGTTTTTGGTTTAGTTCTAATCCACTAAGTTAAGAGTTTTCACTAATGTGGGATGCTAAGATCAATCTCATGCCATAGAATGACATCTAAGTCTAACTAGATAGGCCAAGTTTTATACTCTTTATGCTATCTCTAAACAAAGTAAAGGACTTTGGTAAAGTAAAGAAAGTAAAGCTTTTAAATAAAACTTGGGGTAGGTAAAAGTCAACATGTATAACCCAGCATGCCTATTGCATCTTGCTTAGGTTATCTAGCTTGCCAGGTTTAGCTTGCATAGTTAAGACACTTGCAAGTGTTAGCTTGCACTGTTAATGATGGCTTGCTAGGTATAATACTTGCAAGTGTTAGCTTTCCAATAATAGCTTGCCTTGGTTGGTGAAGTGGTTGAAATTCTCTTCCTCCTCTTCTTGGTAGAACTCCTCTTCCTCGAAGACTTGCTTGGTACTATCATCTATAAATACATACGGAAAACACAATCACCAAACAATACTTAAATAGTCTACTTAGCACACTAAGGCACACATTCGATGATCTAGTATCATCACAAACATCCCAAGGTTTAAAGAACTAGTTTCATTTATTTTATTGGAGAAAAGTAATTTCTACTCATTGAAATTAACTAAGATTTAATATTCTCCAATTAAAATATGGGATCATATGGACACATGTCATCACCACATATTCTAATGCATGGGAATGTGCTTTAAAGGTTGTATCACATTTTAATAAGTTTAAGTTTAATATTTAATGATTTAAAGTGACTATAAATGCCTATATAGCATTAGTTTGGTACTAGTCCAAAGTCACTGCATGCAAACCTAAATATTATTACATATTCAGATAGGTATGGTTAAATGTGATTTTTTGGAGTTGGAATCAACTCAAAAGCTATTATGGTTAATTTTATAAAAATGTTTGAATGTGAAAAATCTTTTGTCTTGTTATTTTATCTAGGAGAGATATATAACTCTAAATGATTTAAATCCAACGGTCTTGGATAGAGATTTTAATTAGCTTTCCAACAAAATTGGAATCACTCAATTTGGATTTGTAGAAGTCTCTGAATTGATTTTCAAACTAAGGGACAGAATTAAGTTTCAGCTAAAATAGAAAAGAATTTATTTGAATCAAATGGGTCGCGCGGGAAATAAATGGGCCGGCCCACTTTACTCCACAAAGCGTCGGGCTGGTTTTAAGTGAGGGCCCCTCCTGTCAGTGGGACAGGGGTTGATGAATCGGTATGGGAGGATGGTGGTCGCAGGATTAGATCCTGATCAACGGCTCACATCTATCATCCTCGCCAGAACAGTTCTCAACGGGCACAGACCCTAGCACGGTTGGTGAGGGTGCAGTGGGGGTGTACCGGGGCTCCAGTGAGTGCGGCGAGGCGGGCAAATGGACGAGTCAACGACGGCGGTTCTCCTGGTACCGGCGGCGTCCCGGGAGACGACCTGGAGCACTAGCGCCCTTCTCCTCCTTCTGCGGCAGACTCCGGCAAAATTGGGGCGCTACGGGCTGTGGCTGGCTCTGGTGGGACTTTGGGAGTGCTCTGAGGGGGAGTTGAGGCGAATGGTGTGAGGAAACGGTATTGGGAGGTGCTCTATTTATAGCGGGGCGAGGGGTGCACAGAGGTGTGGGCGGAGCTCGCCGGTGACGACGGCACAACGAGCTAGAGATTTGGGCGGTGGGCTAGGATGGTGGGCGGTGCCCTGGCGAGTGTCACGGAGGTGCGTGTGCATTTATTCTTATTGTCTTTTATTTACTTGTACTTTATTTACTTGCAATATCAAAAAACCCTAAAAATCCGTTTGCTAAGTATTTGCACAGAATTCCTGATCCATACCACTAGCCAGCACCTTCTGTTCCTCGTTTGTTTCGACACTCTTACTTATCGAATATACTGCGATACACCCCCTATACTTGTGGGTCATCAGTGTTAGCGGGAGCAAGCGAAGGGGCGGGCTGCCGATGACCCACAAGTATAGGGGGTGTATCGCGATATTTTCGATAAGTAAGAGTGTCAAACCCAACGAGGAGCAGAAGGTGTTGACAAGTGGTTTGGATCAGGAATTCTCTGTAAATACTTAGCAAATGGATTTTAGGGGTTTTTGATAATGAAGATAAATAAAGTGCGAGTAAATAAAAGACAATAATAATAATTGTACCAAGTGGCCCAATCCATTGAATAAGTATGATGTAGTCAACGTTCACATGACACCACTAGAAGAATAACACCACAACTTAAATATCAAACCATTGAATATTTCTCAACACAATTCCACTACTAACAACATGACTTCTCCCATGTCCTCAAGAACTAAACAAACTACTCACGAGACATCATATGGATCAAGATCAGAGATGAAATAATGACAAGTAACAATCTGAACATGAAGAATAATTCAATGGTTCCACTCAATAGCATCAACTACAACAAGTTATCAACACCAGGAAAGTTTCCCCTAAGAACTATGCACGATTCAACCCAATTGTTACAGCAGTACGGAGTGGTGGTGATGGTGCTGGTGGAGATGATGGTGGAGATGATGATGATGATGATGATCTCGATGAAGTCTAGCTTGATGACGGTGTTGATGGTGACGATCTCCCCTCTCTGGGAAGGAATTTCCCGGCAGATTTCAGCCTGCCAGAGAGCTCTTTCTCTCTCTGTAGTTTCCGCCCCGCAGAGGCGGCGAAACCTTTCTATGGTTGCTCCCCGAGACTTAGGGTTTCGAGGGGATTATATACGCCAAAGGGCGATGCCAAAGGTGGGCCAGGGTGGCCACACCACCTGGTGGCGCGACCAGGGGTGGCCCGTGCCAGGGGGTGGTGTGGGCCCCCTGTGGCCCATCTCCACTCCTCCTTCTGGCCTCCTTCGTCTTCTGAAAAAATAGGAATTTTCGTATATTTTCTAGGATTTTCTGATCTTCGCCAAAATTGCATCTGGATGGTGCTTTTTCCATCAGAGTCCTGACTCTAGTGGTTCATCCTCCAAAAGTCATCAATCATGCAAAAATAGATGAAATAACATAAGTATCATCTCTTAATATGAAATATATCAATGAGTAGTAGTAAATTATGATATAGAATAGTGATGCAAAATGGACATCAATTCCCCCCAAGCTTAGACCTCGCTTGTCCTGAAGTGAAAACTGAGCTCAATAAACATGACCACAGGTTTATGGAGTGAAGTGTCGATAAAGAGAATACAGACAAGAAGCATCACATTTATCAATACACAAATCATAATAGAAAAAACTCACTATTATATAACTTAACTTGCAATGAGTAAAGGAAACACAATAAAGATACACATAGCAAATCATAATTGGTAATGGCAACTTTATTCTTGGTAAGAAAAGGGTTAACAAATTGCAGGAGTCAAACATAATGGGGTTTTCAATGATAGCTTTCAAAGTAATATTCACTAAGATAAGAGCAGTGTGCAAAACAAGGAACATAAGAAACATGATTGAATAAATCATCATATAATGATTGAATCACAACAACTCAAATGTTTGCTTAAGATAGAAAGGAATAGGTTTACTGGCTCAACTAAAAAGTAAAAGATAGACCCTTCACAGAGGGAAGTGGGGATTTCAAGTTTCATAAAGAGCTTCCAAAAATTATGGTACTTACTAGCTTTCATCTCTCATTTCCCCTATCATAAGCATCTTGAGGTGATTAAGGTTAAAATGACACAAATATGAGGATATGCTTGACAAGTTATAAGTTGAAAATCTCATGCCCTTGCTTACGAGTAGCAAACCTCATGCTACTCAACTTTAGTCCCAAGTAAGTCCTTGTCATTGTAAATACATGTGTATCATGGAGAACCACCAACGGGGTACCCCTTGCCCCATGACACAGGAGCTATCCCATATCAAAATGACAAGGCAACAGACAATGAGCATCTTAGTGATCTTTTTATTTTTTATTTGCATAGGTTTTTATTGAGGATGCTTCACAGAATGCTCACTATGGTTATACTGCAAGTTTCCACCATGATTAGGCATGTCTTAGGCTAGCCGCCCAGGCGTTTCTCTAAGACATATACAAACTCCATGAGCTTACAAGCTCCCCTTTTATTTCACACCGTCGAGATCCATAAACAAAAGAACATGATATCAACTGAATAATAACTACAATGTTGAAAGCGTTCCCCATGGTACATGGTTCTGCTAATTCACAACTTATAAAGCGCAAGCATAGACGCAACATAGATGGACACAATGGTTCAAGTTTATTAAGTGCAAGAAAATAAAGTGTGCCATCAAGTTTGTGAGAGATTTAATCACTAGTTTTCACATAACAAGTTTAATTTGGAAGGTAGATAAACACATGAATATACTTGGAATAGCAATAATGCTAATGGGTAGATATGGTGGACACAAATGGCATAGGTTTTGGTTTAAGGATTGGATGCACGAGAAGCATTCCCTCTTAGTACAGGTTTTTTTGGCTAGCAAGGCTGGGTAGCAAACATAAAAGTTGAAGGAAACAAACAAACATACAAATGATAAAAACAATCAAGCAATCTTCCTTGGAAACACAAAAGATCTTAACTAGAGAATACTAAGCTTATGAGCCAAACAAGAAAGAAAGATAATGAAATTGTATTTCTAAAAGTACTTTTCTCTTTTCCATTCAATTCTTAAATAGTGTTGCTACTAACTAGAGCTAGGTTTGCCAAAACCAACTAAATTTACTTAATGATCCCAAAGTGATACCAATACTAACAACAAGATCAATCATATAACAGAAATTGCAAACTAAAATAAGATGTGCAAAAAGTAAATGATAGAACTTCTCATTAAGATTCCATAACGGCAACTCACACCAAGGGATACATAGATAACTAACTAGAGGAGAGATACTTCCACAATGCAACCATCCAATATGATAACTTCCCTACTCATGATATGACTCTACTAAAAAGGTAAAAACATGAAAGATAATGATATGATACCATGGCACTCCCCCAAGCTTGGAACAAACCAAGGGGATGCCAAAACCTGATGATGAATTACTCCTTTGGTGGTGGTGTTCTCTTGTCATCATCATACTGATGACCCACAAGTATAGGGGGTGTATCAAAGTATTTTCGATAAGTAAGAGTGTCGAACCCAATGAGGATCAGCAGGTGCTAGCTAGTGGTATGGATAAGGAATTCTCTACAAATACTTAGCAAACGGAATTTTAGGGGTTTTTGATAAAGCAAGTAAAGAAAGTACGAGTAAATAAAAGACAGTAGAAATAAATGCAGCAAGTGGCCCAATCCTTTATGCAGCAAAGGACAAGCCGGATGTATTACTTAAGATGACCAAACGTTCTCGAGGACACATGGGAAGACTGTCAAGTGCTTTCGCTTCATATAGTTGATTAATCTTCTTTAGCTTGCTAAGTGTTGTGTGGGTGAACCTGTGCTAATGTACCGACCTTCCTAGGACTAATACATACTTGTGATTATACCCCTTGCAAACATCCATAAGTACAAGAAAGTAATTAAGGTAGAAACCTAACCACAACTTTAAACTCTAAGACCCTTACGTCCCTTTTGCAATGGTTTCCTAACGGGGGTTCATGTTTCTATCACTCCGGCAACCCCTGCGATTAGTAGCCAAATACACAATGCATTCCCCTAGGCCCATATAGGTGAAGTGTCATGTAGTCGACGTTCACATGACACCACTAGAAGAAGTACACCACAACTTAAATATCAAACTATTGAATCTTTCTCAACACAACTCCACTACTAACAACATCACTTCTCCCATGTCCTCAAGAACAAAACAAACTACTCACAAGACATCATATGGATCATGATCAGAGATGGGATAATGATGTATAACAATCTGAACATAAACAATAATTCAATGGTTCACTCAATAGCATAAACTACAAAGAGTAATCAACACCGGGAAAGTTTCCCCTATGAACTAATGCAAGATTCAACTCAATTGTTACAACAATATGGAGATGGTGATGAGGGTGGAGATGGTGATGATGGTGGTGATGATGATGATGATCCCGATGAAGTCCAACTTGATGGTGGTGTTGATGGCGACGATCTTCCCTCTCCAGGAAGGAATTCCCTCGACAGAAATCTGTCTGCCGGAGAGATCTTTCTCTCTCGGTGTTTTCCGCCCTGCAGAGGCGGCGAAATCTTTCTGTGGTCGCTCTCCGAGCCTTAGGGTTTCGGGAGGATGATATACGCCAGAGGGGAGAGGCTGGAGTGGGCCAGGGTGGCCACACCACCTTCTGGCGCAGCCTAGGGCTGCCCGCGCCAAGGGGTGGTGTGGGCCCTGTGTAGCCCATCTCTAGTCCCCCTTCTGGCTTCATTCATCTTCTGGAAAAATAGGATTTTCGATATATTTTCCCGGATTTTCTGATCTTTGCGAATTTTGCCTCAAAATAGCACCTTTTCCATCAGAATCCTGACTGCAGTGGTCCATGCTCCAAAGTCATCAACCATGCAAAAACAGATGAAATAACATAAGTATCACCTCTCAATACGAAATATATCAATGAATAATAGTGAATTAAGACATAGAATAGTGATGCAAAATGGATGTATCAACTCCCCCCAAGCTTAGACTTCGCTTGTCCCCAAGCGAAACTGAGCTAAATAAACATGGCCTCGGGTTTATGGAGTGAAGAGTCGATAAAAGAATACGGACAAGAAGCATCACAATCATCAAATACATAGATCATAATAGAAGACAACTCACTATTATATAACTCAACTTGTAATGAGTAAAGGAAACACAATAAAGATACCTAAAGTGAATCATAATTGGTAATGGCAAACTTAGCTCTTGGTCGAAGAATAGTTGATAATTTGCTGGAGTTCACAAATAGCTGGTTTTCAATGATAGCTTTCAAAGTAGTAAACATCAAGATAAGAGCAGTGTGCAAAACAAGGAACACAAGAAACATGATTGAATAAATCATCATATGAATGAATGAAACACAACAACTCAAAATACTTGCTGAGATGGAAGGGAGTAGGTTTATTGACCCAACTAAGAAGTAAAAAGAAAGGCCCTTCGTAGAGGGAAGCAGGGATTGCAAGTCTCATAAAGAGGTCCCAATAATTATGATACTTACTAGCTTTCAGCTCTCATTGCCCCTATCATAGGCATCTTTTGGTGATTAAGGTTAAAGTGACACAACTAAGAGGATATGCTTGACAAGTTATAAATTGAAGTCCCATGCCCCTTACTTATGAGTACCGAACCTGATGCTACTCAACTTCAGTCACGAGCAAGCTCTTGTCATTGTAAATACATGTGTATCATTAAGAACCGCCAACGGGGTACCCCTTGCACATGACACAGGTTTTGGTTTTAAGGAGTGGATGCGCGAGAAGAATTCCCTCTCAGTACGGGTTTTTGGCTAGCAAGGCTAGGTAGCAAGTACAAGAGTTGAAGGAAACAAACAAACATATATGTGATAAAAACAAACATGCAATCTTCCTTGGAAGCACAAAAGATCTTAACTAGAGAATACTAGACTTATGAGCAAATCAAGAAAGAAAGATGATGAAATAATTTTTCTTTAGAGTACTTTTATCTTTTCTTTCAACTCTCAAAAATAGGTATGCTACTGACCGAGCCAGGTTTGCCAAAACCAACTAAATTAACTCGATGATCCCAGAGTGATACCAATACTAACAACAAGATCAATCATATAACCACGAATTGAAAACTAATATAAGCTAGGCAAAAGAGTGAATGCTAGAACTTCTCATTAATATTACATAACGGCAACTCACACCAAGGGATACATATCTAACAAGAGAGGGGACACTTCCATAATGCACACCATCCTACATAATAACTCCTCTATTCATGAGATGACTCTACTAATAATGTAAAAAGATGGAAGATAGTGATGTGATACCGCGACACTCCCCCAATCTTGGAACAAACCAAGGGGATGCTAAACCTGATGACAAATTACTCCTTTGGTGTGGGTGGTATCCTGTAATCTTCGTTCGTCTTCTAGGGTAAGGGCTTCCCATCAACAAAGGACATCGTGGTTTCCAACATCCTGAAACTTGTAGCAGCACTTATGCGTTTAAATCTAGCCTCATAGTCACAGTTTTGATTTTGAACTTCATAGAACTGTGTTTGCAGTTCGTTGGTTGTTTGGCAGAGTGAGAGGACTTCGTCTTTGAGTTCAGCAGTCTTCTTTTGGTGCTCGGTGATGAGTTAGGAACAAATCTTATGGATGATATCCACTTCGCGCTCCGCCATCTTCTTGTACCTAAAGACTTCTTGCTCCAGTGCTTCCATCCTGTCCTCCAGACTTCCTTCACCTTTAGGGCCCTGAACCTCTTTAATCTGGACCTCCCCATCTTCGAGCAACAACTCCTTAGGATGAATATTCAACTCTCTCATGTATGGGTTGATGATATTTTCTAAGGAATCTCCCTCGGCTGATATAGTGGAAGACATTGTGGCTCTAAATCTGGGATTTTACCTGGCAGAAACAGATCCAAACAAAAACACAACAAAAACATGATATACAAACCTCGGAAGATCCCGGGGGGTATATATTACGAAGTTTCATAACAAGAGGAAGGTACTGGGTGAAAACGGGTCGGAGGCGAAGTCCGGGGTGGACTCACCACCTGGTGGCGTGGCCACGGGTGGGCCCACGCCACAGGGTGGTGTGGGCCACCCTGGCTCCGTTTCCGTCCCTTTTTCGCTTCGTAACTTTCCATATTGACTAAAAACTGCAAAAATATAGTTGGATAGTATTTTCGTGGAACTTTTCTTACCAGAACTGTTACCTATTTGAAAATAGACTCTGCAGGTCTCTGAATTTGGTCCTTGATGAATTTCTCCGGAGTTATAACTTGAAAGGCATCAACATCTTCATTGTAAGAATCTCCCGCAATATAGTGCTTGAGTCGCTGCCCATTAACTACCTGTGTAGTATTATCTTTTAAAGAAGATATTTTTATTGCTCCTGAACGGTACACTTCTTCAATAATGAAAGGCCCTTCCCATTTTGACAGTAGCTTTCCTGTAAAGAATCTGAGACAAGACCTATACAATAGAACTCTCTCCCCAACATGAAATTCTCTCTTAAGTATTCGCTTGTCATGCCATCTTTTACCTTTTTCCTTGAAGAGCCTAGCATTTTCATAGGCTTCACTCCTCCATTCATCTAAAGAACTTAAGTCAAATAATGTTTTCTCACCAGCGAGCTTACAATATCTATTTAGTTCTTTAACTGCCCAGTAAGCTTTGTGTTCTAATTCTAAGGGTAGGTGACAAGCTTTCCCATAAACCATTTTATAAGGAGACATCCCCATAGGATTTTTGTAAGCAGTTCTATAAGCCCATAAAGCATCATTCAACTTTTTAGCCCAGTTTTTTCTAGATCTATTAACAGTCTTTTGCAAGATGGATTTCATTTCTCTATTTGATAACTCTACTTGCCCGCTACTTTGGGGGTGATAAGCTGAAGAAATTCTATGATTAACATCATATTTAGCAAGGGTCTTTCTAAAACCACCATGAATGAAATGAGAACCCCCATTAGTCATGAGATACCTAGGCACTCCAAACCTAGGAAAGATAACATCCTTAAGCATTTTTAGAGAGGTTTCCCTGTCAGCACTCTTCCTAGGAATGGCTTCTACCCACTTAGTAACATAATCAACGACAACAAGAATATGAGTATAACCTTTCGAGGGAGGGAAAGGACCCATAAAGTCAAATCCCCAGCAATCAAAAGGTTCAATAACTAGAGAGTAGTTCATAGGCATTTCATTGCGTCTAGAAATATTACCAACACGCTGACACTCATCACAAGATAAAACAAATTGTCTTGCGTCTTTAAAAAGGGTAGGCCAGTAGAAACCTGATTGTAGCACCTTTTGTGCAGTTCTATCTCCTGCATGATGTCCTCCATAAGCACTACCATGACATTTACGCAATATCTCCTTTTGTTCATATTCTGGAACACATCTTCGCATAATACCATCCACTCCTTCTTTGTATAAGTGTGGGTCATCCCAAAAATAATGCCTCAAATCATAGAAGAACTTTCTTCTTTGCTGAGCTGTAAAAGTTGGAGGCAAATACTTGGAGACAATAAAGTTAGCATAATCAGCTTACCAAGGGCTCCCTCGCGAGCTTACCCCTACTGCAGCTAGCTGTTCATTTGGGAAACTATCATTAACAGGCATAGGGTCAAAAGAGATGTTTTCCAATCGAGATAGATTATCAGCTACAGGGTTTTCAGCACCCTTCCTATCTACTATATGTAGATCAAACTCTTGTAAAAGCAACACCCATCTAATAGGCCTAGGCTTAGCATCCTTCTTTGTCATAAGGTATTTAATAGAAGCATGATCAGTATGAATGGTGACTTTTGAGTCTACAATATAGGGCCTAAACTTATCACAAGCAAAAACAACAGCTAGAAATTCCTTTTAAGTAGTAGCATAATTCCTTTGAGGAGCGTCTAGAGTCTTACTAGCATAATGGATAACGTTTAACTTTTTATCAATACATTGCCCAAGGACAGCACCTACAGCAAAATCACTAGCATCACACATTATTTCAAAGGGAAAACTCCAATCAGGTGGTTGAACAATAGGGGTTGTAGTTAAAGCCTTCTTAAGAGTTTCAAAATCTTCCTTACAATCATCATCAAAAACGAAGGGTACATCTTTTTGAAAAAGATTAGTGAGGGGTTTTGATATCCTAGAAAAGTCTTTAATAAGCCTCCTATAGAAACCAGCATGACCAAGGATACTACGAATACCTTTGATGTCTCTTGGACATGGCATCTTCTCAATTGCCTCAACCTTAGCTCTATCAACTTCTATGCCTCTTTCAGAAACTTTATGCCCAAGAACAATCCCTTTATTAACCATGAAGTGGCATTTCTCCCAATTAAGAACAATATTAGTTTCTTCACATCTCTGCAAAACTTTATCAAGGTTGTGCAGACAATTATCAAAAGAAGTTCCATAGACAGAAAAGTCATCCATGAACACTTCTACAATTTCCTCACAAAAACCATGAAAGATAGCAGACATGCACCTTTGAAAAGTAGTAGGAGCATTACATAAACCAAAAGTCATACGTCTATAAGCATAAGTTCCGTAAGGGCAAGTCAAAGTAGTTTTTTCTTGATCTTGTTGTTTAACAGCAATTTGAGAGAAACCAGAGTAACCATCAAGAAAACAAAAATGGGTCTTTTTAGACAACCTTTCCAACATTTGATCAATAAAAGGAAGCGGGTAGTGATCTTTCTTAGTAACTTTATTAACTTTCCTAAAATTGATGCACATCCTATAGCCTACCACTATTCTTTGAGGAATAAGCTCATCATTATCATTAGGAACAATGGTAATACCTCCCTTTTTAGGAACACAATGAACATGACTAACCCATTCACTATCAGCAATAGGGTAAATAATACCAGCATCAAGGAGTTTCAATACCTCATTCCTTACCACTTCCTTCATCTTAGGATTTAAACGTCGTTGGTGCTCCACTACTGGCTTCGCATCTGGTTCTATGTTGATAGAATGCTGACATATAGTAGGTGAAATCCCTTTTAAATCATCCAGAGTATAGCCCATAGCTCCTCGGTGTTTCTTCAATACCTCCAACAACCTTTATTCTTCCTTTCCTGAAAGTTTAGAGCTAATAATAATAGGATATATCTTTTTATCATCAATATAAGCATATTTAAGATCATCAAGGAGAGGTTTTAGACCGAAAACCGGATCCTTTTTAGGTGGCAACGTGGTACCCAAGTCTTCTACGGGCAAGTCATGCTTTAGCATCTGGGGTTGACGGCGGAGAATCTCGGCAATCTGATTCCTTTCTTCCATGAAGATCTCACTTTCGTGATCTTCCATAACTTGCTGCAAAGCATTGTTAGGAGCAAGAGAGATAGAAGCAAGTTGTTCAACTCTAAAATCCTTATTGTGGGTTTCCTCTTCGGAAGGTTCATTAGCAAATTTCGAAAAATTAAACTCATAAGATTCCCCATCAAACTTAGTCAAGATTTTCTCCCTCTTGCAATCAATAATAGCTCCACAAGTACTCAAGAAAGGTCTACCAAAAATGATAGGATAAGTTTTACTAGCAGCTGAACCAAGTACTATAAAATCAGCAGGATACTTAATCTTACCACAAAGAACGTCCACGTCTCGTACAATACCAATTGGAGAGATGGTCTCTCTATTAGCAAGGTGAATAACCACATCAATCTCTTCCAATTCGTAGGGACTAATTTCATGCATAATTTCTCTGTAAAGCTCATAAGGAATAGCATTGGAACTTGCACCAATATCACATAAACCATAATAGCAATGATCACCAATTCTAAAAGAAAGCACAGGAACACTAGCTTTTTTAGTTCTATTAGGATGTGAAACAATATTAGAAGCATCCTCACAAAAGACTATGTGTCCATCTTCTATGCTTTTAGTGACAAGGTCTTTCATAATTGCTACCACGGGTTCAACGTTTATTTGTTCACCAGGTTTTACAGTTCTCTTTTCACTTTTAGTGATCACACTAGTTATCATAGGATTATCCTTTACTTTATCTGGGAAGGGAATCTGCTCGATATAAGGTTCAGGTAAGATATGATCAATAATGCAACACTCAGTGCTCCCAACAGGAACATAGTTAACAATATCGTTATAAGGTGCATGGTACTTATTCCATTTCCTTTTTGGAATTTCAATATAAGAAGCAAAGCTCTAAAGCAATTCATAATAACTTGCAAATCAAGACCATAAGCATTACTAATATTCTGAAAGTCATCAGTTCCCATAAAAGATTCAATGCATTCATAATCATAATTTATACCTGACTTTCTACCTTTGTCATTCTCCCAAGCTTCAGCATTGTCTTGAATACGGTCCAGAAGATCCCATTTAGCTTCTTCTTCCATACGAGTGAATGATCCAGCATAAGAAGCATCCAATAAATCCTTGTCATGTAGAGGGAGCCTTGCATAAAAGTTATTGATAATAATATTGTTGGGGAGCTCATGAATGGGACATTTGAGCATTAGTAACTTCAATCTCCCCCAAGCTTGAGCCGTACTCTCTCCATCAAGAGTCCAAACGTTGTATATTTGATTCCGATCTTTATGAATCTCACTAGGAGGATAAAACTTTGAATAAAAGAGAGGTACTATTTCCTCCCATTCCAGAGCTTGACCATTCTTCAGCAGCTTATACCATTCCTCAGCTCTTTCTTTCAGTGATAATGAGAATAACTTCTTCTTAACTTGATCTGTAGTAATACCTGCACACTTGAACAACCCGCATAATTCGTGTATAAAGAGAAAATGATCACCAGGATGGACAGTTCCATCCCCAACATAATAGTTATCCATAACACGATCAATAATTCTTGTAGGTATTTTGAAAACATCATTCTCAGCAGGTGGTGGCTTATCTACTACCTTAGGAGTGGTAGTAGCATTACCAAATAAGAAACTCGGCAAATTATCCATAACGAAAATAAAGCAACTAGCAGTAGTAAACAATACTCACAGTAGATGTTTCCTTTACCAGTTCCACTCTCCAATAGCACTTCACTCCCCGGCAACGGCGCTAGAAAATAGTCTTGATGACCCACAAGTATAGGGGGTGTATCGTAGTATTTTCGATAAGTAAGAGTGTCGAACCCAACGAGGAGCAGAAGGTGCTGGCTAGTGGTATGGATCAGGAATTCTCTGCAAATACTTAGCAAACGGATTTTTAGGGCAACTCACACCAAGGGATACATACATAACTAACTAGAGGAGAGATACTTCCACAATGCAACCATCCAATATGATAACTTCCCTACTCATGATATGACTATACTAAAAAGGTAAAAACATGAAAGATAATGATATGATACCATGGCACTCCCCCAAGCTTGGAACAAACCAAGGGGATGCCAAAACCTGATGATGAATTACTCCTTTGGTGGTGGTGTTCTCTCGTCATCATCATACTGATGACCCACAAGTATAGGGGGTGTATCAAAGTATTTTCGATAAGTAAGAGTGTCGAACCCAACGAGGAGCAGCAGGTGCTTGCTAGTGGTATGGATAAGGAATTCTCTGCAATTACTTAGCAAACGGAATTTTAGGGGTTTTTGATAAAGCAAGTAAACAAAGTACGAGTAAATAAAAGATAGTAGGAATAAATGCAGCAAGTGGCCCAATCCTTTATGCAGCAAAGGACAAGCTGAATGTATTACTTAAAATGACCAAACGTTCTCGTGGACACATGGTGACGAGGGTTTAACTCATCAATGCCCATTGTTATGGACTTGGGTTTTGGAGAAGGAGGGAGCACTGGAGACATCTATCGGCTAGCAAACAAGCACACAAGGGACAAAGGATTTACCCAGGTTCAGGCCTCGTAGAGGTCCCTACTCCTTCTTGTCTACTCGCGGAATTATCGAAGGAGTCGAAAGTTACAATGGTGTGATTGCAATCTGGCGAGGGTTGTGGAAACTAGGGTTGTGTGTGTCCTCTTCGCCGCCCCCTCCTAGCCTTTATATAGATAGGCTAGGTCTCGGGTAGCAGGTCGAGTCGGTTACAAGTTAGGATTTTTCCCCTTCAAACTTTCTATCTTTAACTTCTTGTTCTTCAAGCAATCGAGAGTCCGTAGGCCACTAGAGTCCCTTGTTTGGGCCTAGGCGACACCGTGGGCATGTACGTATTTGGACCGTATATACCAAGCTCGAGTACCTGTAGGGTATACCCATGTCAGTAGCCCCCGAGTTCCCAATGGAATCACAGATTCGACTGGGGACTTTTTGAAGTCTTCGAGTGCCTGAACGAGTGCATTTCGACTGCTTTTATTTGTGTCATAGGGATTGTTGATATACGTGCCTGATACAACCGAAGTATCGATATCAGTTAACCACCTTAGGGTGAAACAACGTAATCTACTCGAACTCGAGTCCCCGGACTCGAATCCGGAAAAGTGCTGGTGTAATTCGACTCAGGCCGCGGAGGTCTTACAAGAGTCGAATTCCAGTTATATGGATGTGAGCACTCGACGCGTCCGTCAAGGAATGTTTATCATACCTGTAGGCACGGATACATTTATGGTAGTGCGCAGCTAAATGCGTTGCCAGGCCTTATTCAGGTCTTACCTTCACGCTGTAAGCGCGGCATCCGAATTTTATCATCGCGGAGACGATTCGGGTGGCCCAGGAGACGCAGTCTCTTTGTAGGGAAAATTATGAGGCAGTGTCGCCATGAGCTTCGAGTGCGGATGTTATCAACACACAGCTTTCTGTATAAATAATCATAGGGTGCGCGACCAGCGCTCCCTATGGGAGTAGCCCCCGAGTGCCTGGTTGAGTCGAAGACTCAGGCAGGGACTAAATAGCCTTTGCGACAGCTGTCATCTTTTGCTTGCTTGTTTCAGTCGAATTTGTTTCCGGCGCTCCCTATGGGAGTAACCCATTTCCATAGTCGAACCGTATTTCGAGTGGTCGGGTTTACTTTTGATTGTCCATGTTCCTGCAAAAAGAAAAGAAAATCGTAGGGTGCGCGGCCAGCGCTCCCTATGGGAGTAGCCCCCGAGTGCTTGGTGGAGTCGAAGACTCCAGCAAGGACTAAAGTAGTCAAATTTTTCCACTGCATAGCTTTGATGACGTCAGTGCTGACGCTTGTATGACCTCAGTTGCCCGCGTGAGCGAGTTTGACGGGACGTGACGAGCGGTGGGTCCCACTTCCTGACTTTGATTTGACTGGGCGTGCGTAATCTTTATTTTAACTGCGCCTCCTCAATTTCCGTGCGTAATGGGAGTAGTGGAGGGACGGTTCGTGCTTCCCCTTCTCCACGTGTCCAACGCGATGTGTGCCACGCGTCCGGTAGGGTTTTTCTGAGCCATTGGATTGAATCTTCCAGGGGTTAAGTAGCGGCACTGCGACGGTAATTTTCCCATCTGCACTCTTTCTTCCTTGCTGCCATCGCCATTGCTGTTGCTCTCTGCTTCCTTGCGCTCTTTCATGCTGCGGCGCTAGACCAACTCCGCATCTTCCCCAGCTACTTCCTCCGTTCACACCGCCATCGCGCAATGGGGAAGAGGAAGGGAGGCGTTGCTGTTGATTCCGCGGCCATCGTTGCTGCGACAAAGAAGAAGGGTGGCTTCGCTGCTGCGGGCACCAGCACCGCCGCTGGCGGGAAGAATAAGGTCGCGGGTACCCGCGTGAAAAATGGTGCGTGGCGCCCTTCCATCATCAAGGTGTCGGATCTCCGTCTTCTTCTCCAAGACGGAGTTATCTCCGCAGCAGTCGCCGATACGCGTGTCTCCAGCGGTGAGACCATTCCTGCTCCTCCCGCTGGTTTTCGAGTGATGTTTCTTGCATTCGTCATTCACGGTCTTTCCTTGCCTCTCCACCCCTTTCTTAGGGGTCTTCTTTGTTTCTACGGGCTCCAGCTCCATTAGTTATCCCCAAATTCGATCCTCCACATCACCTGCTTCATCACTCTTTGCGAGTGCTGGCTCGGAATTGAGCCACACTTTGGTCTTTTCAAGCGCATTTTTAAATTGAAGCGTCAGTCCGCATCTGGCTCTTTAGTTTACGACGTAGGTGGTTGCGGAATCCACGTCGACCCATCCGCCACCTACTTCGACATCAAGCTCACCAAGTCCATCCAGGGATGGAGGGACATATGGTTCTATGTCCGCGATCAGAAGTCCAAAGATGAGCACTTTGGACTCGCGCCCTTCGATCCCGCGACTCCCTGCAAGAAGATGCGTTCCTGGAAGAACGTAGTTATGCCTGGCGAGCTCGCGGAGACAGACGTGTTGTATCAACGCGTCTGTGACCTCGAGAGTCGCATAGGCGCAGAAGAGGGAGGTTGCGCCCTTATCCGAACTTGGCTGCGCCGTCGCGTCCAACCCCTTCAAGCTAGAGTTCATCCCATGTTTCAATGGGTTGGCACCGATGATGCCACTCGCGTGTCTACCGATGGCATGTCCGCAAGTGAGGTGGATAAGAGGGTTCGACTGGTCACGAAGTACACCGGCAAGGATGTGCTTCCGAATGAGCCAGTTGTTCCTCCTTTTGATGCTTCGAATCCTCCTCCTGAGGTACAGTTGTGCTACGCAGAAGCTTATTTTTCTCGATTGCCTTTCTGTTGCTTACTTGATTTTTGCTGATTTTTGTTGTCTGTATGCAGGATTGGGCGGTGTCGCCGTGTATGCCTCCTCTCCCTGAGGGGGTTATTCCTCGAGAAGCTTTGGAAGAGGACGAGTCTGAGTCGACTGTCCCTTCTGATGTGGAGGAGGAAGCCCCCGAGTCCGAGAGTCCGAACACTCGCAAGCGTTCGCGCAGCAAGGATTCTGACGTGTCGTCTCCTTCGACTCCAGAAGGTACGGTCGTTGGCGCGGAGTCGCCAATTCCTGCGGTCCCTGTGAGGGCTGTGGCACCGTCTTCTCGCAAGAAGATGCGATTGCCTAAGGAGTCCTCATCGGAGTCGGCGGAGGCCACGTATGATCTTGACAAGTTTGACTGGTAAGTTTTCGAGTTCATTTGCTCTTCTCTGTTTTCTTCTTGTTGACTTGCCCTGGGAGTTTGCTTTTTCTCAAGGTGAGTTTTGTCTTGTAGTCAAGAGGCGTCGTCGTCTTCTGGCGACATCGAATTTTTGAAAGAATCTGGAGTCGCGACCTCAAAGGCCAAGAAAGAGGTCGAGCGCGCTCCTTCTCCTCCAGTGGTGGCCCACTCCGGGCACAAATCTTCCAGCTCTCCTCATGTAGGGGAGTATCGAATGGTTGCCCGGATGACGGCACATCAAACATCTTCGGAGTCGTTGGAGGACCATGTAAGTGTATTTGTTTCCTTCTTTGTAGTGTTGCAGTCGATGTTATATATTTCCTCTGATGGTTCTTTGTTTGTGCGACAACTCCTTGTAAAGGAAGCCGTGCACTTGGCAGAGCAAGTGATGGCGATGGGCCGCCAGCATGCAATGCTGGAGACGCGTCACCGCGTGGTTGAAAGTGAGTGTTCTACACTTACTCTTCTTCGTCTTCTCTTTTTGGTGTAGTCGACTGATAGTCAACTTTTGTTTGTCGTTTTAGCTGAGCATAATGCTCTGTTGCGTGACGCCGCCACCTTGGAGAAGACACCGGCTGCGGCTGTGAAGGGTCGCGACGAGGCAATCGCAGCGCATGACGAGGCGCAGAAACGTGAAGAGGATCTGCGTGCCTCCTTTGCTGCCAGGGAAAAGTTGTTCGAAGAACAACTGTTCTCAGTCACCAAGGCTCTCTCAGGTACTTTTTCTTGTGAATATTGTTGTCCTTCTCCGCATCGAATGTTTTTGCTGGTGACATTGAAGTTTTGATCCGATCCATGTGTGGGTTCATGTACAGATGATGGCGATTTGAGCTTTGACCCGCAGGCCCTTCGTCGCGATGACGCTCTGGTAGGTGCGGTGGCTGCAGTCGAGGACCGTAGCGCCGCCGTCCAAGATACACTTTCCAAGGCCAAGGTCGCCCTCAGTCGCCTCCGGGAGGAGTTGATGCCGAAGGCGGAACTGGTCGATAATATGGACGAGCTAGCAGAGTCACTCGCCGGGGGTGTGCCTTCCACCTACAAGAACTCCCTCCGCGCGGCTGGCGCGACCATGTCACTCGCCATGGTGCAGGCCCACGGAGTCGAGATCAATCCCTCCGCGGTGTCAAAGGCGATGCCTATTGGCACAGATGGTCAGCAGGTAGTCTTTGCTCCTTTTGCGACTGCCTGTGGCAAATATGGACATCACTTGATAAATACTGTCACGAAGTACTCGGAGGAGCTCCAACGTGCTAAGAAGGCGGCGAAGGCTTCGGCCTCAGGGGCCGGCGGAAAGTCAGTGGCATCTGACACTGCCACGGATTTGATGAAGCCCCCGAAGCCATCGAAGTCGAAGAAGCCAGTTGCTCTGTAGTTAGCTTTTTGTAATAGTTGATTAATTGTCCTTTTGTTTAAGAACATGCCTGCTGGCGAGTGTGTCTATTGATACTTATGCCGGTCTTGAATGCATCTGACCCTTTTGTCTTTGTGTTGATTTGGTCGTATTATTTGCTTCTATCTTGACTTGTGGTAGGGCACATCAAGTGATCCCGTGGGGGGAACCCAGGACTCACCATCTCGTGATGATAAAGTGGCACCACCGCGCTCCAGGGTAGAGGAGCTATCCTTGCTTTCGCGACTGTGTGATCGCGTGAAGCAGGTGGAGCGTGAGTTGCCCGTGATCCGCGGTAGCGCAGATGTGTGGAAGTCAAAGACGGAAAAAGCCGCCGCCCGCGAGCAGTATCTGCTTGGCGAGGTGGTGCAGTTGGGCGACCAGTTTAAGTGTTAGTTTGCCTATTCTCATCTTTTCCTTTGTAGTCTCTCGCAGCGGTACGTTGTACTCATGCTATCGATGCTGCTTCGTGTAGTTGTTAGCGCGCGCCATCCGTAGGAGGAGAAGGATAGAATTGCCATTCGCCTTCATGATCTCACCCAGGAGCAACTTCAAGAGAGTGGATACTTCTGGGTAGATCATGATCGTGCGACTGCGTTGGCGACCCTGCAGGATCGCGCGTCACGAGTGCTGCTCTTTCTGAAGAAGTCGTAATCGTGCTTGAAGAACATTTATTGGGCGATGTTTCCGCTGGACGACACTCCATCAAGCCTGCTGGCTCTTCTTGCCAAATTTCAAGATCTGTCTGCGGTTCGCGAGTGCGTGAGGCAGCAGTTGGTGGCTGGTGCCAAGGCTGCCCTCTCAATGGTGCGATTGCACATGCCTGACGTGGATATTGCCGCCATTGCCTCTGGGCCGCCAGCGCCACCAGCAGGATCTGCCTGGAATATGGTACCGCACTATCAGGCAGTGGACCGTCCAGCAGAAGAGATCGTCGACTTCTTTGAGGAACAAACCAACGTTCATTTGTTGTAAGAGTAGCCAAATTTGTATCCTGCACATAAGTGTACTTGTGTTGTAAAGTTGGTATAGATGTTGTAGATAATTAATTGTCGAATGTGTATAAAGAGCTCTGTGAGCGTGAGGTGCGTTGCACTATGCGAGTCCTTTTCGTTAGCCTGGCCATCTTTTATCTCGGTCCCTTGTCAACCTGTCAGGTGCGTCGCAGCTGAGTTGAGGTCGTGTTTTAAGGGTTTCGATTGATGTACCAGCTACTCAGGATATCGCGTTTTGGTTTGAAGAACAGATGTGTATAGGGTGGCGCAGCCCCCGAGTATATAAATTGAAAAAGTAAAGGAGAACACAGAGTTTTGGGGCACTTAGCTTTTATTTATTCGAAGAATAGTGCGAGGTACAATGTGTGGCTAAGTAGCCTTGGTTGAGTAGCCTTATTTGCAATGTAAAAATAAAAACAAACTAAGGGTAGAAGCATCGCAGTTGTGCGACGTTCCAGGGGTTGGAGTATGCGACTCCTGTCTCTAAATCTTTAAGGCGATAGGCGTCACCTAGGATTACTTCTGTAATCACGTACGGTCCTTCCCAGGGGGACTCGAGCTTGAGATGCCCCTGCTGCTTCAGTCCCAAGACCAGGTGACCTTCGACGAAGGATCTGGGGCGAAGCCTCCTACCGTGATAGTTGCGCAGGTTCTGCTGGTAGATCGTGGATCTTTCTGCGGCAATTTCTCTTGCTTCGTCAACGAGGTCGACGGAGTCTTCGAGTGCGAGGGATGATTCATGTTCGCTGTAGGCGACCACGCGTGGTGCTTTGTACCGTACTTCGGCGGGTAGCACTGCCTCTGCTCCGTGCACCATAAAGAATGGCGTGTAGCCCATGGCGCTGTTTGGAGTTGTCCGTAGGCTCCAGAGTACGGATTGCAGTTCATCCGGCCAGCAGCCCGCGGCTTGTTCGAGTGGTCGGAGGAGTCGCTTCTTGATGCCGCTGCATACGAGCCTGTTTGCCTTTTCCACCTGACCGTTCGTCTGTGGATGCGCTACTAAGGCGTAGCTGATGTTGATCCCTAGGTTCTCGCAGAATTCTTGGAACTCCTTAGATGTGAAGTTTGTCCCGTTGTCAGTGATGATGCTATGTGGCACCCTGAAGCGGTAGACGATGGACTCAAAGAATTTGACTGCGCTGTGCGCGGATTGGTTGGTTACTGGCATGGCCTCAATCCACTTGGTGAATTTGTCGACTGCGACCAAGAGGTAGATGTAGCCTGCTCGCGAGGACCTTGGAACCTTGCCGACCATGTCGAGCCCCCATTGCACGAAGGGCCAGGCCAATGGGATTGGCCGTAGCTCTGCGCCCGGTGCGTGCAGCTTGTCCGCGAATCGCTGGCAAGAGTTGCATTTTTGGACGATGTCCTTGGCGTCGCGCATGGTTGTAGACCAGTAGAATCCAGCTCGTAGAGCTTTGGCAACGAGGGGGCGACTGCCAGCGTGGTGCCCGCAGGTCCCTTCATGGATGTCGAGGAGAACTGCTCTTCCATCGGCCATGGAGACGCATCGTTGTAGCACTCATGTGATGCTGCGTTTATACAGTTCGCCGTTGACAACGGCAAATGCCTTGGAGCGCCGCGCTATGTGCCGTGCATCTGTCGGATCGTCCGATAGCCTCTTGCTGAGGAGGTACGTGATGTACGGCTGTGTCCATGATTGCTCAATCAGCATGACGCTCAGTGGTCCTTCGAGTCCGGTGTCCAGCTCCAAGTCATCGAGTGCCATGGGCTCATTGGGTGGCGTAGTCCCTGAGTCTGTTGCTACGCTTGTTTTCTTCTCTGCGGCCTTTGGCTTGATGGAGAGTTCGCATATGCGCTCGAGAAATATCCCAGGTGGTATGGGGCGCAGGTAGAGCCTATGTTGGCGAGTGTGTCTGCCTCTTCGTTGCTTTCGCGACCTACATGTCGCAGCTCGCAACCATCGAAGTCTCCTTCGAGTGTATCGTAGAGGTCGCGGTACACGATCATGTTGTCGTTCAGTGCGTCGCACTCATGCATTGTTTGGTTGACGACCAACTTGGAGTCGCCATATATGATGAGCCTCTTAGCGCCGCAAGCTTTTGTCGTCCTCATCCCGTGCAACAGGGCCTCGTATTCAGCCTCGTTGTTTGAGGCTGTGAACTGCATTCGCAAGATATATTTCAGCTTGTCCCCTTGAGGTGACGTCAGTATGACACCTGCGCCTGCTCCGTGTTTCCGCTTGGACCCATCGAAGTGCATTGTCTAGAGGTAGGACATATCTGGCTTGTCCAGGAGTTGGTTCTCCATCCAGTGCACGAGGAAGTCAGGGAGGACTTGTGACTTGATTGCGTCGCGCTTTTCGTATGTGATGTCTCGTGGAGACAGTTCTATTACCCAAAGCGCGACTCGCCCCGTGGCATCGGGGTTATTGAGGATATGTCCCAACGGGGCGTCGTTGACTACCACGATTGGGTGTTCCTGGAAGTAGTGGCGCAATCGCCGGGCGGTCTTAAAGACGCCGTACGCCAGCTTCTGGTAGTGCGGGTACCACTGTTTTGTTGGCGTGAGGACCTCGCTGAGGTAGTATACCGGGCGTTGTACGCCATGGACCTTGTTTTCCTCAGCCCGCTCGATGACGAGCACTGTGCTGACCACCTGGTTGGTGGTGGAGATGTACAGCAATAGTGGTTCCCTTTCTCGTGGAGTCACCAGCACTGGCAAAGTGGATAGCAGGCGCTTGAGATCTTCGAATGCTTCTTGCGCTTCATTGGTCCACTTGAATTTTTCAGCTTTGCGGAGGAGCTGGTAGAAGGGCAGTGCCTTTTCACCCATCCGACTGATAAATTGACTGAGGGTCGCGATTTTTCCGGCCAGTTGTTGGACGCCTCTTATGTTCTTCGGCTTATCCATGGCCAGTATGGCTTTTATCTTCTTCGGGTTTGCCTCGATTCCCCTCGCGGAGATGAGATACCCAAGTAGCTGCCCATATGGTACGCCGAAGGCGCATTTGTCCGGATTGAGCTTGATCCGGTAGCGGTCGAGGTTGGCGAAGGTTTCGCGCAAATTGTCGATTAGAGAGGCTTCCTCCTTGGTCTTGATTACTGTGTCGTCGACATAGACTTGGATGTTGCGACTCAGTTGTTCCTTGAGGCAAGCCTGCATGCACCGCTGGTAGGTGGCTCACGCGTTTTTTAGCCCGAAGGGCATTGTGTTGTAGCAGAACACACCAAAGGGCGTTGTAAATGCCGTTTTCTCTTGATCTTCCTCCTTCATTCGAATTTGATTGTAGCCTGAGTAGGCGTCGAGGAAGCAGAGACGCTCGCATCCCGCGGTGGAGTCGATGATCTGGTCGATTCGTGGCAGTAGGAAGTGATCCTTTGGGCAGTGCTTGTTTAGAGAAGTGAAGTCCACGCACATCCGCAGGATATCCGTGTCCTTTTTTGGTACCAGCACCGTATTGGCGAGCCAAGTGCTTTCCTTGATCTCGCGTATGAACTGGCCTCAAGGAGTCTGTTGATCTCCATTCCGACTGCCTGCGCTCGTGGCTCAGACAGTCGCCTGATTGTTTGCTTGACTGGCCTTGCGTCGGGGTTGACGTTGAGTGCGTGCTCGGCGAATTCCATGGGAACTCCTGGCATGTCTGCAGGACACCAGGCAAAGATTTCCCAGTGCTCACGGAGGAATTCGACGAGCGCGAGTTCCTATGCGGGACTCAAGTTGTTGGCGATGAGGGCCGTCTTGGCGGGATCCGATGGATGGACCTGCACTTTCTTTGTGTGCACAGATGAGTCAAAGGAGAGGTCAGGCGAGCTTGGCCTACTCAGGGGAGGCAGACTGTTGTCTGTCGTCTCTTTCAGTCTTGCGAGTTCCTCCTGCATGCCAAAGGACTGGGAGATTCTGTTGAATTCCCTGTCGCAACTGTCAGATCGTTCAAAGCTCCCGTTGATCGTGATGACGTCGTTGGGACCTAGCATTTTCATCTGCAGGTAGGCGTAGTGGGGCACTGCCATGATCCTAGCGAACGCGACGCGCCCGAGGATGCAGTGGTATTGTGAGGGCCAGTCGACGACCTCAAAGTCAATGCGCTCGCGCCGGAAGTTCTTCGTCGTGCCGAAGATGACGTCGAGGTTGATTTTGCCCAGGGGGTATACGCCTTTCCCTGGGACGATGTCGTGGAACGTTGTGTCCGATGCCTCCAGGCAGGTTAGAGGGATCCTTATCGCTCGCAAGGTACTCGCGAATATGAGGTTGATGACGCTTCCGCCGTCCAAGAAGATGCGACTCATGTCGAATCCTCCAATTTGCGCCTCGAGTACAAGGGGGCAATGACCTGGGCGAGGTATCTGAGGCGGGTGGTCGCGTTTGTCGAAGGTGATGCACGACTCGCTGCCACTGAGGTACTCGGTGGTGGATGGTGGCGAGTGCGTGGCCAGGTTGACTTGGCGAGTGATGGCCTTCTGCACCCTATTGGAGGGGTGCCGTTTTTGGATCATCATGGTACCCATGGCCCGTGGGTACGGTTCTCCTCCGTGGTGCTGGTCCGGTGCGACTCCGTTCGGGGGTGGCCCAGGTGGTGGTGGTGGTGCGCCGTGTGCCACGGCGCCTGGAGCGGATCCGTAGCCTCTTTCGACTGCATTGCGGTTCATCCGAACCAATCCCTCGTGTAGCTTGAGGAACTCGCGGCAGTCTTTGAGGAGGTGGCTGGACTTTCTCTTGCCGTCATGCTTGTCAATGTAGAAGTGTACCGTGCATGGCCTGGACAGTTTATCCTCGACGGAGGTCGCCGGTGCCTCATCGCGAGTGCGGCATTGCCATACTTGCGTGGTTTTCCCGGAGTCACGGTATCCGCCACTACGGTATCCGTTGTTGCGGTTATCATCGCATCTATCGGCGTAGCCGGCTGCGACCATGTTGACGTCGTCGCGATCGTCATAGATGCGCATGCGACGCTTGCCTCGGCGGTCGCGTCTGCATTCGAGTTATGCCTCCTTGTCAGAGTGAGCGCGATTCTTCACCGAATCTTCTCCATCGGCCCACCGATTCGCGATCTCCATCAGGTGGTCGATGGTCTGGGGCTTTGAGCGGCCCAGCTCCTCCCTGAGCTCTAGGCAGCGGACGCCACCGTTGAATGCATCAATCGCGCGGTCTTCCGAGATGTTTTCCGCGGAGTTCTTGATGATGGACCACCTTTGGATGTATGAGCGCAGCGATTGTCCAGATCTTTGCTGGCAGCATCTCAGCTCTTCGATTGATGCGGGTCGTTTGTACGTGCCCTTAAAGTTGCGCACGAAGCTGTAAACCAGCTCATGCCAACTGCGAATGGATCCGCGTGGGAGGTTATTGAGCCATGCTCGGGCGGCGCCCTGCAGCTGTAGCTGTAAGCATTGCATGGCAGTACTTCGACTGCCTCCGTGGAGCCTGACAAAGGAGATGTGATCCTCCAGCCAGATCTTGGGGTCCTGCAGACTGTCGAATTTCGGGTTCTCCGACGGGAGTTTAAACCCTTTAGGCATCCGCTTCTGCCTAATGGATCTGCTGAAGCCTCTGGCGCCACAGAGCTCCCCATCTTCCTCTTCTGTGCCCATCGACCGAGCATGTCGTGCCCTTGACTTGTCGATCTTGCGCTGCGTGAGATCGTCGCGATCATGTCGCCGTGAGCGGCGGCGCTGAGATAGGTCGTGACTGTCGTCGCTGGATGAGGGCGAGGAGTGGCACTTTGCTAGCGCTTTGCCCTTTTTTGGGTCTGGTGTTGGCTCCTTGTTGAGGGCGGCCTCGATTAATCCCAAGCCCGCGATCTTAGATCGGTGCATGGCAGTTCAGGGATCTCTAGCTGGCGGCTGGTTGTTGAGGAGGTACATGGTGGCTGCCGTCACCGCAGCCTGCGGCGTTCTGGGAACCACGTTGCCTCTCGTGTCGACTGTCATAGAGCCGAAGTCGAGGACTTTCGCGGCCTCTATGCGCTCTTGTTCGGTGAGGTAAGCCATCCGCGACTGCCTCTTTTTGGCGAGGTATTCATTGCCCTTTGAGGAGGATCCTCCGTAGGAGGAGAGCCCGGCGTGACGAAGGCTCCATTCGTCCGCTACCTTTTTATGCGCCTCAAGTTGCACGATTGTTTGCACCTGGCGCTTGAATTCTTCCTTCCAGAGCCAGTGGTAGCCCATCAGCAGTTCTTGCGGGGACCCAAAGTGTAGAGGTGTGCCCCGTAGGGCCTCGCGGCAGCGAGCCCACTCTTGCTCGTTGAGCTTGATTACGACGTGTTCGCCGGTTTGCTCATTGATTATGCTGGGGGTTCATCTGCTCCTCCGTTGTTGACGGGAGCGCGATTGCCGCCATTACCACCGTTGTCACCGTTGTCGGCGTTGGGTAGATCGGTGTCGTTGCCAGGGTTGCCACTGTTGTCGCGATTGGCAGAGGTGTCGCATGCGTTGATGACGGCGCACATGAAGTGATTGGCGAAGCTGTTGCTTCCATAACTCTTAGATCCGGAACCGTAGGTTCCATCTTCAGTGGCCAGATCGCTTAGATCGGAATCGCGACTGCTGTCGCTGACCGTATTCTCGATTGCCACCGGGGTGTTGAGCTCGCTGAGGGTGCCGATCGATGGGGGGAACCATGACGTCGAGGTAATCGCCGTGTTGTCGGCTGATCAGGCATGCGAAGCGTGCCCATCTGACCAACTTGGAAGCGGAAGCTCCCAATCGCCAGGCTGATTCCGTCGCCCACGGACTCGAAGGCCGGGCGGGTGGCTGGCGTGTGGATAGTGAAGTCGAAGGCGCCGAAGAGCTGGCGAATCTCTACTGTTGCGGAGTTGTTGATCGCAATTGATGGGGCCGAAGAAGCTGCAACATCAGCACTCCCAATTCCCACAGATGGCACCAATTGACGAGGGTTTAACTCATCAATGCCCATTGTTATGGACTTGGTTTTGGAGAAGGAGGGAGCACTGGAGACATCTATCGGCTAGCAAACAAGCACACCGGGGACAAAGGATTTACCCAGGTTCAGGCCTCGTAGAGGTCCCTACTCCTGCTTGTCTGCTCGTGGAATTATCGAAGGAGTCGAAAGTTACAATGGTGCGATTGCAATCTGGCGAGGGTTGTGGAAACTAGGGTTGTGTGTGTCCTCCTCGCCGCCCCCTCCTAGCCTTTATATAGATAGGCTAGGTCTCGGGTAGCAGGTCGAGTCGGTTACAAGTTAGGGTTTTTCCCCTTCAAACTTTCTATCTTTCACTTCTTCTTGTTCTTCAAGCAATCGAGAGTCCGTAGGCCACTCGAGTCCCTTGTTTTGGCCTTGGCGACACCGTGGGCCCGCACGTATTTGGACCGTATATATGATACATTGCAAATGTATCTATAATTTTTGATGTTCCATGCTTGGTTTTATCTACTTTCTTATGTTTTGTTCCAACTTTGGAGTACTTATTTATACACTTTCCTGGACTAACCTATTAACAAGATGCCACAATGCCAGTTGCCTGTTTTCTGCTGTTTTTGGTTCTAGGAAAGTCAGAAAATCAATATTCTCGGAATTGGACCGGACAAAAGCCAAAGTCGATATTTTACCGGAAGACTCACGGAGCCAGAAGACGAGGCGGAGAGGGGCCACAGGGTGGCCACACCATATGGTGGCGCGGGCTAGCCCTGGCCGCGCCACCAGGTGGTGTGGGCCCCCTGGCCGCCCACCGACCTTGCCCTCTGGCCTATAAGAAGCCTCCCGAGGCATAAACCCTAAAAAATCAGGCCTCCAGCCACAAAAAGTTCCGCAGCGCCGCCGCCACCGAAGGGGAGATTCGGGGGATAGAAAGTCTCTGTTCCGGCACCCTGCCGGGACGGGGAAGTGCCCCCGAAGCCATCTCCATCGATCTCCACCGCCATCTCCATCACCGTTGCTTATTCCCATGATGAGGAGGGAGTAGTTCTCTCTCGAGGCTAAGGGTTCTACCGGTAGCTATGTGTTCATCTGTCTCTCTGTGCATGATCTTATTGAGGTCATGAGCTTGTAATCTATAGATCTATTCTGCTACTCAAGTGCTTTAATGAATCTCTGCTCTCCCCATGTGTGTGAAAGTGACAGCGTGCTCACCATGGTGGCACTTAGGCTAGAGATTACAAATACTTGTTATGAGTTATATTTGGAGTTGGATGTTTCTATGAAATTGTGGTGTTTGTTGGACTCATCTAGTACTCAAGGTGACAGTGTGGGGTTTTCTAGATGGGAAAGGCTTACTTTGAGGTGTGCTATTATAGCCCTACCATCGATTACAGTGTTCAACCGGAGAGTAGTTAAGAGTAGTATCATAAAGAGAAGATATTTATATGAGAGTGTTCACTAGTGAAAGTATGATCCCTAGGCCTTGTTTCTAAGCATTGATACATCGTTTGCAATTAGATCTGTTACATGTTTGCTTGCTTCCATCTTTATTTCAGTTTGCCTTTAGTCTATTTCACGCCATCAAGCTATTTTCTACCACCGTTACCACTTATAATTATCCATGCCACTTGTATTTCACTATCTCTTTGCCCAACTAGTGCACCTATACACCTGACAAGTGTATTGGGTGTGTTGGGGACACAAGAGACTTATTGTATCTTGATTGCAGGGTTGCTTGAGAGGGAATACCTTTGATCACTTCCTCCCCGAGTTCGATAAACCTTGGGTGATCCACTTAAGGGAAAACTTGCTGCTGTTCTACAAACCTCTGCACTTATAGGCCCAACAACTGTCTACAAGAATAGAAGTGCGTAGACATCAAGCCATTTTCTAGCGCCGTTGCCGAGGAGGAAAGGTAAAAGTTATTCACACAGGAGGATTAAAGAAGAAGAACCTCCCACGACAAATGCCTATTTTCTGGTGTGAGTGCTCGAAGTTATTTCCTTTAGATTCTGCAATTTTGTCTTTTTGTTTCTTGTTTTCACTAGTTAGTCTTAATGTAAAACAACAACAAAATTAGAGAGCTTTATAGTATTTATCTTGAGTTAGGACATGAAGTGTTTGAAGAGAAAATTAAAAAACCCATGGAACTTTCTTTGCATGCTAATAGCAATGTTATTAGTATGAATCTTTTGAACACCTTTGTTACTAATGCTATGGAAACGTCTAATCTTGGGGAAGTTGGTTCTTATGAAAATGATCTCTTTAGTTCCCCAGTTTTAAGGAAGAAAATTTGCTCTAATGATACTTGTGATATTTTAAATCCACACACTGAAAGCATCCCTTTTAAAATACCTATAAAAATTATTGATCGTGTTATGGATAACTACTACTTTGGAGATGGAACTGTCCATCCCGATGATCATTTGCTCTTTATACACGAATTATGCGGGTTGTTCAAGTGTGCAGGTATTACAACAGATCATGTCAAGAAGAAGTTATTCTCTTTTTCACTTAAGGGCAAAGCAAGGGAGTGGTATGAGCTACTAGATTATCCTCATCATTTGGAGTGGAAGGAACTTGAATCTCTCTTTTACTCTAAATTTTATCCTCCTCATGAAATTCATAAAGATAGGAATTACATTTATAATTTTCATCCTCATGATGGAGAAAGTATTGCCCAAGCATGGGGGAGATTGAAGTCACTAATGCTCAAATGTCCCATTCATGAGCTCCCCCGTAATATTGTTATTAATAATTTCTATGCAAGGCTTTCAGGACATTACAAGGACTATCTAGATACTTGTTTAGAGGGATCCTTCACGAGTAAGGAGGTCAAACCTAAGTCGGATCTTCTTGATATAATTCAAAGCAATACCGAAGATTGGGATAACAACAAAGGTAAAGAACCAGGTTTAAACTATGAGTATGATTGCATTAAGTCTTTCACTGAAACTACTGATTTTCAAGAGCTTAGTGCTAAATATGGTCTTGATCCTCAAATTCTTATTGATTGTTTTAGATCCTTTGCTTCTCATATTAATGCTCCTAAAGAAAAGTGGGACATGTATCATGAGCCTTTTAAAGACACTTGCATGGAAAATGAAATTGTTATTAATGATAGCAATAAACATGCTCAAACCTCTGAAAGTACTATTTCTTATAAGCATGTTAATTTTTGTGGAATACATAGGCCTTGTGAGAGTAATCAAATTGAATAAGAATATCGTATCACCCACAGGAATGAAAAAACTAGAATGTGGTATAGGGCTCTAAATGATCTTGGTAAAAAGGTTTGTGCCCTCTATCCTTTTATTTGTGAACTTTGCTTTGAAGTGGGTCATTTCAATTTCCAATGCTCGGGCCATAATAATAGCCCTTCTAATCCAATGAGTACTGCAAGTTTGTATTGTGATGACATGATCACTCCTAATCAGCATGATGAACTTACATTATTTTTGGGGTGTGAAGAGTTATCAAGAAAAACTTCTTTGGTAGATATGGGTGCTTTTGATATGAATAGTGTCCTGCATGGTTGTCATCTTTATTGTGTTGATAATTGTCACACAAATACTTACATACAAAATATTATAGAAGATGAGATTTTACCAAAATATGATAGGACTAATATGTGTTTTGATCTTATTAATGAAAAGAAGGAATCCTCCAAAGTTTCTTCTATTGTCTCTAGCAATGAACCAGGGTATATGGAGAAGCTTCCTTTCAAGCCTCTCCCTCCTAAAGATAAGAAGATAAAGAAGAAAAGGAGGAGTAAAAGGAGAGAGGAAACGGTATTTTCCCCTAAGCATGTTGCTCCTATTATAGTTTTTGATGAGTCTGAACTCGATGATGTTCCTATGCCTGTTACCTATAGTAGTGATCATGATTGGGAAAAGCACACTTATTTTGATATTGAAAATCTCTTTTGTACCAATTCTGAAAATGATGATATTAATAATTGCTATACTATTAGTGCTATCCATGATCCTTCCAATGATGATATGTTTACAAATGAACACACTTGGGAAGATAACTATTCTATTGCTTATGAGGATGCTATACCTCCAATATATGATGATTGCAATGATGATTATGATATTTTCAGTCCACCTACTATTGAGGAGGAAATTAATTATGATTACAATATGCCTCCTATATTTGATGATTATGGTGATGAAAATAACAATGGTAGCTATTTTGTTGAATTTTCTCCCACTACAATCAATAAGAATGACTATGTTTATGTGGGGAGTATTAATTCTTTTATGCATGTGGCTCATGATAAGAATGTTTCTTGTGATAGTTATATTTTTACTTTTATTCATGATGCTACTGAAAGTTATTATGAGAGAGGGAAACATGGTTTTATGTGTCTAAATAATATTAAGTTTCCTCTCTTTATGTTGAAAGTCTTGAAGTTGCACTTGTTTTGCTTTACTATGCTTGTTGCTTTGTGCTTTCATGACTTGTTTCTTTACAAGATTCCTATGCATAGGAAGTGGGTTAGACTTAAATGTGCTTTGAGTTTGCTTCTTGATGCTCTCTTTTACTTCAATTCATATGTCTTATGTGAGCATCTTCTCAAACTATCATGCCTAACTTAAAGGCGTTAAAGAAAAGTACTTATTGGGAGATAACCCAAAAGTTTTAGTTGAATCTTGGATGTTATTACTTCAGTAATAACCTCTCCTTATCCTTTGTATTTGCTTTTTGTGCCAAGAGTAACCTCTAATGAGAGAGAAGTAATGATTGGAAAAGTTGTTGTCCCGAAACAGATTTCTGTGCTTCACCGTAAAAATTCGTGTAAAATCTCTGAACGTATTTTTGAGGCATAAATTTTTGTGCTTCTGCTCCAGGTTGTTATCTAACTTTCGTTAGTTCAACACTTTTTGATTTGAGCAACATAAGGTCTTCGAAAAAATTCGTCTTTACCTGCTGGTCTGTTTTGACAGATTTCTGTCATTTTCTGCATTTGCTTCTTGTTAGTTCTTTCTTGAGTTCCTTTGGGGAATTGAGCTTTTTGAGGGAAGTGCTACAGTAGCTAGTGTTCTAATGGAAGTTTATTTGGTGTTACAACTGAACCTTAAGACTTATTTATCTTAAGTGCACTAATGTTGCTAATGAGATTGTGTGAAGTTTTGTATGAAGGAAAATTTTCAGGTGTATGGAAGGAATGAGTAATGAGATGAAGGATGGACTAAAGCTCAAGCTTGGGGTTGCCACGCGTGTCACCCCAAGAAATATCCAAGAAGTACAAGCGTCAAAGCTTGGGGATGCCCAAGGCATCCCCTTCTTCATCAATAAAAATTCCAGGTTTCTTCCAAACGCTTCATTTTTATTGTTTTGTGCACAGTTGTGTTTCTCTTGGAGCGCCTTCTTTTTCTTTTTTGTTTTAGTTTGCTTGATTTGCTTAGTTTTCTTGAATAAGTTGGTTGTATCCCAACACACATCTTTTGGAGAGAGACACGCTCCGTTTTCATTGCCTAGAACACTCTAGTTTTCATTCTTTTTGTTCTGTGAGTGTTCTCTTTTGCTAGCACCATGTTTAGCCTTAGTTTTCTCGTGCTTTCAGCTTAGAACTTTTTAGTTCTTCTTTGTGGATTTGTGAGACAAGCTCACTGATCTTTATTTATTATCATCTTTGTGAATTGTTTCAAATAGTTTGGTTTGGATTGGAAAAGAGTAGGAAAGTTCGTGCTTATGTGGTAAAAAGAGCTTGTTTTTGACTGTGGCATATGCTTTGTCATGCCATGCTTGATATTGTTTTGGCTTTATGCTTAGTATTCTTTGTTGTAGCATGACTTGTTATAGACAACTGAGATTGCTTAATGTGCCTTGGATGAATCATGCGTTGTTTTAGCATATTAAAGCATAGTATAGTGGTATTCTCCTTTGATGTTTTATTTGGGTTGACTTGGCGCATGCTCACACCATGTTATGACTATCCCAAGTCACCATAGCCTTTATGATCCTTTAGTTTTCAATTTGTAGTATCACTTTATGCTTTGATCAATGATGTTTTGTCACTCTGCATGATTATGGCCATTATTGCTCTCTTAGTTTGTCGCTCCCAGTCTTTTGCTAGCCTCCACAACAAAGTATGAGTTCCACTCATGCATCCAACTCCCTAAACCAAGTTATTACAAAGAGTCCACCATACCTACCTACTAGCTTATGCTATTCCAAGTATATTCATGCTTTTGTTTACCTTCCAAATTAAACTTGTTATGAGAAAACTAGTGATTAAAGCTCTCACGAACTTGATGGCACACTTTACTTTTTTGCATCTAATAAACTTGAACCATTGGGTCCTTCTTTGTTGCCTATATGCTTGTGCTTTATAAGTTGAAATTAGCAGAACCATGTACCATGGGGAACGCTTTCAACATTGCACTTGTACTTTGTACCCCATTGATATCATGTTCTTTTGCTTACGGATCTCGGCAGTGTGAAATAAAAGTGGAACTTGTAAGATCATGGAGTTTGTATGTGTGTTAGAGAAACGCCTGGGCCGCTAGCCTAAACCATGCCTAATCATGGTGGAAACTTGCAGCATCACCATAATGAGCACTCTATGAAGCATCCTCAATAAAAACCTATGAAAATGGCAAATAAAAAGATCGCTGAGATGCTCATTGTCTGCTTGCCTTGTCATTTTGATTATGGGATAGCTCCTGTATCATGTGCAAGGGGTACCCCGTTGGCGGTTCTTTATGATACACACGCATTTACAATGACAAGAGTTTACTCGTGACTAAAGTTGAGTAGCATGAGGATCGGTCTTCGTAAGTAAGGGGCATGAGATTTCGGTTTATAACTTGTCAAGCATATCCTCTTAGTTGTGTCACTTTAACCTTAACCACTTCAAGATGCTTATGATAGGGGCAATGAGAGCTGAAAGCTACAAGTACCATAATTTTTGGAAGCTCTTTATGAGACTTGAATCCCTACTTCCTTTTACAAAGGCTTTTCTTCCACCATTACATTGAGTCTCCACCTTCTATCTTTATGCACCTACTTTGAGAGCATAGTGGCCATTCTTAGTTCTATGTGCATTGTCCCAAGACTAGTTGATTGATGCATACCTCGATATTGCTTGTTTTAAACTATTTGTATCTAGTCACTCTTATGAACTTTGAAGGTGTCCTATGCATTTATATCTGCTACTCTATGAGGGACAAGCTGAATGCTACTATGCTATGTTTTCTTTATGTGAAACAAACAAACGTCTTGCAAAGCGTTGTTATTCATGAATCTTTTGTTTGTGCCTTTTCATGTTGCATCATAGTTTCTTTGTCTTATTGTTAGAACTTTATCTTTCATGCTATGTTGAAGTACTATGATCCCAGTTATCAATGTTTTACAAATACTTTGATCAAGTTTATGATGGTGCATGTCACCTCAAAAATTATTCTTTCTTTTTATCACTTACCTACTCGAGGACGAGCAGGAGTTAAGCTTCGGGATGTTGATACATTGTAAATGTATCTATAATTTTTGATGTTCCATGCTTGGTTTTATCTACTTTCTTATGTTTTGTTCCAACTTTGGAGTACTTTTTTATACACTTTCCTGGACTAACCTATTAACAAGATGCCACAGTGCTAGTTGCCTGTTTTCTGCTGTTTTTGGTTCCAGGAAAGTCAGAAAATCAATATTCTCGGAATTGGACAGGACAAAAGCCAAAGTCGATATTTACCTGAAGACTCACGGAGCCAGAAGATGAGATGGAGAGGGGCCACATGGTGGCCACACCATATGATGGCGCGGGCTAGCCCTGGTGGCGCCACCAGGTGGTGTGGGCCCCCTGGCCGCCCACCGCCCTTGCCCTCTGGGCTATAAGAAGCCTCCTGAGGCATAAACCCTAAAAAATCAGGCCTCCAGCCACAAAAAGTTCCGCAGCGCCGCCGCCACCGAAGGGGAGATTCGGGGGATAGAAAGTCTCTATTCCGGCACCCTGCCGGGACGGGGAAGTGCCCCTGGAGCCATCTCCATCGATCTCCACCGCCATCTCCATCACCGTTGCTTATTCCCATGATGAGGAGGGACTAGTTCTCTCTCGAGGCTAAGGGTTCTACCAGTAGCTATGTGTTCATCTCTCTCTCTGTGCATGATCTTATTGAGGTCATGAGCTTGTAATCTATAGATCTATTCTACTACTCAAGTGCTTTAATGAATCTCTGCTCTCCCCATGTGTGTGAAAGTGACAGCGTGCTCACCATGGTGGCACTTAGGCTAGAGATTACAAATACTTGTTATGAGTTATATTTGGAGTTGGATGTTTCTATGAAATTGTGGTGTTTGTTGGACTCATCTAGTACTCAAGGTGACAGTGTGGGGTTTTCTAGATGGGAAAGGCTTACTTTGAGGTGTGCTGTTATAGCCCTACCATCGATTACAGTGTCCAACCGGAGAGTAGTTAAGAGTAGTATCATAAAGAGAAGATATTTATATGAGAGTGTTCACTAGTGAAAGTATGATCCCTAGGCCTTGTTTCTAAGCATTGATACATCGTTTGCAATTAGATCTGTTACATGTTTGCTTGCTTCCATCTTTATTTCAGTTTGCCTTTAGTCTATTTCACGCCATCAAGCTATTTTCTACCACCGTTACCACTTATAATTATCCATGCCACTTTTATTTCACTATCTCTTTGCCGAACTAGTGCACCTATACACCTGACAAGTGTATTGGGTGTGTTGGGGACACAAGAAACTTATTGTATCTTGATTGCAGGGTTGCTTGAGAGGGAATACCTTTGGCCACTTCCTCCCCGAGTTCGATAAACCTTGGGTGATCCACTTAAGGGAAAACTTGCTACTGTTCTACAAACCTCTGCACTTGGAGGCCCAACAACTGTCTACAAGAATAGAAGTGCGTAGACATCAAGCCATTTTCTAGCGCCGTTGCCGGGGAGGAAAGGTAAAAGGTATTCACACCGGGGGATTAAAGAAGAAGAACCTCCCACGGCAAACGCCTATTTTCTGGTGTGAGTGCTCGAAGTTATTTCCTTTAGATTCTGCAATTTTGTCTTTTTTGTTTCTTGTTTTCACTAGTTAGGCTTAATGGAAAACAACAACAAAATTAGAGAGCTTTATAGTATTTATCTTGAGTTAGGACATGAAGTGTTTGAAGAGAAAATTAAAAAACCCATGGAACTTTCTTTGCATGCTAATAGCAATGTTATTAGTATGAATCTTTTGAACACCTTTGTTACTAATGCTATGGAAACGTCTAATCTTGGGGAAGTTGGTTCTTATGAAAATGATCTCTTTAGTTCCCCAGTTTTAAGGAAGAAAATTTGCTCTAATGATACTTGTGATATTTTAAATCCACACACTGAAAGCATCCCTTTTAAAATACCTATAAAAATTATTGATCGTGTTATGGATAACTACTACTTTGGAGATGGAACTGTCCATCCCGGTGATCATTTGCTCTTTATACACGAATTATGCGGGTTGTTCAAGTGTGCAGGTATTACAACAGATCATGTCAAGAAGAAGTTATTCTCTTTTTCACTTAAGGGAAAAGCAAGGGAGTGGTATGAGCTACTAGATTATCCTCATCATTTGGAGTGGAAGGAACTTGAATCTCTCTTTTACTCTAAATTTTATCCTCCTCATGAAATTCATAAAGATAGGAATTACATATATAATTTTCATCCTCATGATGGAGAAAGTATTGCCCAAGCATGGGGGATATTGAAGTCACTAATGCTCAAGTGTCCCATTCATGAGCTCCCCCGTAATATTGTTATTAATAATTTCTATGCAAGGCTTTCAGGACATTACAAGGACTATCTAGATACTTGTTTAGAGGGATCCTTCACGAGTAAGGAGGTCAAACCTAAGTCGGATCTTCTTGAAACAATTCAAAGCAATACCGAAGATTGGGATAACAACAAAGGTAAAGAACCAGGTTTAAACTATGAGTATGATTGCATTAAGTCTTTCACTGAAACTACTGATTTTCAAGAGCTTAGTGCTAAATATGGTCTTGATCCTCAAATTCTTATTGATTGTTTTAGATTCAACTCAATTGTTATAGCAATATGGAGATGGTGATGAGGGTGGAGATGGTGATGATGGTGGTGATGATGATGATGATGATACCGATGAAGTCCAGCTTGATGGCGGAGTTGATGGCAACGATCTTCCCTCTCCGGGAAGGAATTTCCCCGGAAGAAATCTATCTGCCAGAGAGATCTTTCTCTCTCGGTGTTTTACGCCCCACAGAGGTGGCGGAATCTTTCTGTGGTCGCTCTCTGAGTCTTAGGGTTTCGGGAGGATGATATACGCTAGAGGCGAGAGGCTGGAGTGGGCCAGGGTGGCCACACCACCTGCTGGCGCGACCTAGGGCTGCCCGCGCCAGGGGGTGGTGTGGGCCCCCTATGGCCCATCTCCAGTCCCCCTTCTGGCTTCCTTCGTCTTCTGGAAAAATAGGATTTTCCATATATTTTCCCGGATTTTCTGATCTTCGCGAATTTTTCCTCAAAACAACACCTTTTCCATCAGAATCCTAACTGCAGCGGTCCATGCTCGAAAAGTCATCAACCGTGCAAAAACAGATGAAATAACATAAGTATCGCCTCTCAATACGAAATATATCAATGAATAATAGTGAATTAATACATAGAATAGTGATGCAAAATGGATGTATCACATACTTCCAAGGTAAAGGCTCCCCATCAACAAAGGACATCTTGGTTTCCGATATCCTAAAACTAGCAGCAGAACTTATGTGTTTAAACCTAGCCTCATACTCACAGTTTTGATTTTGCATGGCATAGAGTTGTGCTTGTAGTTGGTTGGTTGTTTGATGGAGTGAGATAATTTCATCCCTAAGCTCAACAGTCTCCTTCTTGTGCTCGGCGATGAGTTCTGAACTAATCTTATGGATGATATCCACTTCGCATTCCGCCATCTTCTTGTACCTATAGACTTCTTGCTCTGGTGCTTCCATCCTGTCCTCCAGACTACCTTTTACTTTAGGGCCATGAACCTGTTTTATCTGTACCTTCCCATCTTCAAGCAACAACTCCTTGGGGTGAATCTTCAACTCATACATGTATGGGTTGATGATGTCCGCGGAGGAATCCTCCTTGGGTGATCCAGAGGAAGACATTGTGGCTCCAAAACAGAGAATCTGCCTGTCAGAAATAGATCGAAACAAAAACATGACGAGAACATGATATACGGACCTCGGGGGATCCGGGGGATTATATATTACAAAGTTTAACAATAAAAGGAAGATACATGGAGAAAAATGGGTCGGAGACGGGCTCCGGGTGGCCACACCCCCTGGTGGCGCGGCCAGGTGGGCCCGCGCCAATGGGTGGTGTGAGCCACCCGGGCTCCGTTTTCGTCCCTTTTTGACTCATTATCTTCCATGTTAGATAAAAACTGCAAAAAATATAGGCTGAAAAGTTTTTCGCGGACCTTTTCTTACCAGAACTGTTACCTATTTGAAAACGGACTCTGCAGGTTTCTGAATTTGGTATTTAATAAATTTTTCTAGAGTCACCACTTGAATAACATCAATATCTTCATTGTAAGAATCTCCAGCAATATAGTGCTTGAGTCTTTTGACCATTCACCATCTCATTAGACCATTCTCTCCTAACACTTGAAAATCTCTTTCATACAAAACTTCACACAATCTTCATTAGCAACATTAGTACATATAAAATAATAAACCTTTGGGTTCAATTTCAACTGAAATCCATCAAAACATAAGCTACTGTAACGACTCCTTTCGAAATCCAAAAAGAATTCAAAAAGGAAATTGATTTAAGAGGCAAATGCAAAATGGCAAAAATCTGTCAAAACAGACCAGCAGGTAAAGATCAATTTTTTCGAAAATCTTCTTTTGCTCAAATCAAAAAGTGCAAAAGTAATGAAAGTTGAATAATAACCTGGGGCATGCACACAAATAATTACAGATAAGTACGATGCTATGGGATTTCTCACGATTTTTTATAGTGAAGCACAAAAATCTGTTTCGAGACAGCAACTTCCCCAAATCTTACTTCTCTCTCATTAGAGGCTGATCTTGACACAAAAAACAAAAAAAGGATAAGGAGAGGTTATTGCAGAAGAAAAAACTTCCAAGACTCAAATAAACAAAAATATGAATTGAAGTAAAAGAGAGCATCAAGAAGAAAATATAAACATATTTAAGCGTAACCCACTTCCTATGCAAGGGAATTTTGTAAGAAAATAAATTATTAAAACCAAAGGCTACTAGCATAGGAAGGCAAAACAAGTGCAACTTAAAGACTTTCAGCATATAGCGAGGAAACTTAATATTATTGAGATACATAAAAACATTTTCCCTCTCTCATAATAACTTTCGGCATCCTGGATAAATTTAACGATATAACCATCACATGAACCATAGTAGAAATGGTCACTTATTCTGACAAAAAACACAGTCATCCTAGTTCTACTAGGATGTGAAACAATATTATAAGTATCCTTACAAAGGATAATGTGTCCATCTTCTATATTTTTAGTGACAAGGTCTTTCACATTTTCTACTGCAGGTTCAACATCTATTTGTTTATCAGGTTCTACAGCTTTGTTTGTACCTTTTTTTAACCATACTAGCTACCATAGAATGTTCCTTCACCTTAATAGGGAAATGTATTTTCTCGATATAAGGCTTAGGTAAAACACAATCAGCAGTATAAACTTGAGTATTTCTAGCAGGAACACAATTAACAATATCTTTATATGGATCATGATACGTGTTCTATTTCTTTTTAGAAATTTCAATATAAGTGGCAAAGGCCTTAAAACAATTTGCAATACTTTGAGAGTCAAGACCATAAGCAACGCTAATATTACGAAAGTCATTAGTTCCCATAAAAGATTTAATGCATTCATAATCATAATTTATACCTAACTTTCTTCCTTCATCATTCTCCCATGCTTCAGCATTGTCCTGAGTACAGTCTAGGAGATTCCATTTAGCTTCTTCTTCCATACGTGTAAATGATCCAGCACAAGAAGTATCCAATAGGTCCTTATCATGAAGAGAAAGCCTTGCATACAAGTTATTGATAATAATATTATTAGGGAGCTCATGAATAGGATATGTGAGCATTAGTAACTTCAATCTCCCCAAAGCTTGGGCGGTACTCTCTCCATCACGAGGCCAAAATTTATATATTTGATTCCGATCTTTATGAATCTCACTAGGAGGATAAAATTTAGAATAAAAGAGAGGTACAATTTCCTCCCATTCAAGAGATTGGCCATTCTTTTGCAGCTTATACCATTTCTCAGCTCTGCCTTTTAATGATAACGAGAATAACTTTTTCTTGACTTGATCTGTTGTAATACGTTCATACTTGAACAATCCGCACAATTCATGTAAAAGAGCAAATGATCACCGAGATGGACAATTCCATCTCCAAAATAGCAGTTATCCATAACACGATCAATAATTTTTGTAGGTATTTTAAAAGTACCTTTTTCTGCAGGTGGTGGTTCATCTACTACCTTAGCAGTGGTAGTAGCATTACGAAATAAGAAACTAAGTGAACTATCCATATTGAGAATAAAGTAACAAACAGAAATAAACGATACTCACAGTAGAAGTTTCCTTTACCAGTTCCACTCTTCAATAGCGCTTCACTCCCCGGCAACATCGCCAGAAAATGTCTTGATGATCCACAAGTATAGGGGGTGTATCGAAATATTTTTGATAAGTAAGAGCGTCGAACCCAACGAGTAGCAGAAGGTGTTGACAAGTGGTTTGGATCAGGAATTCTCTGTAAATACTTAGCAAACAGATTTTTAGGGGGTTTTGATAATGAAGATAAATAAAGTGCCAGTAAATAAAAGACAATGATAATAATTGCAACAAGTGGCCCAATCCTTTCTTTAGCAAAGGACAAGCCGGTTGTATTACTTAAGATGAACAAACGTTCTCGAGGACACATGGGAATATTGTCAAGTGCTTTCGCTTCATATAGTTGATTAATCTTCTTTGGTTGGATAAGTGTTGTGCGGGTGAACATGTGCTAATGTACTGACCTTCCTAGGACTAATACATACTTGTGATTATACCCCTTGCAAGCATCTGCAACTACATGAAAGTAATTAAGATAAAACCTAAACACGGCCTTAAACTTTGAGATCCTACACTCCCTTATGAAAAGGTTTTCTAACAGGGGTTCAGGTTTCTGTCACTCCGGCAACCCCACGATTAGTAGCCAAATACACAATGAATTACCCTAGTCTAGTAAAGGTGAAGTATCATGTAGTCGACATTCACATGACACCACTAGAAGAATAACACCACAACTTAAATATCAAACCATTGAATATTTCTCAACACAATTCCACTACTAACAACATGACTTCTCCCATGTCTTCAATAACTAAAAAAACTACTCACGAGACATCATATGGATCAAGATCAGAGATGAAATAATGATAAGTAACAATCTGAACATGAACAATAATTCAATGGTTCCACTCAATAGCATCAACTACAACAAGTAATCAACACCGGGAAAGTTTCCCCTAAGAACTATCCAAGATTCAACCCAATTGTTATAGCGGTACGGAGTGGTGGTGATGGTGCTTATGGAGATGATGGTGGAGATGACGATGATGATGCCCCGATGAAGTCTAGCTTGATGACGGTGTTGATGGTGACGATCTCCCCTCTCCAGGAAGGAATTTCCCTGGCAGATTTCTGCCTACCGGAGAGCTCTCTCTCTCTATAGTTTCCACCTCGCAGAGGTGGCGGAACCTTTCTATGGTCGCTCCCCGAGTCTTAGGGTTTCGAGGGGATTATATACGCCAAAGGGCGATGCCAGAGGTCGGCCAGGGTGGCCACACCACCTGGTGGCGCGGCCAGGGGTGGCCCGCGCCAGGGGTGGTGTGGGCCCCCTGTGGCCCATCTCCACTCCTCCTTCTGGCCTCCTTCGTCTTCTGGAAAATAGGAATTTCCGTATATTTTTTGGGATTTTCTGATCTTCGCCAAAACTGCATCTGGATAGTGCATTTTCCATCAGAATCCTGACTCCAGTGGTTCATCCTCCAAAAGTCATCAATCATGCAAAAATAGATGAAATAACATAAGTATCATCTCTTAATATGAAATATATCAATGAATAATAGTAAATTATATTATAGAATAGTGATGCAAAATGGACGTATCAGCTGTCGCGGTGGCTCGGCTGGGTAGGTTATATCTTTTTTGTATAAACTCCAAAAGAGGTCAAACCAGTTTCTAAATCTTGGTAAAAACTAGGGGAATATTATAGGATAATTATTGACAATAGTCTTACCCATATAAAATATAGGATATATAAATCCTTGTATATTCCTTATAGGAACATTTAGCAAATTTGAAATAGAATTTGAGTAAATAGTTTTGGCATTCAAATTTTTGCATGATGCATATGGTGCAATGCCATTAACCCTATTTAATTCCCAATTTCCAAAATCTGGGATGTAATTTATGAATGATTTATATTCGTGTTCATATGTTTTCGATTATGTGTAAATTATTCGTGTTGTAAAACTAATTGATAATGTATGAACATTTGTAAAATATTGAAATGCCTTGAAAATACCCAACTTAATGATATATTCATTTTTAATGAAATCATTATTTGAAATTCAAGAGTTATGTTGATAATATGTGAAGATTGTAGATATTAATCTCTGTTGGGTCCGTAGCATAGAAAACAAAAAAATTCCTACGGTGTGAACAACACGCCAAGATCTATCTACTAGGTACAAAGCAACGGGTGGACATACATCCAACGAGAACTTACCCTCGAATACAACGAGTTTTGTTAACGAGTAGGAACTCGTGGTTGATGTAGTCGTACACTTGCCGATCTCAAGATCGTGACGAAGTCCGAGCACCGCAACTCGGCAGCGCATTCGCACTCGCACACACGTTCAAGCCACCGGACAACCTCCACCTCCTCGCTCCAGCGATCCAGCGGAAGCAGCAACTCCTTCTAGACGAAATGCCACCGGGAACATGTATCTCGCTAATCCGAGACCATGGGGGAATAATTCTAGAGGGGGAGAGAGATCTCCTTCATAAGGAGGTGTGAGGATGAAGGAGGGAATGGGTGGCCTTTTATAGGAGGAGGGGAGGGTGGCCCCTCTCTCCATGGCCGGCGCATGGGGGGTGACCCCTCACCTCCCCCATTCATGTGGTGGTAACCCCTCCACATTAAAAAGCCTCTTCACATTCCCTTTTAAAGTCTCCACTTTAAATGCATTAAATTTCTCCAAATTTAATGCTCTCTCATTTAATAAAACTCTTTTTATTAAATTTATTCAGAATTTTGTTAATTACTTTAATTAACAAACATTCACATATAGCCCCTTGCAATATTTCAATATCACATGCATAACCACTTTCTGCAATTTCACCCGAAACAATTTCTGGTTTCTATTGAAACAATTCTTGTGCTTTGCAATTCTTTCATCTGAAACATATGTGCTCCAAAATGGTGTCCGGTAACTCTTAAGTGTGCCACCCTACGGTTCGCGAATAATGCAGACATGATCGAGACCCTTCTCCGATCAATAATCAACAGCGGGACCTGGAGATCCGTACTGACTCCTACACATTCAACGATGACTTCTGTGATTGTGAGAACCTTTAACGCTTGTAACTAAATCCCTTTGTCTCTCGATATATTACATGTCCGAGATTCGATCATCGGTGTCTCCATACCTAGTTTGATCTCGTTACCAACATGCACTCTTTTCTCGTTCCCGTGATATAACATTCTAGTGATCGCATCACTTGCTTGCAAGCTATCTTAATGTGATATCACCGAGAGGGCCCAGAGTATATCTATCCGTCATCTGGATTGACAAATTCCACTCTTGATCCATGAGCCTCAACATAACACCTTTGTAGTACTGAACCCATCTTTATAGTCACCCTGTTACGGTGTGACGTTTGATGTTATCAAGATACTCTTCCGGTGTTAGCAATTAACATGATCTCATGGTCTAAGGATAAAGATTACTTCGTATGATGTTATAGCAATATAAACATAAGGACTTGATCATAATGCTATACTTCGGATGAATGTTCATCACATCATTCTACCAATGGTGTGACCTTGTTATTAACAACATCCAATGTCCATGATCAGGAAACCTTGATCATCTTGTTAATCAACAAGCTAGTCTATAAGAGAGGCATAACTAGGAACCCTTTTTGTTTATTAAACACACATGTATTGATGTTTTCGATCAATACAATTCTAGCATGTAAAATAAACAACTATCATATATAAGGAATATATAATAACAACTTTATTATTGCCTCTCAGGGCATATTTCCTTCAGTCTCCCACTTCACTAGAGACAATAATCTAGTTCACATAGTGATAAATCTAACACCCATGGAGTTCTGGTGTTGATCATGTTTTGCCCTAGTAAGATCTTTAGTCAATGGATCTGCTACATTTAGGTCCGTGTGTACTTTACAAATCTTTATATCTCCATCCTTGACATGCTCGTGGATGGAGTGAAACCGGCGCTTAATATGCTTGGAATTCTTGTGAGACCTCGGTTCCTTTGCGTTGGCTATGGCTCCATTATTGTCACAATAGATCACCATTGGGTCCAATGCACTGGGAACCACACCTAGTTCCGTAATGAACTCTTTCATCCAAACCGCCTCCTGCGCCGCTTCTGAAACAGCAACATATTCCGCCTCCGTCGTTGATCCAGCCGCCACAGGTTGTTTGGAACTCCTCCAACTAACTGTTGCTCCGTTCAAGAGAAATACGTATCCGGATTGAGACTTAGAGTCATCCGGACCGGTGTCAAAGCTAGCATCGACATAACACTTAGCGACTAGCTCTTCTTCACCTCCATATATAAGAAACATATCCTTAGTTCTTCTCAAGTACTTGAGGATGTTCTTTACCGCTATCCAGTGTTCCGAACCTGGATCAGATTGGTACCTACTAGTCAAACTAATAGCATGTGCCACATCCGGTCTTGTACATAGCATGGCATACATAATAGAGCCTATGGCCGAGGCATAGGGGATCTTATCCATCATCTCTCTTTCTTCCATCGTAGCCGGACTTTGAGTCTTACTCAATGTCTTGCCTTGCAACATAGGTAAGAACCCCTTCTTACTTTCGTCCATATTAAACTTCTTTAATATCTTATCAAGGTATGTACTCTGAGATAGCCCAATTAGGCACCTTGATCTATCTCTATAGATTTTAATGCCTAATATATATGATGCTTCACCAAGGTCTTTCATCGAAAATTTGCTGTTTAGATAACTTTTAACACTATTTAAAAGATCTATATCATTTCCAATCAATAATATGTCATCCACATATAATATCAGAAATGCCACATTGCTCCCACTCACTTTCTTGTAAATACAAGCCTCTCCATAAGTTTGGACAAATCCAAACTCTTTGATCACCTCATCAAAGCGGAGATTCCAACTCCAGGATGCTTGCTTCAGTCCATAGATGGATCGCTGAAGTTTGCATACCTTATTAGCATCCCCAGGATCGACAAACCCCTTAGGTTGTATCATATACAACTCCTCTTCAATATTACCATTGAGGAACGATATTTGACATCCATCTGCCATATTTCATAATCGAAATATGCAGCAATTGCTAACATAATCCTATCCGACTTAAGCATTGCTACGGGAGAGAATGTCTCATCGTAGTCAAATCCTTAAATTTGTCGAAACCCCTTTGCGACAAGTCGAGCCTTATAGATGGTCACATTACCATCAGCATCAGTTTTTCTTTTGAAAATCCATTTATTCTCAACGGCCTTTCGGTCGTGAGGTAAGTCCACCAAGTTCCAAACTTGGTTCTCGTACATGGATTCCATCTCGGATTTCATGGCTTCTAGCCATTTGTTGGAATCCGGGCTCATCATCGCTTCTTCATACGTCGCAGGGTCATCCATTTCATCAACCATGAAATTCACAATAGGATTGCCGTGGAGTTCAGGAGCTGCATGTGTCCTGCTTGACCTGCGAGGTTCGGTAGTGTCCTCTTTCGGAGTTTCATGATCATTATCATTAGATCTCTCTTCATCAGGTGAAGTCAACTCCGAAACAACTTCCGGTGCTGTGCCACTCACCATTCCATGAAGAGAAGATTCAATAACCTCTTCGAGTTCTACCTTCCGACTACTCACACCTTTCGCGAGAAACTCCTTCTCAAGAAAGGATCCATTCTTGGCAACAAAAACCTTGCCCTCAGATCTGTGATAGAAGGTATACCCAGACGCATTTTTCCGCTTTGGGTTCGAGTTTATCCGGTCGAAGTTTCTTCACATAAACATCGCATCCCCAAACTTTAAGAAATGACAGCTTAGGTTTGTTTCCAAACGATAATTCATACGTCTTCATAGGATAATTCCAAACGATAATTTCATGGTTGATGAAATGGATGACCCTGCGACGTATGAAGAAGCGATGATGAGCCCGGATTCCAACAAATGGCTAGAATCCATGAAATCCGAGATGGAATTCATGTACGAGAACCAAGTTTGGAACTTGGTGGACTTACCTCACGACCGAAAGGCCGTTGAGAATAAATGGATTTTCAAAAGAAAAACTGATGCTGATGGTAACAATAGGATTGCCGTGGAGTTCAGGAGCTGCACGTGTCCTGCTTGACCTGCGAGGTTCGGTAGTGTCCTCTTTCGGAGTTTCATGATCATTATCATTAGCTCTCTCTTCATCAGGTGAAGTCAACTCCGAAACAACTTTCGGTGCTGTGCCACTCACCATTCCATGAAGAGAAGGTTCAATAACCTCTTCGAGTTCTACCTTCCGACTACTCACACCTTTCGCGAGAAACTCCTTCTCAAGAAAGGATCCATTCTTGGCAACAAAAACCTTGCCCTCGGATCTGTGATAGAAGGTATACCCAATTGTTTCCTTAGGGTATCCTATGAAGACGCATTTTTCCGCTTTGGGTTCGAGTTTATCCGGTCGAAGTTTCTTCACATAAACATCGCATCCCCAAACTTTAAGAAATGACAGCTTAGGTTTGTTTCCAAACGATAATTCATACGGTGTCGTTTCAACGGATTTAGATGGTGCCCGACTTAAAGTGAATGCACCTGTTTCCAGTGCATAACCCCAAAATAACAGTGGCAAGCCAGTCAGAGACATCATAAATCGAACCATATCCAATAAGGTACGATTACGACGTTCCGACACACCATTACGTTGTGGTGTTCCGGCAGGCGTGAGTTGTGAAACTATTCCACACTCTTTCATGTGTGTGCTAAACTCGTAACTTAGATACTCTCCTCCATGGTCAGACTGTAGAAATTTGATCTTTCTATTACGATGATTTTCCACTTCATTCTGAAATTCCTTGAACTTTTCAAAAGTTTCAGACTTGTGTTTCATCAAATAGATATACCCATATCTACTCAAATCATCCGTGAAAGTAACAAAATAACAATATCCACCTCGCGCCGACACACTCATTGGTCCACACACATCAGTATGTATGATTTCCAATAGATCTGTCGCCCGTTCCATTGAACCGGAAAACGGCGTTCTAGTCATCTTGCCCATAAGGCATGGCTCACATGTATCAAATGATTCAAAATCAAGTGATTCCAAAAGTCCATCAGAATGGAGTTTCTTCATGCGTTTAACGCCAATATGACCTAGACGGCAGTGCCACATATATGTAGACATATCATCATCAAGTTTAATCTTTTTAGCATTAACATTATGAATGTGTGTAATATTACTATCGAGATCCAACAGAAATAAACCATTCAACATAGGTGCATGACCATAAAAGATATCATTCTTATAAATCGAACAACCATTGTTTTCAGATTTAAAGGAATGACCACTTTGCATCAAACACGATCCAGATACAATGTTCATGCTCAGTGCAGGCACTAAATAATAATTATTTAGGTTTATAACTAATCCCGATGGCAAATGGAGAGGTAGCGTCCCGACGGCGATCACATCAACTTTTGATCCATTGCCGACCCACATTCTGACCTCATCCCTTGCTAGTTGTCTCTTGTTCCGTAGCCCCTAAACTGATTTACATATATTAGCAACCGATCCCGTATCAAATACCCAGGTGCTACTGCGATTACTAGTCAAGTACACATCAATAACATGTATATCACATATACCTTTGGTTGCCTTGTCGGACTTCTTTTCCGCCAAATACTTGGGGCAGTTGCGCTTCCAATGGCCAGTCCCCTTACAATAGTAGCACTCGGTGTCAGACTTAGGGCCAGCTCGGGGTTTCTTTTCAGGCATGGCAATAGACTTGCCACCTTTCTTTCCCTTGTGCTTTCCTTTCTTGTCTTTCTTGAAACCGGTGGTCCTGTTGATCATCAACACTTGATGTTCTTTCCTAATCTCCACTTCTGCAGTCTTAAGCATTGAAAGAAGCTCGGGAGATACTTCTTCATGCCCTGCATACTATAGTTCATCACGAAGCTCTTGTAGCTAGGTGGCAGAGATTGGAGAACACAATGTATGCCTAAGTCAATGGGAATCGTTATTCCCAAGGAAACAAGCTTATCGGCGTACCCAGACATTTTGAGTACGTGCTCACTAACAGAGCTGCTTTCCTCCATCAGTCAGCTAAAGAATTTTTCTGTAGCATTATAACTCTCTATGGGAGCATGGGTATCGAAAATCATTTTCAATTCTTTCATGGTATCAAAGGCATTGCCATTTTCGAAACGCTTTCGAAGTTCTGGCTCTAGCCCATACAGTATGCCGCAATGAACTAAGTTATGGTCCTCCTGACGAGTCACATAGACATTCTTTTCCTCGTCAGGGGCATCAGGAGCTGGTGGGGGGCCTAGCGGCGCATCTAACACATATTGCTTTTGTGCAGCAGTGAGGAGAATCCTCAAATTCATAGCCCAGTTGGTGAAGTTGCTACCATTCGAAGCAAGTTTCTCTTTCTCCATGAACACATTGAAATTAAAAGCAGGTGGTGCCATCTACAACAGAATTTGTAAAGTTTATTTAGACTAAGTTTATGATAGATTGAGTTCAACTAATCCAAATTACTAATGAACTCCCACTCAAAAACGACATCCCTCGTGTCATTTTGGTGATTACATGAACCAAATCCACTACACCAAGTCGGATCATCACGTGAGTTGATGTAGCTTCAAAGGCGAGCATCATTATGGGCATCATATCAACTATATGACTCATGCTTAACCTTTCGGTCCGTGTTCCGAGGCCATGTATGCACATGCTAGGCTCGGCAAGTAAGAACCTTAGTATTCGCGTGTGTAAAACTTTCACCCGTTCCTATGAAAGCGTAGATTCGAGTACACGATCATCACGTGATGTCTCGAAACACGATCCACAGAATGGTGCATACTTAAGGAAGAACACATTTTTATCTTGATATCTAAATGAGTGATCATCTTATAATGCTACCAAAAGCGCCAAACTAGCAGTATAAGATGCTAACATCTAATGTGTAAAGTGAGATGATATGGTCCATGCATTTCATCTCTATCACTTGCATCGTGGTATGATCTCTATCATTCCTTTGTGTGTAAGGCCAAGGTCTATGGAACTTACACGTTGAGTGTGTTGTAAGAGTATCATACATCTACTTACAACAATACCATATCAATACACTAGCCCAGCAACGATCTAAATTAGACGCCTCTAATTTATCAATTGCAAGTTTTACGTGGCTTAGGGCTTTCGGAGATAGAACCGTTCTCACCTCCGAACATGAACCACAACGAGGATAACTAAGTTCTCAGCAACTCATTGTAAATCAGATATTGACTATAGTAGGAGAGACAGACACCCGCCAGCCACTTATGCAAAACAAGTTGCATGTCAGTCGTGGAACCGGTCTCATGTACGATGACATATAAGGTTGGTCCGGGCCGCTTCATCCCACTATGCCACCAATATCCAAAATACATAGAAGATGCAATAACATGATCATCATCGCCCACATATAAACATATGTGTACTACCCATGCAAAGCACATACGCATAGACCTGGCTCTGATACCACTGTTGGGTCCGCAGCATAGAAAACAAAAAAATTCCTACGGTGTGAACAACACGCCAAGATATATCTACTAGGTACAAAGCAACGGGTGGACATACATCCAACGAGAACTTACCCTCGAAGACAACGAGTTTTGTTAACGAGTAGGAACTCGTGGTTGATGTAGTCATACACTTGCCGATCTCAAGATCGTGAGGAAGTCTGAGCGCCGCAACTCAGCAACGCATCCGCACTCGCACACATGTTCAAGCCACCGGACAACCTCCACCTCCTCGCTCCAGCGATCCAGCGGTAGCAGCAATTCCTTCTAGACGAAATGCCACCGGGAACATGTATCTCGCTAATCCGAGACCATGGGGGAATAATTCTAGAGGGGGAGAGAGATCTCCTTCATAAGGAGGTGTGAGGATGAAGGAGGGAATGGGTGGCCTTTTATAGGAGGAGGGGAGGGTGCCCCCTCTCTCCATAGCCGGCGCATGCGGGGTGACCCCTCACCTCCCCCATTCATGTGGTGGTAACCCCTCCACATTAAAAAGCCTCTTCACATTCCCTTTTAAAGTCTCCACTTTAAATGCATTAAATTTCTCCAAATTTAATGCTCTCTCATTTAATAAAACTCTTTTTATTAAATTTATTCAGAATTTTGTTAATTACTTTAATTAACAAACATTCACATATAGCCCCTTGCAATATTTCAATATCACATGCAGAACCACTTTCTACAATTTCACCCGAAACAATATCCGGTTTCTATTGAAACAATTCTTGTGCTTTGCAATTCTTTCATCTGAAACATATGTGCTCCAAAATGGTGTCCGGTAACTCTTAAGTGTCCCACCATACGGTTCGCGAATAATGCAGACATGATCGAGACCCTTCTCCGATCAATAATCAGCAGCGGGACCTGGAGATCCGTACTGACTCCTACACATTCAACGATGACTTTTGTGATCGTAAGAACCTTTAACGCTTGTAACTAAATCCCTTTGTCTCTCGATATATTACATGTCCGAGATTCGATCATCGGTGTCTCCATACCTAGTTTGATCTCGTTACCAACATGCACTCTTTTCTCGTTCCCGTGATATAACATTCTAGTGATCGCATCACTTGCTTGCAAGCTATCTTAATGTGATATCACCGAGAGGGCCCAGAGTATATCTATCCGTCATCTGGATTGAAAAATTCCACTCTTGATCCATGAGCCTCAACATAACACCTTCGTAGTACTGAACCCATCTTTATAGTCACCCTGTTACGGTGTGACGTTTGATGTTATCAAGATACTCTTCTGGTGTTAGCAATTAACATGATCTCATGGTCTAAGGATAAAGATTACTTCGTATGATGTTATAGCAATATAAACATAATGACTTGATCATAATGCTATACTTCGGATGAATGTTCGTCACATCATTCCACCAATGGTGTGACCTTGTTATTAACAACATCCAATGTCTATGATCAGGAAACCTTGATCATCTTGTTAATCAATAAGCTAGTCTATAAGAGAGGCATAACTAGGAACCCTTTTTGTTTATTAAACACACATGTATTGATGTTTCCGATCAATACAATTCTAGCATGTAAAATAAACATCTATCATATATAAGGAATATATAATAACAACTTTATTATTGCCTCTCTGGGCATATTTCCTTCAATCTCTAGTCACAAACAAATCATGCCCACATTCGGCAAGATAACTAAAACACCGCGTATTGTATGAATACAAAGTGTTTGATGAATTGTTGAAAGAAAATACATATTCGATGTATCGTATTTCAATGAAGTGGTGCTTATCATTTTGTAATTTTTGATTTATTAAAAGAGTTTCCCAAATGAAACATGAACATGAAACTATTTGATGTGATCAAAGAATTTTAGCATCAAAGGGTACTGAAGATAAAAAAGAATTAAATTACTACGATTTGATCAATAGTAATGAAATTCAACGTTATAAGATTGGCATAAGAACTTGTGAAATGTGATGCATTTTGATATGTTGAAGTGCAAAGCATCAAATTGTGATATTTGATATTGAGTGGGTGAATAGGTGACGCCAAATAAAGCGTGGTAGTGTTAGTGTAAAGATCATTAGTTGGAAATAGCAAACACTCATTTAGAAAGAAGTAAACCATCTGGAATTCGTGAGATCGACACCATATATTGTATAGATTGTGGTGGAAGTTTTGGAGTTATTAAATACCGCAAAAACATCTGCAAACAAATCTTTGTAGTGTATTCATTGAATATGAAATCCATGGCTAGAATCAAAAGATAGGCAAAACTAGTATTGAGGAAAGTTGGTGTATTCTCGAGGAAGTGTGTGTTCTTGACAATGATGTTGATGGAAGAAACTAAAAGCACGATGAAGGTTCTTGACCCTGCATCAGAGTGTCGATAAGCGCAACGGAACATGTTCCAGAACGCGTCTCTTCACATAAAGGAAAGGATCAATGATAATGATCACTATGCTTTCCCCACTAGTCCTTTTACTAAATAAAGTAGGATTCGCAAATGTACCCTACATCTTGTATGGAGAAATTTACGAATCACTTCTATGATTATCGGAACATAACATACCTACAAACTACAAGGGAAGTGATGGTAAACTGAAATTATGAGAAAACCTAGAAGTGAATTTACTTAAGATTAGAAAGTAAAGTGTTACCAAATCTTTCCAAGTAAAGGGGTTGCTTGATTTTTCCAAAGGACCGCAAGGTCATGACGGAAAAGATGAAAGACAAAGCACGATTCGTCACAAATAATGTCTTGGGCGAACTCAAATGTATTTGATTCAGAAGTACTGAAGTCTGGTGGTTTCTCTCGTAAAAGAAACTCTCAATTTGATAATTGATCAAGGGATTTTGAAGTCATTCAAAATATTGAGAAGATGTGAAATTTGCATAAAATTGAATGGGAGCTAGAGAGTTTTCTGAATTAATATGTGAATGACATATTTTTGAGTGGGAGAAATGTAAGTTTCAAACTCAAATATGTAGGTGACATATTTTGAGTTGGAGCTTGATGTAAATTTATATGTGTACATGACACATTAATACTAAAATCACAAGTACTGATAAATGTTGATTTATAAGGGTAAAGTTGAAAGAAAATATAATACGATATTATGTTGGAATGTATTCCTAAAAGAGATTCTGAAGTAGTTCAGAATAGAAATTGATGAAGGAATGGTCCTTAATCATTCAAGTTAGGAATTGCATTTGAGTGCTACATCGATGGTTAAAAGAAAGGAAAGGATGATCGTCATCCACTATGTTTTGACATAGGTTCTGTCTTAGAAACCATGATGAGAACTCAACAGAATGTGATCCAAGAAGAAAAGTTCGGAAGTGATTAAGTGTGAATCACTGAACATTGAGCTGAGTTTGTCCACAGTGTCTAATGAGAATTATAGACATGTTTCCAGATCCATGAAGGACGACATGCCTAAAACATAAAGTGTTATGATAAAGGGCATATGTTAACCTTCAAAGATTGGATATCTCTGCATTGAGAATACCTACTTAAGTCAAAAAGGAAGCGTGGTGATAAACATCGAAAAGTTCACATGGTGCACTATTGTTTTGATGACTACATTTAAAATAAAAGTATAAGGATATTGTCAGTTGTGTTGAATAATGTTGTGGCTAGAGAAGTTCGTCTTATCATAGAGTGTGTGTCCCAAGGCACAATGCCCATGAGAAAGTTCACATTAACTGATCTAACGTCATTGCTAGCTCCTAGAACCGTCCTCACTCTTTTGCCATAACTAGTATACATACACAAGATGTTATCATAAGATGATAAAATATTAATGTCAATTAAGGTGACATTAGTAAGTTGCAAAGGATATGTGGGGCTATAAACTCTAGACCCTAGACTCAACCTCTTCCATGAGCAAGCATGATCAGAAGTTCTAGGTTTATGGTGTCGATGATTGGTAAACAAATGTAGCTAGTTTATTTGTACTCTAGTGTAAGTGGGAGACTATTGGAAATATGCCCTAGAGATAAATAATAATATAGATTATTATCATATTTCACAAAGCTTATAATGAGGTTTTATATCATGCTATAACTATATTGATAGGAATCTAGTCACTAGTTCATTGGTCAACAGATGATCAAGGTTTCCTGATCATGTGGCATTTATGCCAGTTGATAATGGAGTCATCTCATTGGGAGAATGAGATGATGAACATACCCAATCTAAGCATCATAACATGATCATTTCACAAAGTTCAAGTTGCGATGATTAGGAAACGCAGTGTCATGTTTCTTAGACCGTGATACCATATTTATCACTTTCACCCGAGATTGCCTTGATAGCATCAAACGTCACTCGGTAAAATGGTGATCATAAAGGTGTGTTAAGGTATTCAAAGGGGCATATAGGGACCTATGTGTCAAGAGCGGGATTTGTCCATCCGTGTGACGAGGAGATACTCAAGGGCCCACTCGGAGAAGTTATATCCAATAGTTGCACAGCGGGTGACTAGGTCACGGGGATATCACTTGTCAAAACGAGTTAAGTAGAATTTGTCGGTAACAAGATTGAACACGACATGGTGATGTAATTGATCTGATCTCGGAAAATGCAAGTATCACAAAGGAAAAAGGAATAGGATACAACATTTATGGCTCAACGACAAGGATTCATGGAATACACATGGGTCATCATGGGCATCCAGGTCCCGTTGATAATCATTGGTACGAGAGGGATCTTGAAAATGTATGGAGTGTTCCCGAACCGTGGGGTATCACGCTTAAGGGCTTGATGATGCTCGGAGATCATTTTGGTATCGTTGTAATCACCGAAGAAAAGAAAGGGAGAAAACCGGAAGGGTTCAGGAAAGTCCGGAGGATGTCTAGAGTGGGATGGAAGGAGTTCCATAGCCACGGGAGTTGAATAATATGTGAGTAAATGTTAAATATTGATTTAATCATTTATTCATAATTATTTAATAAAATAAAAGGAATAAAAATAGTTAAATACACTTGACTTTGTTTGGGTCTCTGAAAGCTAAAAAATACACACAACAGGGTTTTCCTGTCCTATGGAGTTATAACTAGAATAAAGGGGATCATTAGTAAATCGCCAAAAATCAATGTAAAACATGGATATAACATCATATATGTTGCAAATAGGTGGGAATTCATATCAACAAACTACAAAATTCATGCATACATTTTACATGCATCATGGCCCATTTTAACTAATTTTTTCATCTCGAAAATTCTGAAGCATGCTCTCTAACCTTGCCTTTTTTCGAATATTGTAGCTCCCGAAAGTCCAAAATACTAACAGAAGTTATTTTCCGTCAGACAGAGTTAGAACCAAACAAATCCTAGACTTCATTAAGATAATTTTTATAACTACTAAAACATCTTATATTCTTATATTTTAAAACGGAGGGAGTATCTTTGATATATGAGCTAGGTTGGTTTGGGCGATTCAGAGGACTGTATACAGTCTCGCTTCCATTGGCTTGTATCTCTAATAAAGGGGTTTGGATTGGTTTTCACGTTTCAGAGTATTGTATATCGTCTCACTTCCATAAAGGACGTACCTAGTGCTGAAAACTCTCACACATCTTACATGGTGCCATTATTAAAAATAATCTTCAGTTGGCCCGTAATAGACCTTTTTTTCGAAAATAGTAGTACTAGCGTTTTACAAGATATTCATGATGTCCTTGCACCGTTGTTCATGCATGTGTTTCCTTCATGCAGACTTGGCTTTACAAGGCCCGCCTTGGACTATATACATGTGTGTGTAGTCTTTGCGTTTGCTCAGAGTTGCACTTCATTTCTAGAGTTGGTTAAATAATGCACCCTACTGCCAGGTACATGTTCAAACTTGCGGGTGAGAGATTGGAGCAAACCAAAATCCGGGCATCGACCGTGTGCAAGCGGCAATCATTCCACACTTGTTTCCTTTTCGCTTTCTTTGTTTTTTTTGGGGCTGTATTTATGCTGTTGGCCCCAGCTAGACTCTCACAATTGTATCAGTTGGTTGCTATATTAACATAGTGAAACAAAAACTTATTTTGAGGCGGAAAAATAAATACAATAGCACGAGTTTATCCTGAGCATGAACAGAGATTGTTATTCCCGAATCACATATCTACACAGTTAGCTTAATTATGTGTGTAGCATGGACACAGAATATGTATCTTTTCATGCAAAAAAAACAAGTAAAGGCGCCATTTGAATCATAATCATAGGATGCAAAGCTGATTATTTCTTAGAACCGACCATATTTGAGAAAACAACCCTTTTACACTCATGGTGTCTAGGTGATTATACTCAACTTATTATCTATAAACTTAAGCCTGAGCACATACGAGCATTCTGAGGCCATTTGCCAAAAACGTGACACTCCATGTGGGCCTATTTTTATACTCTTCACATTGACGTGTGGGGTTCCTTCGTGCCTGTGGTGGAGACGTGCATGTGCTGCTTTACACATCGTTGTTTTCACTGCATCCTCTCTTACTCCCGTCGTGGCGCCGCCAGCCCAATTTCCCTCTATATTTGCGGCAGATGTACTTTAAGTTTGCTTGGACTGGATGGAAGCCCAAGCCCTATGCTATATATGTTCTCCATCTGCATTCTTATGTGTTTGGAATTTTGGTTCCTTGAGAGAACAATTGAACGCACTACCCTTTTCTCACATCCCCTTCTAATTTTAGAACTACACACGTGTGAATATAAAGTGGACGCAGTGTACTGGGAGGGATTCTCAAAAAATGGATATATAAAGCTGGAAAGCTTTTGCAAAAGCGCAAAGACGATTAACTATGGCTTACATGGAGTTTTCTTTACGACGTCAAGTGGGATCCCACCAAAGTCCCACTTCTAGTTTATTTTTCAAAATCTAATGCAAATTTTGAGTAATAACTTGAACTATATTTTAACAAATAAACTAGAAGTGGGATTTAGGTGGAATCCCACTTAGACACCCTAGTTTTCTTACTAATTCATTTAGTGGACGGGCCCTTTTCCTGGTGGCTAGAGCGCAATGGCGACTCCCGGCGGATCTTAGTTCTAACATGTTGGCGGCATAAATCACTCTAATTTATTTCGCGGGTTTGATTTAGCTACCACACCTTCCATCTTAATACCGACGTCACAGGTCCCTCCCCGTAGGTCTATTCAGGATCGGAGGGAATAATGCATTTATGTGTACTCTACATGCATGGTATTATACGTTTCTCAATTCTGAATGTTTCATACATGTCGTGCATGCAAATCAAAGAAGTGAAACATCTCATTTCTCTCCTCCCTGTTCTCTGTCCTCTTCCCCTTTGACAGTATCTCGGCCCCTCTACCCCTCTCCCCCGACGGCCTCGCCACCTAGAGTGAGTTGGGGAGGGGGTGGCCTCCTCTTGTCCATAATAGTGGTAGGGTTTCATTCGTGTGTTTTCCCATAGTGGAGTCGGGCGTTATGTCAGGGGGAGATGGTCGCTGGAGCACTTGAGCTGCTCCTGGTGGTTGGCGGCTAGCCACTGCTCTTCCATGGAACTCAAGAGGTTGGAGACAAAGGTGAAGGGGAGGGGCTCGTGACCTACCCTCAAAATAAGCTCGGTCGGACCCCAGATCTGGTGGGTTCTGCTTCGTTTTTGGCTCTCTGCTTGCATCTACGAGGTAGGGAAAGGGCGGAGTTGGCCATGTCGGTGGATTCATCCAAATCCGTCGGTCTAGGTGTGGAGGCTGCAAAGTTTAAGATCCTTTGGAGGAGATCCCTGCTTGTAACATCCCAGCATTAGAGCTTAAAAATAAGCTGAGATAAAGTGTATGCATTGCATTCATGCATACAAAATCCAGGGAATTTTCGCGCAAAACTAAAGAAGCCACAGGGGGTTGAGATCTCTCTTGTTCTGATGGAAGCATCTGGGCAAGTGCGATAGATTTCGACATGACCTCTACTGTATCTTTGCTCTTAAGGGGGAAAGTCATCCAAATTTGAACATTTAAAAGATGTGTTTGAATTCCAATAGAATTTCAAATGAATATGGAAAAGAAATTGCAATAATAGAATAAAGTACACCTTATATGAATATATAATACATTACCCTTTATAATAAAGGTATCCCAAGACAAATGAAAGATTACATTAATAAATGAGAATTTAATAAAATATAAGTACAGATAATAACAAGTCTTAAACTCCAAAAAGGAGAGGAAATATAACTTTATTAAATAAGGAATGTAACATTCCATTGTTCCTTTACAATAAATAAATAAAAAGAAAATCACAATCAGAATAATATAAGTAATAGAAAAGGATGAAGTTGAACTATAAAAAGGAAATTCAACTTTATTATTTCAAACAAATAATAATACATTGTCTTTACAAATAAATAAAATAATAAATGAATTATAAAAGAATCAAAAATAAAGATTACAATTAGGATCAATAAAAAGGGAAGTCTTAAACTAATTCCTAATCTAAATCTTTCTGTCATAAAGATTGTCCTCCTAAGATTTGATACCTACAGAAAACAAAAGACAAACAAATATTTAAGGATAAAAGAAAGGGTTAGAGTGTTAGTTTTACTCTTAGATTTAGCATACAAATGATATGCTTACACTCATCATTGAGTAATCTAAAGAGGGAGACAAGTGGAGGATATGTTCTTATCATCAAAGCAAGCTTCAGACTAAGCATCATAAGTCAAGGGGCAAATTTCACCAAATTAGAAATAGTAAAAAGATAAACAATCAAAAAATATCAAGTTTTACTTGATCTGATCCATTAGGGTGAGTCAAGCACCCAAGCATCTTACACACATCTGCATGTGATGTGTTGTCAAGTAATCAGGGGAAGTGACCAAAGTAGAAAAGGAAACTACAGCCACCACTAGGAGAGGTGCCTCTCACACATCCATACTATCCCAGAACAGCACAAGATAAATCACCCAGAACACAAGACCACATCTAGGATGACTCAAGATTTGGTTCTTAGCCAAACCAATCCTTCCAGATTTAATCGACACCATCTTTACTTCAACAAGAACACAGATCATCCCTCCAAATTATCACCAGCATCTGGTTGCTAGAAAATCCATCCAAGAGCTAGAAGAGGAGGAGTTCCATAGGGTAGGCAGCAGCACCAGCTGATCATCAGGAGGAGCAGGCAACAACAACATCACAAGGACAAAGAAGGATAGCTGATCAAGTACCAGCACCAGCATAACAACATCAAGTTCAGCATCAGGTTGCTACTCAACACTAAGATCATCACTTAGTATATGTTATTATCAACATATGTAATACAAAATTAAGACAAGATATTGGTAAAGATATTTATCTTAGATCTACATAGAGCTGCTATGTTGAGTCATCATAGAGAATTTGGTAGCCACACCTTAGTATCTGTTCTTGTTTAGTGTTTGGCCTCAGTCTTAGCATCATTGGCTAGAACAAAGCAGCAACTCATGCTATCAAGGAATCCTACTGTGCACACTCTAAATAGAGGCACCAAAGTAGCTAACCTAGTAGTAGAGCTATTAACCCCTTCACTAAACTTGAGCCTCACCAAGTTAATGGATTATGAACACATCTGCAAGCAAAGGAAAATGTTTCAAATCATTCTCCTAATTCAACTTGGATAAAAATCATTTTGTATCCATTAGCAAAGCTACAATGTGTCTTCTGAACAACATGCTTCCAAGCTCACATGCTAGCCAAGATATCAAGCACTGGATAATAGCATGGATTTGTCCTTACTTAGTTCCAATTGAGAGTATAGGTGAGAGGTGTGAGGAATAAGTTTTGCTAGTTGTCCAAGAAGATCTGGACTACAGCTATATACTATGTCCAGAGATGTCTCTAGATCACACAAGCCCACCAAGAACACATGTTAATATTAAGAAGAGTCTATGCTTATTGTAAACCAAGATCCATACATCTTGCTGATCATATGAAGATCCAGGACACCACCTAATATCCATAGAAATTATTCCTAGCAATCTGAACATGCTTACACTTTTCTTGTGGCATGCATATACATTGAGAAACTTATTTATAATCATTAGGAATGCAAGAGTTGTGCCCAAGAATATAAATACAACAAAGAAACATGTACATGAACTACCCTATGCCTTGCATATAGGTACTAGTAGGTCACAATCAGTTCAAGAAGGATGTTTCCACACTTGTATTCAACACAAGGTTAGAACATAAAATGTGTTGATAATTGTCCTAGATGTACATTAGATACCCATCTACATCTACTAGAGCTTTTAATATACAATCCAACAGAAAGTTATAAGCAAATGATGCCTATCCTGAATACACAAGATGTATTCCACTATATCTATTAGATCATATATTCACAAATAAAGCAATGACTAAAGATAATTTGAGTACCAAAGAATAGTCAATTCTTATTAATCCCAAAACCAGAAGCCAAGCCACAACTAGTATCCTAGAGCTCACATTTCAACACCTCTGGTCCTCAGAGTGCAAAGGAAAAGAAAAAAAAACATGGAGAGGAGAAGATTACCTGTTAGGTGAGAGTGGTAGCCAAGCCCTAGAAGGATTATAAGGAGAAGTACTAGAACATCATAACTGAAGAAAATAGGAAGTTCGGCGCCAGGGTTGCAGAAGCCTGCCGTCCCACCGACGTCGAAGATGAAGCAGTCAGCACAGCAGCATAGCACCACGTCCCCCACCAAACCCACAAGTACCCTACCACACCTCGCCATCTCCATGATAGAGTCCAGAGGCAACATGACATGACCACCAGGGTTGTAGGCACCCTGCCTTCCCCTCAGCATCAGATCAGAGAAGAAACAACCACACAGGCCAAGAATGGTGTGGCTGGGTCACCAGAGCAGCAGGCCAATCTTCCAAGGCAGGGCGGCGCTGGGATTGGGTCGAGGTGGCAATGGTATTAGACCAGGAGGAGCACCGACGGAGGGTGTAGCCGCAAGTTCGTGAAACCCTAGCCAAGGAAGGGTTGGGGGCGAGCTCGATGTAGCCCCATGGCCAAATCAAATTGGTGGGCTTGGTCGGCCAGGAATTGGTGGAGCCTTGGTGATCATCGGCGACGGCCGCAACGGCCGGCGACCGGCCAAGAGAGAAGGCGATGGCGCATCGTTCTTTGGCAGAAGGGGAACGAAAGGCAGAGCCTGTGCGTGTGTGCGTGCAAGTGAGATGAGGAGAGGGGGTTAGGCTGGGGTGGGGTTTGACCCCAAGCCCAACTGGGTCGGGTTGGTCTTAACCAGCCCATGGGCCAGAGTTAGTTTTATAGGAAAGAAAAAGAAAATGAATATTTCAAAATAAATAATAAACCAAATGCGAAATTCCAAACATAACCTTGAAAGTATTTTAGCTCTAGAAAAATGTAAAAAAATCTTAAAAATAAAAAAATACATCAAAATATTCACAAAAATAAAATCTACCTAAGAAAAATATAACCTTACTTATTTAAGTTAGATAGAATGCAAATAATTTTTAACACTATTAAATGCTAAATGAAATTTCATAAAATAAGTAAAAGTCCAAAAAAATCAATAAAAATCATTTTTGTATTAAAATCAATCTACCATCTTATAAAAATATTAACTTAAATTTTTACAAATATAACTTGAAGCAAACATTATAAGACCTTTAATACTTTGTGAAATTTTATAATAATAATAATACTTAAAAATAAACAAAAATGATTTTCAAGATCTTGTATATAGTTCACTATAAAAATACTAAATATAATGTTCCAAAGGTTTTTAAGGTTTTAAAGTAATAAATCCTTATATATTATGTAAAATACCTATTTTATAAATTCTTTAGAAACATTTCTTAAATAAGAAATAATCATAATATGATATAAAACCTTAAATCCTTTATATTCAAATGTTAGTTCCAAAACCTAACTTGGATTTATGCAAAACTTAAAGTATAAACTATTAACTTTATAAAACTCTCACAAAACCTTAAATCCAAGTAAACCAACAATTTTAACTAAGTTTTAAACATTAATCATTTATGATAAAAGTAAATGATTCTTACCTTTTGACTAAACCATGCTTAAAATGATTTTGAGACCCTAACACGTTAATTGTGTTAGCTAAAATTGCTTTCCTTAGTAAGTCAAATCATTTCCATAATAGCAAATTGCATTTAAGCCCATCATTCACTTAAATCGAAAGTGAATGATCTCTCACTCTTAAATATACTTGTTACCAAAAATCAAAACTTATTAATACTCTTATTCCACTTTTATGAAACATTGAAAGTAATCCTTAAGCATTCCTATAAAGACTCTAATTAATTGGCAACTCTATTAAGAGTTATCGTGTACCATTCCACCCTTCAGTGCTTTACTATTGAATACTACTTGTTACTTTTCCATATTGTTTCACACACTCCTACAAGCCTTAATAAGATACACAAATGTGAAGCTGGTATAAAAGTACAACACACTCTAAAGAAATCATCACCAGTTTCCAAACCCTAGATCATAGACGATTATTCTAGGGATTCGTATTTATCAAATTGCATTACATTACTTATGCATAATTGCATCTTGCTTCTTTAAACATTTGACCTTACCGGACCAATGATGATGTTTACAGAATTTGGATATTCTAGTATCTTGAAGACCGTGTGACATAGGTATGCCCTACGTACACCTACTATTGGCCTACCTGGTGCGTCCCAACGGAAGGCCCACTCGAAGATATATCAAGGTCCATGACGCCCAAGACAGTTCGGGTGGTATGAAACCCATATGGACACGGACTCCCAAACACACAAGACAAGGAAATCTCAATACTAGAGTTTGAATCCAACTTGTAACAAACTCGTATTGGTACCTGAGACCTAGCCGTTATAATCTATATAAAGGCTAGGAGGGGACGGCAAGGAGGCCAATCACAACCCTAGTTTCCACCACCATCACTAGATTGCATCTGCGCACCCCTGTAACTTTCGACTCACTCGATAATTCCAAGAGAAAAAAAGCAGGAGTACGGTCCTCTACGAGGCCTGAACCTGGGTAAACCTTGCATCCCTATGTGCTTGTTTGCTAGCCAATTGATGCCTCTAGCGCTCCCTCCTTCTCTAAAACCCAAATCTATAATAATGGGTATTGATGAGTTTAACCCTTATCAATTGGCACCGTCTGTGGGAACTAGGAGATATGATGTTGCTATCTCGTTGGCCCTATCACCAGCGATCTATGATTCGTCGGCTTCCGAGGAGCAGATATGTTTCAATGCTTCGATCTCAACACCATCAGCAAGCTTTTTCATCATCAACCAGGTTCAATTTGGATTAACAGATCCAACAAAACAAAAATCAAAGGCGAGAAAATCAATCGAAAGTCGCGTTCATCGCGGGCACCCGCGCCTCGCGCACCCACGGAGAAATATTCGAGTCACCATAGGGACCGGGCCATCTCTAACCTCTTGTCCTTTACGTCCAGAGGGTAGCTGAGACCAACAAGCTTGATTCTCCAAATTCAAGAAAAAGTCAGATGCGAGAAGCGTTCCAAATAAAAGAAAGTAAAGTTGATTATGGTCAAAAGTAAACAGCGAACCCGGTTCGTCTCGGAACCAGAGTAACCCTGCCACATGCAATCAGTCCGTATTAGGCCAGCTCACTAGGCAAAGGAAAGACGATCAGAACATGATATTGCAAGCAAAAAAAGGACTGATCAAACTCGCTTGTACGTACGTCCACGCCGTGAATAGTAGCACTTGCAAAAGAGCAACCTTCTTCACGTAATGCTTGGATCAAGGTTTCACGCCGGCTCAAATTCAGCTAGCTATTTTTCTTTCTATACGTGCTCACCTGGACAGCCTACTGCGAGATATCTTTCCGTGGCCAGTTTGTCATCACCGCGAGAAGTCACTTCGACAACCGCGGCTAACGAGGCCTGAAGTGACCGTGGTTGAAGCAGTACATCCAGCTTTGCTCTTAGCTAAAAATCCGTCACGTCGACCTCATCCTCAGTGTCAATTCTACAATGCTGACTCCATTCGAAGCATTGATTATGTTTGCCGTGTCGACTTTATCTGTCACGGCAACCCACTAGTATGTTGACTCCGTCAGCCGCATCGGCTCTACGCCCGGGGGCTGCCCTGATTCACACGAGTCAATTATACGTCTGCCGTGCCACTCGGCGCCGCGTCGACTCCCTCCAAAAAAAATAAGCTGGCAACCCGCTGCCAATTCGACTCCATCCATTGCGCGACTCCTTCGACCTCGACTACACGCCCGTTGCATCGGCTACACTCGGGGGCTCTATCAACTCTGCCACGAGGCCCGCTGCCGCCTTAGGCTACAGTGACTCGCTACAGTTTTCGGCTCTAGCGACCCGGGGCTTCTTCGAATCCACCGTGCGACCCGCTGTGATCTTTGCTCCAGCGACTCGGGGGCTCTCTCGGCTGCGGTGACCCGCTGCGGTCTTCGACTCTGCTGCCTTGTTGAGTCTTCGACTCCGTCACACAATTCAGTGCGGCCTTGGCTGTGGTGACCCATTGCGGTCTTCGACTCCGCCGATCTGCTGAGTCTTCAAATCCATCACGCGACCCGCTGCGGTCTTCCACTACACCGACCCGCCGTGGTCTTCGACTATGCTGACCCAGTACAGTCTTCGGATGCGGAAACTTGTTATTGCCATCGGCCTCAACAACATGATGTCGCTTCGATTCCATACTCCACGTGACCCTGGTCCACCGCGTCGACTCCATCCGCCGTATGACCCGTTACCGCATCAACTTTGCCCCGGAAGCATCCAAAAAAGCTAAGTTTTCCTCTATTTGCAATTGGTTCTTTTTAACTCGCACTCGTTACACTCGGGGATTGCGCCCTCTTCGATTAACCTAATGTGCCATTGATACATTGCAAATGTATCTATAATTTTTGATGTTCCATGCTTGGTTTTATCCACTTTCTTGTGTTTTGTTCCAACTTTGGAGTACTTTTCATATGATTTCTTGGACTAACCTATTAACAAGAGCCACACTCCCAGCTGCCTATTTTCTACTGTTTTTAGTTCCAGGAAAGTCAGAAAATGAATATTCTCGGAATTGGACGGGACAAAAGCCAAAGTGCCTATTTTTCCGGAAGGGATCAAGTGCCAGAATACGAGACGGAGAAGGGCCAGGGGCCGGCCACACCACCTGGCCGCGCGGCCAGGCTGGGCCCGCGCCAGGGGGTGGTGTGGTGGCTCCCGGCACCCCCTCGGCCTCTCCTTCCGCCTATAAGTTTCCCTCGGGACGAAAACCCTAAGTACCCGATCAAAAATCCACGAAACAGTCTGTACCCGCCGTCATCTCCATCCCTAGATCGAGAGGGATCTGAAGCTCTTCCCGGCACCCTGCCGGAGAGGGGAATTCACCCTAGAGGCCTTCTTCATCACCATGCAAGCCTCTAGTGTGATGTGTGAGTAGTTTATCCTTGGACTACGGATCCATGTAGTAGCTAGATGGCTGGTTCTGCTCCTTTGTGCTTTCATGTCTAGATCTTGTGAGCTCCGTTCATGATCAAGATCATCTATTTGTAATTATGCATGTTGTGTTTGCGGGGATCCGATGGATATTGAGATGCTATTTCAGATTGATTATTGATTCTATCATGTCTTTGTTATTTGTGATCTTGCATGCTTTACGTTGTTAGTAGCTATCTTGGCCAAGTAGATGCTAGCAACTCCAAGAGTTAGTATTTATGCTCGATAGTGGGTTCATGCCTCTGGTAATCTGGGGAAGTGACAGAAATCTCTAAGGTACTAGATATGATGTTGCTACTAGGGAGAAAACAACAATCCTTTGTTCATAGAACAATCGTATTGTTTACTTTACACGCAGCTCGTAAAGCAATAATCTGTTGCTTGCAACTTAATACTGGAGGGGGTTCGGATGATAACCTGAAGGTGGATTATTAGGCATAGATGCAGTTGGATGGCGGTCTATGTATAATGTTGTAATTCCCAATCAAGTCTCAAAGGAGTCAAGATGATTAGTATATGCATGTATTGCTTTCTCGGTGTTTGTTAATTGCCCCGCTGTAATTTGTTCACCCAGCATGTTAACTATCTTAAGGAGAGCCACCTCTAGTGAACTATGGATCTCGGTCTTTTTCTTTACATTCAATCTACAATCTTTTACTGCTTTGTGTTTACTTTCTGCAAACTTTTACTTCTTTCCATTCGATACGTTTAATCCTTTGTTTTTCGCAAAACACGGTGAGATTGACAACCTCATCGCAAGTTGGGGACAAAGTTCTATGGTTGTGTTGTGCAGGTCTCCACGTTGCTACTAGCACCGGTAGTGCGCCCTGCCAAAGCTCAGCTAGTAACACCTTTGGGGTGTTTCCTTGCTCCTACTGGTTCGATTAAACCTTGGTTTCATAACTGAGGGAAACTTGCTGCTGTGCTCATCATACCTTCCTCTTGGGGTTCCCAACGAGCTCTACATCAACACCGCACCAGCACTTTTCTGGGGGCCGTGCATTGAGCCATCAAGCGATTTTTTGGCGCCGTTGCCGGGGAGTCAAGGAAATCTTCACAAGGGGAGTCCCTCATAACCAATCTCTTTACTTTGTTGTTTTTGTTTTGCTTAGTTTTCTTTTTGCTTTGTTTGCTTGTTTTGTTCTTCAAAAACACAAAAAATTAGTTTTACAAGTTATCTTTCTTATTTGAAAACCCAAAAAAATGACTACTCTTGAAAACACTAAGTTGTGTGACTTCACTAGCACCAACAACAATGATTTTATGAGCACACCTATTGCTCCACCTGTGGCTGAAAATACTTTCTTTGAGATAAAACCTGCTTTGCTCAATCTTGTTATGAGAGAACAATTTTCTGGTATTGGTAATGAAGATGTTGCTTCCCATCTAAATAACTTTGTTGAACTTTGTGAGATGCAAAAGCATAGGGATATAGATGGTGATATTATTAAGCTGAAATTGTTTCCTTTCTCTTTGAGAGGAAAAGCTAAAGAATGGTTGAATTCCTTAACTAGGAATAGTATTGATTCTTGGACTAAGTGCAAAGATGCTTTTATTGGAAAATACTATCCTCCTGCTAAGATTATATCCATGAGAAGTGAAATAATGAAGTTTAAACAACTTGATAATGAGCATGTTGCTCAAGCTTGGGAAAGAATGAAATCTTTGGTTAAGAATTGTCCCACTCATGGACTGACTGCTTGGATGATCATCCAAACTTTTTATGCAGGATTGAACTATTCTTCAAGGAACCTATTGGATTCTGCTGCTGGAGGTACCTTTATGACCATCACTTTGGGTGCTGCAACAAAAAATTTGGACAATATGATGGTTAATTATTCTAAATGGCATACTGAGAGAGCTCCACAAGGTAAGAAGGTAAATTCTGTTGAGGAAACCTCCTCCTTGAGTGATAAGATTGATATTATTGTGTCTATGCTTGCTAATGGGAAAGCCCATATTGATCCAAATAATGTTCCTTTAGCCTCTTTGGTTGCTCAAGAAGAGTAAGTTGATGTGAACTTCGTAAGAAATAACAACTTTGGCAATAATGCTTATGGTAATAATGCTTATAGGAACAATTTCCGTAACAACAATTATAAGCCATATCCTCCCAACAATGGTAATGCTTATGGAAATTCTTACAACAATAATAAGAGTGCTCCCTCTGAACTTGAAGTTATGCTTAAAGAGTTTATTAGTAAACAAACTGCTTTCAATAAAACTATTGAGGAAAAACTCTCTAATGCTGAAAGAAATATAGCATCTTTGGCCGAAGCTCAATCTACTTTGAATAAAATGGCTGCTAAACCTGAAACTAATGAGAATCCCTTTGCAGCTACTAATGCCATACAAGTAAGAATTGATGAAAATGTTAGACTATTAGCTGAATTACATGCTAAGTGGGAAAGAGAAGATGAAATTGCTAGAAACATTAGTGTTTCTACTATCACCACCACTAGTGTTGAGGCTAGTAATAGTTCTACTACTTTAGATGATAAAGTTGATTTTGATCTTGATGGTTGCAATATCTCTGAAGTTATTAAGTTCCCACAAAAGCTTGCTAAAAGTCCTAATGCTAGTGCTATGAACATGGCTTTTACAAAACACATTACTGATGCTCTCATAAAGATTAAGGAAGAAAAGATGAAACATAAAACTTCTATTCCTATAAAACAAGAAGATGGTTGGGAACCCATCATTAATATGAAAGTGAATGATTTTGATTTCAAAGCTTTATGTGATCTTGATAGTAGTGTTTCTATTATGCCTAGAAGGATTTATGATATGCTTGATTTGCCTCCTCTTGAAGATTGTTATTTGAATGTCCCACTTGATGCTAATGTTAAAAACAAACTCATGGGGAGTCTTAATGATGTTCTTATTATGGTTAATGATTCCTATATCCCCGTTGATTTCTATGTTTTGGATGTTGAATACAATGCTTCTTGTCCTATTACTTTGGGAAGACCTTTTCTTAGAACTGTTGGTGCCATCATTGATATGAAATAAGGCACCATTAAATATCAACTCCCACTCAAGAAAGGTATAGAACACTTCCCTAAAAAGAGATAAAAGATTTCTTTTGCTTCTCCTATTAAAACAAAATTTGGCCTTAATGCTTCTTCATTTGAGAACACTTGATTCTTTCTTTGGTTCTTATGCCTAACTTAAAGGCGTTAAAGAAAGTACTTGTTGGGAGATAACCCAAGAGTTTTAGTTGACTCTTGGAAGTTATTACCTCTGTAATAACCTCTCCTTATCCTTTTTATTTGCTTTTTGTGCCAAGAGTAACCTCTAATGAGAGTGAAGTAATGATTGGGAAAGTTGCTGTCCCGAAACAGATTTCTATGCTTCACCGTAAAACTTCCTGAGAGAGCTCTGTACGTCAGATTGAGCTGTAATTATTTGTGCTTCTGCCCCAGGTTGTTATCTAACTTTCGTTAGTTCAGCACTTTTTGATTTGAGCAACAGAAGGTCTTCGAATAAATTCAGCTTTACCTACTGGTCTGTTTTGACAGATTTCTGCCATTTTCTGCATTTGCTTTTTGTTAGTTCCTTCTTGAGTTCCTTTGGGGAATTGAGATTTTTGAAGGAAGTGCTACAGTAGCTAGTGTTCTAATAAAAGTTTATTTGGTGTTAGAACTGAACCTTGAGACTTATTTATCTTAACTGCACTAATGTTGCTAATGAGATTGTGTGAAGTTTTATATGAAGGAAAAATTTCAGGTGTATGGAAGGAATGAGTAATGAGATGAAGGATGGACTAAAGCTCAAGCTTGGGGATGTCACGCGTGTCACCCCAAGAAATATCCAAGAAGTACAAGCGTCAAAGCTTGGGGATGCCCAATGCATCCCCTTCTTCATCAATAAAAATCCCAGGTTTCTTCCAAACGCTTCATTTTTATTGTTTCATGCACATTTGTGTTTTTCTTGGAGCATCTTCTTTTTCGTTTTTGTTTTGGATTTTAGTTTGCTTGGTTTTCTTAGTTTTCTGAATAAATTGGTTGTACCCCCATTTTCATACGTTGGTTTGCAAATAGTTTGGTTTGGTTTGGAAAAGAGTAGGAAAGTTCCTACTTATGGGGTAAAAAGAGCTCGTTTTTGACTGTGGCCTATGCTTTGTCATGCCATGTTTGATATTGTTTTGGCTTTATGCTTAGTATTCTTTGCTGTAGCATAACTTGTTATAAAAAATTGAGATTGCTTAATGTGCCTTGGATGAATCATGCGTTGTTTTAGCATATTAAAGCATAGTATAGTGGTATTCTCCTTTGATGCTTTATTTGGGTTGACTTGGCGCATGCTCACACTATGTTATGACTATCTAAAGTCACCATAGCCTTTATGATCCTTTAGTTTTCAACTTATAGTATCACTTTATGCTTTGATCAATGATGTTTTGTCGCTTTGCATGATTATGGCCATTATTGCTCTCTTAGTTTGTCGCTCCCAGTCTTTTGCTAGCCTCCACAACAAAGTATGAGTTCCACTCATGCATCCAACTCCCTAAACCAAGTTATTCCAAAGAGTCCACCATACCTACCTACTAGCTTATGCTATTCCAAGTATATTCATGCTTTTGTTTACCTTTCACTTGTTATGAGAAAACTAGTGATTAAAGCTCTCACGAACTTGATGGCACACTTTACTTTTTGCCCCTAATAAACTTGAATCATTGGGTCCTTTTTGTTGTGTATATGCTTGTGCTTTATAAGTTGAAATTAGCAGAACCATGTACCATGGGGAACGCTTTCAACATTGCACTTGTACTTTGTACCCCGTTGATATCATGTTCTTTTGCTTACGGATCCCGGCGGTGTGAAATAAAAGTGGAACTTGTAAGATCATGGAGTTTGTATGTGTGTTAGAGAAACGCCTGGGCCGCTAGCCTAAACCATGCCTAATCATGGTGGAAACTTGCAGCATCACCATAATGAGCACTCTATGAAGCATCCTCAATAAAAACCTATGAAAATGGCAAATAAAAAGATCGCTGAGATGCTCATTGTCTGCTTGCCTTGTCATTTTGATTATGGGATAGCTCCTGTATCATGTGCAAGGGGTACCCCGTTGGCGGTTCTTTATGATACACACGCATTTACAATGACAAGAGTTTACTCGTGACTAAAGTTGAGTAGCATGAGGATCGGTCTTCGTAAGTAAGGGGCATGAGATTTCGGTTTATAACTTGTCAAGCATATCCTCTTAGTTGTGTCACTTTAACCTTAATCACCTTCAAGATGCTTATGATAGGGGCAATGAGAGCTGAAAACTACAGGTACCATAATTTTTGGAAGCTCTTTATGAGACTTGAATCCCTACTTCCTTTTACAAAAGGCCTTTCTTCCACCATTATATTGAGTCTCCACCTTCTATCTTTATGCACCCACTTTGAGAGCATAGTGGCCATTCTTAGTTCTTTGTGCATTCTCCCAAGACTACTTGATTGATGCATAACTTGTTATTGCTTGTTTGAAACTATTGTATCTAGTCACTCTTATGAACTTTGAAGGTGTCCTATTCATTTATATTTGCTACTCTATTGAGGGACAAGCTGAATACTTTTATGTTGCATCATAGTTTCTTTGCCTATTGCTAGAACTTTGTCTTTCATGTTATGATTGAAGTACTATGATCCTAGCTTTGAATGTTTTGCAAATACTTTGATCAAGTCTTTGATGGTGCATGTCACCTCAGAAATTATTTCTTTTTATCACTTACCTACTCAAGAACGAGCAGGAGTTAAGCTTGGGGATGCTGATACATTGCAAATGTATCTATAATTTTTGATGTTCCATGCTTGGTTTTATCCACTTTCTTGTGTTTTGTTCCAACTTTGGAGTACTTTTCATATGATTTCTTGGACTAACCTATTAACAAGAGCCACAGTGTCAGCTGCCTGTTTTCTGTTGTTTTTGGTTCCAGGAAAGTCGGAAAATGAATATTCTCGGAATTGGACGGGACAAAAGCCAAAGTGCCTATTTTTCCGGAAGGGATCAAGTGCCAGAATACGAGACGGAGAAGGGCTAGGGGCCGGCCACACCACCTGGCCGCGTGGCCAGGCTGGGCCCGCGCCAGGGGGTGGTGTGGTGGCTCCCGGCACCCCCTCGGCCTCTCCTTCCGCCTATAAGTTGCCCTCGGGACGAAAACCCTAAGTACCCGATCAAAAATCCACGAAAGAGTTTGTAGCCGCCGTCATCTCCATCCCTAGATCGGGAGGGATCTGAAGCTCTTCCTGGCACCCTGCCGGAGAGGGGAATTCACCCTGGAGGCCTTCTTCATCACCATGCAAGCCTCCGTTGTGATGCGTGAGTAGTTCATCCTTGGACTACGGATCCATGTAGTAGCTAGATGGATGGTTTCTCCTCCTTTGTGCTTTCATGTTTAGATCTTGTGAGCTCCGTTCATGATCAAGATCATCTATTTGTAATCCATACATGTTGTGTTTACGGGGATCTGATGGATATTGAGATGCTATTTCAGATTGATTATTGATTCTATCATGTCTTTGTTATTTGAGATCTTGCATGGTTTCCGTTGTTAGTAGCTATCTTGGCCAAGTAGATGCTAGCAACTCCAAGAGTTAGTATTTATGCTCGATAGTGGGTTCATGCCTCTGGTAATCTGGGGAAGTGACAGAAATATCGAAGGTACTAGATGTGTTGTTGCTACTAGGGAGAAAACAACAATCCTTTGTTCATAGAACAATCGTATTGTTTACTTTACACGTAGTTCGTAAAGTAATAATCTGTTGCTTGCAACTTAATACTGGAGGGGGTTCGGATGATAACCTGAAGGTGGATTATTAGTCATAGATGCAGTTGGATGGCGGTCTATGTATTATGTTGTAATGCCCAATCAAGTCTCAGAGGAGTCAAGATGATTAGTATATACATGTATTGCTTTCTCGGTGTTTGTCAATTGCCCCGCTGTAATTTGTTCACCCAGCATGTTATTTATCTAAGGAGAGCCACCTCTAGTGAACTATGGATCCCGGTCTTTTTTCTTTACATACAATCTACAATCTTTTACTGCTTTGTGTTTACTTTCTGCAAACTTTTACTTCTTTCCATTCGATACGTTTAATCCTTTGTTTTCCGCAAAACACTGTGAGATTGACAACCTCATCGCAAGTTGGGGACAAAGTTTTGTGGTTGTGTTGTGCAGGTCTCCACGTTGCTACTAGCACCGGTAGTGCGCCCTGCCAAAGCTCAGCTAGTAACACCTTTGGGGTGTTTCCTTGCTCCTACTGGTTCGATTAAACCTTGGTTTCATAACTGAGGGAAAACTTACTGCTGTGCTCATCGTACCTTCCTCTTGGGGTTCCCAACGAGCTCTACGTCGAAAGTCGAGCGCATCAGCCATCGACTCCACGCACTTGAGCATCTCATACGTGACAACCGGAGTACCTCTGATTCTACCTAACCATCGAATCCTTGAACTCCGAGTACCTCGGAAAGGTACTGAGACTAAGGGTAATCAGGCTAATGAAAAGACCTAACATACAGTGCAAAAGTGTTGACTCGATTGGCACTAGAATTTTACTTTACAAGCCAACAGGCAAATATTCTTTACAAGATACAAGTAATTCACAGTTCTTAATGTTTTCTGCAGCTTATAAGGATGTCGACTGTGTGGAGCTATTCTATCAGGTCCTCCAACAGGAGTCGAAAAAACAACTGGCTATGCCATAAGATCAAAACCCGAGTCGAGTCCCTCCTCGGATGGTTGCATCGCTGGATGCTACAAAATACGCGACCATCACCATGCACCTGACAGAAGCGATTGCGTCAAATCCATCCGCATTGTCGACTCACCCGGCTAAAACTCTTGGTTTCTCCTCGCATGATTTTCAACTGCATCTACAAGATACAAGACTCGAGTCTCTGCCCGAGTCTACGACTCCGCCAGACACTCGGGGGCTACTCCAAGCAGGAGCATTGGTCGCGCGCATACAAGATCTTCGAGTGGCATGCTCCGAATCCATACTCGAATCAACGATTCGACTAAGGACTCGGGGGCTACTCCCATAGGGAGCGCTGGTCGTGCATTGGAAAAAAGTGCTAGTGTTAATGGCATTCGCAAGATCATCCGAAGCATTTCTGGATCATGATGCATATGCAACCGACGACTACAAGTATCTACTCGAGTCTACGACTCGAACAGACACTCGGAAGCTACTCCCATAGGGAGCGCTAGTCGCGCACCCTATAGAAAATAAAAGACTCACAACATAGTCCGTTGTATCGACTACGTCCACAATGTTGACTCGCTTACAGCAATCGAACTCATTGGCGATTCCGCTCACTTTCATTCCAATGTCAAGTTCAAAGGCAACATCACCTTGGCCACCCGAAACACCTCTGCGGTGCTAAACATTCGGATGTTGTGTCTACAATGCAAAGATAAGACCTACAGATCTAATCTGATGGCCTAGTAACCGCATCCGTTGCGCTCTACCAGAAAAATACCGTGTCTACGACATGAAGAAAATCCTGAAGGACGCGTTGGGTACATATGCGGCATGAGTCGCATGAGTCGAACTACGCCCGCAATTTCCGAATTTGAGTCCAGGGACTCGAGTTTGAGTAGGTAGCGTTGTTTTTGCCCTAGAGCAATTAACTGGTCCTGATCCGTAGAGCGCACCAGGCACGTTTACCATCATCCCTATGAACTACTACGAAATTTGACTGACCTGATGAACTTCCGGGTGAAGTGCTTCGCACTCAACATAATTGTCAACTCCGACATCCTAATGCAAGATTCAAGACAACTAAGTCTCCACCCGAATCTATGATTCGGATGGATACTCAGGGGCTACTGACATAGGTATGCCCTACGGACACCTACTATTGGCCTACCTGGTGCGGCCCAACGGAAGGCCCACTTGAAGATATATCAAGGTCCATGACGCCCAAGACAGTTCGGGTGGTATGAAGCCCATATGGACACGGACTCCCAAACGCACAAGACAAGGAAATCTCAATACTAGAGTTTGAATCCAACTTGTAACCAACTCGCATTGGTACCTGCGACCTAGCTTATTTATATAAAGGCTGGGAGGGGGCGGCGAGGAGGACAATCACAACCCTAGTTTCCACCACCATCGCTAGATTGCATCTGCGCACCCCTATAACTTTTGACTCACTCGATAATTCCAAGAGCAGACAAGCAGAAGTAGGGTCCTCTACGAGTCCTAAACCTGGGTAAACCTTGCATCCCTGTGTGCTTGTTTGCTAGCTGATTGATGCCTCCAGCGCTCCCTCCTTCTCCAAAACCCAAGTCCATAACAATGGGCATTGATGAGTTTAATCCTAGTCACCGTGAGTGCATAATATTGCAATCACAAAAGGCAAGTTCACACTTGCTCATGTCCTTTGATTATTTTCTATCAAATACTTGTAACTCAAATGTTCTCATCACCTGCATTTCAAAAAGGTCAGAAAACACTATTTTCTATAATAATGTAAAATATTGGTTACTGATCTAGGGTGATCAACTAATCTATTAAGTCTGGCAATTGGGATACCATTGTCTAGGAATATAGCATCTAGTACATAACAACCAATGTCGCTAGTGTTTCTAGCACCATATATTACGTGTTAACCATGAGATTTGGAATGGGACAGAGAAGTCAGCTGGATCTTCTTCGTTTCGCATGTACGGATGACCTTATCGTGAGGCTGTAGATTTCTCACAGAGAATCCAGCAGATGGGTGGGACTCCAAGTTCCCCGCGATATTGTTGGAAATATGCCATAGAGACAAATAGTAATAAGGACTATTATAATATTTCATAAAGTTTATGATTAAGTTTTATATCATAATATAACTGTGTTGAGTGGAAATATCAATACACGTGTGATATATAAACAACCAGGGGTTCCTAGTGAAATTCTAGTCATAGGTTCATTAGTCAACAGATGATCAAGTTTCCTGATCATGTGGCATTTATGCCAGTTGGAAATGGAGTCATCTCATGATGAACCAATACCCAACCTAAACATCGTGACCCGATCATGTCACGAAGTTCAAGTTATGATGATTAGAAATGGATCCTCGTAGACTATTCCTTAGACAGTGAGGCTATATCAATCACTGTCTCCTGAGAGTGCTTAGATAGCATCAAGCGCCATCTGGTAATACGGTGTTTATAAAGGTGTGTTCCGGTACTCGGAGGAAACTGTAGAGGCAATATATGTCAAGAGCGGGATTTGTCTGTCCACATGATGGAAAGATACTTAAGGGGTCACTCGAAGAAGTTATATCCAATAGCTGCGCAGCGTGTGATTTGATCACAGGGATATCACTTGTCGGAACGAGTCAAGTAGCATTGTTCAGTAACGAGATTGAACACGACATGGTGATGTCATTGATCAGATCTCGGGCAATGCAAGTATCGAGAGACAAAGGGAATAAGACACGATCGTCCCGGTTCAAACGACGAAAGATCTTCGTGGAACGCACATGGGTCACATGGCCATCCAGGTCCCTCTGTCAATCATTGGTCCGGGAGTGTCCCGACCATGTCTAGAGTGTTCCCAAACCATAGGGTATCACGCTTAAGGGTTTGATGATGCTTAGAGAGTGTTTATAGGATCACAAGAATCACCGAAGAATAGTAGAGAGAAAACCGGAAGGGTTTCGGTAAGTCCGGAGGATGTCCGGAGTGGAGGTGGAAGGTGTTCCATAGCCACGGAGATTGAATAATATATGAATGAATGTTAAATATTGATTTGATAATTTATTCATAATTATTTAATAAAAGAGAAAATCAATTTAAATGTCAAAAGGCTTAATGGGACAATTTCGGAGGGAAGAGGGCCCATTAGGGAAAGGCAAGAGGAGAGAAGGGGCAAGGGGGTGGCCGACTGGGCCAAGCCCCCCCCCCCTGCGCGAGGCCCACTAGGGCCGGCCGACGGCAGCCCCCCTCTCCCTCTCCTTTAGTCCCACCTCGGGACTTTGAGGGAGGTAGTACCTCCCCTGCCCCTATATATAGTGGGGTATTTAGCCAGATAAATACACACAATATTTAATAAAGGTCTCCTCACTTTTGGGAAGACCTCCAATTGATATTCTCTCTCTCTCTCTCTCTCTCTCTCTCTCTCTCTCTCTCTCTCTCTCTCTCTCTCTCTCTCTCGTGACCGTGGTCCCGAGTTCGGACTGTGCGAACGAGAGACATCTTCACCGCGGAGTGCCGTCGCGCTGCGGGATTCGGATCCAGGAGCTCTACTTCCACAACTGCTGCTAGATCAGGGAAGCGGGAATCATCTTCAGGTACCGGACGTGTGTAACTCCCTGCGAGGTGTCACACTTGAGGCACTCAAGTCGTTGAGCCACAGGAGCGCAAGGACTTCATCACAACCTTGAGGTCGGCTTCGGCTCGTCTACATCAACCACGCTCTCCTGAGCGTTGACAACGCTTTTCGGTCTTCAAATGTAAGTTCGTGAAAAGTCCCTCCCGTTACTGCATTACTAATAGATAGGTCCTGGCAGCATCAGGGGTTCAGGGGCGTAGGGTAAAATTTTATTGTTTTCATACGCGGGACCCCTACAGTGGTATCAGAGCTAGATCTATGCGTAGTAATGCTAGTACGGGTAGAACACACGAGATGTAGCGTGTGGGCGTTGATCTTTTAGTTGTTACCCTCCCACGTGTACTTGTGTATACCGCAGTAATGCTTGATGAAGCGGGCCCCAACCGACTTTACGCGTTCATTCGCGAGACTGGTCCACGCTTGATATACGGCTTGTACCGTATAAAGTGGCTTTGGGGGGTGTCTGTCTCTCTCGCATTAGTTGGTATGCCATTTACAATGGAGGGCCCCGAAAGGGTGTAGTAGAGACAACTACTTGATCAACGTTGTGCTAAAAGTTCGTAGGTAAGAACGGTTCTTGTGCGAAAGCCCATTCAGCCACGTAAAACATGCAAAGATAACGTAGAGGCATCTAACTTTGTTTTGCAGGAGGGCGTTGCTTTGTGATATGGTTGTGGCAAAGGTAAAGTGATTACCTTATATTACATAGTAGTAGATAGTCACGGAGGTGACGACTACCACGCCAGAAAGACACCGGTACCCTGGTGTCTACGACGCCGGAACCCTCGCACCAGAATCCGGTGACGACGGATGGAGATCACGACGTGAAGGACCATATCATATCGCATTTACATTCAATGTTATTGTTTATATATATTATTGTGTGCTAGTATTAGATACTCGACGGTAGCCTAATAAGATGATCCCTGTTAAAATTACCAATGATTGTGTTCCCCCTTAGTGTGCACCACCAAGAAAGTTCTTCGGTATGAGGCGATCCACGATACAGGCGTGGGTGTCAAACATATCTACGTTCGCATACAGTGGGTGTAAGCCATGTTGCACAGCATACTCTAAGGTTGAGTTGGCGAGCCTAGCATGTGCAGACATGGCCTTGGAACACGGATGGTCGAAAGATCGAGCACGAGTCGCATGAATGATGTGACCGGCGTTTAGCGTCCACCCTTGAACCCACATTGATGGCCGTGATGATCAGGGGAGATGTGGCTGAAAGGGGTTGTGTTATCACTAGGAACCCTTCATGGGATAGGTGTTTCTGAGTGGAGTTATTATTAACTCATTTAATTATAAACTTAGTCTAAATTCCTTTGCAATTATAAATGTAGAAAAGGTTCTCCCTGATGCCACCTTTCCTGTTGACGATTGATTGGTTAGAAGGAGAGAAGCTCACGCTAGACGGATCAAACTTCTCTATGTGGGTTGCGCGTCTCCACGTTCTCCTTAGCGAGAATGACGTGGTCGACTACATACTCGACGAGATGGATTTGGATCAGCCCATTGATCTAGAGACCCCAGAGTAGCGGGAAGACCGCTATCACCGTCGGCAGATGTCCTCCTTCATTTCAGTTACAATGCGTTTCGGAATGGTGGACGAGTTGTGGCCTGTCATGGGTAATGTCAACCCTCGTACGGTAATGCTACAGCTTAGGACACATTTCGTGGAACAAGAACGCATATGGGAGCACGAGCTGATGGAAGAATTCCTCTCCATTAAGATGGAGGAAAACTCACCACTTAATGACCACTTGGAGTGCATGCATGATGTGTACATGAGGCTTGCATACTTCCTGGATAGCTGAATGATGGGCTCTTTACCAAATAGCGTTGTGTTGTGGTCGCTGCCACCAAGCTACCAAGCACAAGTCAGGACTTGCATTATGAGAGGTGACGCGGAATCAATGGAATTCTACAGGTTCGTAACACATCTCAGGAATGTGTTGGTTGAACCTGTTGTTGCTGAGGTCATCAATGGCAAAGGTATATATTTGATATAAAATTTTATAAATGTTATAATCTTGCAAACACATTTGCAGTGTTAAGTATATTTCATACTTGTTCTGTTTTACTAAAAATAGATCCTTCTGCATAGAGGTGCTTGCTAGAGAGGAGGTGACGTTGCGTGTTGATGGCGAGCATGATGATGATGGCCAACGACATTCTCCCTCAACATTTATCATTTAGTTTATGTTTAGGATGATTAGTGTAATCAAAAGATTGTGAACTTCTTTAGTGTGTCTCACATTTTGTGAGACGGTTATTCATATCATTTTGTAACAAACAGTTGGTCCACTTTTATGAATGATTTCTATTCGTGTTCATATCTTGTTCGATTAGGTGTGAATTATCCTTGTGTTGAAACTAATTGATAACACGTGAACATTTGTAAAATATTGAAATGCCTTAAAATACCCAACTTAATGATATATTCATTAATGAATGAAATATTTGTTTAAATTCAAAGTTATGTTGATAATATGTGAAAGTCATTCGATTTCTTATCACATATAAATCATGCCTAAGTTCGGCAATATAACTTAAACACCGGGTATTACTTGAATACAAAGTGTTTTAATGAATTGTTAAAACTAAATACATATTCGATGTATTGTGTTTTAACAAAATGGTAATTATCATTATATGATTGTTTAAATGTGTAAAGTAGTTTACCAAAGAAAACATGAGTATAAAACTATTTGATATGATCAAAGTGTTTCATCAAACAAAGGGTATTAAATATAAAAGAGAATCTAATTACTATGATTTGATCAATAGTAATGAAATTTAGCTTTATAAGATTGGCATAAAAGAGAATTGTGGAATGCAAAGCGTTTTGAAACGTCAAAATGCAACGCATCACGATATGGTATTAGATATCAAAATGGGTGAACAGATGGCGCCAAATAAATCGTTGTAGTGTAGATGTAGAGACCAATAGTTAGAAATAGTTAGCACTCAATTAGAATACATAGTGAACCATATGAATTCGCGAGATTGGCTCCATATCTAGTATGGATCGTCGTAAATGTTTTGGGGTTATTCAATATAACCAAAACAATAGCGAATAAATCCTTGTAGAGTATTCATTGGAAACTTTGAATATGAAATCCATAGCTGAAACCAAAAGAGAAGCAAAACTTGTATTGCTTGGATTTTGGTATATTTTTTAGAAAGTTCGCATTCAGTGATACTTCTCAATTATGGATAAAATGGAAGATAGTGAAAAACACGATGAGGATTCAAATCCCTGCATCAGAGTGTTGAGAAGCGCAACGGAAAGTGTTCCTGAGCGGTTCTCCTCACAAAGGAAAGAATCAATGATAATGATCATTATGTTTTTCCCCACTCGTGTTTTCACTACATATAGTAGGATTCAAAATGTAACCCATATCTTGTATGGAGACATTTGTGAATCATTTGTCATGATTACCGGAATATGACATACCTACGAACTACTAAGGAAATAATGGTAAACTAGAATTATGAGAAATACCATAGTAAAATTCACTTGAGATTAGAAAGCAATTCGTTGCTGAATCTCATAAGTAAAAGGGGTTACTTGGAATTTTCCCAGATGACTGCAAAGCCATAGTGGAAAAGGGGGTGAATGACAAAAGCACAATTTGGACGAATTCAAATGAATTTGATTCAAGTGTGCTAAATTTCTAGTGGATTTAAAACTAGTAAACGTACTAGTACCTCATAGTAAAACTCCAAGTTTGATATTTGATCAAAGGATTTTGAAATTGTTCAAAATAGTGAGTAGATATGCAATTTGCATGAAATTGAGTGGGATCTATGAAAGTCTTCCTAAAACAAAATGTGAATGACATATTTTTGAGTGGAAGCAATATAAGTCTCAAATTCAAATATGTAGGAACATAGTTTGAGTAAGAGTAGTGACTCATACCCAAATGTGTTACGAACATATTTTGAGTGGGAGCTTATAGAGATATTCTTAAGAGTGTTAAGAATAAAAGCGCAAGTACCAATAAATAATGATTTATAAGGGGTAGAAGTTAATAATAAGTGTATTACGATATTATGTGGTATTCCTTAAGGGATTCTGAAAAGGGTTTCAGAATAGAAGTTAATTAAGGAACTGGTCCTTAATAACTCAAATTAGGAATAGTATCAAGTTTAACATCAACGGTTGAAAGAAAGAAAAGGATGATCATCATCCACTATGTTGAGACATAGATTCTATCTTAGAAAACCATGATGATAACTTAACATAATATATGATCCAAGAAGAAACGTTATAAGGTGATTAAGTTTGAATCACGGAACGTTGAGCTAAATTTGTCCACAGTGTCTGATAGAGAACTGCAAACATATTTTCTAGATCCATAAAGGATGACATATCTTAAAACATAAAGGGTTATGTTATAAGGGAATATGTTGGAAACTCCTATAAATACTGATTAAAGTCAAGTAGGAAGCGAGGTGAACAAAAACATCGAAAGTTGCACAGAGTGCATTCTTATTTCGATGAATACATTTATAATAATAGATAAGGGTACCACCTAAAGTGTTGTATAATGTTATGGCGGGGCTAGTTCGCTTTTAACGTAGAATGATGTGTCCCAAGGCACAGTGCCCATGAGAAAGCCCTCGAGGTTGATCTAAAGTCACTGTAGGCTGCTGGAATCAGGCCTCGTTCTGTTGCCATAGTGACGATGCATACACACAGATGTTTAAAGTATTAATGTCAATCAATGTGACATTAGTAAGTTGCAAAGGATTAGGGACTGTAAAGTACAGGCCCAAGACTCAACCTCTTCCATGAGCAAGCATGTTCAGGGTACCGGTAATATGGTGCCAATGATTAAGAACAAATGCAGCTAGTGTATTTGTACTCTAGTGCAAGTGGGATACTGTTAGAAATATGCCCTAGAGACAAATAGTAATAAGGACTATTATCATATTTCATAAAGTTTATGATTAAGTTTTATATCATGCTATAACTGTGTGGAGTGGAAACATCAATACACGTGTGATATATAAACAGCCAGGGGTTCCTAGTGAAACTCTAGTCACTGGTTCATTGGTCAACATATGATCAAGTTTCCTGATCATGTGGCATTTGTGCTAGTTGGAAATGGAGTCATCTCGTTCTGAGAATGAGATGATGAACCAATATCCAACCTAAACATCGTGACCCGATCATGTCACGAAGTTCAAGTTATGATGATTAGAAATGGATCCTCGTAGACTATTCCTTAGACCGTGAGGCTATATCAATCACTGTCTCCCGAGAGTGCTTAGATAGCATCAAGCGCCATCTGGTAATACGGTGGTTATAAAGGTGTGTTTAGGTACTCGGAGGAAACTGTAGAGGCAATATATGTCAAGAGCGGGATTTGTCCGTCCACGTGACGGAAAGATACTTAAGGGCCCACTCGGAGAAGTTATATCCAATAGCTGCGCAGCGTGTGATTTGATCACAGGGATATCACTTGTCGGAACGAGTCAAGTAGCATTGTTCAGTAATGAGGTTGAACACGACATGGTGATGTCATTGATCAGATCTCGGGCAATGCAAGTATCGAGAGACAAAGGGAATAAGACACGACTGTCTCGGTTCAAACGACGAAAGATCTTCGTGGAACGCATAGTGGTCACATGGCCATCCAGGTCCCCCTATCAATCATTGGTCCGGGAGTGTCCCGACCATGTCTAGAGTGTTCCCGAACCATAGGGTATCACACTTAAGGGTTTGATGATGCTTAGAGAGTGTTTATAGGATCGGAAGAATCACTGAAGAATAGTAGAGAGAAAACCGGAAGGGTTTCGGTAAGTCTGGAGGATGTCCGGAGTGGAGGTGGAAGGTGTTCCATAGCCACGGAGATTGAATAATATATGAATGAATGTTAAATATTGATTTAATCATTTATTCATAATTATTTAATAAAAGAGAATCAATTTAAAGGTCAAAAGGCTTAATGGGCCAATTCCGGTGGGAAGATGGCCCATTAGCGAAAGGCAAGAGGGGAGAAGGGGCAAGGGAGTGGCCGGATGGGCCAAGCCCCTGATACGTTGCTAACGTATCTATAATTTTTGATGTTCCATGCTTGGTTTTTATTTACTTTCTTATGTTTTGTCCACACTTTGGAGTACATTTTATAGACTTTCTTGGACTAACCTATTAACAAGATGCCATAGTGCCAGCTGCCTGTTTTCTACTGTTTTGGTTCCAGGAAAGTCAGAAAATGAATATTCTCGGAATTGGACGGGACAAAAGACAAAGTCAATATTTCACCGAGGGGGACACGGAGCCAGAATACGAGACGGAGAGGGGCCAGAGGGCCGCCACACCACCTGGCCGCGCGGCCAGGCCTGGCCCGCGCTAGTGGGTGGTGTGGCCACCTAGGGTAGCCCCTCGGCCTCTCCTTTCGCCTATAAGATGCCTCCGATACAAAAACCCTAAGTACCCGATGAAAATTCCACGAAAGAGTCTGTAGCTGCTGTCATCTCCTTCCCTAGACCGGGAGGGATCTGAAGCTCTTCCCGGCACCCTGCCAGAGGGGAGAATTCACCCTAGAGGCCTTCTTCATCACCATGCAAGCCTCCGGTGTGATGTGTTCATTAGTTCATCCTTGGACTACGGGTCCATGTAGTAGCTAGATGGTTGGTTCTTCTCCTTTGTGCTACCATGTTTAGATCTTGTGAGCTCCGTTCATGATCAAGATCATCTATTTGTAATCCTACATGTTGTGTTTGCAGGGATCCAATGGATATTGAGATGCTATTTCAGATTGATTATTGATTCTATCATGTCTTTGTTATTTGTGATCTTGAATGCTCTCCGTTGTTAGTAGATATCTTGGCCGAGTAGATGCTAGCAACTCCAAAAGGGAGTATTTATGCTCGATAGTGGGTTCACGCCTCTAGTAATCTGGGGAAGTGACAGAAATCTCTAAGGTACTAGATGTGTTGTTGCTACTAGGGAGAAAACAGTAATCCTTTGTTCATAGAACAATCGTATTGTTTCCTTTACACGCAATGCGTAATGCAATTATCTGTTGCTTGCAACTTAATACTGGAGGGGGTTTGGATTGATAACCTGAAGGTGGATTATTAGTCATAGATGCAGTTGGATTACGGTCTATGTATAATGTTGTAATGCCCAATCGAATCTTAAAGGAGTCAAGATGATTAGTATATGCATGTATGCTTTCTCGATGTTTGTCAATTGCCCCACTGTAATCTGTTCACCCAACATGTCATCTATCTTAAGGAGAACCACCACTAGTGAACTATGGACCCCGTCCTTTCTTTTACCATCAATCTACAATTGTTTACTGCTTTTTGTTTACTTTCTGCAAGATTTTACTTTCTTCCACACAATACGTTTAATCCTTTGTTTTCAGCAAAACCGGTGACATTGACAACCTCACTGTAAGTTAGGGGCAAAGTTATATGGTTGTGTTGTGCAGGATTCCAAGTTGGAAACAACACCTTGGAGGTGTTTCCTTTCTCCTACTGGTTCGATAACCTTGGTTTCATAACTGAGGGAAACTTACTGATGTGCTCATCATACCTTCCTCTTGGGGTTCCCCAACGAGCTCGTTATCAACCACGAGTCAGCACCCCCCTCGTGCGGGGCCTACTAGGGCCGGCCGGCGGCAGCCCCCCTCTCCCTCTCCTTTAGTCCCACCCCGGGACTTTGAGGGAGGTAGTACCTGCCCCCCCTATATATAGTGGGGGTATTTGCCCAGATAAATACACACAATATTCAATAAAGGTCTCCTCACTTTTGGGAAGACCTCCAATTGATATTCTCTCTCTCGTGACCTTGGTCCCAAGTTCGGATTGCGCGAACGAGAGACATCTTCACCGCGGAGCGCCGTCGTGCTGTGGGATTCGAATCCAGGAGCTCTACTTACACAACTGTTGATGGATCGGGGAAGCGGGAGTCATCGTTAGGCACCGGACGTGTGTAACTCCCCGCGAGGTGTCACACTTGAGGCACTCAAGTTGTTGAGCCACATGAGCGCAAGGACTTCATCATGACCTTGAGGTCGGCTTCGGCTCGTCTACATCAACCACGCTCTCCTGAGCATTGACAACGCTTTTTGGTCTTCAAGGGTAAGTTCACGAAAAGCCCCTCCCGTTACTGTATTACTAATAGATAGGTCCTGGCAGCATCAAGGGTTTAGGGGCGTAGGGTAAAAATTTATTGTTTTCATACGCGGAACCCCTATAGATATTAGTGTCTAGACTTTTCGTGAGGGGCCATCGGAGGTATATCTGCCTATATGGGGGTTGCTAGGGAAATGATCTGCTCACTGGAGTCTCCAAGGGGTTGCTAGGGTTATATCTGCCTATATGGGGGGTTAACGGAGGTATATCTGCTTGGGGAGGTTGTGTCTTCATGTGGGGTCACGGAGAAGGGCAGTGATTGGCTTGGATCTTAGTCTGGGCCTCATACCAAGGAAGTGTGAACAAGCCTATAACTCGGATGTGCAACAAAACTAAGGTCTCTCATGGGTAAAGCAACGCACCTGTGCAGAGTGTAAGACCTGTGACATGTTACTCCCTGTTCTGGGAAGGAGCTACGAGTGCGGCAGGAAAGGAACTCCATGAAAGTTCTGGTAAACCTATGAAGGCTGACGGATATAGTTTCAGAATAAAAGCAACCTTTGAAGAAATGTTTACAAAAAACTGCATTGCCTACGACCTTTGGTCTGTGGCTGTAGAGATAGTGCATCATACACTCCTTTTTAGTGAACTTGCTGAGCACGCTCGTACTCAACCATACCTTCTTAACCCTTGCTAGATGTTGAAGCCATGGAAGACGACGTCAACACCAACTTATGCTCAAGAAACCATCATCAACAGCTCAAGTTCTTCAAGGAAGTCAATGTAGTCAACATATTCATCAACCGAAGTGAAGACGGAGTTCTGATTAGATAGGAGTAGATACTCTAGCCATAAAACCTACTTCTGTAGGGTGTTGCATTAGCAACAATTGCAAGCCAGATAGTTTAGATACTAATCTTATTAACTAGATAGTTCTGAGTTATTATTTCTGGTTCTTCTTTGTACGGAGTTGTCTTCTTCCTCTTTAACCTAGAGTGTTATCTAGATCTTCTGTAAAGAGTCGAGTTGTAATCGATAGTCATGTCTTGGACCTGTTGTGTTTCTATTGTACCACTCTGAGAGATATAATACTAGTGAACGATGTTTCATTAGTGTTATGTCAACGACTATAGTGTACTACATCATGCAGTGGTATACTGGGTCACCGCACTGATAACCCCCAAGAATAGGATCACTATAGCAACACTCAATGTGGAAGTATGGGTATCAATTTGGAGGAGCAAGAAGGAAAAGCTATTTACTATCTCTAGATAGAGTGTCACAAGTCTAGTTTTCTATGCACAAAACAAAACAAATTAACAACGGGGATTTAACTTAATACTTGAAGGTGAAAACAAAACAGTGAAAGTGTCCCAATCCTTTGGTATGCAAGAGGAAAAGATAAATGTGTACTCTTATAGGAACAATGGACATGGCTTCATGGTTTCACTCGATATCTCCCTCTCTCCCGCAATGGTGGTGATCATGTTACAAGATGAAAAGTTATACACAATTTTGATGCTTTAATGGTTAACATTTATATCGGCTACATGTCCTAAAACACATAGTTGAAAAGAAACTACACATATGTGTGCTTTGTCACGCAACATGCAGTTGTTGTCACTCCACCATGTCATAATTCTATTTTACCCCTAGATAAAGGATCTTGGTGTCCTATTTATATTACTCGGCGGTGTCACCGTTGTCACTCAGATACACCCTTCATCTACATATATCATATTCCTTTATGTAAAAACACACACTATAACATTACGACAAAGGTTTTGTTTGTTGTGTGCATCCCACATCTCTATCATCTACCTACACTTACTATTGTCAAACACCTCGTGACATGGGAAAACAAGGTATTACCATTAGCATTAACCCAATGCTTCTATGACGTATAATAACAAAACAATGCATAGATATCATAACATGCTTCCATAGTATGACAAATGTCTTAGTGTAACGGTAAATGCATAACATGTATCACCTCGTACCACAGTATCCATCATAGGAATGCCATAGATAGCACCGTAATCATGTAGGGAAGATGATATGGGGTAGAACAATGGTCATACATAAAGAGATTGGATCAAATTATCACCATAGACTCCAAGTATAGGGGTGTACTACTCCCCTCTCATGGTGGAGAGCGAGGAGGAGGCATTGGAGAATAATAAGAGGCAGTTGGAGGCGATTCTAGTTGTGGTCCCCCCTCCAATCTTTCGCTGATGCCGAACTGCAGACTCTATATTTAGTGATTTTGATCTTTGCCTTCATAGCAAAATAAAATACCAGGGGGTATATAGATGGTTTTAGGTCAAAAACTATCTAGGGACGTGAAGATCGACGACATCAAAGCCTCGAGGCTTCGGGTGGGCCCAAGACATGACTAGGGTATCAGCTCATTCCATGGGCCTCATCTTGGGCCTCCAGGCTCTCCAGGTGCTCCGGGTTGTTTGGACAAGACAAAAAACTTAAGTGGAAAAACTTAGGTCCTTTGAGTTCGCGAATGTCTCTAAAAGTCAGAAATACGAAAAGAAGGTTTTTCTGCCTTCGAGAGTTATTACCGAAATAAAGCGAATCTTTTAGAAAATCCCCGAATTCAATGTAAAACATGGTTCTAACAGTAAATAAGATGCAAATATGCTAAAATATAACACAATAAACTACATTCATCAATCCCCAACAACATCTCGATGGTGGTGGTGCCCTGTCCAGCTGCTGGTTTTTTTGGCTATAGGGAGGCCGCTCTGATCTCTAGTGATGGATTTGTGTCGGTGCCATCTCATCTTCTCCCTCCCGGTTAACGAGCCAAAGGGTGGGGGGTCTTCTGCAGCTATGTCGTGGCGCTCAATGCCGACCTGGCTCCAAGTGGTATGTCCCTAGAGACGGTGCGGGTGGCCATGGCATCGAGCTCGTCTTCATCATCGCTGGTGGAGAAGGACCCGATGGCATTTTCTATTTTTATTTTAGGTCCTTTGTGCAAAAGTTGATACTACTTTGTATTTTTCTTTTATTTGGAGGTCTTCTTTGTAACTTATAATCCCACCACTCTTGAGGCCATCTTCGATTCAAAGGATATGAATATCACATGAATGGTATAGGAATAGCTATAGGAAAGGATGTCAAGCGCAAAACTGGCCTCCTCGTTCCTTGTGAACTAGGTCCAAGTTCATTTTCTTTTCATGTACGTTTTAGTTTGAAATTTGACATCTAAAGTAAAAAAATCCTTTAGTTTTCCCTTTCATCATTTTTATGAATCAAAGTAGCGAACAATACTACTTCTGAAAAAATTCCTAACCCGCTACTTTTTCTTTTTATTTTCTGCAAATCAATGGAGCCCTAAGTAATGCAGCTTGTGAACCCTCCGGGTCCCTCTCGTGTTAAAAAAAAAACCATCTGCATATATTCTGAACTTTTTAGAATTTATTAAGTCTTTAATAAGTTACACTCGCACGAGAGCAAAACAAGACCGCAAGACAAGTGATTGCCACCATTCACCATTAGTCAAGGTGTGTTTCATCTTTGTATTGCTACAGTTATAAATATAAGTACTCCCTCTGATCTATAATACTTGTCGCTCAAATGGATGTATCTAGACATGTTTTAGTACTAGATACATCTATTTTTGTGACAAGTATTATGAATCGAGGGAGTACTGTATATGTAAGTAATGTATATCCATAGACGTATATATTAAAAAAGTATTATACTACAGCCGGCCCCACCCTCAGCCGAAGCCTGAAGCCCATCCGCTCCGAAGACCCAAGTCACCCAACCACTCCCTTCCGGTCGGCGTCACGACTCACGCCGGCCTCCGAACACTACTACACTACACCACGCCACCGTCCCCCGATGAGAGCCGCAGCCACATCCACAGCCTTCTCCCTCCTCTCACCCACCCGCCTCCGGACCTCCACTCCCACCACCACCGGACTCCCCTTCCGCCGCCGTCTCCGCCTCGCCGCGATGGCAACCGACGCCTCCTCCTTCCGCCCGGAGGCTGCCCGCTCTCCCCCCGCCGTTGAACCCCCTGCCCCTCCGCTCTCCAAGGTCATACCCCTTCCCTGGTTCGAACGAATTTCTTTGGTTTTGTGTGTGGTCGGGGTCTGATCTGAAGAGGGTCCGGTTCTGTGGGCGCAGTTCAAGGTGGCGCTGTGCCAGCTCTCGGTGACAGCGGATAAGGCTCACAACATCGCGCGCGCCCGCGCCGCTATTGAGTCGGCGGCGGCCGACGGCGCCAAGCTCGTGCTTCTCCCGGTGAGTGCCTACCAACGAAGCTCTGGCATCACCTGTTCTCTTACTTTTTGCACTGTATCAAAAATTCCCTTTCTGCCAAGTGGCCGACTGTAGAACGATACTATTACCATAGCCTCATTTCCTTGGTTGACTGGTAAATGGTGATTATATAAGAGTCGGGCGTCAGTAGTATTGTTATGCACCCATGTTTACCTCCAGTACATCAATATTAGCTGTGGTGTCGAGACATGTCGTAAAAGTTTGATTGTAATAGGATTGAAGGCTCACTATGCCGTGTGTTAGTACTCAGATAGTTTATCAGTTACCTACATTGTGGTATTGACTATTGAGGCCTGGGCGCTTAACATCCATTTGGCCACGAATCAATTCGTAAATAACGGTGTAGTGCTGTTATTTCTAGTATGTCCTATTAACAAAAGATAATGGAGTACACCATTAATAGGTTTTGGCAATACTCTTTTCTGTGTAGCTTTTCCCAATACTTTTTTGATAATAAATTGTAAGTTAATTATGATAAATGTCCTAGTACTAAAAAATTAGGATAAATGTCCTAGCAAATAAAATTAGGATAAATGTCACTATCTGCATAAACATAGTAAGTACTTCAATTTTAATATTTTGTTCAGAACAGATTTCCACTTTGAACCATGGTAAGATCTTTCCACATTTTGTGCTACATGATTTAACATGTATCCACCAGATCATGTGCGGTTTTGATTTGATAATTTAGTCCACCTTCTTTTATCAGACCACGTTGCAACAATCACACATGTACTTGTTGTTTATTACCTTTCACCTGCTGCAGTTTCCTGGTTTTATTCTTGTATAGGAGATATGGAATGGTCCATATTCAAATGACAGCTTTCCGGAGTATGCTGAAGACATTGAAGCTGGTGGCGATGCAGCTCCTTCATATTCAATGATGTCAGACGTTGCTCGCAGCTTGCAAATTACTCTTGTTGGTGGATCCATATCAGAACGTTCTGGTAACAGCTTGTACAATACATGTTGTGTCTTTGGCTCAGATGGCAAACTTAAGGGTAAACATAGAAAGGTACAACCGGAAAGTTATCTCTGCTAACTAATTTGTTTATATAGTAGATGAAGAATGAAGGCACGTAAATTTGTCATGTTAGTAATGAGAGAAAACTGTGCTAACTGGACAAACTGAGTTTCAAAAGATGCAGTTTTTTACTGTTGTCCACAACTTAATGTGAATCCTACCATTTACACATGGTACTGAGATGCTCTTCCGGAAAATGTAATAGTCCCTCCGATCCAAATTAATTGACTCAAGTTTGTGTAGATTCGGATGTATGTAGCACTAAAACATATTTAGATACATCCGAATCTAGACAAATCTAAGTCAGTTAATTTGGATCGGAGGGAGTACATGTTTTCACAAGAACACAGATTTGGTCACTTTACTGATTTTCGCTAGCTGATTAGTTAACTTGCATTATTTGTGGCATTTTTGTTAGTTAACTTTTGCCTTTTTTGTGGCATTTTGTTTGGCCCTCTCTGAGCAATATTGTTCACAAGTAGTTCATTCTCAGTGTTTTATAGGTCACAACAATAAACCTTTTCATGAATGCAGGTCCATCTTTTCGACATTGATATTCCAGGAAAGATTACATTCCAGGAATCAAAAACTCTTACTGCTGGGCAGGATCTTACTATTGTTGACACAGGTTTGTCTTATTACTCTGCTGTAATTGCATACTAGGATTAATATACTTCTCATACCACAAGATCATCTATTTATCCCTAAATTTAAGTCTGATTCATGTGAATTAAGTTTTACAAAACAGAAGTTTAATGATTGATGTTGCTATTGTTAAATTTGTTCCTTTCCGTATAGATTTCCCATTTTTCTTGGCTTTAAGGATCTCTTTTGGATATGCTATTTAAGCTTCCGGTCTTGATTGTTTGTTTGATCTTTGGTTTAGTTCTACTCTCTAGATTTCATTTGCAACTTCTCGTAGATAGTTGGATTCAGTCATCTTTGTTCTGGTTTCTTTCTTGATACAACACAACTATTAATTTTATTGCTTATGAAATCTAATATAGTGTTGATTGTTTCCAGATGTAGGCCGAATTGGCATAGGCATTTGCTATGACATCCGTTTCCAGGAATTGGCAATGCTCTATGCTGCAAGAGGTATAAATTTCTCACATCCTATCTTTACAGTTCATACATGGTTTATCTGTTGGTAGTGCTTTTAGTGTTATCATCTCAAAATACTTCTATTGGATTGCTTCAATGATATGGCATTTGCCACTGCATTTGGTTCATGGCAGCTTCTAACGTACTCTGTATGTATATGATGGATCATATTATTTCTTCAATGCATCTGCCATTGCATTTGGTTCATTGAAGCTTCTAATTTTTTATGTGTATGATGGATCACATTGTTGGTCTGAGAAACTCACAGCGAAATATAATTTGATTTGGTTGGTTGAAAGGTAGGTAGAATAGATATTTCGTTAAGTTTTTGTTGTATAATCAATAACAGATAAAAACATGTGCTTGTTAGATGTGTGGTTTAACAACCAAGAAACCTGTCTCAGAAAAGGAATCATAAAAATATGTAACTAGCATGGTTGACTGTAAAATTATGAGATATAAGTGCACTTTGATTGCCTCTAGTAAAAGTCAGGTTGAAATATATTTATCTAAAATTTATGAGTTTATGACACACGAATGCTGCTCAATAAGATAATCTAAAATGTGTTGAGACATGCTACGAGTATCTCTGCACTTTTTTCACATACTGCAGACCCTGCAGCACTCGTGCTGCTTGCTGCTGGTACTGAATCCATGACAGCTTGTTACTAATAGATTTTTAGTTTCTATTAAGACAGATCATACAACCTCACTATTGTTCTATGACAGTGTTAAAATCATGCAAAATATAATAATGCTCATTTTGTTGACTACAGCTGCTCACTATTGTTCTATGACAGTGTTAAAATCATGCAAAATATAATAATGCTCATTTTGTTGACTACAGGTGCTCACTTACTATGCTATCCTGGTGCTTTCAACATGACTACTGGGCCATTGCACTGGGAGTTGCTTCAACGGGCAAGGTATGTATCTTCTGAATCATTTGCACCTTAGAGATGAACTGCAGGGGGATACATAGTGAGCTTAAATTGTTGTACTTGTATTGACGATAATATGCTTCTCAATTAAGCTCACATGTAGTCAAAAGCTCAACTTTATCTGAAGTACTATCTGAAGTAACTCTATTACTTATTTTGCATTGCATCATCTCTTTCTTTTGCTTCTGATCTGAATATATCCTTAATGATGACAGGGCTACTGACAACCAGGTATGCGGAACACTGCTGTGCTGCCATCTATTTTTCAGTACAGGAAGTCAACACTTTCGCTTCCAGTTTATCACTCTCAGTTAGTAACGGTCATTCTTGTACCAGCTTTTTGTTGCGACCTGTGCTCCAGCTCGAGATACTAGTTCAAGTTATGTTGCTTGGGGACATTCCACACTTGTTGGACCGGTGAGTTGATTATAGATTTCAAGGTGCCAGTTCGTCTGTAGTTATCCTTACCAGGAGCCTCCTCCAGATTTCTGTTCTCCAGATTCCAGACTTCAACGTTAAACGAAACTCCACACCAGCAATGTATATTGATCTCACGCGTAACTCTTGTCATATTATTTCTAGTTTGGTGAGGTGATTGCGACAACTGAGCATGATGAAGCAACTATAATAGCTGAGGTTGATTACTCATTGATCGAGCAGAGAAGGTAATAAGCAGAATGGATTGATATTTTGCTTTCGCGCATCTCTGTCTATTTTCAGCTTGCTCTAATAGCTTGACCAAAAATAATAATCTTCAGGCAATTTCTCCCTCTGCGACATCAACGACGTGGAGATCTTTACCAGTTGGTGGATGTTCAGGGATCGGGTTCTAAGTAGACTGGTCCGCATTGCCCGGCTAGGCATGGCCTGGGAAGCAAGAACCGCCGCTGGTTGTGAAGGCGAACCTCATGCTTCGGTCCGTGAGCTGTATGTGGCCACCTTTATCTGTAATTTGCGCCATTGCACGGACGCATAATGTGTGAGAAGGAGACATGTAAACTTGTACAACTGCCCCTAGTTTCCAAAATAATTCAGACTGCTGCCTCCATTGGCAAGAATAAAAACCGAGGATTTCACCCAACGTCGACTGGATGGTGCTGTCTTACCTTTTTTTGGTTCCTGTTGTCTTCTAACCTGCTGATTGGGTGTGGGAGAAAACATGGAAGAAAAATAACAGCTGTGCGGTAGCAAACTCACGCTGTTTCATCTGCTTATTTTTGGGCCTTACGTCAGTAGCGGCTGTAAATGATTAAGATGACAGGGAAACCTATGTGCACAGCAGGAACGTGACAGTGGCAGGGCAACCTGCGTGCACCGCGAGAGCCATAAATGATGAAGCAGGAAGGAGGGGGTGCCCTGCCCGTACCGCAGCCTGCACGAACAGAAACAGCAGGAACAGGGCTTCTGATGACAGTACCAGTGCCGGGTGCAGGCACAGGCGGGCGATAAAACACCGAGACAGAGGCAATGCATGGAGAGCTCATGAGCCTGAGACCCAGCCAGCCAGCCAGCCTTTTGTGTCCAGAGATGTGAGCCCATTCAATTACGCCCCTCGCGCCGTACGTTAATTGACGGCGATTTCGAGATTTCAAATCCACTTTCCTTCAATGCATCGCTAGCTGCAGCTGCTCTACATGCTTGGTGACAGCCTCCATAAATAAAACCGAAGTCTGAGATGTTTCAGAGCGCAACCAAGCAACCGAAAGAGGGAAGATCCATGGCGCGGCGTGGACCCGAGCTGCCCCAGATGCATTAGCACTTCGGCGCCGCACTGGATGGATGGGCGAAGGCCAGACTTATTGCATTAGCAAAAGCTTTGTCCCGATCTATTACTACCTCCCTTCTAAAATGGAAGGGCTACAAAAAGTTCACTCTCACGACATTATTTCACCCAACCGTTTATCACGCACTAATCCTATGAAGAATGACAAATGGAGACGCGTGCTTGTTTAGAAAGAAAACATAATTTCTTTCCTTCCACGCTTTCCAAGTGATGAAATCTAACTAAACTTTAAACGGAAATCTATAACTGATAAGCGTCGTTGTTCCCGCCAGAGGGACCGACCTCATCGTCGTTCCGGTGATGTTGCTTGGCGTCCCACTCGGCCTGCTTCTGGGCCCATCTCGCCTGTCGTGCTTCCATCATCTGACGACGCGACGCCGGTCGTTTCGCTTCGCCTCGATGCGCTCACGCAACTGGTTGTAGTACTCGTTCCGAGCAATCCGGCCTCACTCGCAAGGCGGCGGCAGCGGACTCGTTCTCCGCGTTGATGCGAAGAGGAGGCGAGTGTTCTCCTCCATCCCCAGCCTCTGCAGGGAGATCTCTGCGACGTGCTCTTCCAAGTGCTGGTCGACCGCCTGGTAGAGAAGGGCGTTGTTGGCCCTCTTCCGCTTGGTACTGAAAGAGTTGAGGATGACGCGCTGCAACGGATAAAGCGCTGGCACATCAAAGTGATTGGAGTCCGACTAGGAGGTGAATATGAAGTTCTCGTCGTTGTCATTGTCCGAGGAGTCTGGCGTAGTTTGGTTCGACAGCTGGGAGCACATCGACGTCTCGGGCATTGGGAGCCTAGCCCGACAGGTAGTGACGTGGGGTGATCACGTCAATACCCATAGTTTATGGACTTGGGTTTTAAGGAATAGCGGCGCGCTAGAGACTTTATCGGCTAACAGACAAATAACACGGGGACACGAGGTTTACCCAGGTTCAGGCCCCCAGAGGGAAAACCCTACTCCTGCTTATCTATTCTTGATTGATGAAAGAACCAAAGGTTACAATGTCGCCGAGATGGCGGTGGATGCGCAGATTGGATCAAGGCGTATGCTATAGGTGTTGTGATCTATTGTCTGTCGTGGGAGGTCGTAGATCTGTCGTCTATTGTGGGAGGTGTCTAGATCTATTGTCTATTGTGGGAGGTGTAAAGTTGGTGTGTCGTATCTCGTGGTAGGGGATATCTCCTCCTCGGCGGCCCCTCCTTGCCTTTATATAAGAGGCTAGGTCTCAGGTACCGTTACCGAGTAGGTTACAAGTTCGATTCGAACTCTAGTCTTCAACTTTTCTTGTCATGTACGCTTGGAGTCCGTGTCCATATGAGCTTCATATCAACTGAACTATCTTGGGCTTTGTGGACCTTGGAAGATCGTCGAGTGGGCCTTCCGTCAGGCCACACTAGGTAGGCTAGAGTTAGGTGCCTGTTGGGCATACCTATGTCAGGAGCCCCCGAGTGTCCATCTGAATCGTAGATTCGGGTGGAGTCTTGAGCCTTGCATTATGATGTTAGAGTCGACAATTGTATCGAGTGCGAAGCACTTCACCCGCAAGTTTATCGGGTCAGCCAAATTTGTAGCCGTTCATAGGGATGTTGGTAAACGTGCATGGTGCGCTCGATGGATTGGGACCAGTTAATTGCTCTAGGGCAAAAATAACGTCACCTACTCAAACTCGAGTCTCCAGAATCGAAATTGGAAATTGTTAGCTTAATTAGACTCATGACGTGGAGGCCTTACTGAGCCAAACTCCAATTGATAAGTATGTACCTAACGCGTTCGTCAGGATTTTCATCACACCTGTAGGCGCGGTATTTATCTGGTAGAGCGCATCGGATGCGGTTGTCGCGCCATCAGATTGTATCTGTAGGTATTTTCTTTACGTCGTATATGCAGCATCCGAATGTTTGTCACGACAGAGGTGATTCAGGTGGTCATGGAGATGTTATCTCCGAACCTGACAACGTAGTGTAAAATGAGCGAAGTCGCCAATGAGTTCGGTTGTTCTAAAGGAGTCAACAATATGGACACAGTCAACACAATGGATTACCGGGTGCGTGACCAGGGCTCCCTATAGGAGTAGCCCCCGAGTGTATGTTCGAGTCGTAGGCTCGAGCAGAGACTTATAGTCGTCGGTTGCATAGACACATCGATCCAAAAGTGATGATTTTGTAAATCCCATGAACGCCGATGCTTTTTCGAATGTGCGACCAGCGTTCCCTATGAGAATAGGCCCCGAGTCATCATTTGAGTCATAAATTCGGATGAAGAATTGGAGCGTGCCACTCGAAGATCTTGTATGTGCGCGCCCAGCGCTCCACTTTGGAGTAGTCCCCGAGTGTCTGATGGAGTCGTAGATTCGGGCAGAGACTCGAGTCTTGTATCTTGTAGACGTAGTTAAAAATCATGCGAGGAGAAGCTACTGACCTGGAAATGCATCGAGTCAGCGTCTCACACATTAGGAGCCAAGAGTCAACGTTGCAGTCGGAGTCAACACGGTGGAGTCGTGTGGCGTTTAGCCGCAAGGACTCGATGTTGTGGACAGAGTCGACGCGGAGGAGTTCTGCGGATGGAGTCAATGCTGCAAAGTCGTGTGGGGTTTAGTCGGGTGAGCCAATGATGTGGATGGAATCAATGCAGTCACTTATGTCAGGTACACAACCAACATCGCTTCTGTCGGGTGCGTGGCCAACGTCGTTTCTGTCGGGTCACCAAGCAACATGATCATCTGAGGAGAGTGTCGACTCGGGTCTTGGCGTAGATTGACGCGCATGGTGTTCGTCTACTTTGTTGGAGGACCCGATAGAATAACACGATGCACTCGACGTCCTTATAAGCTACAAAAAACATGAAGAATTGTGAAGTACTTATGTCTTGTAAAGAATATTTTCCTATCGGCTCGCAAAGTAAAATTCTGGTGCCAATCGAGTCGACACTTTTGCACTGTATGTTAGGATTTTCGTTAGCCTGATTACTCTTAGTCTCAGTACCTTGCCGAGGTACTCGGAGTTCAAATATTCGATGATTAGTTAGAATTAGCTACTCGGGCTATCGTGTATGATATGCTCGAGGGCACGGAGTCGACGACACATTAGGTTACTCGAAGAGGGCGTATCCCCTGAGTGTTTTGAGTGCGAGTTAAATAAGAATCAACTCTAAGTAGAGGGTAACTTAGCTTTATTGGTAGTCGCCGCGGACGCAGTCGATGCAATAGCGGGTCACGGGAGCCAATGTGATCAACAAGTCGTCGTCGCGGGAGCTGATGCGAACGACGGGTCACCGCAGTCGAAGACTACAGCAGGTTGTCGCAACCAAAGATTCAGTGGGGCGCTGGAGTCGAAGACCGTAGCAAGTCACCGGAGCCGAGGGAGGCCCCCGAGTGTAGAGTCGATGTAGTTGAGGCAGTGTTCGAGAGCCGATGCGGCGGCCTGGAGTCGCCAAAGCGGATGGCGGTAGCGAGTTGCCGTAGCCGAAGATTGTAGTTGGTATCCGTAGTCGAAGACTATTGCGGATCGTTAGAGCCAATGACGGCGGGTCACGAGGTAGATTCGGTGCAGACCCGGGTGTGGAACTCGCGGCGAAGAGATCGTAGGTATTCAGACAGCCGACCGATCGCTGATATAAACACAGACTCCCTAATCCACCAGACATGGTCAATTGACGTTGCCACGCTCTCCAACCTGATCGTCGGGACTTGATTCCTCATGCAATGTTTATCATGGACATACAATTCTTGAAGTTGATCATGTATCTTTTTCCAAGGCAAGATCTTTGCTTCACGTGAAGGCCAAGGTGGCGCGGTCCATGAGGATTGACTATTTTTCACGTTGATTTATTCCGACGGAGTCTGCGTCAATTGACAGAACCTTGACTACGTACGCCAATCGCTACGGCCCTAGCTGACTATGTGTTTGGCTGCCTCTCTGATCAATCTGGATTGCAGCCCCGATTGCACGGGAATATATATCCTCAGGTCTTTGGAACTTTCATACGATAATCAATCTGGAGGGCTGCTCCTTCAAGATTTATTCTGCGTGTCCGGATAAAAATCCATCCATGGACCGCGAGAGGCCACCGATGTGATGCAGATAAACTTGTCTTGATCCAATTCGTCCTCAAGAACGCATATGTACACGCGGGTGGTGATAACGTTGAGCTCGTGATCACGTAGCACAGGTTTCTTCGCATCTTAAGCGATATTGAAGTAGACATTGATCTCCTGAGATTGGTGAATCGTAAATTGCCGGGTCGATGGAACCGCCGAAGTCGCAACATCAGCGCATGGGTTCCCCACAGAAGGCACCAATTAACGTGGGGTGATCACGTCAATGGTCATCATTTATGGACTTGGGTTTTGAGGAAGAGCGGCGCGCTAGAGACTTTGTCGACTAACAGATAAACAACACAGGGACACGAGGTTTACCCAGGTTCAGGCTCCCAGAAGGAAAACCTACTCCTGCTTGTCTATTCTTGATTGATGAACGAACCGAAGGTTACAATGTCGTCGAGATGGCGGTGGATGCACAGATTGGATCTGGTGTATGCTACAGGTGTTGTGATCTATTGTCTGTAGTGGGAGGTTGTAGGTCTATCGTCTATTGTGGGAGGTGTCTAGATCTATTGTCTATTCTGGGAGGTGTAAATCTGTTGTGTCGTATCTCGTGGTTGGGGAGCTCTCCTCCTCGGTGGCCCCTCCCAGCCTTTATATGAGAGGCTCGGTCTCAGGTACCGTTACCGAGTAGGTTACAAGTTCGATTCGAACTCTAGTCTTCAACTTTCCTTGTCGTGTACGCTTGGAGTCCGTGTCCATATGTGTTTCATATCAGCCGAACTGTCTTTGTTGACCTTGGCAGGTCGTCGAGTGGGCCTTTCGTCGGGCCGCACTAGGTAGGCTAGAGTTAGGTACCTGTTGGGCATACCTATGTCAGGTAGGCAGGCAATGAGGCATGTATCTTTGGAGAGCTTGGGGCGAAAAAGATGGAGGAGGTGAGGTAGGCAGGGCTAGGATTTAAGTTGTGGATAGAGCATAGGCAACACGGGTGGTATTTATATGCCGGAGACCGTTGGTTCACATTAACGCCGCTGCATAGGGTGTAGAGACTGACACTTCACTGTTGCGCCGCTGCGACAACATGACGACTCTCTGCATCGTACATGCGCCACTGTGGCAACGAGATGACTCTCTACGCTGACCATTAAGCCATTGCAGAGAGGTTGGCCGTGGCATAAAAAAGGCTGACCAATCGCTATGGCAATGACAGGGATGGCCCGCCAAGGCCACATTGCCCATGCGTTGTGTCTGGTGTGTCCGAAGCGTCCCCCGTGGTGCTAGGATGGCCTCAAAGCGTCGGACACGCTTTCAGGCTGTGCCAAACCGAAAAATGCTTTGGGTCACGTAGCTAGGCGCGTTTATCTATCTAGATTGGCCCAAAGCCGCCGGGGGATCCTGTAGCTTTCAAATGCCGGAACAATGTGAAACCGACCGAGCGTTAACAACCCGAGTTGTCACCGTCACACAATCAACCCTACCAAAACCGCTACCGCTATACTCAGTTGTGGTATCTTATTCTTTGTCGCATCGGTCACGTGGATGGCTCAGGCTGCTTCTTCCACTACTCTTTGGCCTCTGTACTTAAATAGGTTGCTGACCCGTGCGCCGGGGAGATTGACGGTGTAGCATGATGTGATGTGGATTAGAGACTCAACAAGGGAAGTCTAGCGGCACGACCCATCCTATCCTGTCGTGTCCGAATCGGTCCGCACAGACACGAGGACCGTGCACACACTTCAACGGTGTGGCCCATGCGGACTGACCCATCCAACGCAACCTATTAGACCACCAAATTTGGAGCCGTGATGCGGCTGCGTGGAAGTGCCATAGATAGCTCGTGTGTCCTCCCGCGTTTCCATCGATCTATCGCCTGTGCGATTGCCAAAAAACCACCGCCAGCACAACCACCACCGATGAAGATGGCGTCATGGCTGAAGAAGACGATGAACGACCATGGTGCGGGCTCGTCCTCGGATCGGTGGCGTCATCATCGATCTCCAACGTGACCACCACCGTCGCCACCGCCCCGTGCCCACGTTGCTCGCAATCTGCCGCCACCACCACGGGTAGCAGATTTCATCAGGCCACAAGCGCGTTGTGACGACGTGTTACCAGCCACCACCATAGCAGGAACGCGTCCACCTGTATGTGCACTGCATGAGTGCCAGTGGCGGTGGAAGGAGTCGAACCCGTGTGACCACCATGATGTCACCCTCTCCAGCGGAGGGCACCTGAACTGAGCAGGGTGCCGGTGTCGCCAGTGCCGACCAATGGTGCGGTGCTAAAAGCGGAGATCAATCTCCGTATTCGGCAGCTCCCACGTGCGCTACGGTACGACCACGCGTACCATCGAAAGGACTTATGAGGAGCCTTCCTCCTCTGGGAGCACCAGACACGGCGGGCATCGACGGAGGTGCGCGACTTCCAGCCCAGCGAGAAGGACTACAGTGACCTCATCACAGACACCGACGAGGACGACGACACGGGCAGGGATCCCGCTTCGACCGTTGTCGTCAAGCAGGAGGTGGAGCTGCCACCATGCTACGACGAGGCCCGCGTCATCGAGAATTCCAAGGTGTTCCAGGACGCACTCTCGACCTGGGAGGGGCTATACAACACCATCCATCTATCTCTGCTGGTGGCGCAACATCAGACGTCAGACGGAGCTGCCACCTCAACCACTACGATCGCCGCATGCGTCGTCGCAGGACATGTGGCCAGCGTCGTCTAGGAAGCAGCTGATGCCACCAGAAAATTGCTTTATCCTGTCTTGTCCATCTTCTTTCTAATCAGTAGCAGAAAACAAGGCATTTGTTCGGAGCTGCTTTTGCCTCTAGTTCTGGTTATGTATGGGATCGGGACTAGTGTGAACTCTTGTCCCGGTTCCAACGGCTAGGAGGCCCGTGAAGCTCTAGTCCCAGGTCGTTCCAGACCTTTAGTCCATATTCGTGATACGGTCCGGGACTAGAGGTGAATCACTAGTTACGGTTTGTAATACCAACTGGTACTAAAGAAAATGGGCAAAAAAAATTTGCGGGTTCTGCCACGGTAGGAAAACGGGTAAAAATCATGCCGCGGTAGGAAAATGACTGTAGTTATATGAAGTGATTTAGTTGTTACGAAAATTAGCAAACATGAATTTCGACATAATTTACAAAAAATGTCATGAAGACTTGAAATGGCCATAACTTTTGCATACAATGTCAGAAAAAAATATAACCTATCAAAACGTGCACAAAAAAATTCTAGTTTGATTTCAACGGCCTTTGGAGTTTTGGATTCTTTTAGATTCTTAAAATTCAAAAGGGAAAAAAGTTATTTCAAAAATTAATTTTTTTTAGTAATTTTTATGTCATATTTGGATTCCTCACATTTTTCTGATAATAATGGATATATTATTTGTCAAATTTCGATTTACAGATTTAAAGATATCATTTATGTCATATTAAATGAATAAATGGCATAAAATAAATAAAATATTTTTTTAATTAGTTTTTATTTTCATTGGAATAAATTATTATTATTACTTGTAATTTCGAAAAATAAAGGCATGTGACATATGAGTTCATAGGATTGATATGGTAGTCTAACAAGGTATAATGTCCTTTATGCGACGACATTCTAATGGAACGGAGAAGTTAAACGTGTTTGGAATAAAGTAGTGCTAGAACGGATGACCGACCGAAAAGTTTGACTATAAGTGAATTTGATCTAAGATTAAGTATAATTAATGTTAAAAATGAGAGATGTGAGAGATTAGTAAGTCAAACAATTCAAAAGTTTAAGAAAAATTGAAAACAAATCAATTTTTTTTTTGAAAAAATGTCTTGAGAGAACCGGTTTGTGACCGACCGGGACTAAAGAGGGGACATTTAGTCCTGATTCCATAGTCTCAACCGGGACTAAAGGACTTACGAACCGGGACTATAGTCCCGTTTTCCACTAGTGCATGGCCTTTCCCGGGCTCCTCTTTCTCCCCCAAAATTTCTTTCAGATCGGTCTCCAAAATAGGTAGAAAATCCAGGAAATTTTCGAATTCGAAGCCCAAATTCATCAATCCATCCATTTCCACTTCCATTTTTCTGTCAATCTTTGTATTTCTTGGGATCTGGTATTCCATGAAAACCAAGAGGAGGCAGTCGGACATGTGCCATGGCCTCGTTCGAGAGCTCAGCACCCCTCTAGAACAGTTTCCCCTTTTCCCTCCCTCTTTCTCTTCTCTCTCTTCCCCTTTTCCTCTTTCTCGTAGCTTTCTCTAGCGACGAAGCTGCCTTCTCTGCAAGCGACACTGACAGACAATCCGAGCCTAGCTGGCCTGCGGGGCAACGGGGTAGGGCGACGCGTTGGCCGTGCCCTAAGAGCACAGGCAGTGGAGGCATACGCATGCGGGTAGTTTTAGATCACCCACAGGCCACATCAGCATATGCACATGAGGCTACCATCTTGTTTTGCCTCTCCCAACCCACCGGTGGCCCTGTGATGTAAGCACATAGCATATTTTGGCCCACGTTTGTCAGACTCCCTCCTTCCTCCCTCCCATCTTTCTTATTCCTTTTTTAAAAAGTATTATTCTTTTTATTTCTTTTTACCCAGGGATCGCGCTTCTTCTGCAAGCAGTGCCTGGCACAACAAAACTAGTTTTAGACTTACAGGCTGGCATCCGAGCTTAGTTGGCAGCTGGGGCAGCGGGTCTGGAGGAGGGGCGGAGCAGCGGCCGGTGCTACCGGTGCTGTAGCACCGGTCCAGCTGACTAGCACAAGAGGAAACATATTAGATTTTTGGCCTAAATTTGAATCCTGTAGAGTTAGAACCAGTACCAGCACCCTACGCTCCTTAATGTGGCCTGCTCTCTGCTTCACGTGGTGTAAATTAGCACCTGCTCCAGACAGTGCCCCGGCACTGTCTGGAGCCACGCGTTGGCCGTGCCCTAAGTTTCCTCTTGACAACGTGACGGAGCCAGTGCATTGCGTGGTGTAGCGTAAGTAAAACACCTGGTTTCCTTTTTGTAAATGACGGGTGACGAGTGATGACGCGCGTGTTTAAGCGTGGAGGTAGCATCAGCGGCTACTGTACGGGCGTCAGTACGCGCACGTTCGCTCGTGCTAGCCAATCTGACGCACGAGGACGTCCAAGGTTGTCAGAAACGTCGGCTAGCGGCCGGATCTGCGTGATACAGAGGCGGCTAGTACGGGAGCTAGTACGGGCGTGCGGCCATTGAAGGCGCGTAGGGGTAGGGGGCCTGCCTGCATGTCCCGTGATTCTTGTTTTGCCACCCAAAACCAAAAATGGCGCGCGCGCGCGCTCAAGGCTCCGTTTTGAACGAAGCCGGGACGATTACGTTCCATCTGCGTAAAACGCCCGTGTCACGACCACCTGCCGCAGAAGCGGACGTGCGGCATTCATTCGCGTAGTACTGGCAAGGACTCGATCGCACGTGCTAATGGGTGGGTACGTACTATTCTCGCACATACCGCTACTATTGGTAGTATCACTGTTTTTCTTTTGCAGGTGTACCACTACCACATGCACGTTGTTGACGCCATCAAAGTGGATGAAATATAACAGGAAACGGGTTACGCAGTGTGTACTCCCTCCGTTTCAAAATACAAGATGTTTTACAATTATGAATAGAGTGTATCTAGATCATTTTTAGTGTGCGGATTCACTCTAAAACTAGATGAATCTACACACTAAAAAATATAAATACACTCCATTCATAAAGCAAAAACATCTTATATATTAAAACGGATGGAGTACCGGACCGACGGCACTGGTAGGCGATCACGCGTGGCAGGCAGGGTGATAGTCCGGTACTATTCTCGCACATACCGTTACTATTTTTTTTTCGAAATTCCACCGATCTATTAGTAATCATCTACAGCAGTACAAAAAAGTAATAGGAAATATAAACAGGTCACTGAACCTCCCAGCGACGACTACAAACACTAGCACGAGCCGAAGATGCGCCGCTGTCCTCGCCCATCCATCACCGGAGCCGGGCAAAGCTTGTCGTAGTATAGCTTGTTATAGTAGACAGACGGAAAGTCGTCGTTCTAAGACCACAAAGGACCAACGCACCAGAGCAGCAACCATCGCCAATGATGACAATCGTAGATCAGAAGAGACTGACTTGAAAACACACTAATTAACACCAAAACAGGATCCCAGAGATCCGCCAGATAAACGACTTCACACGCCCTCCGTCAGCGTAGAAGCACCACCAGAGTGAGGATAGAGCGGGGAAGACCTTATTCTGACTTCAAGATGTAGCCGCCGCCTCAACATCCTGAAGAAACACTAAATAATAAGCTAAACAAATAACAGAAAACCTCCCGCCGGCGAGAGACCGTGGTCCGCCACATCTCCAAGGCCCTAAAGCCACCGGAGGAGGAGCGTACCGACGGCGTCACCGCGAGGGGTACGGAACCCTAGATGGGTTTTCTGATCGACTCCTGCCCCCAAGTCGCGTATCGGTTCACATTAGATCGACTACCGCTACTATTGGTGTACCATGACCACATGCAAAAATCAAGACAACATTAAAGTCCCACGGAAGGAGCCGCCACCTCCCTCTCTCTTCCCAAAATCTAGTCGGTTCCCCCTCCTCCTCCTCCTCCTCCATAGTCGGTTCCCCCCTCCTCCGGTCAGCCTCGTCGGCGCCAGGAGGAGCGGGGAACCTGATCTATGAGTTGAGTCTTTGATACAAGTAGTGTTTTTAATAAATTAGATTAGGATTTTGCTACTTCTTTTCGGCCTCCACGTCGATGGAGATGGCGTCGTCTACAATAAGTGTTCTCTGGCCCTTCGTTCGACGACGTGAGTTTCTTCTCGACGTCAATGGTGGTCTTGGAAGATAAAAAAAATTAGGTATGGTTTTTCAGATCTTGCTTCGCTGGATCAATCTTGGATGGTTTTTGTTGGTTGTCGCGAGGAGGTTTGTCCTCGCAATATCTTTCCCGACTGCCACGTTCTCGACAATGGAGATTCGTACTCTCGGCTCTTCAGCGACGTCAACGAGGTTGTTCGGTTCGTCTTCCCTGAAATACTGGTGTTGGTGCTCTTGTCGATGTCGATTGATTACTCTAATGGTTGCATGCGTTCTTTTTTTTAATGGTTGCGTGCGTTCACGTAGCCTTGGCACTACGGCTCAAATTAAAATTATGTGAGAACCCTCGTTGGTATTTATAGGTATATGGTTTAGTATCTATGTTTTCTTTATGCGGCTGTCTTCGGAAAAGTGCAAGAGTGTGTCATGTAAGAAGAAAGAGTTTGAAGATCTTGATGATAGGAAAGTTCCTTTTAGAGTTTAGTTTGTAATTGCTGAAGCCAGCTCATATATGTACTATTTGCTACGATAAATATATATGGTGTTGATTGTAAAAAAAATTGGAAGCGGGTTACGCTGTGTGTACCAGACTATTCCATCGACGGCGGCACTGGTAGTCGCACGTACTAGGTGGGAAGGCGACCACGCGTGGCAGGCAGGGTGGCAGTCGGGCAGAGGCCACACCACGACACGACCGACCATCATCCCAAGACAAAGCAACCATACATCGATCAAAGCGGAAAAGGAAAGGAAAAAACATTCGTTCTCACCCATCCAACAAATCCAAAAAGAAAAAGTTACTGCTCCAGCAACAAATATGCCCACAGCCCACGAGGCTTTTGAGGCAATCGTCGTATCGTGCAGTACATTGGCACCGGGGGGCCACACGTACGCCATCCAGGGGGCCGAGGCCGGCGCCGCTTTCCCTTTCATGGGTTCCTGTGTCGCGGTCGCGCAGCTTCCAACAGTTAAAAGCCAGCCGGACCGGAGGCAGACCTGACTACCACGCCGGCGGTGCACGCGATGATGGAGGCACGATCGAATCCGATCCGATCCGATCCGATCGGGGCCGATCCCACCACGGCGCGGGAGCGAGACCTCAACTTTGGCGCGCGCGAGAGCCCCGCAAGGGAAGCGTTTCGTGAATAAAGTGTATTTAGACGGCTTTTAGTGTCTAGTTTTACTTAGATTTAGAGTAAACCTAAACACTAAAAATGGTCTAAATACACTTTTTTCACAAAGCTAAACAGACGCGCCGCCGCGTCATGTGGAGCGCTCCTGTGGCGTGCGCTCGGTGAATGGACGAATCACCCCGGCTTTGGCCGACCCTCGGGATCGTCGTTGCCCGGCATGCAAATTCCCCCATCTTTTGATCGTCCAAAGGGGGACCCTTGTCCAGACTTCCTTTTTTTTTGTTTCAAATTCAAGGGATTTTTGCGGGCGCGGTGCCCGGTGTGCATGCAAACCAATACGTTGCTGCTTGTTACTACTACCGTGTCCGTGTTATTACGGCTGGACGTACGCATGCCACCCGGTGTAAGTGGTTCCTTCCACACGTGACACGTCCTATCCTTTTCTTCTCGACATATCTGCAAGGGAAAACGTCCACTTCAAACCATCTACTCATAGAGGTTCGGCACAATTTCAAATCCACCTTATTTGCACCCTGAACTCGGCGGAGCAAGGAGGACCAGCAGGGGACATTGCCCACTCACCCATTTTGGGTCGATTTTGAACCAAGATGATGAAAGGTTGTTTGCAGCCTTGGAGCCGGATCAAGATGGAGTCAAGGAACAAGTCAACAAAGGAAGGAGCCGTGAGATGTTTCAGGAAACAGGGTCACGGGACAACAATTACCGCCATACATGAGTTGGATTAGTCTCTTATTTTTCTTTTTCTTTTTTTTTTCGTTTTCTCTGTTGTTCCTTTGAGCATTGTGCTGTCTGGCCCAGCAGTGGTCTTAATCCTGGTTGCTATATTAATATAGTTAGGCGCATGCCTGTTTCGAGGAGATATGGCAACAATGATCTGTAACTAGATTAATACTCACAAGATGGCCTAGTCGGTATAGGTTTATGGCTACAAGCCCGGGGATTAGCATCTATGACGGTGCGGAGACGAAGGAAAGCTCTTCTCCAACGCGAAAGGACCAGTGGCGACTTGACGCGGAAGACGACAAACATACACTTGGGTCCGGGTCCAGTACGAAGATGGATGCAAAAGCTACCTAGTTTAGGGCTAGAGTTAGAAGTTGAATCCTACTTGTAAACATGCATGAGATACCCTAACTTGCACGGGAAGATGGTCGATTGAGTTTTAGACCCAAACAATCGACAAATCAATACCTACCTTTGTCTCCTCAACTTTTGTCCTTGCTCTTTGTTTCTTCGGTGACTTCCCACGTAGATCGCCCGTTCAATCGACAACTAAACTAAGAGCAGCCAGCCTGGCTTATTTCAGCCCATAGTTGCCAGAAACTCATATGGGGTCCGTCCTGAGGAACCGAGACTTTGGGTTTCAAAGCGACGGCTATATTGTCTTGCGTGTTGCGCTTCTAGCAGGCCTCCTCCGACGTGAGTTGTGGTGCACCACCCTCGGTGTTGGAGGTACACATTAACGTGTGCTAGTGTACCGACCCAGAACCCGTTTGGGCGCAACAGCCGCCTATGCCATGGTGCATGCGGTGATACAACACACAATGATCATTATTTACTTTGCAAGACGGAATAGTTGTATTATTCCTACAATATACACTAGGGGATAAGACTATCCCTATAAATTCCTTTATACTTTTCTTTTTTGTTCAATTCAAAACAAAATAATTATTGAAGATGTTTCCTTCCCCCACTTATCATTAAGTTCGAGCTGTAGATTTCTCGGATTTCGAGCTAGCTGCCCTTTTCTTGATCCTTGCCATTAGCGTAGCCCTTTTCTTTTTCTTAGCTAGCGTAGTTTTTCATCTTAAAAAGAAGGCGCCGCCGCTTTTGTAGTGACCCCTCCAGGGTTCGGGGTTGCTTTGGCGCGCCCCACCCCGTCAGTCCTGTGTTGTACTTGACTCTGCATATTGTAGTGCACAAGTCGTTGGTATAACACTCATGGAACACCGTTCCACGAATATTACACCCAACAGAGTAGTACAACAGAAACATCACAGGTCCAAGGTATAACTGTAGTATTATATCACAGATCTTCACAGAAGATCTTCGTAACCTCCATGACACAATGATCTCGTCAGGTAAGTTCCCATTCAATCCAAAATCAAGAAGAAGCAGTTTGTAGACTAGTCTAGCACTAGATCAACCTCTAGACCTATCTTGTTAACTAATGGGCGTCTATTGGTTCACTAACTAGCATCTATAGGTTTTTCTTCTGTTGGGAATTGGTTCCCATCTGAGTTAGTATTGGTTCCACTATCTTGGATATGGTTGTTGATTTCGTTGCTCCTGCAGATTGGTCATGTCTCCTCGTAGTGGTCCTCCTTTGTCGTCTTATTGGGCTTAGATGTTGCTATTAACTTGTCGTAGTCTAACAAGGGATAAGAGAAGATAGATTGAGTACATCGTACTCAGCAAGTTTTAAATATGTAGTTATTTGATTAATATCGTGGCTCAGACATCCTAGACTTGTGTAGTTTTCGTAATCGGGTTTTCAGAAAAGGTAGATTTTAGTTCATAAATTCTATGTATGTCAGCCTTCACAGGTTGTACATGACTTAATAGAGTCCCTTTCCACGTTTTCTTCGCAATCCTTTCCCATGATATGAAGTAGCATGTCATGTTTTATATGCTCTTGAGGGTGTGCTACTTTACCCACAAACTTTTTTAGCCCTATTGTACAACCGGGCCTAGAATTCCGTTCAGACTCGCTTGATCTAAGGCTCAGTCTAAGAACTAGCCAATTACTAGCCTCTCTAGGACCGCGCTGACTACCCATTGCAATGAGATTCGGCATAATACCTACACTCAATTGCCATCCCTTCTAATATTCTAAGTCGTTACCCTACATCACATGATAGGGATGTTACGGGCTCCCACCCACTGATCTCCACTTTGGATCATAACCGGACTCAGGATATGAAGACAGACGAAAGGAAGAAGGTCTAGCTGTGATTTCAAGATTTGTGGTTAGCACGGTCTATATGGCGCTTTGAAACACTAATCACATTTATTATTAAGTCCTAACTTTCTCGGTACAATGAAATCTCCACCACACGTCTTTCCAACCATGTCTCTTAACCATGATTCCATTTCCCACCAATGCACATTTCATTTCACTTATAAAATAGTATTTTTCTTTCAATGTAAATGATGTGGGGTTAAAACGTCAATGCCCATAGTTTATGGACTTGGGTTTTAAGAAAGAGCGGCGTACTGGAGATTTTGTTGTCTAACAGAGAAACAATAGGGGACACGAGGTTTACCCAGGTTCAGGCTCCTGGAGGGAAACCCTACTCCATCTTGTCTGTTCTTGATTGATGGAGAAACCAAAGGTTACAATATAATGTCATAGAGATAGTGGTGGATGCGCAAATTGAATCTAGCGGTGTATGAGCGGAGATTGACTTCTAGATCTATTGTCTATTGTGGCGTGTCCTTCTCGTTGGACCCTCCTAGTCTTTATTAGGGATGGCAATGGGCAGGGTATGGGCAGGGTTGAGCAATACCATACCCATACCCGTGTATCCAATGGGTACAAAAGTTTACCCATACCCATACCCATACTCGGCGGGTACCCGTACCCATTGGGTACCTGGCGGGTAGATCCAATAGTACTCAAGTTATTCACAATTTTACTTTCATCAATAGCATATTTGAAAAAAATAAAATTATATCTATTTACTAATAGGTAGACGCTACATGAAAGTATCAAAGTTTAGAAGTCGCAATATCATACTCATCCCTAGACTTCTTGATCGCATAGGTTAAACTCTACAGGTAAGTTTGACATGCCAGTTTAAACGGGCATGGTATGAGTATACCCATGGCTATAAGTATATAACCGCGTACTCATGACTTAACGGGTAGGGTATGGTATTACCTGTGGGTAAAATGTGTGCCCATACCCTACCCATGCGGGTACGATACTCATGGGTAAAGTTACCATCCTTAGTCTTTATATATGGGGACGCTAGATCTCAGGTGCTAATACCAGCTGGTTACAAGTTGGTTTAGAACACTAGTCTTGAGCTTTCCTTATCTTGCACGCTTAAGTCCATATCCATATGGGCTTCGTACCTGTCAAAACGTCATGGGCACCATGGACCTTGGCAGGTCGTCGAGTGGATCTTTCGTTGAGCCGCACTAGGTAGGATAGAGTCGAGTATCCGTTGGGAATACCTATGTCAGTAAATGATAAAGGTTTTGAAAAGGGTTTTTGTAAAATAAAGGACATGCAAGATTGAACTTACAAATAGTATGCAAGTTTTTCCTTGCAAGATTAATGCAAGAATGAACTTCCCTTATGATTGCAAAGCTATGCAATCAGCATCTTGTACCTTCATAAGATCCAGATGGAAGAATGGCATCATCGATCCGGTAAGTACTAATTTTTAAAAATATCAATATACTAGGATGCATAATATATGAGATGCACGGGTTCTAATCCCTCGATACTAATTCCTCATTTGTTTTGTTTACAAACTTCTCTTAGTGGTGAATTGGTGATTTCTTGTAGAATTGAGTTAGGTTTAAGCTTACTTCACCCAGTAAATAGAGTTTAAGCAATCATTGTTCTTACTTAGAATTCCTTATCAAGACAAAGCATGTCAACATTATCTGTAACTAGTGATACTTCTTTAATGCATTCTTTTAAGTGGTTTAGTTCTTTACATAGATAATTCTCTTTACCTTTTCTATTCTTAACAAAAAGAATAACTCTTGAAGAAAATTCCTTCTTAGAATTATTTTTACTTTGTTTTCTCATGACATTTAAGGTTTTAAAGTAAAACATCTTGGTTCTTTTTATTTTACAATCATATTTAATCTTCTTATCATAAATGTTAAAGAGATTGGTCATTTCTTTTTATTTAAGGAGAGTGTGGCATTTGGTAATTCCTGTTCTATTTCAAATATGCACCTTAGAGTTGAAATGATTTATTAATCTCATTTCTAAGCAAAGTATAACATTTCCAAGCAATCCCATAATTTTCTTTTAGGGTTCTTGAATTATTTTTGTTACTTAAATGGTAATGACATTTTTCTTGGAATATATATTTCACAAGCAATAATTTAGTGATTTGATTTCATTAAGGGATACGCAGTTTTATTTGATTCTCATTTAAAATTTTAATTGGTTATCTTGAATTTTATTTTTATTTTAAATACAAGAAAGTGTACGTAAAGGTTTTATTCATTATCACATTTTTATTCTATAGAAGTCTCTTATTTTATGATGTAGATGCATAGAGTTTATTGTTTCTGAATATTTTGATATATTATTTGTATTTCCTGATTTAGGATGAATTAGTTATGATTTTCTAGTGTTTTGTTATTTTCTGGAATTTTTAAGTGGATAAATCAATCACACACGTGGACAGGTGTGTCACTGACATGTGGGTCTAGGACTAATTCAAATGCCATGTTTGCGTAACGGTCACAAAATCTTTTTCTCACTGATATGATTTCCAGTCTAGGTCACTGACATCTGAGACCAGTTCCACGTTGCTTGCCACCCTGACAAATGGACTATATCAACTGAGCCATGGTCCCACCTCCATTGGTGTCTAAACGCCAGCGAGACAGATAACGGTGGCGACACCGATTTAAGGCATGCCAGGAAACGATACTAGGTTCATTCATTCGACGCATGAAAGAAGGCGAATCGAACGAGCTAGAATAGAAACCAGGAGATGGCCACCAACATCAACGTCTACTATCCCTGCAGCAGAGCTCCAACGGTCAAACATTGACTCCACAATTCAAAGCTCACCGAGACGAATTCGTGGTACCTTGAGATGCGCATGAACACTACGAATCTAACGACCTAGTCCACTGACAGCCTTGTCACCGGAGAGGACGAATACATCTATCTCTTGCGGCGGTGCCCTCCGGCAAAGTCCGAGTCTACGCTAGTAGCCACCTCATTACAAACTACTCGGATCTAACGATGCGTACACTCACCCTGAGTTCGATGGTGCGCTCAGAAAGAGAAGAGGTGGTCGGAATCGATGACACGGCTGCGGATTCCGGTGATCACCATCAGAGAGGAAGATCTAAATTTCTTAGCCATAGCTCTCGCTTCTTTGATTCGCTCTGTTTAGATGCTTCAGTGGCTACGATACTTCACAACTGCTCCATGGTGCTTGAGGTTCTTCTGACTAGCGGCTATCGGAGTTGGCTCCGGTGCTAAGCTCAGAGACAGATCTCGATTGGGTACGATAGAGAGGATTATAAGGGTTCTATGGGGTCGATATGATCATGACAGAGCTTCAATGATCAACTCAAGTGGACGGATCGGTCCACATCGACGGTGACTGGTTGTACCCGTGAGCTAAGAGCATCTCCACCTGGGCCCCTAGGAACCCCCACCCACGAAGCCTTTTTGGCCGCCGGATGGACGAAATTCTCCCACTCACACCCCTAGGAGCCCATTTTCGCTGGATTGGGCCGAAAATCCATCCAGCGAATACATGCCGAACTCAGCGCGTCGGGGTTCGCCTGGGGGTGCTGGATGAAGTGAATAGGCGAGTAGGCCAGCAGTGTCGGTGACAGAAGCAAAGATTCGCCCTCTCGCTTGCCCAGCCCCTTCCCCTTCCTCTGCCCCTTCGCCGCCGGCACCACCCCTCTCTGATCCACCGCACCACGCCTCCAGAAAAACGAACCACCCTCCATTTGCCCTCCATGCCGCGTTTTCGATCCGTGGTTCGGCATTGCCGGTAGTTCCGGCCAGCTGCGCGGCCAACACACCAACTAGGTGTTCGGCGTTTTGCCTCGGCCATTGACTCCGACGACGATGAGCAGATGTACAAACGTCGTCCGGGATTTCATTGTCTAACATCTACGAGTTTAGTTTTTAAAAATGGACCTTTTTCCTATCTGCTCAGCGTGCGCCCAATCTTTTGACAGGGAGTGGAAAATTAGGAAAAAGTCCATTTTAAACCCTGAACTCGTAGAGGTTCGGCGATTTAAACCCTGAAGTCAAAATCCCTGTCGTTTGCACCCTGAAGTATTCAATCCCGGTCCAAATCAAACCTTGTAACTATTTGAGCACGTTGATTGATGCCACGTAGGCAAACTTAAAAAAAAACCTAAATGATTACCTATTCCAATATGTTGGTCCCTAAATTCTTTTGCCGGCCGGTGTTGTGCGTCCTACTCGATGCGAACAAGCGATGCAGACCGTCGCAGCGGTCGACGAGGGGCAGCTGGCCGGAGCGCATGAAGAAACAGGGGCGTCGGGGACATGTGCGGTCATGCTGAGGCAAGATGGCGGTTGTTGGCAGAGAGAACTTCTCATGGGTGAGCACTTCTTCTGCTTCACTGCTCCGCCTCCGGTAAAATCCAAGCTCTAAGCTAGCCACGCTTCCATCTTACATCATCTCCCTTCAGGTTTGGGCAAGCTTATCTCCAGATGCTGCCACCGCTGCCTACTCCCCTAGTACACAGATCCTCAAAATCCCCTTTCTATTTTCTTCACCACAATGCAAAAGTGGCAACGCAGAACCTCCAGCCCAAAAATCCTCTTTCTATTTTCTTCAATTTTCTCGTTGAGCATCCCTTTTGCATCGGATTCTTTCAACGATGAGCAGCAAGCTACAAGGTGGATCTGGCGAGATCGATATGACATCTAAAATAGAGGACGACACACAGGTCGAATGATGCGGCGGTAGAAGCTGGGGAATCCGGGGCTGCATGCATGCGGGCGAAGTGTCGAGCGGCGCGACGACGGCCTAGTGTGCGGCAGCAGATGAACTTGCGCTTTTACTTATTTTGGGGAAGGGAAAATTGGAGAAGAAGGTCATTGCAATTGGGGTCCACATGTCAGTGAGAGTAGCTAGTAATCCCGGCCGGGATTGTGGCTTTCCCGGTGCACCAAACGGGTGTAAGGTTTAATTTGGACCGGGATTAGATAGTTTGGGGTACAAACGACAGGGATTTTGATTTGAGGGTTTAAATTGTCTAATCTTTACAAGTTCAGGGTTTAAAATAGACTTTTTCGGAAAATTATGTGTGGAAATGTCAAACGTTGCATGTGCAGCGATCTCGCCCCACCTTGCACACCGGATGTGGGGGCCTGATTTGCTGCATGTGAGCATGCGCGTCCATGTGTAGATCGTAGACATGATTAAATTGACTGGAGTAGTAGTACACATGTGAAGGCAAGATTCAAAATTTTACGCGTCGATGAGACAGTATGGTTTTCCATGCGTGCGTCGTTTCAAAACAGGGCGCGGGGAAATAATTACCTGTGTGATTTGATCACTGTTCACTCGTTACATGTGTTTAATTTGTCAACAAAAGTCAGGTTTCTTTTAAGATGCAGATAGTCCCTAGGTCAAACGAAAAATGGCTTTAAGAAACTACGGGCATTTTCATTCATTATCCATTTCTAGGCTAGTGGATTTCAGGACACCAAACATCCGAGCTAGTTGCAGATAATTTGATAGTAGATAAATTAAACAAATGTCTTAGGCGTTCTAGGTTTGTAGCTCTATGCATTCCTAGCTAGTAGATGCTACCTACCTCACGCCACCACAGTGACAATTACAGAACTCGAAAGAACAAGCTACTATCTCCTTTCAACAAAGAGAATAAGCTAGTATTAGTACTACAGTGTCGCTTTATAACATAGGAAAGCCCACACAATATGTTAGCCTTCTACTTTTGAGCAAACAAGCATCCTTATACCCTTTTCTAGGAGATGTTCTTCGGTTTGACCTATTGCATGCAGTGTAGTACCATAGTACTCATAACTAATCATGCCTGATTAGTGGCCGGAGAAGCTAACGACAAGGGTCACACTAGTAAAAAATGGGCATCAATACCAGCTCCAGAGCCCTTTTGTACCGGAAATGCAATCGGTACAAAAGATTCTGGACAAAACCCCCCCTTTGGTACCGGTTCCTTACGAACCGGTATTAAAGGGGCCTCCACGTGGGCACCCAGGAGACCGCAGGGCTAGGGACCTTTGGTACCGGTTTGTAACACGAACCGGTACCAAAGGTTGGCTACCGCGGCAGAGAAAGTGCATAAATCTCTGTCGCGGCAGAGAATCCAGGGTTTAGGGTTTTAGGAGGGGTTTACGGGCATCGAACCGTTTCATCGTACGAGGATCACGTCGATGCGCCAGAAACGCGTTTGGGTTTAGATAGTACATGAAGATCTAGGTGATGCATATCAACTTGGTGCATATAATATAACACATGTAATTGCATAAGATTGCAAAATTAAGTAGTACATGCATGAAGATCGATCTTCATGCATAGTGGTACTCTCCGAGGCATACTATCTACTACATGTAGCATAGTGGTACTCTCTGAGTCAAACTATATATTACATGTAGATCTTCATTCATAATGGTACTCTGCGAAGTTAGGTATGACATCCCGAAGGAAAAATCCCGCCAATTCCTCGCCAATTGCTTTGAAGCGGTGCTCGATTGAGATCCTGTCCTGCTTTCTTGCCAACTGTAAAAGAATGAGATACAAATGAATACATGAGCTACGTGTGTGTGTATATATATATATATGAAAATCACAATCAAACAATTATGACTAAAACTCAGCACAAGTTATGGTAACAAAATAAATTTGTGAATATTGTTTTCGTACCTCTCTATTTATTTAATTATTCATTCTCTCGCCGACAATCTTGTGGATGTACTCGTAAACGTAGTATCCACATAGATTAGTCCCCTTTAGTTGTTTCGCGCATTTCTATACAAGAATATAATTTAATCAAACAATAATCAAGTGATAAAGGTGTGTGGACCTAGGTAGTACTACTTACTTTGTTCGCACGCCATATCAGTTTCTGTTTTCATCCACCGGCCGGATCTTTCTGGATGAATTTTTGCCATACGCTGCCCGACAAAAAAAATGCATAAAAGAGTTATCAATTTGTTGATATCAGGAAATTAACGAAAAAACCGATAAGAATTAAAATTACTTTTTGAGCATATCAAAAGCCGTCTTGTATAGTATAGGCTCTTTGGTTAGTGAGTCAAATACTTCAACTTCTCCATCGTACATTTTAATGACGATAAAAATAAAGTGGAACATGCGCACGTTTAAATATGCAGTGTCATAGATATAAGTCATCAGTTAAAATTTTAACATATTGTGAGCAAAATAGAATGTGTTATAAGACATTAACACTCACTTGAAGTTGTAAGGCCAAAGTATTATATTTTTGTCACGTTGTCGCTTCAAAAACCTTAGCAAAGTCTCCGGTGTATCCTTGTTATAGATGGGATCTTCTATGGTTTTTTCATGCATTGTATCTGGGTCAATGAACCCAATGTCCGTGATTTCATCCCTTTTGCATTCGAGCTTCTTCGATCTGCATAATATAGCGCACAAAAGATTAAATTGAGGATAATTTGCAGACAATGAACGAGCTGAGCTAAAGACTTCTCAAATTATATTAATAAATCACTTATAGACAATAGCAACTGATGTAGATTTGTCGAGGGCCCGGAGATTGTATAACTGAAAAAGTTCACAGAAGTCAACGCTCACAGAGTATTCTTGGAAGTAGTGCTCATCATTAACTCGCACCATGATAGCCTCGATCCCTCTCTTTGTGGCATTAGTGTACCACACATGCATATTACGCATACTTGTTGGTAGCGACCTGATATTCTCGACCAAATCTTTTCCTTGAACAAATTTATATGCTACTTCAGCGATGGGGTAATTGGTTGTGTTTTGTCAAAAACTTTGAACGGCCTTCTCGTCAAACACCTTGAGAGGGGGGACCGATTGAACGGGTTGTTCTCCGAGCTGGTGCACTTGTTTCCTTTTTATACCGAGACCACCGATTTATAGGGTTTTTTTGCCTCCACCATATCGTCATACGACCTTTCAATAGAACGCCTATAGTCAAATGGCGGCGATGGTATAGGGTCATATAGATTCTCAACGGTACGCACAACTTTCACCGGATCTAGAGTCTTCTCAAAAGGTATCTCTGGCACTTTCTTAGCAAAATGTTTTTCCACCTCGGACTTAGAGGTTTTGATGCATTCCTCGATAGTTTTTTCCCAAGGTAACTTCTCAATAGGCAGCAGTGGTTTCTCCTTGCTAGGTCTCTTCCTAGGTGGCGTACCATTTCTCTTAACATGCGTAGTCTTACGTGGAGGATCTCGAGATGGTGGACTCACGATGGGGTCCCTCTCAGGTAGGTGTGGACTTTGCTGCTCATGTGGACTGCTAGCAGGAGGAGTCGATGGCCATTGACGCTCATGTGGAATTTGCTGCTCATGTGGAGTGCTACGAGGAGGATTCGGTGGCCTTGGCAAAAGGACGATGTATTTCTTGGACCATAGGGCAAAACCGCGCTTGACATCGGCCATTGTCTTCTCATCATCACCTCCAAGAAAATCAAGATCCACTGTTTCATAACCCAGAACAACATCATCCACCCGACACGAGCATAGTCAACTGGAATGGGCATATGATGGTGCGTTGCTCCATCTTCATTTGGGTAAACATAGCCGACCGCCACCTTAACGAAAACGTTCCTCATTGGAAAATGTAGCTCGCAATATGTCTTCTCCGTGACATAATCCACGGGGTAGCTTCCTCCACATTCAAGATGTGAGGAACCCACACTGCTTCTTCGCTGAGATGGGGCGGCATCGACTTGAGGATCTTGTAGAAACAACGGCTGATCAGGTGCCCTCTGATTTTTCTCAAGCACCTCCACCCTATTTATCAATTCCGTTAACCTGTCTGACTCCTGCTTCTTCTTTCTTGAACGGTTTCTATAAGTGTCAGCACACTCCGGCCACGCTTCCTTCATGGTGACACCTGGGAGGGCTCGTATACGTCCAACGTGTTCAGGATTCCCCAGAGCGAGTGTCAGCTCGTCATTCTCTCTATCGGGAATGTACTCTCCCTTTCTAACTTTTTCAATTGCATCTATAAGCTCCGTCGTGATTGCTTCAATTTTTTCTTCCATTTTTCCTTTGCAACGATCTTCCCTGTCTTTGGGTCCAACCCTACCTCATGCGCGAACAACCAGAACTTGGAACAGTCGGGCCAGTCCCATGTCTATGGAGTGATTCCTGGCTCCATCAGTTTAGCTTCAAATGATATCCACTTCAGAATGGCAGTCTTGTAGCCACCTGACCCCAAATGATGGAAATGTTTCTTCTTTGAAGCATTTTTCGTATTTGTGATTGATCGGGACACAACAGTAGACGATTTCTTATACCTCTTAAATGCGGGCCAGTGATCTTTTATCTTCACTAGACTTTCAGTAAATACTGGATCTTCATCTTCATATCTGGCCCATAAATATTTCTTCCAGGTCTGGAATTGTGTGGCCATCTTCTTAAAAGTCCATTCCTTGACTTTCTTCTTCTGGCCTTCCGTCATGTCTTCTGGTAGGCTAAAGTGTGTCAGTAGACTGTCCCAAAGAAAAAGTTTTATAGTATCGTTGACATAACTAGCTTCAGCCCCCGCGTTCTTCGGCTTATGCCACTGTACAATGTTGATCGGTACATAGTCCCTAACAAGAACTCCAGCTTGATTTATAAATTTACGGCAGTGCTCCATCGGTTCACCACTATCCTTAAATGCGGTGAGGGATAACCTACCCTCGCCCTTTAGACGTTGCGTCGGGCCTCGTTGGTTTTTAACAGATTTGCACGATGATCCAGAAGGCTAAAAGAAAAATAATTCGTTAATAAGTGCAATACAAATAAATCAATGTATCTAGTGATGAACATAGCCTTGATATATAAATATACACCTCGTCGGAGTTTGTTAAGGACACTTCATTGTCTCTTCTTTCTTCAGACTCAAGTCCCTCACCGACATCGTTCAGAAATTGTGAGGCGAAATCATCGTCATCTCCATCGGGTTCCGGTCCACGGGCACTCTCATATATCATTTTCTACACCATTTCTTCTTTCTCCTCATCTCGGATGAAGGTGTTGTCCTCCATAGCTCAATCTCACTACAAAATTAAGTGCAATTATTTGGTTCATCATGTCATGATCATAACAGATTGCTAGATGGATAACAATTCAAGTGAAGGGTGGCGCCCATCGACCCTCAGCAATCCCGGCTCCCCGGATCCTCCTATCGCGAACCAACCTCGCGATCTGCCCCACGACATACCCAACCACCTCTCTCTTCTCCTCTCCGGCGGTGATGCGCGCCCTGCCTCCGCGACCGCCTCCGGCAACGGAGCCACCTTCTACTTCTTCCTCGTCTTCGCCATCCTGGCCGGCCTGGTGGGCGCCGCCTCCAAGCTCGCCGGCGTGCACCACGTGCGCGCCTGGCATGGGGGCAGCCTCGCCAACACCGCCGTGTCGGCGCTGGTGGCGTGCAAGGACCGTCGTCGGCTAGGCGGCTTGGCGAGGCGGTGTGGCGTGGCGAGGCCGCGTAGTCGGCGTCGACGCCGGACAGTGCAGACGCACGCGAGCGAGGTGGCGTGGGCATCTGCGGTGCGAGCAAGGCGGCATGGGCGCCTGCGGCATTTCATCGAACACCCTAAGGGCGGTGTCGACGAAGCCACGGAGCGCGGCTTGGCGTCGCCGGCGTGGGCGTCTGCGGCGTCGGCGAGGGCGTCTACGGCGGACGGCGGCGCGGCTACGGATGGCGGTGCGGCGGACGACGACGTGGCTGCGGAAGGCGGCGCGAGCGGGGAAGGGAAAGAAGGGGAGGAGCGGGGGTCTAACCTGCGGACGGCGGCGCAGCGGTGTGGCTGCGAATGGCGTGGCTGCGCGCGCGCGAGTGGCTCGTCTGGCGCTAGAAAGGAGGCCCAAGGTGAGAAAATCCCATGGGGGACCTTTGCTACTGGTTCCAGCCACAAACCGTAGCAAAGGTCATTTTTCCTTTTTCCCTTTTCTGATTCTTTTTCTTTTTTTTCTGTTTCTTTTCTAGTTTTTATTTTCTATTTCTTCTTATTTTATATTTCTTTTTCTTTTTCTTTTCTGTTTTTTTGTTTCTTTTTCTTTTCTATTTCTTTTTCTTTTCTATTTCTATTTCTATTTATTTTTATTTTTCCTTTTCTTTTCTATTTCTTTTTCTTTTTTGTTTCTTTTTCTTTTTTATTTCTTTTTCTTATCTATTTTTTTATTTTCTATTTCTTTCCTTTTTCTTTTCTATTTCTTTGCTTTTTTCTGTTTCTTTTCTATTTCTTTGCTTTTTTCTGTTTCTTTTTCTTTTCTATTTCTTTTTAAGTTTCCCGCCACAACACCGCGCGGGACGAAAAGGGCGGGAAATAATGGGTGGGAATAAATTTTATTACGATTCTACCGTGGCGGAGCTTCTCGAAAATTTCCTGCAATCTCGTGAAAGCTACTTAACTAGTAAAACAAGCCAACCATCTCCATTGTTAAAATCTTACATATAATAACATCATCACACAAAAATAAATGGGAAAGTGATTTCCATATTGAGATACACAAGTTATGATCCCTATCTAGTCTTCTGAGTTTTCTTCATGTGTTTGCCTTTCTTCTGATTGCGACGCAACCGTGGACAATCTTCATTATTAAACATGATGCTTGGGTCAGTTCTCACCTTGAAGGGTGGAATATCATCAAACTTATTATAATCTTCTGACATGTCTGTCTTGTCCTCTACTCCCACGATGTTTCTTTTTCCTGAAAGAACTATGTGGCGCTTTGGCTCATCGTATGATGTGTCCTCTTGCCTTTGTTTTCTTTTTCGGTTTGGTAGACATGTCATTTCTTTTCTAACAAAACTGTCGGTGGGATAAGGACGCGTGGGTAACCTTTAGTCCCGGCTGGTGGGTGCAACCGAGACTAAAGCTGTCGGCAGGATAAGGACGTGTGGGTGGACGCACTGCTCGATGAGATAAAGCATGTAGCGCACGACGCGTTGTCGGAGGAACACGACAAACTAGAAGCGGCGCCATGCCTATAAAAGGAGCATCGATACGCCATGGCAAGCAGCTCAACAAGCCAACATAGGTAGAGAGAGTTTCATCCCCATGAATGGAGGAAAGGGTTGGGAAATCTCCCGTGGCGGAGCTTCTCGAAGATGTCGTTGCTGCACACGCCCTACGGCATCTTCGGAAGCTCCGACTCAGAAAATTTCCTTGCAAACCCATGAAAGACTCCATCTCATCTAACAGTGTTGGGGAAATGGTTAGGAAATCTCCCGTGGCGGATCTTCTCGAAGATGTCGTTGGTGCACACGCCCTACGGCATCTTCGGAAGCTCCGCCTTTCTCTGCAAGCCCGTGAAAGACTCCATCTACTCTAACCGTGTTGGGGAAAGGGTTGGGAAATCTCCCGTGGCGGAGCTTCTCGAAGATGTCGTTGGTACACACGCCCTACGACATCTTCGGAAGCTCTGCCTCGGAAAAATTTCCCTGCAATCCCATGAAAGACTCCATCTTCTCTAACAGTGTTGGAAAATATCCCGTGGCGAAGCTTCTCGAAGATGTCGTTGGTGCACACGCCCTATGGCATCTTCAGAAGCTCCGCCTCGAAAAAAATTCCCTGCAAACCCGTGAAAGACTCCATGTCCTCTAACAGTGTTGGGGAAAGGGTTGGGAAATGTACCGTGGTGGAGCTTCTCGAACATTTCCCTACAAGCCCGTGAAAGCTACTTAACTAGTAAAACTAGCCAACCATCTCCATTGTTAATATCTTACATACAGGAACATCATTACACAAAAATAAATAGGAAAGTGATTTCCATATTGAGATACACAAGTTATGATCCCTATCTAGTCTTCTGAGTTTTCTTCATGTGTTTCCCTTTCTTCTGATTGCGATGCAACCATGGACAATCTTCATTATTTAACATGATGCTTGGGTCAGTTCTCACCTTGAAGGGTGGAATATCATAAAACTTATTATAATCTTCTGACATGTCTGTCTTTTCCTCTACTCCCACGATGTTTCTTTTTCCTGAAAGAACTATGTGGCGCTTTGGCTCATCGTATGATGTGTCCTCTTGCCTTTGTTTTCTATTTTTCGGTTTGGTAACATGTCCTTCACATAAAAAACCTGAGCCACTTCACTGGCTAGGACGAATGGTGCGGTATTGTACCCTAGATTCTTGAGATCCACTGTAGTCATTCCATACTGCGAGTCTACCTATACCTCGTCTTTCAGGTTGAACCATTTGCACCGGAATAAAGGGACCTTCAAATTAGGTCCATAGTCAAGTTCCCATATCTCCTCTCTGTGCCCATAATATGTGACCTTCTTCCCATTGTCCTCTGCTGCATGAAAGAGGACACCACTGTTTTGGTTGGTGCTTTTTTTATCTTGGGCGAACGTGTAAAATGTATTCCCATTTATCTCGTACCCTTGAAAAGTCGATATAGTCGAAGATGGTTGCTTGGCCAACAAGTATAGCTGTTCTTCATCAGTGACATTCATGAGACGTGTTTACAACCAACCGCTGAAAGTCTTCATGTGTTCTCCATCAATCCAATCTTCACGTTGCTCCGGGTATTCAGAGCGTAAAATATTCTTGTGTTCCACTATGTACGGAGCCACCAAGCTGGAATTATATAGAACTGTGTAGTGTGCTTGAGTGAAAGAACGTCCGTCCATACACATTGTTGCTTTCTTTCCTAGCGTGCCTTTTCCATGCAGTCTCCCCTCATAGCGCGATTCAGGAACACCGATCGGCTTAAGGCCAGGAATAAAGTCAACACAGAACTCAATGACCTCCTCTGTTCCATAGCCCTTGGAGATGCTTCCTTCTGGCCTAACACGGTTATGAACGTATTTCTTTAAGACTCCCATGAATATCTCAGAGGGGAACATGTTGTGTAGATATATAGGACCGAGAATGCCAATATCTTCGACCAGGTGAATGAGGAGATGTGTCAAAATATTGAAGAAGGATGGTGCGAACACCAACCCGAAGCTGACTAGACATTGCACCACATCCTTCTATAAATTTTGTAGAGTTAGTGGATTGATCACCTTCTAAGAAATTGCATTGAGGAACGCACATAGCTTCACAATGGGTACTCAAACATTTTTCGGCAGAAGCCCCCTCAATGCAACCGGAAGTAATTGTGTCATAATCACGTGGCAGTCATGAGACTTTAGGTTTTGAAATTTTTTCTGTGACATGTTTATTATTCCCTTTATATTCGACGATAAGCCAAACGGGACCTTGATGCTACTCAGGACTTCAAAAAAGATCTCCTTCTCTTCTTTGGTAAGAGCGTAGCTAGTAGTACCTTGATACTTCTCTGGATTCAGGTTGTTTCCTTCGTGGATACATTGATGGTCATGCCGTGCATCCGGTGTATCTTTTGTTTTCCCATACACGCCTAAGAAGTTTAGCAGGTTCACGCAAAGATTTTTCATCACGTGCATCACGTCGATTGCAGAGTGAACCTCTAGGATTTTCCAGTAGGGTAGCTCCCAAAATATAGACATCTTCTTCCACATGGGTACGTGTCCGTCAACATCATGTGGAACAGATTGTCCGCCAGGACCCTTTCCAAAGATCACTTTTAAATCCTTGACCATATCATATATAACATCCCCAGTAGGGCGGGTAGGCTTCGTTCGGTTATCTGCCTCACCTCTGAAATGCTTTCCTCTCTTTCTTACGTGATGTTGTTTTGGAAGAAATCGACGATGCCCCAGGTACACATTCTTGTCTCCCAAATATATATTGTTAGTCTCACCTAAACAGTGTGTGCATGCATTGTATCACTTGTTTGACTGTCCTGAAATGTTACTAAGAGTAGGCCAATCATTGATGGTTACAAACAACAACGCTCGTAGGTTAAATTCCTTTTGTTCGTGCTCATCCCACACATGTACACCTTCTTCACGCTACAACTATAAAAGTTCTTCAACCAATGGCCTCAGGTACACATCAATGTCGTTGCTGGGCTGCCTCGGGCCTTGGATAAGCACTGACATCATAATGAACTTCCGCTTCATGCACAACCAAGGAGGAAGGTTATAGATACATAGAGTTACTGGCCAGATGCTATGACTGGAGCTCTTCTCCTCGAAAGGATTAAAGCCATTTGTACTTAGACCAAATCTTAAGTTCCTTTCGTCATCTGAAAATGACTTGAACTCTGTCCATTTTTCTCCACTGCGACCCATCAGCGGGGTGTCTCAGCATCACATCTTTCTTACGGTCCTCTTTGTGCCATCGCACCAACTTGGCATGCTCTTTGTTTTGGAACAAACGTTTCAACTGTGATATTATAGGAGCATACCACATCACCTTCGCAGAAACCCTCTTCCTGGGGGTGGACTCGCCCTCAACATCGCTAGGGTCATCTCGCTTGATCTTATACCTCAATGCACCACATACCGGACATGCATTCAAATTCTCGTACTCCTCGCGGTAGAGGATGTAGTCATTGATGCATGCATGTATCTTCTGCACCTCTAATCCTAGAGGGCAGACAACCTTCTTTGCTTCGTACGTACTAGAGGGCAATACGTTCTTCTCTGAAAGCATCTTCTTTATTATTTTCAACAACTTTTCAAATCCCTTGTCATAAGTACCATTCTCTACCTTCCATTGCAGCAATTCCAGTGTGGTACCCTGCTTTTTCTGGCCATCTTCCCAATTTGGGTACAACAGTTTGTTGTGTTCCTCTAACATTTTCTCCAACTTCAACCTCTCATTTTCACTTTCGCAGTTTATCTTCGTATCAAGAATGGCCCGACCCAAATCGTCATCGGGGTCATCAAAAATGGGCTCATCAAAAATAGGCTCTTCTTCAGCTTCGTCTTCCCCCATTCTACTATCACCGTCTTCAGTGAACATAGGATAGTTGTCACTATCCTCTTCTTATTCGTTGTCTTCCATTATAACCCCTCTTTCTCCGTGCTTGGTCCAACAATTATAGCCGGGCATGAAACCGTTCTCAAGCAGGTGGACGTGAAGGGTCTTTGAGGTAGAGTAATCCTTCGTATTGTTACAGGAGCTACATGGATAATAAATGAAACCATTCGACCGCCCGTTTGCCTCAGCCACGTTGAGAAAATAATGCATGCTAGTAATGAAGTCGGGATGGCATCAGTCACCGTACAACCATTGTCGATTCATCTGCATTATATATATAAGTATATCAAAAATCATTAATTACGCAACATCATGGATATATGAGTGACCAACTTAATTAATATTCAAGTTCATCACATAAAACTAAGTTTTTTTTATAAAAAAGAAGAGGCTCATCGAGGTGGTACGGTGTTGGCTAGGGGACGACGCCGGCGATCGACGACGGTGAGGACAGGGACGATACTAAAACCTACAAATCATACTTTAATTTGAGCTCAAATTGCATATAAAAAGAATGAAATCCCTAACTTAGGTATTTCATCGAACACCTTGCTAGCACTACAAAAATAATACGAGTTAAACTAGCAAAGAAACGAGCTAAATTAGGAACGCCGGAAGAAAGGATGATATTGCTAACCCTTGGATAGATGGGTGCCGTCAATCTTGATAAAATGGTGGAGAAAAATGGAGATTTGTTGGAGTGTGAGAGGTGCAAAATATTTGGAAATGTGAGAGAGGAGAAGGAGAAGGGGAAATGAGATGCAGGTCGATCGGGCTGAAGAAATAGGGCAGGGACCCTATAGTACCGGTTCTTCAGATAAACCGGTAGTAAAGGTTCAGCTCTGGCCCCACCTCCGCCTCAAAATTGGACTGAAACCCTTTCGTACCGGTTCGTAACATGAACCGGTACAAAAGGCACTCAACGAACCGGTATTGATGTTCCTCGGCCGCCTGGGCAAGGGAGCCGGTACTCCCTCCATCCAGGTTTATTGAGCTACTAGTAGAATTAGAAAAATTCCAAAGCAATAGGCTATATTTGCTACTTAATTTGTGGTTTAATTGTCTCGATTTCTGGAAACCAGCCTCGTGGCAACCTTTTATACATGACTACACGAGACTACCCTATGCATGACATTACATGTAACGGAGTAGTAATTAATCATCGTAGTTAATGAGAGGAAATCAGCAATTACAACCTGTCTATGCGATTTTTCTCCACCTATAGAATCCCACCTTGGTCACAGTGCTGCTCCGATTAAGCCCAATAAACCTAGATGAAGGGAGTACTAATGCACCCTTTAGTACCGGTTCGAAACCGGTACTAAAGACTTAGACGGATGCCCATTTTCTACTAGTGTCAACTCCTAATGGGCGAGTAAAACCTCTATGTATCTTTATTAAGTGATTACCACCATGCATCAACCACGACATATCTCCTCCTAAACACCTAGCTAGGAGTATGTTCTTGTCCAAGTGCGCAAACTTTTCGTTTTTATAACTGTCCTTTTCTTGGCTACCTCTACCTGTCACATAATTAGAGTCTAGATGAGGCCTAAGCTTCTTTCGAGATATAGTCTACTGGCTAAAATACAGTGATAGCTTGCCTTTGTGTAGGGGCCCGAGTTGCTTTCGTCAACAGCCCTCGAGATCTTTGTCCCTCTATATTCATAGCCTGACAAGCCTGCATATAATTTTGAGAGAGACTGACTAGATCGAGGCTACATGGACACGCACTGCTCCAACCTCCCATGCCGTACGTGCGTTTGGGAAGATTAATACCGGAACATGTGTGCGGATGCAGTGCAGACTTTATCTTTTCTGGATGCTTACCAACCTGTAATGATGCTGTGGTCCATTGCAATTTAGTCCACACGTTGGTGTTTATGACTCCTAATCAACTTCGCCGGAGCTAGCTATATCAAGATGTGTGGATCCAAACATAACTGCTACGAGTACATATTGCTTGGATTCACATCGACCAACACCTTGGTGAGTAGGGATGTAAATGGTACGGATAATTTTCACTCCAAATCCGCATCTGCATCTATTTTTAAGAATATGGTATACATTTTTAGATATCCGGCGGATATGGATGCAGATGCGGATATCTATCGGGCGGATATCCGATGGATATGGTAGCGGATATGGTATTGATGATATCCGACATATAAGGATAATCCGATATTTCATACGGATTATCCGAGGTACTAAAATAGGATAATCCAATAAATTTAACGCAACCCTAATATCTAGACAATGTAGTTAGTGTATCGGCTAGCTTTGCATGCTACGTATGCATGTTATACTATGTTATTACCAATCTTGCACTTTTATACTACTATTATCTAGTGTTGCACACTTTCTTGTCATTTCTTTTGCATAAACTAAATAAATTTTTATTTTTCTACGTGTATTTATTTGATTATCCTCTTCCGATTCGAGTCTGCTCTGAATCCGCTCCATATCCGCAATCCGATATTATCCATATTCGAATCCGCATCCGGCTATTATCCGCTCCGATCTGAATCCGCCAAAAAAAATATGTAAATGATATGGCAATAGCAATAGCCGGTACGATCTGATCTGTTTACATCCCTATTGGTGTGCCCGGGTTGAGTTCAGTTTCCCCAAACCGATCTGACAGTTCATCAGAGTTGTTCTTGGTCAGCCCTTCATCGTACCGAGTATCACGATCTTTTTACGGAGGTGTCCAAATGGCTGGAGGATACGGCGCGAGATTTGTTACCAGACATGGATGCACCATAGCCTCCGGATCGAGCATGCGTCAGCCTCTTAGGTGTTTCTACAATTTCACATTATGATATGTAATGCGCATATTTATTTTTACTGGTTAGGATTTATGGACCTTTTTGGCTGTGTGCATTCTAATTATGCAGATACCGGACGTAATGTTTATATTTTAAGTAATAAAGCGTCCATTATCGAAAAATATTTATGAGAGTTTTCGACATGTTTTATCTGGTTGCATGAAGGGATCGAGAGTCCCCGAGTAATCAAACGGGGCACTGTCTATGTCATAGTCGCTATTCCATCTCGAGTAAAGAAATGAGCTCGTAAGAGCATTAGTACTGTTTAAAAAAGTTATATTGTACTCCTTCGGTTTTAAAATATAAGATGTTTTAGCTTTGTAAAAGAGACCGTATCTAGATCATTTTAGTGTGTAGGTTTACTCCAAACCTAGATGAATCTATCTACTGAAGGGGTCTAGATACACTCCATTCATAAAGCTAAAACATATTATATTTTGAAATGAAAGGAGTAGCATTTTTATTATATACTACCGCTTGGGTTCAAGTCCAGTACAGCCATGCTCTCCAAAAGTATGGAAATCGAGTTGATGCTCCGAGCAACAACACTAAATTACAATCACACTCGCTGGGATCGACTCGCAGTTCAATAGGCTTTTGTTATATCCTCTTTTTGACTGACGGCACACACCCAAGCCGCGGGAGAAAAGGTGAAAGAAAATTTGGCCAGAAGAGAAAATAAAATATTACAACGGAGCCTACGCCTACGCCCGCATTTGCCTTTCCCACTGTTCAGATTAGTTCATATCAACGAAAGGATAAAAAGTAAGATCCGATGCATAATTTTATGGGATGATTGCTGAGAAACCACCCTTGGGGTCGAGGTGATCAGCTGGAGAGGGGCCCGGAAGAAGGCATGAGATTTGATCGCATTCAAGCTGGGTGGATCATGTCACGTCAATCTACTCATTTGGGATCGTGTCAGTCCTTTATGGCCCGCATTTGTACAGGGATACTATGGAACAGTGGCTAGTTAATGTGATGTTCTTTTATTTCGAACTCGGCTAGGTTTCATTTCGACCTTTTGAGGTATAGGCATGGCACGAATCAGCAGTACGCGGTACATGAAATCCCTGTACGCACACGTCGGTCGTATATTTTTTTTTTATAAACGGAATATATTAATATCAAAAAGATACCAATTACACCGAGCCTCTGCACCAACACGATGCCTAAACGGTTTATGGATACATACAGCCAAAAAAATCAGAAAAATTATAATAAAAGAAAAGTCCCTCTATATATAGCGATCTATTCCTTTTAGCAGCAGCACTACCACCACAATCACCGTCTCGCTATAGGAAACAGTGAACAAACACCATCGTCGCCTGATCATCGATCTTAGATTTTCACTCTAGAGATAGTTCTCGCTCGCAAAACAATGTCATCAGTAAGGCCATTGCCAGGCACAATCAATTAAGGTTAGACCTTAGATTTTCACCTTGAAAGGTAATACTTTAAACTTTTCTTGTGCTGACGCCCCCACTTACGATGCCGCTGCTCCAAGTCACAGAACACCAAGCCAATTTCTCGTCGCCACAAAGACCGGAACCACCATTGTTAGTCCTTAGATCCCGACTTCAATGACATTCTCCGCTGTCTGACTTCACCGTGGAATGAGAAAACGTAATCCATGATGGTAACAACCAGGAGAGCTTTGCATCACACCCTCTGAAACCAAACGGCCAGAGAAAAATACGGGTGTGCACGACCGAATCCCACCCGATCTAGCAATCTCTAGGCATGAATCGCCCAATGGAGTTCATCAGCAGAGCCTTCCAGAACACGCCACTCCAGGCAGGTCAACAGGAACTCGCATCCGGCAGATCATCATCTTGGATGAGTTGAAACTCTAGGACAACCACCTTTATTCAAAGCCGCGCCAATAGCCCCCACGCCACCAGCCAACAACGGAGGAAGCGATGACCTGCTTGGATGCCGAGGAGGAGACTGGAGAGAGTGCAGCCGTCAGACTAGTGCTGCACACAGGGTCGCCAACGAGCGAACGTGTCTCTCTATGGACGTACGCAACCACCAGCAGGACAGCCAGGCCTGCTGGGCCTAGATCAAGCCCTAATTAGCCTGCTCCACCGCCGGCAGGGCAAGCGCCGCCACCGACCATGTCGCACCGCAGGCCTCCCCTTGGAGCACGCACAAGCTCAGTGCCTCCTCCGCAGTGTCATCGCCAGACACGCCCAAACGTCGTGCCCCATCGCATTCTCCATACGAGGGTTGACCAATCTACTTTTATTGTTGGTTTAGAATTGTTTAGGATATACCTCATACCTACATGTAGTGGCAGAACCAGGATTGGAAATGTGCCAGGGCGAACATATTGGACCTAAAAGTTTTAAGCCCCAAAAGGTAGTCTATACGAAAAAACAAATGGTTCACGGAGATTCCACCGGTTGCCCTCCGTTTGACCCGAAGCGGGAGTTTCCTCCTACATATCCAGCACTTCTTTAGGTGTTATCGCATGCAACTATAGACGGTCACATCCGGGAGTTGGGTCCTGCATATATGGACATTCTACCACACTTGTGCATGTATTCTAGGGCCACATGCAGGTTTTCATGGGATTCTAGCGCTCCGATGGTCCTTTTCCGGTGAAACCCTAATCTGGGGGGGGGGGGCGCAGGTCTAGCCCCATAGCATTCCCCGTACGAGGGTTGTCAATTTACTTTTTTGTTGGTTTAGGATTATTTAGGTCATACCTACATGGAAAATCAAGGTTGGGCTGTATGTGTTGTGGGAGTTTACTCCTACATGTCCAGCACTTCTCTAGGTGTTATCGTATGCAACTGTACGTGGTCACACCCAAGAGCTAGGTATTGCATATATAGACATTCCACCACACTTGTGAATGTATGCTAGGGCCACGATGATGTCATTTTGCGGCCCCAAAGTTGCGACGCCAACGCATAGCATGGCCTAAGTTGCTTTTAATCACCGTGATTCGAAAAGTTGGGGGGGGCAACTGTCGAGAGGGGTATTTCAAGTGAACGGTGGCCAAACCAAATATTTTCGAATCCTTCCTGTTATGGCAGGATATTCCGTTACACTAGTTCCTGCAGTGCCCCTTCTTAGCCACCATGCACGTGTCGTTGGGGCAAATCCATTTTTGTACTTTCCTAACTCCCACTGAATCTGGCTGCTACGGCGGCGGTCCTTTTTCTCCCTTCTCCGACACTGAATCCGGCTGTGGCGGAGGTCCTTTTTTCTCCCTCCCCCGAGACTGAATCCAGCGGCGGTGGCCCAGCATGTCTTGCAAGGCAAAGGTGGTAGCTACGTCGGCGGCTGATTTGGGTCTGTCGGAGCCAGAGTCTTGGTCTCAACGCGAGGCAGCGGCGAGGTCTTCAATCCTGTTGAGCAAGGAGGCCAGCCAGAAGTCTGCTACCAAGGTACCTACGAGCAGCGGGTTGAAAAAAAGTAAGCCCAACGACTAATTGTTCGGCGGCGGTGCCAGGATCCGGCACCCAGATCTCAAAATTAAAAACCCGGGAGAAGAGCTGGAGGTGAATTTTTCTTATCTGTGCCTTCTCAAATAAGGGCCGTTAGTAGGCGGCCCACCATGGGCTATGAGAACAGTGACAGGCCAACTGCAGGCCTTAATAGTACCGTATCGACTTGGCGCAAGCTCCTAATGGGCCGCACAATGTTGGACCAACATGGGCCTTCTGTAGACCAAAACAATATCGGGCCTAAAAGTTCGCGGGCCGGTTAGCTGCATTAATGGGCCTATTTCAAATAGTGCAGGACGAAACAGTAACGAGCCATCTTCTTATTGGGCTCTCCTCATGGGTCGGTCCACTTAATAATTAGCAGGCCTTTGTTGGGCTAGGATTCTACCACGGTTTCTGTGGCCGTTAACGACGGTAACCAGCCGTTAACGGTGTCTGCCATGTGGCAGTTTGCATGACGTCAGCAGATAACATGGCTGGTAAACAAATCTTCGACGTAACAAGTTTTCGTGGCTGAAGGGTGCGATCCGCCACGGTTGGAAAAAAAACGTGGTAGATTCATTTGGGATGGAGCTATTACCATGAAAACGGGCCACCAACCTCGAAAATCGTCCGTTATAAAAGCCAACTTTTCTTATAGTGAAGGATAACAGGGAATACTGACATGGAGGGTCAATAAGAGTTGACCTAACGATGGTATTTGAGTTCAATCTTTTTCGTCTGGTTCAAACGACTGTTTGCCTGTTAGATTTGTATTCTCCCCTATTTGGCCCCTCTGGGCAATTGACGAAGCTACTACGGCCCCTACGCGAGATTGCAAGCAACTCGGACTCCGCGATGCACTCGCACATCAACTTTTGGGCCGCAAACTAACAATCCCTAGGGCCACATGCAGGGTTTTTTAGCATTCCGGTGCTCAGGCGGTCCTTCTCCGGCGAAACCTACCCCGAGGGACGCGCAGATCTAGCCCCCTAACACTCTTTGTATGAGGATTGACTAATGTACTTTTTTATTAGTTTAGGATTGCTTAGATCATATTTACATGGAAAACCAATATTGGGCTCAAGATTCCACCGATTTCCCTCTGTTTGACCCGCAGCGGGAGGTTCCTCCTATAGGTCCAACACTTCTCTAAGTGTTATCGCAGGAAATTATAGACGGTCACACCCGAGAGCTAGGTATTGCACACAGGAAGCTTCCACCACACTTATGCACGTATGCTATAGCCACACGCAGGTTTTCATGGCAGTCCGACGCTCCAGTGGTCCTTTTTCAGCGAAACCCTAGTCTGTGGTACCCGCAGGTCTAGCCCCATAGCATTCCCCGTACGAGGGTTAACCAATGTACTTTTTTGTTGGTTTAGATTTGTTTAGATCATACCTACATGAACAACTTCTTCCCTAAAATGCGTGAGAGATGATATAACACTCACGCAATTTCTCAATGTGCGGTTGTAAGAGACAAGAATCGCGACATCAACCGCTATTCAGAGGGTACAAAACTCTGCAATAGGGTGGAGACCTCTATTTGGTGACCACATTAATTATTGTGAGTAATAAATAAATGAGTATAAATATACATGGCTGCATTAAAATGAAAAGAAAAGAAAGTGGCTGGACGACATCAATGTGGTCGGCGCATCTTTCTAAATGAGAATAGATGTATGGCTGTAAGTTAGAACGAAAAGGAAAGAAAAAGGGCAAGCTATGTCAACGGCTTGCCGTCAGCGTATCTGGCGCCGTAACATGGGCCGCTGTACGCCGACGGCCGAGACACGTCGACGGTTGTCCTCGGAACAAACTTCTCTACGCCGCCGACTTTCTTAGGCCGATAATCGGTCTAGTGGGTTGGCTCGGCCTGGGGTCTATGCCGACGGCTCGACAAATTGTCGTCGGCGTACATCGTGGCCGTCGGGCCGTTGGCGTACACCCTGGCCGTCGGCACCTTGAGCCGTTCCTGTGGTGCAGGCGGGAAGCGTAGGTGTGTGCTCTTTTGATCGATCGATGGTCACGCGATCAAAGCGGAAGCTACGGTGACCAGGCAGCGTCCGGTTCACGAATCCTGTGCCACGCGCACTGTGCTGTGAATTGGAGTATAAACGGAGGGCGAGAGGGGGAATGGTGGTGTGCGGGGCGGTTCACGACTCCCGTGCCACGCGCACTGTGCCGTGAACGGACGAATCCACCTGTCTTTGGTTGATACCCTGCTCCGTGAGCGTCGGGATCGGTGCCCGGCATGCAAACTCTCTCGTATTTTGGTCATCGATGGGAGAGGGGACCCTGTGCGGACTTCTTTGGATCAAACGATCTTTTGACATTGATGAAGAGATTTCGCGCACACCACGTCGATCAGTTTTCATGCATCCAAGTAGACGTTGCAGCTTAATTTATTTTCCATGCGACTCCATGAGCCGGGTTCCATTATCAAAAGATAACAGAACAGGGTTTTTGATTATCCAACATAAACATAAACAGAAATCTAGCTAACAAAAAAAACTGATCCCACGGCAAGGGAGATCAGACGACCACCAAATGCCAAGACAAGCACCGGTAAACAGGAAGTTTAAGACCCAAATGACCACAGTCTCGAAAGACACTACCAACAACCCATAAAAAATACAATTTTTCCACAACCAAATTCAGCAGCAACCGACCAAGAACCCACAAGAATGGTTTCTGCAACTCAGCTCACATGATCATCATCAGCCACTTCACCCCCTTCTTGATCCGCATCATGTTAGCGCGTCGCGCCATGTCATGAACCAGAGTAGCCATGCTTTGTAGCCTATCAGCGCCCTCCACCAGAATCCCACTGTCTCGTTCAGACTGCAAACCTGCCCAATACCGCAAAAACACACACATGTAACAGATCAAACCCAAAGGGGACGATGGAAGTTTTCCCTCAAAATAAGCACGATTCATAGTCTTCCAGATTACCCAACACAGAGCAACAATGCAAATTATGTGAAAATTAGATCCAAAGGGAAGAAATTCCACGATCCACCAGAAATATTGAGTGAAACAAGTTTGTCTAGAACGTGCACCTATCAACCCGGCAACACAACTCCACATATAACCCACAGCAGGATAATTGAAGAAAAGATGATTAATGGATTCATCCATAGGACAGAAACGACACACATAACTTCCAACCCACTTCCTCCTCTTCATATTATCTTTTGTAGCAATTGCATTATGCCAGATTAACCAAAGCCAAATTTTAATTTTTAGAGGCAACTTAGCTTTCCATAACTGCCTAAAAGACCTATCAGGACCAACATCAAAAATTTTGTTGTATAAAGACTTAATAGAAAAGATCCTAGACTTGGTATACTTCCATTTAGGCTTATCCATTTTATCATTTAACCTTAAATGCGACAACGTACTCCTAAGCTCCTGCCAATGAGCGTGCAACCTGGGAGATAGCCATCTCCTAAAGGTAAAAAACCAACCCAAATCACACATCTCCCTAACTGTGCAGGATTGTTGATTACAAACATCAAAAAGCTCAGGGAATTTTTCACAAAGGGAAAAATCCCCCAACCACTGATCATGCCAGAAGTCAGTTTCCCTTCCACCACACACCTCCATTTTCCTCCCTGACAGATAAATCTGTTTGATTTTTAGAAGATCTTTCGAAGCAGCAGAGTCATTTTGTTTAGCTTTGATTCTCGAGATACCATGGGAAATCCCATACTTTGATTTGATAATTGTTTGCCACAAACCATCTCCTACCTCCAACTTCCACCACCATTTACACATAAGACAAATATTGAACAACTTTAGATTCTTAACACCTAACCCGCCTTTCTTTTTTGGTCTACATATCAAGGACCATTTAACCATTTCGTACTTCTTTTTTCACTTACCCCTTTCCAAAAGAACTTTATAATGATTTTGGTATATTCCTCCAGGTTAGTATCAACCATGAGATACATGGACAGATGATAAATGAGCAAACTGCTCAAAGAAGATTGAATAAGAGTAAGCCTACCCCCAATCGTAGATGAATTACCTACCTAGCCCTCCAATTTTTTCAAGAGTTTATCTACCAAAGGTTGTAAATCCGCCACATGAAGCCTAGTGCCACAAACAGGAACACCCAGGTACTTAATGGGCCAACTACCAAGCTGACAGCCAAACATATCCACATACATCACCCCTTTCTCACTATCCTCCAACACCAGCATGATTTCAGTTTTGTTAAAGTTGATCTTTAAGCTAGACATGGCTTCAAACATGTACAAAATTTGTTTTACATGCCTCAATTGTTCCACATCATCCTGAATAAGCAGTATAGTATCATCTGCATACTGCAGAATGGCAACACCTCTATCAATCAAATGATGTACTAGCCCTACTGATGGCTCTATAATGGCACCAGAAAAATGCTGGTGCGGTGTTGATGTAGAGCTCATTGGGAACCCCAAGAGGAAGGTATGATGAGCACAGCAACAAGTTTCCCTCAGTTATGAAACCAAGGTTTAATCGAACGAGTAGGAGAAAGGAAACACCCCAAAGGTGTTACTAGCTGAGCCTTGGCAGGGCGCACTACCGGTGCAAGTAGCAACGTGGAGACCTGCACAACACAACCACAGAACTTTGTCCCCAACTTGCGATGAGGTTGTCAATCTCACCGTGTTTTTCTGAAAACAAAAGATTAAACATATCGAATAGAAAGAAGTAATAGTTCGCAGAAAGTAAACACAAAACAGTAAACAATTTGTAGATTGTATGTAAAGAAAGAGGACTGGAATCCATAGTTCACTAGAGGTGGCTCTCCTTAACATAGATAACATGCTGGGTGAACAAATTACAGCGGGGCAATTGACAAACATCGAGAAAGCAATGCATGCATATACTAATCATCTTGACTCCTCTAAGACTTGATTGGGCATTACAACATTATACATAGACCGCCATCCAACTGCATCTATGACTAATAATCCACCTTCAGGTTATCATCCGACCCCCCTCCAGTATTAAGTTGCAAGCAATAGATTATTGCTTTACGAACTGCGCGTAAAGTAAACAATACGATTGTTCTATGAACAAAGGATTGTTGTTTTCTCCCTAGTAGCAACATCACATCTAGTACCTTAGAGATTTCTGTCACTTCCCCAGATTACCAGAGGCATGAACCCACTATCGAGCATAAATACTAACTCTTGGAGTTGCTAGCATCTACTTGGCCAAGATATATACTAACAACGGAAAGCATGCAATATCACAAATAACAAAGACATGATAAAATCAATAATCAATCTGAAATAGCATCTCAATATCCATCGGATCCCTGCAAACACAACATGCAGAATTACAAATAGATGATCTTGATCATGAACGGAGCTCACAAGATCTAGACATGAAAGCACAAAGGAGGGGAACCAGCCATCTAGCTACTACATGGATCCGTAGTCCAAGGATGAACTACTCACGCATCACACCGGAGGCTTGCAGGTGATGAAGAAGGCCTCCAGGGTGAATTCCCCTCTTCGGCAGGGTGCCGGGAAGAGCTTCATATCCCTCCCGATCTAGGGATGGAGATGACGGCGGCTACAGACTCTTTCGTGGATTTTTGATCGGGCACTTAGGGTTTTCGTCTCGAGGGCATCTTTTAGGCGGAAAGGGAGGCCAAGGGGGTGCTGGAGGCGGCCAGACCACCCCCTGGCATGGGCCAGGCTTGGCCGCGTGGCCAGGTGGTGTGGTGGCCCCCTGGCCCCTCTCCGTCTCGTATTCTGGCATCTGATGACTTCCGAAAAAATAGGCACTTTGGCTTTTGTCTCGTCCAATTCCGAGAATATTCATTTTCTGACTTTCCTGGAACCAAAAACAGCAGAAAACAGGCAGCTGGCACTGTGGCTCTTGCAATAGGTTAGTCCAAGAAATCATATGAAAAGTACTCCAAAGTGTGGATAAAACACAAGAAAGTGGATAAAACCAAGCATGGAACATCAAAAATTATAGATGCATTTGCAATGTATCAACATCCCCAAGCTTAACTCCTGCTCGTCCTCGAGTAGGTAAGTGATAAAAATAAAGAATATTTTTTGAGGTGACATACACCATCAAAGACTTGATCAAAGTATTTGTAAAACATTCAAAGCTGGGATCATAGTACTTCAATCATAACATGAAAGACAAAGTTCTAGCAATAAGACAAAGAAACTATGATGCAACATGAAAAGGCACAAACAAAAGATTCATGAATAACAATGCTTTGTAAGACGTTTGTTTGTTTATTTCACATAAAGAAAACATAGCATAATAGTATTCAGCTTGTCCCTCATAGAGTAGCAAAACATAAATTCATAGGACACCTTGAAAGTTCATAAGAGTGACTAGATACAAATAGTTTAAAACAAGCAATATCAAATTATGCATCAATCAACTAGTCTTGGGACAATGCACATAGAACTAAGAATGGCCACTATGCTCTCAAAGTCGGTGCATAAAGGTAGAAGGTGGAGACTCAATATAATAGTGGAAGAAAGGCCTTCATAGAAGGAAGTAGGGATTCAAGTCTCATAAAGAGCTTCCAAAAATTATGGTACTTATAGCTTTCAGCTCTCATTGCCCCTAACATAAGCATCTTTAAGGTGATTAAGGTTAAAGTGACACAACTAAGAGGATATGCTTGACAAGTTATAAACCGAAATCGCATGCCCCTTACTTACGAAGACCGATCCTCATGCTACTCAACTTTAGTCACAAGTAAGCTCTTGTCATTATAAGTACATATGTATTATAAATAACCGCCAACAAGGTACCCCTTGCACATGATACAGGAGCTGTCCCATAATCAAAATGACAAGGCAAGAATACAATGAGCATCTCAACGATCTTTTTATTCGCTATTTGCATAGGTTTTTTTTGAGGATGCTTCATAGAGTGCTCATTACGGTGATGCTGCAAGTTTCCACCATGATTAGACATGGCTTAGGCTAGCGGCACAGGCGTTTCTCTAACACACATACAAACTCCATGATCTTACAAGTTCCACTTTTATTTCACACCATCGGGATCCGTAAGCAAAAGAACATGATATCAACAGGGTACAAAGTACAAGTGCAATGTTGAAAGCGTTCCTCATGGTACATGGTTCTGCTAATTTCAACTTATAAAGTGCAAGTATATATGCAACAAAGAAGGACCCAATGGTTCAAGTTTATTTAGATGCAAAAAAGTAAAGTGTGCCATCAAGTTCATGAGAGCTTTAATCACTAGTTTTCTCATAACAAGTTTAATTTGGAAGATAAACAAAAGCATGAATATACTTGGAATAACATAAGCTAGTAGGTAGGTATGGTGGACTCTTTGGAATAATTTGGTTTAGGGAGTTGGATGCATGAGTGTAAATCATACTTGGTTGTGGAGGCTAGCAAAAGACTAGGAGCGACAAACTAAGAGAGAATAATGGCCATAATCATGCCGAGAGACAAAACATCATTGATCAAAGCATAAAGTGATACTACAAGTTGAAAACTAAAGGATCATAAAGGCTATGGTGACTTGAGATAGTCATAACATGGTATGAGCATGCGCCAAGTCAACCCAAATAAAGCATCAAAGGAGAATACCACTATACTATGCTTTAATATGCTAAAACAACGCATGGTTCATCCAAAGCACATTAAGCAATATCAATTGTTTATAACAAGTCATGCTACAACAAATAATACTAAGCATAAAGCCAAAAAAATATCAAGCATGGCATGACAGAGCATAGACCACAGTCAAAAACAAGCTCTTTTTACCACATAAGTATGAACTTTCCTACTCTTTTCCAAACCAAACCAAACTATTTGCAAACCAATGTATGAAAGAGGGGGTACAACCAATTTATTCAGAAAACTAAGCAAACAAAGGAAACGAAAAACCAAAACGAAAGCGAAAAAGAAGACTCTCCAAGAACAACACAACTGTGCATGAAACAATAAAAATGAAGCGTTTGGAAGAAACCTGGCATTTTTATTAATGAAGAAGGGGATGCCTTGGGCATCCCCAATCTTTGACGCTTGTACTTCTTGGATATTTCTTGGGGTGACATGCGTGGCATCCCCAAGCTTGAGATTTAGTCCATTCTTCATCTCATTACTCATTCCTTCCATACACCTGAAAATTTTCCTTCATACAAAACTTCACACAATCTTTATTAGCAACATTAGTGCACTCAACATAAATAAGTCTTAATGTTCAGTTCTAACACCAAATAAACTTCCATTAGAACACTAGCTACTGTAGCACTTCCCTCAAAAAGCTCAATTCCCCAAAAGAACTCAAAAAGGAACCAACAAGAAGCAAATGCCGAAAATGGCAGAAATCTGTCAAAAACAGACCAGCAGGTAAAGACGAATTTTTCCGAAGACCTTCTGTTGCTGAAATCAAAAAGTGTTGAACTAATGAAAGTTATATAACAACCTGGGGCAGAAGAAAAAAATTCACGCCTCAAAAAGACTTTCAGAGATTTTACACGAATTTTTACGGTGAAGCACATAAATCTGTTTCGGGACAGCAACTTTCCCAATCATTACTTCTCTCTTATTAGAGGTTACTCTTGGCACAAAAACCAAATAAAAAGGATAAGTAGCGGTTATTACTGAAGTAATAACTTTCAAGACTCATCTAAAACTTTTGGGTTATCTCCCAATAAGTACTTTTCTTTAACGCCTTTAAGTTAGGCATAAGAAGCAAGAAAAAGAATCAAGTGTTCTCAAATGAAGAAGCATTAAGACCAAATTTCTTGCCCTTACCTTTCTTACTTTTATTCTTAACCTTGGGGAAAATATGATTGTTTGGTGGAGAGGAAAGGTGCATGGTCCCCTTTCCCACATCTATTGTTGCTCCAAGGAGTTCTAATAGGGACCTTCCAAGTGTAATTTGTCCTTTTCCTGCACATTCAATAACAAGATAATCAGTAGAAATCATTTTCCCAAAGATCTTTGTAAACACTCCTTCAGCTATTCCAATAGGTAATATGGTAGCATTATTAGTAAGAGATATTTCTTTTCCTCCTTCAGTAAACCCCCAAGTATTCAGGGATTCATAAATATCTTTGGGCATAAGACAAAATTCAGACATGATATCACAGCGAGCTTGAAAAGTTTTAGTGTTTATCTCAATCTTTACTGTAGGGAGCCACTTTGATGGTTCAGAATTTATTGGGACATAATTTTGATGCTCCCTAAGCATATTATAGCAATATTTTAAGCTAGTAGTGCTAGTCTCAAGAGTGTTCAATATAGCAAATATTCTTGCGAAAGAAATATCAGTTTGGCTAGGCAAGTTGTAAGTAAGGATCAATTTCTTTATAGCATTTATAGCATCATCCTCATAAAATTGGAGGAAATCTCGTCCCACAACAGCATCTAAGGAATATCTATATCAAAGAGCAATTCCAAGGTAAAAACTGCTAAGGAACAAACTTTGAGTCATTTTAGCCTCAGTTTTTTCATGTAGATCAGAGATTCGAAACCAAGCTTCCTTGAAACTCTCTTCCATTCCTTGTTCAAAAGTGAAAATCATTTCCTCGGGTGACATAGTGATTGGAGCAAGGCTAGACATAACGACAAATTAAGAAAGGAACTAATTTTTTTGTGTTTTTCAAATAAGAAAGCAAACTAGTAAAACTATTTTTTTGTGTTTTTGATAAAGAAACAAGCAAACAAAGCAAAAAGAAACTAAGCAAAACAAAATCAACAAAGTAAAGAGGTTGGTTATGAGGGACTCCCCTTGTGAAGATGTCCTTGACTCCCTGACAACGGCGCCAGAAAAATGCTTGATGGCTCTGTAATGGCACCACAAAAATGCTGGTGCAGTATTGATGTAGAGCTTGTTGGGAACCCCAAGAGGAAGGTATGATGAGAACAGCAGCAAGTTTTCCTCAGTTATGAAACCAAGGTTTAATCGAACCAGTAGGAGAAAGGAAACACCCCAAAGGTGTTACTAGCTGAGCATTGGCAGGGCGCACTACCGGTGCTAGTAGCAACGTGGAGACCTGCACAACACAACCACATAACTTTGTCCCCAACTTGCGATGAGGTTGTTAATCTCACCGTGTTTTGCTGAAAACAAAGGATTAAACGTATCGAATGGAAAGAAGTAATAGTTTGCAGAAAGTAAACACAAAGCAGTAAACAGTTTGTAGATTGTATGTAAAGAAAGAGGATCGGGATCCATAGTTCACTAGAGGTGGCTCTCCTTAAGATAGATAACATGCTGGGTGAACAAATTACAGCGGGGAAATTGACAAACATCGAGAAAGCAATACATGCATATACTAATCATCTTGACTCCTTTGAGACTTGATTGGGCATTACAACATTATACATAGACCGCCATCCAACTGCATATGTGACTAATAATCCACCTTCAGGTTATCATCCGAACCCCCTCTAGTATTAAGTTGCAAGCAACAAATTATTGCTTGACGAACTACGTGTAAAGTAAACAATACGATTGTTGTTTTCTCCCTAGTAGCAACAACACATCTAGTACTATAGAGATTTCTTTCACTTCCCTAGATTACCAGAGGCATGAACCCACTATCGAGCATAAATACTAACTCTTGGAGTTGCTAGCATCTAGTTGGCCAAGATACCCACTAACAACGGAAAGCATGCAAGATCACAAATAACAAAGACATGATAGAATCAATAATCAATCTGAAATAGCATCTCAATATCCATCGGATCCCCGCAAACACAACATGCAAAATTACAAATAGATGATCTTGATCATGAACGGAGCTCACAAGATCTAGACATGAAAGCACAAAGGAGGAGAACCAGCCATCTAGCTACTACATGGATCTGTAGTCCAAGGATGAACTACTCACGCATCACACCGAAGGCTTGCATGGTGATGAAGAAGGCCTCCAGGGTGAATTCCCCTCTTCGGCAGGGTGCCGGGAAGAGCTTCAGATCCCTCCCGATCGAGGGATGGAGATGACGGTGGCTACAGACTCTTTTGTGGATTTTTGATCGGGCACTTAGGGTTTTCGTCCCTAAGGCATCTTATAGGTAGAAGGGGAGGCCGAGGGGGTGCCGGAGGCGGCCAGACCACCCGCTGGCGCGGACCAGGCTAGGCCGCGTGGCCAGGTGGTGTGGTGGCCCCCTGGCCCCTCTCCGTCTCGTACTCTGGCATCTGATGACTTCCGGAAAAATAAGCACCTTGGCTTTTGTCCCGTCCAATTTCGAGAATATTCATTTTCTGACTTTCCTGGAACCAAAAACAACAGAAAACAGGCAGCTGGCACTGTGGCTCTTGTTAATAGGTTAGTCCAAGAAATCATATGAAAAGTACTCCAAAGTGTGGACAAAACACAAGAAAGTGGATAAAACCAAACATGGAACATCAAAAATTATAGATACATTTGCAATGTATCACCTACCACCAACCCAGCACACTCTGCTTGAAAGATCATCTTAGCCAAACCTTCTACAGCTAAGTTAAACAAGAAAGGAGAGAAGGGATCACCTTGCCTGACCCCTCTATGGCTACCAAACTCAACCCCCCTCTTATCATTGATTTTGACACAGAGAGTACAATTTTTCAACACCTTACTGATCAACTGGCACCAGAGATTACTAAACCCTTTCTGTGAAACACACTTAAGCAAATAACCCCAGTCCACTTTGTCAAAAGTTTTTTGAAAATCAATCTTCAACACCACCCCCTGGCATTTTTCCTACGAGATTCATGCAAAATTTCATGCAGAGACATAACCCCATCCATAATATTTCTGCCTTTAATAAAAGCAGTTTGATAGCTAGAAATTAACTTGTTCATAAAAGGTTCAACCCTAACAGTGAGAACTTTAGTGATCAACTTGTAAAGAACTCACAACAAACAAATAAGTCTATACTTAGAGATAATGTCAGCATCAGGAGTTTTCTGGAGAAGAATAATCATCCCAAAATTAATCCTAAACAGATCGAGACTGCCAGAATGCAAAATCCCTAAACATGGACATAATACCATATTTAATAATCAGCCAGCAAGATTGATAAAACTCAATAGGAATTCCATCATGGCCAGGGGCTTTATTTTTTACCATAATATCTAAGGCAAGTTTCACCTCATCTTCTGAAAAAGGCCTATCTAAAACAAGATTATCCTCACTATTCAGTTTTTCACTATCAGACCAAATACCAGGATCTAAACCCAGCAAATCACCTTCTACCTTACCAAACATCATTTTATAATAACCATTAGCATGTGAGAGGAGATCAGAGGTCCTCTGAATAACCACATCATTAAACTTTAAAGAGAACATCATGTTTTTCCTTTTTCTACCATTAGCAATACGATGGAAATAAGCTGTATTATTATCCCCAACAGCCACTTAGCACTGGATCTACTGAACCAAAACTTATCTTCTTCTTCATACAACTGCAACAATCTAAATTGGATGTAACTTTTTCTCTTAAAATGCTCACCAGACAACAAAAACTCCTCTTCTAGATTTTCTAAAACTTCTAACTCAAACAAAAGATCTTTTTTCTCTCTGATGAACTGACCCCTCACATTAATCCCCCAACCTTTCAAACTGTTTTTGACCATTTTAAGTTTATGTTGAACCAAACTGATACTATCAGACAACCTACACGAGGAGTTCCAAGCAACCTGAACTTTGTCATGAAACTCAGGATGATCCAACCAAGTTTTCTCAAACCTAAACTCTAGAAATATTCCTAGTGCCTTCACAAGTATCAACCACCAAGGGGTTGTGATCAGACATGACTCTAGGAATTTTCTTGACCTGAGTCAAGGGAAACAAGTCCTCCCAGGCACAATTAACCAAAACCCTGTCTAGCTTTTCCAAAGTAGGAATATGATGGTTATTAGACTAAGTAAACTGGCTTCCAGAAAAATCAATCTCCCTCAAAGCATACGTGTTAATAATTGAATTAAAAATATTAGAAAATTTTGAGCAAGCCCCAGGTTTGTTTTTCTCACAGGCCAAACAAATAATATTGAAATCACCACCAATCAAGGATGGTATATTCAAGTCACTACAGATCCCAGCAATTTCTGACAAAAACAACTCCCTATCACCAACTTGAGCAGCACCATAAATAATAATAAGGAATAACTCTTTCAACAACTTATTATCAAACACTCTAGCTTTGACAAAATATCTATTTATGGTTACTTTGAGAACTTTAAATCTGGAAGATTTAATACCACAAACAATTTCACCAGACTTTCCCACTGAGGGGGACCAAAGCCAAGTAAAACAACAATCAGGATCAAACTTTCTACATACGGAGTAGTCAAATTTCTTCTTCATAGTTTCCTGAAGCCCAATAAAGTCAAAATCATAGTCCACAATCATATCTCTAAGACAAAAAGAAAAACCCTTCTTCCCGACACCTCTACAATTCATTATTAGACCAATCATGTGTATTTATTATTCCTAGCTCTCGATCTTGGCCCAGACAGAATATCACACAGAGGGTGATTTCTTTCTGTCAAACTGAATTTTTTAGTATCACCAAGGGATACCCCACCAGATTTTTTAACAGACTGTTTACTGTTTTTTCTCATATGCTTTTTTGTTTTCCTAGACAGGACAGGGTAAAATGTTATCACAAAACTCATCACTACCATATCCTAACGTTGCGGTTTAATGTTACTGTGTTACGGCTGGACGTACGCATGGCGCCGCCCGGTGCAAATGATTCATTCCACACACGTCCTCTCCTTTTCTTCTCGAGACATACTTGCTCGGATTATGCGCCGCGGTTCGTGTAAGTGTCAAACGTTTGCATGTGCATCCATTTCGCTCCACCTTGCACACCAGCCCGCGGTGGGGGCCTGATTCCTGCATGTGACATTGCGCGTCCGTGTGTAGATTGTGGACATGATTAAATTGACTGGAGGAGTAGTACATGTGAAGGAAAGATTTAAATTTCTACGTGTCGATGATATGTTGCGTGCGTCGTTTCAAAACAGGGCGCGCGAAAAATAATTGCCTATGTGATCTGTTCACTGTTCACTGTTCACTCGTTACATGCACTACAGGAAGGTAAGCTCAGATTACCCTCGGCTTAGATCAACAGAGAGGGTGACCCTCGGCATTTAGTCCTCGGCTTAGGTGGTCGTTGGCACAGCTCGAAACCGTCAACGTTGCTTCGGCCGTCAGCGTAGAGGGTTGTGCCGACGATTTAACTCGCCACTCGGCGCACTCTAGTCGTCGCCACAAAAAGTTAACGGGACGGGGAAGACAACGCCCAGGAGCAACACCGACGGTACTACCCTCGGCGTAGGTGACCACGTGGAGCGCGCTGGAGGGCTGGGGTGAAGGAGCAATGCCGAGCGCTGGAGGGCTGGGGTGAAAAAATCGAAAAATTCAAAATATTTGAATTTTTGAACGTGTAAACACACATGGATTTTTTTTAAACTCTAAACACGTTTAATCTCAGGTGAAATTGCTCAATCGTGGTCACACTTCCCACTCGGTGACCCATCCTCAGACTACTCCAGTTCCAGCATCTAACTTTTTCGTTCTTTTCAAATGAGCTTCCAAGTTGTCACACTATACTTTGTTCATATTACTTATCCTATCAATCGTAAACCCTTAATAGTGCTTGTGACAGGTCAAGCGACGTCGACGGAACCCTCTCGGCTTTGCTATGCGACGTTAACTTGTTGTATGCAGAGCTACACCGACGACAACCCACTCGGCATTGCCCTGCGCCATCAACTATCCGTTCAACAGTGATCGCAAGCGCACGATGTGACGCGTTCTATGCCTATTGTAAGCCCGCGCTGACGGTGGCCCTCGGCGTTGCTCTATCTATGTCGAACGTCATTCTACACCGACGGTCCCCCTCGGCGTTGCTCATCTGTGCTGACGGTTGCACTATATCGACGGTGTTTTTCCAGCCGTGGGCGGGCACCGTGCGAGCTATCGCTAGTAGAAAACGGACCTCTAGTCCTGGTTTGTAAGAGGCTTTAGTCCCGGATTGGACTAACGTCCCGGTTCTGTTACGAACCGGGACTATATATATACACAACTTGGTATATGAGTGCCAACCGAGACTAGAGCTCGTCTATTTGATTTACACGAAGATCATTACATTACATGAATACTTTAAGGTCTATCCACGTTGTACTGTTCTTTTGTGTTTATGACGTCCCTGAGCAAAAACCCCGACAACTCCTCTTAAATTGCTAGTAGGCGTTCACGTGGTAGGAGCTTATCCCGCATCGCATCCAACTATATATATAGAAGTTGATCATTATGAATGTGTACAACAAAAATTATGGTATAAAATAAATTATGAATATAGTGTTTACGTACTCGAAGAAAGTCTGTGCCCTGCTCCATACACCCACGAATAAACTCGCATACGTAATATCCACATAAATTAGTCTCATGTGGCTGCGTTGCACACTGTTCGCGAATATAATTCAATCAAATAATAATCAAGCATGATAATTGTATGGAGACTAGAATTGAAGAGATACGAGGACCTAGCTCTCGTACTACTTACCGGGATCAGACGAATAGTCAGCTCTTTACGCCAATCACCCTGAACCTCCTTTGTGAACCTTTTCCAAACCCTGTCCGGCAAAAAAGAAATGAATGAGTTATTAATTACTTGACATCTCAGAGAATGAACGAAAGAGACAGATATAGTGCGATAATGATTGAAATTACTTTTGGAGTATATCAAGTATGCTGCGGTATTCTTCCATCGGCTTCTTTAACGAGTCCGAGATTTCAACTTTTGCACGGTCAACGTCAATGTTTAGAAGAATCCAGTGGTAGCTGTGGACGTTTATATACACTTAACATCGAGTAAACAAAAAGTGAATGTGTACAAGACAGTAAGACTCTCACCCGTAGTGGTAAGGAAATAGTATTTGTGTCTTGCAATGTTGCTCCATTAAAAACATTAGCAAGTTATCCTCCGTATCCTCGGGGTGCTCCTTTAGCATATGTCCATTAACTCTGTTTGGGTCAACAAACCCAATGTTGTAGTTTGACTTTATTCTACATTCTTGAATCTTCATTCTGCATATATAATAGCATACAGAAGGAGATATTGAGGATAACTACATGCAATGGATTGAACGAGCTGAGTTAGAGATTTAATTACTTACAGACAATAGCAGCTGGGGAGGGACTTGTCGAGGGCGTCTAGGTTGAATAACTGAAATAATTCAGAAAGTTCAATAGAGATAATGTCTAGACGGAAGTACTCTTCTCGAACTTTACATAGGAGAAATTGTCGCTCTTCCTTTGTGACTTTAAAGTACCAGATATGAAAAAGTCGCATATGTGTTGGCAGATCATCGAATATCTCATCGCTGACCAGAGGCTCCCCGTAGACAAATTTCCGTGCTATTGGTGCCTTGGCGACATCTCTGCCGCGTAGAAGTAGTTCGACAGACATGGTACACTCCTTGGCTAATTTAATAGCGTCTTCCATAACTATTGCACCATGAGCAGGCTAGGGTAACACTTCGAGCGGGTTGATCAATTGTTTTGCCTGTTTGCCGAGCTAGGCAACTTCTTTTGATCTTCTCCCTCTTGCAGTACTGCTTGATGACTTCTCTTTTAGTGTCTTCGTAAGACAGCGTGTATAGTCACCTTTCCTATTTAACACATGTTGGGGTGGTTGTGCAAGGAATGCCTTGAAGTGCTTCTTGACTTTTGGATCAACTTGCACCTGTGGTTCGGGTTGTTTTGGTGCACAATGGGACTTCACTCCAGCTTGGGAGATCATCATGCTTTCCTCATCAGTCCGGTGATAGGCTAACTGGGAGGAGACGGCGGTACTCTTGGGAGGGGCTCTTGTCATTTTCGGCGTCGGTAATCCCTCGACATAGCGGTGCTATTATTCCGCTTTCTTCCCTTTGATTCAGTGGGCGGAGGCGGAGGCATCGGAGATGGAGATGCACTCGCGTTGCGGTCCTCTCAGGAAGGGGTGGGCTATTGTTTCTCAGTGGAGACGATGGACTCAGAGGTGATGGTGGCCTCAGAGGTGATGGATTGCTTCTCAGCGGAGAAGATTGCCTTGGCGCCCAGCCTAGAAACACGATGTGCTGCTTTTTCCAAACAAAGATCCCACCCTCCACTTCTCTCAGTGTTTTCTCCCCTTCACCTGCAGGGATGTCAAGCTCCAGTGATCGACATGTCGGTTCAACTTCATCCACACCGACATGAGCATAGCCAGCTGGAATCTGACTTCCATGGTAGGTCGCTTCCGGTGGATGATGGCCCAAATATATCGAGCTTGTTGGGGAACCCCAAGAAGAAGGTATGCTGAGCACAGCAGAAAGTTTTCCCTCAGTAAGAAACCAAGGTTATCAATCCAGTAGGAGCAAGGAAACACCCCAAAGGTGTAGCTAGCTGAACGTTGGCAGCACGCACTACCGGTGCTAGCAGCAACGTGGAGACCTGCACAACACAACGACAGAACTTTGCCCCCAACTTGTTATGAGGTTGTCAATCTCACTAGTTTTGCTGAAAACAAAGGATTAAACGTATCGAATGGAAGGAAGTAATAGTTTGCATAAAGTAAACACAAAGCAGTAAACAATTTGTAGATTGTATGTAAAAGAAAGGACCGGGGTCCATGGTTCACTAGAGGTGGCTCTCCTTAAGATAGATAACATGTTGGGTGAACAAATTACAGCGGGGCAATTGCCAAACATCGAGAAAGCAAAACATGCATATACTAATCATCTTGACTCCTTTGGAACTTGATTGGGCATTACAACATTATACATAGACCGCCATCCAACAACATCTATGACTAATAATCCACCTTCAGGTTATCATCCGAACCCCCTCTAGTATTAAATTGCAAGCAACCGATTATTGCTTTACAAATTGCGTGTAATGTAAACAATATGATTGTTGTATGAACAAAAGATTGTTGTTTTCTCCCTAGTAGCAACAACACATCTAGTGCCTTAGAGATTTCTGTCACTTCCCCAGATTACCAGAGGCATGAACCCACTATCGAGCATAAATACTAACTCTTGGAGTTGCTAGCATCTACTTGGCCAAGATAGCTACTAACAACAGAAAGCATGCAAGATCACAAATAATAAAGACATGATAGAATCAATAATCAACCTGAAATAGCATCTCAATATCCATCGAATACCCACAAACACAACATGCAGAATTACAAATAGATGATCTTGATCATGAACGGAGCTCACAAGATCTAGACATGAAAGCACAAAGGAGGAGAACCAGCCATCTAGCTACTACATGGACCCGTAGTCCAGAGATGAACTACTCACGCATCACACCGGAGGCTTGCATGATGATGAAGAAGGCCTCCAGGGTGAATTCCCCTCTCCGGTAGGGTGCCGAGAAGAGCTTCAGATCCCTCCCGATCTAGGGATGGAGATGACGGCGGCTACACACTCTTTCGTGGATTTTTGATCGGGTACTTAGGGTTTTCGTATCGGAGGCAATATATAGGCGGAAGGAGAGGCCGAGGGGGTGCCTGGGCTGGCCACACCACCCCCTGGCGCGGCTAGGTGGTGTGGTGGCCCCCTGGCTCCTCTCTGTCTCGTATTCTGGCTCCAGATGACTTCCGGTAAAATAGCGACTTTGGCTTTTGTCCTGTCCAATTCCGAGAATATTCATTTTCTGACTTTCCTGAAACCAAAAACAGCAGAAAACAGGCAGCTAGCACTGTGGCTCTTGTTAATAGGTTAGTCCAAGAAATCATATGAAAAGTACTCCAAAGTGTGGACAAAACACAAGAAAGTAGATAAAACCAAGCATGGAACATCAAAAATTATAGATACATTTGCAATGTATCAACATCCCCAAGCTTAACTCCTGCTCGTCCTTGAGTAGGTAAGTGATAAAAAGAAAGAATAATTTTTGAGGTGACATGCACCATCATAAACTTGATCAAAGTATTTGTAAAACATTAGAGCTGGGATCATAGTACTTCAATCATAACATGAAAGACAAAGTTCTAGCAATAAGACAAAGAAACTATGATGCAACATGAAAATGCACAAATAAAAGATTCAGGAATAACAATGCTTTGCAATTCATTTGTTTGTTTCACATACAGAAAACATAGCATAGTAGTATTCAGCTTGTCCCTCATAGGGTAGCAAATATAAATGCATAGGACACCTTCAAAGTTCATAAGAGTGACTAGATACAAATAGTTTAAAACAAGCAATATCAAGTTATGCATCAATCAACTAGTCTTGGGACAATGCACATAGAACTAAGAATGGCCACTATGCTCTCAAAGTGGGTGCATAAAGATAGAAGGTGGAGACTCAATATAATGGTGGAAGAAAGGCCTTCATAGAAGGAAGTAGAGATTCAAGTTTCATAAAGAGCTTCCAAAAATTATGGTACTTATAGCTTTCAGCTCTCATTGCCCCTATCATAAGCATCTTGAAGTGATTAAGGTTAAAGTGAACAAACCATGGTGTACATGCTTGACGAAGTATAAGTTAGAAATCTCATGTCCCTTGAATACGAGGGCCGCTCCTCATGCTACTCAAGTTTAGTCACTGGTAAGTTCTTATCATCGTAAGTACATGTGTATCATAGAGAACCGCCAACGGGGTACCCCTTACCCGATGATACGGAAGAATCCCCATATCAAAATGACAAGGCAAGCAGACAACGAGCATCTCAACAATCTTCTTATTTACCATGGGAATATGGTGCTTTTTCTCTCTTTCTTGTTTTCATAATCTCACTTTTTTTCTCTTTTTTTTTCTCAATATAGGAATCTTTTTTTTATAAGAAGAATGCTTCATAGACAGCTCATTATGGTTACGCTGCAGGTTTCCACCATGTCAGCATGGATTAGACCAGAGGCCCAGGTGTTTCTCTAACACATATACATAACTCCATGGACTTACAAGCTCCCCTTTCATTTCACACCGACGACATTCATAGACAAAAGAGCATGATATCAACTAGGTACAAAGTACCCGTGCAATGTTGAAAGCGTTCCCCATGACAGCATGGTTCTGCTAATTCCCAACAAATAAGTGCAAGCATATACAACATAGACGACACAATGGTTCAAGTTTATTAAGGGCAGGAAAAGTAAAGTGTGCCATCAAGTTTGTGAGAGCTTTAATCACTAGTTTTCTCATAAGAAGTTTAATTCGGAAGGTAAACAAAATCATGAATATACTTGGAATAGCATAAGCTAGTAGGTAGGTATGGTGGACTCTTTGGAATAACTTGGTTTAGGAAGTTGGATGCATGAGTGAAACTCATACTTGGTTGTGGAGGCTAGCAAAAGACTAGGAGCGACAAACTGAGAGAGCAATAATGGCCATAATCATGCAGAGCGACAAAACATCATTGATCAAAGCATAAAGTGATACTACAAGTTGAAAACTAAAGGATCATAAAGGCTTATGGTGACTTGAGATAGTCATAACATGGTGTGAGCATGCGCCAAGTCAAACCAAATAAAGCATCAAAGGAGAATATCACTATACTATGCTTTAATATGCTAAACAACGCATGATTCATCCAAGGCACATTAAGCAATATCAATTGTTTAAATGAAGTCATGCTACAACAAAGAATACTAAGCATAAAGCCAAAAAAATATCAAGCATGGCATGGCAAAGCATAGGCCACAGTCAAAAACAAGCTCTTTTTACCACTTAAGCATGAACCTTTCCTACTGTTTTCCTAACCAAACCAAACTATTTGAAAACCAATGTATGTAAGAGGGGGTCCAACCAATTTATTCAGCAAACTAAGAAAACCAAGCAAACGAAAAACCAAAACGAAAAAGAAAACGAAAAAGAAGACGCTCCAAGAACAACACAACTATGCATGAAACAATAAAAATGAAGCATTAGGAAGAAACCTGGGATTTTTATTGATGAAGAGAGGGATGCCTTGGGCATCCCCAAGCTTTGACGCTTATACTTCTTAGATATTTCTTGGGGTGACACGCGTGGCATCCCCAAGCTAGAGCTTTAGTCTATCTTTCATCTCATTACTCATTCCTTCCATACACCTAAACTTTTTCCTTCATACAAAACATCACACAATCTTTATTACCAACATTACTGCACCCAAGATAATAAGTCTTTAGGTTCAGTTCTAACACGAAATAAACTTCCATTAGAACACTAGCTACTGAAGCACTTCCCTCAAAAAGCTCAATTCCCTAGAAGAACTCAAAAAGTAACAAACAAGAAGCAAATGCAGAAAATGGCAGAAATCTGTCAAAACAGACCAGCAGGTAAAGACGAATTTTTTCGAAGACCTTCTATTGCTCAAATCAAAAAGTGTTGAACTAACGAAAGTTATATAACAACCTGGGGCAGAAGCAAAAAAACTCATGCCTCAAAAGGACTTCCAAGACTCATCTAAAACTTTTGGGTTATCTCCCAATAAGTACTTTTCTTCAACGCCTTTAAGTTAGGCATAAGAAGCAAGAAAAGGAATCAAGTTTTCTCAAATGAAGAAGCATTAAGATTAATACTAGAAAATTGTTCTCTCATAACAAGATTGAGTAAAGCAGGTTTTATCTCAAAGAAAGTAGCTTCAGGCACAGGTGGAGCAATAGGTGTGCTCATAAAATCATTGTTGTTGGTGCTAGTGAAGTCACACAACTTGTAAAACTAATTTTTTGTGTGTTTTTGGTAAAGAAAGCAAACTTGTAAAACTATTTTTTTGTGTTTTTGATAAAGAAACATGCAAACAAAGCAAAAGTAAAATAAGCAAAACAAAAATAACAAAGTAAAGAGATTGGTTATGAGGGACTCCCCTTGTGAAGATGTCCTTGACTCCCCGGCAACGGTGCCAGAAAAAGTTATTGATGACCCAAATATATCGAGATCGTTGGGGAACCCCAAGAGGAAGGTATGATGAGCATAGCAGCAAGTTTTCCCTGAGTAAGAAACTAAGGTTATCAATCCAGTAGGAGCAAGGAAACACCCCAAAGGTGTAGCTAGCTGAACGTTGGCAGGGCGCACTACCGGTGCCAGCAGCAACGTGGAGACCTGCACAACACAACCACAGAACTTTGCCCCCAACTTGCGATGAGGTTGTCAATCTCACCGGTTTTGCTGAAAACAAAGGATTAAACGTATCGAATGGAAGGAAGTAATAGTTTGCAGAAAGTAAACACAAAGCAGTGAATAGTTTGTAGATTGTATGTAAAAGAAAGGACCGGGGTCCATAGTTCACTAGAGGTGGCTCTTCTTAAGATAGATAACATGTTGGGTGAACAAATTACAGCAGGGCAATTGACAAACATCTAGAAAGCAAAACATGCATATACTAATCATCTTGAATCCTTTGGAACTTGATTGGGCATTACAACATTATACATAGACCGCCATCCAACTGCATCTATGACTAATAATCCACCTTCAGGTTATCATACGAACCCCTTCCAGTATTAAGTTGCAAGCAACAGATTATTGCTTTACGAATTGCGTGTAATGTAAACAATGCAATTGTTTTATGAACAAAGGATTGTTGTTTTCTCCCTATTAGCAACAACACATGTAGTACCTTAGAGATTTCTGTCACTTCCCCAGATTACCAGAGGCATGAACCCACAATCGAGCATAAACACTAACTCTTGGAGTTGCTAGCATCTACTTGGCCAAGATAGCTACTAACAATGGAAAGCATGCAAGATCACAAATAACAAAGACATGATAGAATCAATAATCAATCTGAAATAGCATCTCAATATCTATCGGATCCTCGCAAACACAACATGAAGAATTACAAATAGATGATCTTGATCATGAACGGAGCTCACAAGATCTAGACATGAAAGCACAAAGAAGGAGAACCAGCCATCTAGCTACTACATGGACCCGTAGTCCAGAGATGAACTACTCACGCATCACACCGGAGGCTTGCATGATGATGAAGAAGGCCTCCAGGGTGAATTCCCCTCTCCGGCAGGGTGCCAGGAAGAGCTTCAGATCCCTCTCGATCTAGGGATGGAGATGACGGCGGCTACAGACTCTTTCGTGGATTTTTGATCGGGTACTTAGGGTTTTGGTATCAGAGGAAATATATAGGCGGAAGGAGAGGCTGAGGGGTTGCATGGGCTGGCCACACCACCCCCTGGCGCGGCCAGGCCTAGCCAGGTGGTGTGGTGGCCCCCTGGCTCCTCTTCGTCTCGTATTCTGGCTCCAGATGAGTTCCGATAAAATAGCGACTTTGGCTTTTGTCCTGTCCAATTCTGAGAATATTCATTTTCTGACTTTCCTGAAACCAAAAACAGCAGAAAACAGGCAGCTAGCACTGTGGCTCTTGTTAATAGGTTAGTCCAAGAAATCATATGAAAAGTACTCCAAAGTGTGGACAAAACACAAGAAAGTAGATAACCAAGCATGGAACATCAAAAATTATAGATACATTTGCAATGTATTAGTAGAAAAGGTAAAGCAGAGACAAGCGCCACCTTCGTAGAAATGTTCTTCACTGTCACATGTAGCTCAAAAGCTGTCCTTGCCTCGATTTGATCCACGGGGTAGTGAACCATCGTGCACCGGGCGTATCATCTATCACCGGTGCATTATTCTCCATCAGCAGTTGATTATTAGCTGGTACCTCCGTGGAAACCACGCTGCTTCTCCACTAAGATGGGCCCACCGGACTGTCGAATGCAGGATCTTGCTGTCAGTCTAGTACTCTAAGTTCATTAATCTACTCCTGCTGCAGCTTGAACATGGCTTGAAATTCCCCGTTCCTTTTTTCAACCGCCTCAGACCGCGCTGCCTCCAACCGGTTCGTTTTTCTGGATCCGCTTCTATAAGTGTTAATGTCCTGGGGAAACCCAGTCTTCCATGGAATAGATGGTCCAAAGCCTCGTGTTCGTCCGACTTTTTTAGGATTCCCGAGGGCATATGTCAGCTCATCGTTCTCTCTATCGGGAATGAACTTTCTATCGTGTCTCTCTTTTATCACTTTAACAAGTTCATCTTTGGGTTTAATAATGGCCTTCTTTGTAATAATAATCTCACCTTGGATTTTTTAATCCAAACCCTGGAAAGGAAAGAAGGGGAGTCTAATCCACAGATCTTTTTCCGCTCCTTTTCTACACAATTAGTTTATGTTTGTTCTAAATTACAAAAGAGAACAATTTTTATTTTATTTTTGCAGGCCAATCGCTCTTTTGACTTCGGAATGGAATCCCTTTTTCAGTGTCATACGATCCCCCATGCCCAAGTAACCAATTTTTTGACCTCACGGGCCACTGATTTGTAGATGGAATAGCCCCTTTATCACGCATGGCTTTCTCAGTTTTTGCCCACTTAGGCATGGCCGTCTTGTAGCCACATGTCCCCATAGTATGGTGATATTTCTTTTTGGCCGCATTTTCCTGATTCTTTGCCGAACTTGCCTTAGCTTCTTCTGAGTTGTTGTACGCCACAAATGCGGCCCAGTTATCCTGCTACATCTCCAGCGGGCCAGTGAATGGCGGAGTCAGCTTCTTCTTAACAAAGTTGTTGTACAATCTTTTTTTCCAGTCCTTGAATTGTTCGCCCATCTTCTCAAGGGACCACTTTCTGACTATCAACCTCAATGCCTCATTGAGTTCAGGAGTGTCCAATTCAGGTAGATAGAAGTGTGTCATGAGCGAATTCCAAAGACACTCTTTGGCTCTGTCATCGACAAAAGTTGCTCCAACTTGCTCGCTTTTCTTTCCTGGCTTATTCCACTTCTGAGTGGTGATCGGGATGGTGTCCCTGACTATCACTCCGCATTGATATACAAATACACTTGCGGCCTCTGTCGGCTCCAAAGGTTTGCCCAGCTCAGAAACTAGATCAATAGTGAAACGCACACCGTCGGCCAACTTTTTGGTCGGGCCTCGTTTCCTTGCAGAAGATTGGCCCGATGCGGAGGTCTAAGAGAAGAAAAATTGTTAGTATATATATGAATCAACTAATGCATCTACTAGCTCGTGATCAGTAGAGGCTTTATATACCTCACCAGACTTTGCTATGCTGTCTCCACAGTCGTCTCCACCAAAGAATTCATCATAGTTGTTTGTACCATCGGCTTCATCCAAGTTGAGGTACTGGGAGCCATCATCATCTCCTTCGTCGTCTGCTCCGTCATGACGGTAACCTCCTACACCCTCATCTATCATCCTGTACATGCGCTCTTCATCGTCTCTTCCGTCCATAACTTAACTAATACAGAAGAAAGATAAAACCATTTTGCTTAATGCGATATATAAATGAAGATAAAGTAATTCAGCTTAATATACCATATACACATTAAAGTACCAATTAAACAATGCGATGAAGAAAGATAAAGTACCAATTAAACAATAATAAATCTCGAATAAACCAGCTAGTACAACAATAATAAAAGATCTCTATTACACATCTAGCTCAACCAAGACGTCGATCCCCGCGGGAGGTGTGCACCCAAAGAGTAGGAACCATCACCGGAGAATATCTTGGGTAAGGTGCCTAAAGAACCTGCCAGGTATTGGAGACCCTGACTTCCAAAATGTACATGTAACGTCGGATGTGCTCATCCTCCTTCCTGACACGAAGTTGTACCACCTCGTCGGGGGCCGGCTCCCTCTACACCACGCCTGGACCACTCGGCCGCCGCCACAGAAGATCGAGGTCGACGATGACACCTGGATTCCTCTCCAAAGTACGCCTCCTGGCTGGTAGCACCTCCCAGTGCCAGCCTAGCGGAGCCCAGTCCCGTGGATGCCCGGCGACAGAGCCTAGTAGTCCTCCATTGTTCCCGCCGAGTGAACGAGGATGAGGACGCGGCATAATCCTAAACACTAAATTAAACCTATACACTTTAAACATGACCACAGTAAATAGTATCAACTAAAATAAACTATATTAAACACTAACAAAAATCTCTAACTAAAATCTCTAATAAACTAACTAACTAAAATTCATCAACTAAATTATAATTAACTAACTAAATTAACCCTAAACTTTGAACTAACCCTAAATCCTAAAATAACCCTAAAATACTAACTAACTAATTAACCCTAAAATACTAACTACCTAATTAACCTTAAATCCTAAAATAACCCTAAAATACTAACTAACTAATTAACCCTAAAATACTAACTAACTAATTTACACTAATTAACACAAAATTAAAAAAACTAAATATAGGTGGAGGGAGATCGAGCTCACCTGCGGGGCGGGGAGACGCAGGCAGCGTTGCGGGCGGCGGGGGGTCGCCGGGGCGGTGCGGGCGTGGCACGTACGCGGGTGGTGCGAGGGCGCAGGCGGCGGACAATGCACGGGCGCGAGCGGTGGACGGTGCTGGTGCGGCCAGGCGGTGGACGGCGCTGGGGTGTGAGCGGTAGCGGCTGGGGCACTAGGGAAGAAGAGGTGCTCCGGTTCGGTGCTCGAACCGGGGCGGACGGGGTGAGTATTCATACCACCCCCCTTTAGCCCTAGTTTGTAACACAAACCGGACTAAAGGGTAACCTTTAGTCCCGGCTTGTGTGTTACAAACCGGGACTAAAGGGTTTTCGGCGCGCCGCATTTCGTGTGCAGGGTCGCACCACTTTAGTCCCGGTTTGTAACAAACCGGGACTAAAGGTGGATTTATCAATAAACTTTGAAAGATATACTTTATTCTTTATATATTCTACTCTATTAGTTATCCTCGGGTTTATTGTTTATGGTTTAGGGTTTAGGGTTAGGGGGTTAGGAGGTTAGGGTTAGGGGTTTAGGGTTTAGGGTTTAGATATTTCCTGTCATTTCCCACCGCCTCCCGCTAAGTTTTCCTGCCCTTTCCCTCTGAACGTACCTTTTAGTCCCGATTGTAGCCACTAACCGGGACTAAAGCTATTTCCCACCGCATCTCGGCAAGTTTTCCCGCTCTTTCCCTCTGAACGGACCTTTTAGTCCTAGTTGTAGCCACTAACCGGGACTAAAGATATTTACCATATTTCCCACTGCTTCCCACCATGTTTTCCCGCTCTTTCCATCTATATATAGGCCGACCACGCCATGGCAATCCACACATCCACACCTTCCTCTATCACAACAATAGACAGCTCCTACTAGGCCATTCTGACCCTCGAGGAGGCCGAGGCGCTGTGCGCCTCCAGCTACCCATGCCCGCCGGGCTACCAGTCGCCCGTCGGCTGGATGCTGAGCGCTGGAGGGGTTCTTGTCCCTCTTGTGCCTCAAGGTTCCGCCCGGCAGGCGGCCATCACGAACCACTTCTACCTCGAGCTCACGCCGGAGCAGTGGATGGATCCCTAGTGGGATTCCGACAACTATACCTAGAATTCCTTCTTCGCTAATCGGTAGGAAAGGGAGCTCACCAGGTACGAGGGTGATGGCCCGCCCCGGTGAACCACAACGAAGACGGCCGTCGTCTATGGTGGGCGAACCATACTATCATCAGCGTGATGTGCTGCATCGCCAAGGGAGACCATCCTCGCCTGCGATGCCCACCTATCCCTCCGCAGATCCACAAGAAGGATGGTGGTAGCAGCATCGTCATCTAGGAAACCCCTCCACCGCCCGCTGTGAATCCAAGGCCGGAGTGGCAGGTGCCCCCGATATTTGCCATGGCTGGGCTGAGGATCTAGCCGCGTGCGCCAAGCCACGACGACGATGACGATGACGAAGAAGACCCTGAAGTTGTGTACTATAGGATTAGGCATGATTATGACTAAAGGGAGCGGCTTTAGTCCTGATTCCGTAGTCCCATTTTTTTAATATTAATAAATGTCTTGAGTGCTAGCTAGTCCCGGTTTGTGGTTGGACCGGGACTAAATATGAAGATGTTGTTGTATTCTTGTGAGTTCGCTCAAGTGATCAAATGCTCTTTTTTCTACCTGCCTTCAGTAATCTCAGAAAGTGTAAAAAATAGGGTTAATTCACAAAAGGTTTAATACATTATTACATCACCAACATCCACATCTAGTGTTTTGGTTCTCTTCTAGTCCGTAGCCATGGAGCATCTTCCTTATTTGGCGGTATTCTTGGGTCAGTTTTCACTTTGAATGGCGGAATTTCATGAAATTTGTTATAATCTTCTGACATGTCTGTCTTATCCTCAACTCCCACCGTGTTTCTTTTCCCTGAAAGAACTATTTGGCGCTTTGGCTCATCGTATGATATTGTATTATTTTGCGTATCTTTCCTTTTTCACGGTCTAGTAGACATGTCCTTCACATAGAAAACTTGAGCCACATCATTGTCAAGGACGAATGATTCGTCTCCGTATGCAAGATTATTGAGATCCACTTTTGTCATTCCGTATTGCTGGTCTACCGTTACCCCCCCCCCTCATGTCATCTTGACCCATTTGCATCGAAACAATGGGACCTTAAGTTTAGGACCATAGTCAAGTTCCCATATGTCCTCTATGTAACCATAATATGTGTCCTTATGCCCATTGTCATCTGATGCATCAAATCGGACACCATTCTTTTGGTTGGTGCTCTTTTTATCTTGGGCGTGCGTGTACAAAATATCCCATTTAGCTCGTACCTTTGGAAAGTCAATATATTTGAAGATGGAGACCTAGCCAACAAGTACAACTGATCTCCAACAGTGGTGTCATTCATGAGATGTGTCTGCAACCAATCACGGAAAGTCTTTATGTGTTCATCTCTAATCCAAGAGTCAGACTGCCCCGGGTAGTTTGAGCGTACAATATTCTTGTGTACCTCAATATATGGAGCCACCAATGTGGAACTTTGTAGAACTGTATAGTGTGCTTTAGTGAAAGAATGCCCGTCCATACATATCTTTGCTTTCTTTCCTAGCGTGCCTTTTCCACTAAGTCTCCCCTCATGCTGTGATTCAGGTACACCGATCGGCTTAAGGTCAGGAATAAAGTCAACACAAAACTCGATGACCTCCTCTGTTCCATAGCCCTTGGAGATGCTTTCTTCTGGCCTAGCAAGGTTATGGACATATTTCTTTAAGACTCCCATAAATCTATCAAAGGGGAACATATTGTTTAGAAATACAGGACCGAGAATGGTAATCTCTTAGACTAGGTGAACTAGGAGGTGCGTCATTATGTTGAAGAAGGATGGTGGGAACACCAACTCAAAGCTGACAAGACACTAGATCACATCTTTATGTAACCCTGCTAGACTTTCTGGATCGATTACCTTCTGAGAAATTGCATTGAGGAACGCACATAACTTCACAATGGGTACTCTAACATTTTCCGGCAGAAGCCCCCTCAAAGCAACCGGAAGCAACTGCGTCATAAGCACGTGGCAGTCATGAGACTTCAGGTTCTGGAATTTTTTCTCTGCCATATTTATTATTCCCTTTATATTGGACGAGAATCCAGAGGAGACCTTGATACTACTCAGGCATTCAAAAAAGATTTGCTTCAATTCTTTGGTAAGAGCATAGCTGGCAGTACCTTGAAACAGCTCTGGATCCCTGCCGTCTCGGTCTTTCATACGTTGTTGGTCCTACTGTTCTTCTGGTGTATCTTTATTCTTTCCATACACGCCCAAGAAGCCTAGAAGTATCACGCAAAGATTCTTCGTCAGGTGCATCACCACGATTGTAGAGCGGACCTCTAAGACTTTCCAATAGGGTAGCTCACAAAATATAGATTTCTTCTTCCACATGGGTGCGCGTCCGCCAGCGTCCTTCGGAACAGACTGTCCGCCAGGACCCTTTCCAAAGATTAATTTTAAATCCTTCACCATATAAAATACATCATCACTAGTACGATGGATAGGCTTACTCCGGTGATCTGCTTCACCATTGAAATGTTTGCCTTTTCTTTCTTAGGGAATGCGTGGGCGTAAGAAAACAACAATTCCCTAGGTACACATTCTTCTTACACTTATCCAAATAAATACTTCCAGTGTCATCTAAACAATGTGTGCATGCATTGTATCTATTGTTTGTCTATCCTAAAATGTTACTAAGAGCAGGCCAATCATTGATGGTTACGAAAAACAATGCTCGTAGGTTGAATTCCTCATGTTTGTGCTCATCCCACACACGTACACCTTGTTCGTGCCACGGCTGTAAAAGTTCTTCAACTAATGGCCTTAGGTACACATTAATGTTGTTGCCGGGTTGCTTCGGGCCTTGGATGAGCACTGGCATCATAATGAACTTCCACTTCATGCACAACCAAGGTGGAAGGTTATAGATACATGCTGTCTACACACTTATATTCTTGTAGACAGTTGTTGGGCCTCCAAGTGCAGAGGTTTGTAACAGCAGCAAGTTTCCCTTAAGTGGATCACCCAAGGTTTATCGAACTCAGGGAGGAAGTGGTCAAAGGTATCCCCTCTCAAGCAACCCTGCAATCAAGATACAAGAAGTCTCTTGTGTCCTCAACACACCAAATACACTTGTCAGGTGTATAAGTGCACTAGTTCGGCGAAGAGATAGTAAAATATAAGTGGTATGGATAATTATAAGTGGTAACGGTGCTAGAGAATAGCTTTGTTGGCACGTGGTTGACGTGGGAAGAGACTAAAGGCAATCTGAAATAAAGATGGAAGCAAGCAAACATGTAACAGATGTAGTTGCAAACGGTGTTTCAGTGTTTAGAAATAAGGCCTATGGATCATACATTCACTAGTGCACTCTCATATAAATATCCTCTCTTTATGATACTACTCTGAACCTCTCCAGTTGGACACTCTAATCCATGGTAGGGCTATAATATCACACCTCAAAGTTCGCTTTCCCCATATAGATAACCCCACACTGTCACCTTGATCACTAGATGGTTCCAACAAACACCACAATTTCATAGAAACATCCAAATCCAAATATAACTCATAACAAGTATTTGTAATCTCTAGCCTAAATGCCACCATGGTGTGCACGCTGTCACTTTCACACACATGGGGAGAGCAGAGATCTATTAAAGCACTTGAGTAGTAGAATAGATTTATAGATTACAAGCTCATGATCTCAATAAGATCATGCATGGAGAGAGAGATGAACACATAGCTACCGGTAGAACCCTTAGCCTCGAGGAAGAACTACTCTCTCATCATCATGGGAATCAGCAACAGCGATGGAGATGCTAGTGGAGATCGATGGAGATGGCTCCGGAGGCACTTCCTCGTCCCGGAAGGGTGCCGGAACAGAGACTTTCTATCCCCCGAATCTCCCCTTCGGTGGCAGCGGCACTGCGGAACTTTTCGTGGCTGGAGGCTCTTCGATTTAGGGTTTTCGTCCCAGGGGCTTCTTATAGGCGAAGGGGCAAGGTCGGTGGAGGCCTAAGGGGCCCACACCACCCGGTGGCGCGGTCAGGGGTGACCCGTGCCACCATATGGTGTGGCCAGGCCCTGGCCCTCCTCCATCTCGTCTTCTGGCTCTGTGAGTCTTCCGGTAAAATATCGACTTTGGCTTTTGTCCCGTCCAATTCCGAGAATATTCATTTTCTGACTTTTCTGGAACCAAAAATAGCAAAAAAACAGGCAACTAGCACTGTGGCATCTCGTTAATAGGTTAGTCCTAGAAAACATATAAAAATACTCCAAAGTGTGGGTAAAACATAAAGAACGTAGATATTAAACAAGCATGGAACATCAAAAATTATAGATATGTTTGCAATGTATCAACATCCCCAAGCTTAACTCCTGCTCGTCCTCGAGTAGGTAAGTGATAAACGAAAGAATAATTTTTAAGGTGACATGCACCATCATAAACTTGATCAAAGTATTTGTAAAACATTGATAGCTGGGATCATAGTACTTCAACATAGCATGAAAGATAAAGTTCTAACAATAAGACATAGCAACTATGTTGTAACATCAAAAGGAACAAACAAAAGATTCATGAATAACAATGCTTTTCAGGATGTTTATTTGTTTCACATAAAGAAAACATAGCATAATGGCATTCAGCTTGTCCCTCATAGAGTAGCAAACATAAATGCATATGACACCTTCAAAGTTTATAAGGGTGACTAGATACAAATAGTTTAAGAACAAGCAATATCAAAGTTATGCATCAATCAACAAGTCTTGGAACAATGCACATAGAACTAAGAATGGCCACTATGCTCTCTCAATAGGTGCATAAAGATAGAAGATGGAGACTCAACATAAAACTAAAAGAAAGGCCTTCATAGAAGGAAGCAGGGATTCAAGTCTCATAAAGAGCTTCCAAAAATTATGCTACTTATTAGCTTTCAGCTCTCATTACCCCTATCATCAGCATCTTGAAGTGATTAAGGTTAAAGTGAACAAACTATGGAGTATATGCTTGACAAAGTATAAGTTGGAAATCTCATGTCCCTTGAATAAGTTGGCCGCTCCTCATGCTACTCAAGTTTAGTTACCGGTAAGTTCTTGTCATAGTAAGTACATGTGTATCATAGAGAACCGCCAACAGGGTACCCCTTGCTTGATGATACGGAAGAATCCCCATATCAAAATGACAAAAAGTAGACAACGAGCATCTCAGCAATCTTCTTATTTACCATGGGAAAATGGTGATTTTTTCTCTCTTTCCTCTTTTCTCATCTTTTGTTTTTCTTTTTCTCTTTTTCTCAATCTCTATCTCTGTTTTTATAAGAAGAATGCTTCATAGATTGCTCATTATGGTTACGCTGCAGGTTTCCACCATGATTAGGCATGGATTAGACCAGCGGCCCAGGCGTTTCTCTAACACACATACATAACTCCATGGACTTACAAGCTCTCCTTTCATTTCACACCGACGACATCCATAAACAAAAGAGCATGATATCAACTAGGTACAATGTACAAGTGCAATGTTGAAAGCGTTCCCCATGACAGTGATACATTGCAAATGTATCTATAATTTTTGATGCTCCATGCTTGGTTTTATCCACTTTCCCGTGTTTTTTCCACACTTTGGAGTACTTTTCATATGATTTCTTGGACTAATCTATTAAATGATCCACAGTGCCAGCTGCCTGTTTTCTGCTGTTTTTGGTTCCAGGAAAGTCAGAAAATGAATATTCTCGGAATTCGACGGGACAAAAGCAAAAGCGCCTATTTTTCCAGTAGACTCACAGAGCCAGAATACGAGACGGAGGAGGGCCAAGGGCTGGCCACACCACCCCCAAGCGCGGGCTAGGCCTGGCCGCGCCAGGGCATGGTGTGGTGGCCCCAGGCACCCCCTCGGTCTCCCTCTTCGCCTATAAGAAGCCTTCTGACCTAAAAACTTTGGGGGGTTCGATGTTTTTCCATGAAAAGTTCCACTGCGCCGCCGCCACCGAAGGGGAGATTCAGGGGACAGAAAGTCTCTGTTCCGGCACCCTGCCGGGACGGGGAAATGCCCCCGGAGCTATCTCCATCGATCTTCACCATCATCTCCATCGACCATCCATCTTTCCCCCATCTATGAGTGAGTAATCCCCCGCTGTAGGCTATGGGGATGGTAGGGATTGGATGAGATCGTTCATGTAATGGCATCAGATTGTTAGGGCATGGTGCCTAGTATCTTTTATTAGTGCTTTATGACTTTGTTGCGAATTGTTGTGCTTAATGCTTGTCACTAGGACCCGAGTGCCATGATTTCAGATCTGAACTTATTATTGATTCATTATGATAGTATTGTTTCTGGTCTTATCTACAAGTTGTATACACACGTCGTTGTCTGGAACCTATGGCCCTGAAGTGACAGAAATTGGGATAACCAGAAGGGAAAGGCTTTGATGTGAGGATCACATGTGTTCACGGAGTGTTAATGCTTTTCTCTGGTGCTCTATTAAAAGGAGCACCTTAATTGCCAGTAGTTACCTAGAGGCCCCGCTGCAAACGGGCTGGCAGGACAAAAGATGTTGTGCAAGTTCTCATTGCGAGCACGTATGACTATATATGGAACACATGCCTAGGATTGTCTAGTACTTGGGTGCTTTATCTTATTTATCTGCAATTTCCCTATGTTCAGATTGCTATGTGAATTGTCTTGTCCATGCAATGCCCGTCCATCCATCCCTATGCCTACCGCACTCGAATCCCACTATTTACTGCTTTGGTTACTACTGTCTTTGCTTTACTACTGCTGTTACTTTGCTATTCCTACTACAAAACTGTTGTTACTGATAAATTGCTGTGCACAAGATTGTTTCCAGGTGCAGCTGAATTTACAACTCAGTTGTTAAGGCTTATAAATATTCTTTGGCTCCCTTTGTGTCGAATCAATAAATTGGGTTTCACTTCCCTCGAAAATACTACGATACACCCCCTATACTTGTGGGTCATCAGACAGCATGGTTCTGCTAATTCCCAATGTATAAGTGCAAGCATATACAACATAGATGACACAATGGTTCAAGTTTATTAAGTGCAAGAAAATTAAAATGTACCATCAAGTTCGTGAGAGCTTTAATCACTAGTTTTCTCATAACAAGTTTAATTCGGAAGGTAGATAAAAACATGAATATACTTGTAATAGCAAATGCTAATAGGTAGGTATGGTGGACTCTTTGGAATAACTTGGTTTTATTTGGAGTTGGATGCATGAGTGGAACTCATACTTGGTTATGGAGGCTAGAAAAAGACTGGGAGCGACCAACTAAGAGAGCAATAATGGCCATAATCATGCAAAGCAACAAAACATTATTAATTAAAGCATAAAGTGATATTACAAGTCGAAAACTAAAGGATCATAGAGGCTATGGTGACTTGGGATAGTCTTAACATGGTGTGAGCATGCGCCAAGTTAACCCAAATAAAGCATCAAAGGAGAATAGCACAATACTATGCTTTTATATGCTAAAACAACGTATGATTCTTTCAAGGCACATTAAGCAATCTCAATTGTTTATAACAAGTCATGCTACAGCAAAAATCACTAAGCATAAAGCCAAAACAATATCAAGCATGAAATGATAAAGTCTTAGTCGCAGTCAAAAACAAGCTTCTTTTGTACCACTTAAGCATGAACTTTTCCTACTCTTTTCAACACCAATTGACTTATTTGAAAGAACTCACAAAGATAATAATAAGTAAAGATCAGTGAGCTTGTCTCACAAATCCAAAAAGAGGAACTAAAAAGTTCTAAGCTGAAAGCACAAGAAAACTAAGGCTAAACACAGTGCTAGCAAAAGAGAACACTCACAAAAAATAAGAATGAAAACTAGAGTGTTCTAGGCAATGAAAACAGAGCGTGTCTCTCTCCAAAAGAAGTGTGTTGGTATCCAACCAACTTATTTAAGCAAACCTAACAAAAGAAAACTAAAAACAAAAACAAAGACGCTCCAAGAAAAACATAATTGTGCATGAAACAATAAAAACGAAGTGTCTAGAAAGACATGAGATTTTTCTAGAAAGACATGAAACATAAAAACGAAGTGTCTAGAAACAATAATTGGGCATCCCCAAGCTTTGACGCTTGCACCACTTGAATATTTCTTGGGGTGACACGGGGTGGCATCCCCAAGCTTGAGCTTTTGTCCATTCTTCATCTCATTACATCATTCTTTCCCTACACCTGAAATTTTTCCTTCATACAAAACTGCACACAATCTTTATTAGCAACATTAGTGCACTCAAGATAATAAGTCTTTGGGTTCAGTTTCAACACCAATAAAACTTCCATTAAAACACAAGATACTGTAATACTTCCCTTAAAAAGTTCAATTCGCCAAAAAGAACACAAAAAGGAATCAACAAGAAGCAAATGCAAATAATGGCAGAAATCTGTCAAAATAGACCAGCAGGTAAAACCATATACGCAACAAAGAAGGACCCAATAGTTCAAGTTTATTAGGGGCAAAAAGTAAAGTGTGCCATCAAGTTCGTGAGAGCTTTAATCACTAGTTTTCTCATAACAAGTGAAAGGTAAACAAAAGCATGAATATACTTGGAATAGCATAAGCTAGTAGGTAGGTATGGTGGACTCGTTGGAAAAACTTGGTTTAGGGAGTTGTTTGCATGAGTAGAACTCATACTTAGTTGTGTAGGCTAGCAAAAGACTGGGAGCGACAAACTAAGAGAGCAATAATGGCCATAATCATGCAGAGCGACAAAACATCATTGATCAAAGCATAAAGTGATACTACAAGTTGAAAAATAAAGGATCATACAGGCTATGGCGACTTGAGATAGTCATAACATGGTGTGAACATGTGCCAAGTCAACCCAAATAAAGCATCAAAGGAGAATGCCACTATACTATGCTTTAATATGCTAAAACAACGCATGATTCATCCAAGGCACATTAAGAAATATCAATTGTTTATAACAAGCCACGCTACAGCAAAGAATACTAAGCATAAAGCCAAAGCAATATCAAGCATGGCATGACAAAGCATATGCCACAGTAAAAAACAAGCTCTTTTTACCACATAAGTATGAACTTTCCTACTCTTTTCCAAACCAAACCAAACTATTTGCAAACCAAAGTATGAAAGAGGGTGTCCAACCAATTTATTCAGAAAACTAAGCAAACCAAGCAAACTAAAAACCAAAACAAAAACAAAAAAGAAGACGCTCCAAGAAAAACACAACTGTGCACGAAACAATAAAAATGAAGCGTTTGGAAGAAACCTCAGATTTTTATAGATGAAGAAGGGGATGCCTTGGGAATCCCCAAGCTTTTACACTTGTACTTCTTAGATATTTCTTGGGGTGACACGCGTGGCATCCCCAAGCTTGTGATTTAGTCCATCCTTCATCTTATTACTCATTCCTTCCATACACCTGAAATTTTTTCCTTCATACAAAACTTCATACAATCTCATTAGCAACATTAGTGCACTTTAAGATAAATAAGTCTTAAGGTCCAGTTCTAACACCAAATAAACTTCCATTAGAACACTAGCTACTGTAGCACTTCCCTCAAAAAGCTCAATTCCCCAAAGGAACTCAAGAAGGAACTAACAAGAAGCAAATGCAGAAAATGGCAGAAATCTGTAAAAACAGACCAGCAGGTAAAGACGAATTTTTTCGAAGACCTTCTGTTGCTCAAATCAAAAAGTGTTGAACTAAATAAAGTTAGAAAACAACCTGGGGCAGTAGCAAAAAAAAGTACAGCTCAATCCGATGTACAGAGCTCTCTCAGGAATGTTTACGGTGAAGCACAAAAATCTGTTTCGGGACAGAAACTTTTCCAATCATTACTTCACTCTCATTAGAGGTTACTCTTGGCACAAAAAGCAAATAAAAAGGATAAGGAGAGGTTATTACAGAGGTAATAACTTCCAAGACTCAACTAAAACTCTTGGGTTATCTCCCAACAAGTACTTTTCTTTAACGCCTTTAAGTTAGGCATGATAGTTTGAGAAGATGCTCACATAGGAAATATGAATTGAAGTAAAAGAGAGCATCAAGAAGCAAATTCAAAGCACATTTAAGTCTAACCCACTTCCTATGCACAGGAATCTTGTAAAGAAACAAGTCATGAAAGCACAAAGCAACAAGCATAGGAAAGCAAAACAAGTGCAACTTCAAGACTTTCAACATAAAGAGGGGAAACTTAACATTGTTGAGACACATAAAACCATGCTTCCTTCAGTTATGAGGGACTCCCCTTGTGAAGATGTCCTTGACTCCCTGGCAACGGCGCCATAAAATGTCTTGATGCGCTCGACTTTCGACATAGAAATCGTTGGGAACCCCAAGAGGAAGGTATGATGAGCACAGGAGTAAGTTTTCCCTCAGTTATGAAACCAAATTTTAATCGAACCAGTAGGAGCAAGGAAACACCCCAAAGGTGTTACTAGCTGAGCTTTGGCAGGGCGGACTACCGGTGCTAGTAGCAACGTGGAGACCTTCACAACACAACCATAGAACTTTGTCCCCAACTTGCGATGAGGTTGTCAATCTCACCGTGTTTTACGGAAAACAAAGGATTAAACGTATCGAAAAGAAGTAAAATTTTGCAGAAAGTAAACACAAAGCAGTAAACATTTTATAGATTGTATGTAAAAGAAAAGGACGGGGATCCATAGTTCACTAGAGGTGGCTCTCCTTAGATAGATAACATGCTGGGTGAACAAATTACAGCGGGGCAATTGACAAACACCGAGAAAGCAGTACATGCATATACTAATCATCTTGACTCCTCTGAGACTTAATTGGGCATTACAACATAATACATAGACCGCCATCCAACTGCATCTATGACTAATAATCCACCTTCAGGTTATCATCCGAACCCCCTCCAGCATTAAGTTGCAAGCAACAGATTATTGCTTTATGAACTGCGTGTAAAGTAAACAATACGATTGTTCTATGAACAAAGGATTGTTGTTTTCTCCCTAGTAGCAACAACACATCTAGTACCTTAGATATTTCTGTCACTTCCCCAGGTTACCAGAGGCATGAACCCACTATCGAGCATAAATACTAACTCTTGGAGTTGCTAGCATCTACTTGGCCAAGATAGCTATTAACAACGGAAAGCATGCAAGATCTCAAATAACAAAGACATGATAGAAATCAATAATCAATCTGAAATAGCATCTCAATATCCATCGGATCCCCGCAAACACAACATGTATGAATTACAGATAGATGATCTTGATCATGAACGGAGGTCACAAGATCTAAACATGAAAGCACAAAGGAGGAGAAACCAGCCATCTAGCTACTACATGGATCCGTAGTCCAAGGATGAACTACTCACGCATCACACCGGAGGCTTGCATGGTGATAAAGAAGGCCTCCAGGGTGAATTCCCCTCTCCGGCAGGGTGCCAGGAAGAGCTTTAGATCCCTCCCGATCTAGGGATGGAGATGACGGTGGCTACAGACTCTTTCGTGGATTTTTGATCGGGTACTTAGGGTTTTCATCCCGAGGGCAACTTATAGGCGGAAGGAGATGCCGAGGGGGTGCCGGGAGCGGCCACACCACCCCCTGGCGCGGGCCAGGCCTGGCCGCGCAGCCAGGTGGTGTGGTGGCTCCCTGGCCCTTCTCCGTCTCGTATTCTGGCACTTGATCAGTTCTGGAAAAAAAGGCACTTTGGCTTTTGTCCCGTCCAATTCCGAGAATATTCATTTTATGACTTTCCTGGAACCAAATATAGCAGAAAACAGGCAGCTGGCACTGTGGCTCTTGTTAATAGGTTAGTCCAAGAAATCATATGAAAAGTACTCCAAAGTTGGAACAAAACACAAGAAAGTGGATAAAACCAAGCATGGAACATCAAAAATGATAGATACATTTGCAATGTATCAATCTCCACCACCATCTCCATCACCATTGCTGATTCCCATGATGAGGTGGGAGTAGTTCTCTCTCGAGGCTAAGGGTTCTACCGGTAGCTATGTGTTCATCTCTCTCTCTATGCATGATCATATTGTGATCATGAGCTTGTAATCTATAGATATACCTTGCTACTCAAGTGCTTTAATAGATCTCTGCTCTCCCCATGTGTGTGAACTTGACAGTGTGCACACCATGGTGGCACTTAGGCTAGAGATTACAAATACTTGTTATGAGTTATATTTGGAGTTGGATGTCTTTATGAAATTGTGGTGTTTGTTGGACTCATCTAGTACTCAAGGTGACAGTGTGGGGTTATCTAGATGGGAAAGAGGAACTTTGAGGTGTGCTGTTATAGCCCTACCATGGATTAGAGTGTCCAACCGGATAGTAGTTAAGAGTAGTATCATAAAGAGAAGATATTTATATGAGAGTGTTCACTAGTGAAAGTATGATCCCTAGGCCTTGTTTCTAAGCATTGAACCACCGTTTGCAATTTGATCTATTACATGTTTGCTTGCTTCCATCTTTATTTCAGTTTGTCTTTAGTCTTTTCCACGCCATCAAGCTATTTTCTATCACCGTTACCACTTATAATTATCTATACCACTTGTATTTCACTATCTCTTCGCCGAACTAGTGCACCTATACACCTGACAAGTGTATTGGGTGTGTTGGGGACACAAGAGACTTCTTGTATCTTGATTGCAGGGTTGCTTGAGAGGGGATACCTTTGACCACTTCCTCCCTAAGTTCGATAAACCTTGGGTGATCCACTTAAGGAAAAACTTGATGCTGTTCTACAAACCTCTGCACTTGGAGGCCCAACAACTATCTACAATATTAGAAGTGCGTAGACATCAACCTATTTTCTAGCGCCGTTGCCGGGGACTAAAGAAGAAGAAGCTCCCATGTCAACCACGTGCCAGCAAGTATTTTCTGGCGCCATTGCCGGGGAGGTAAGGTAAAAGGTACTCACATCCTCCGATGTGAGTGCTCGAAGTTATTTCCTTTAGATTCTGCAATTTTGTCCTTTTGTTTCTTGTTTTCACTAGTTAGGCTTAATGGAAAACAACAACAAAATTAGAGAGATTTATAGTATTTATCTTGAGTTAGGACATGAAGTGTTTGAAGAGAAAATCAAAAAACCTATGGAACTTTATTTGCATGCTAATAGCAATATTGTTAGTATGAATTCTTTGGACACCATTACTGCTAATGCTATGGAAAAGTCTAAGCTTGGGGAAGCTAGTTGTTATGAAAATGATCTTTTTAGTTCCCCAGTTTTGGAAGATACCTATTCTATTGCTTATGATGATACCAAACCTCCAATATATGATGATTACAATGATGCATATGATATTTTCAGTCCACCTACTATTGAGGAGAAAATTAATTATGATTACAATATGCCTCCTATATTTGATGATTGTGGTGATGAGAATAATAATGATAGCTATTTTGTTAAATTTGCTCCCACTACAATTAATAAGAATGACTATGTTTATGTGGGGAGTATTAATTCTTTTAAGCATGTGGCTCATGATAAGAATATTTTGTGTGATAGTTATATCGTTGATTTTATTCATGATGCTACTGAAAGTTATTATGAGAGAAGGAAGCATGGTTTTATGTGTCTCAACAATGTTAAGTTTCCCCTCTTTATGTTGAAAGTCTTGAAGTTGCACTTGTTTTGCTTTCCTATGCTTGTTGCTTTGTGCTTTCATGACTTGTTTCTTTACAAGATTCCTGTGCATAGGAAGTGGGTTAGACTTAAATGTGCTTTGAATTTGCTTCTTGATGCTCTCTTTTACTTCAATTCATATTTCCTATGTGAGCATCTTCTCAAACTATCATGCCTAACTTAAAGGCGTTAAAGAAAAGTACTTATTGGGAGATAACCCAAAAGTTTTAGATTAGTCTTGGAAGTTATTACCTCCGTAATAACCGCTCCTTATCCTTTTTATTTGCTTTTTGTGCCAAGAGTAACCTCTAATGAGAGAGAAGTAATGATTGGGAAAGTTGTTGTCCCGAAACAGATTTCTATGCTTCACCGTAAACATTCCTGAGAGAGCTCTGTACGTCCTTTTGAGGCGTGAATTTTTGCGCTTCTGCCCCAGGTTATCATCTAACTTTCGTTAGTTTAACACTTTTTGATTTGAGAAATAGAAGATCTTCGAAAAAATTCGTCTTTACCTGCTGGTCTACTTTGACAGATTTCTGCCATTATTTGCATTTGCTTATTGTTAGTTCCTTTTTGAGTTCTTTTGGGGAATTGAGCTTTTTGAGGGAAGTGCTACAGTAGCTTGTGTTTTAATGGAAGTTTTATTGATGTTAGAACTGAACCTAAAGACTTATTATCTTGAGTGCACTAATGTTGCTAATAAAGATTGTGTGAAGTTTTGTATGAAGGAAAGATTTCAGGTGTATGGAAGGAATGAGTAATGAGATGAAGGATGAACTAAAGCTCAAGCTTGGGGATGCCATGCGTGTCACCCTAAGAAATATCCAAGAAGTACAAGCGTCAAAGCTTGGGGATGCCCAAGGCATCCCCTTCTTCATCAATAAAAATCCCAGTTTTCTTCCAAACGCTTCATTTTTATTGTTTCATGCACAATTGTGTTGTTCTTGGAGCGTCTTATTTTTTGTTTTGGTTTTGGTTTTTCGTTTGCTTGGTTTGCTTAGTTTGCTGAATAAATTGGTTGGACCCTCTCTTTCATACATTGGTTTTCAAATAGTTTGGTTTTGGTTTGGAAAAGAGTAGGAAAGCTCATGTTTAAGTGGTAAAGAGAGCTTGTTTTTGACTGTGGCCTATGCTTTGTCATGCCATGCTTGATATTGTTTTGGCTTAATGCTTATTATTCTTTGTTGTAGCATGACTTGTTATAAACAATTGAGATTGCCTAATGTGCCTTGGATGAATTATGCGTTGTTTTAGCATATTAAAGCATAGTATTGTGGTATTCTCCTTTGATGCTTTATTTGGGTTGAATTGGCGCATGCTCACACCATGTTATGACTATCCCAAGTCACCATAAGCCTTTATGATCCTTTAGTTTTCAACTTGTAGTATCACTTTATGCTTTGATCAATGATGTTTTGTCGCTCTACATGATTATGGTCATTATTTCTCTCTTAGTTTGTCGCTCCCAGTCTTTTGCTAGCCTCCACAACCAAGTATGAGTTCCACTCATGCGTCCAGCTCCTTAAACCAAGTTATTCCAAAGAGTCCACCATACCTACCTATTAGCTTATGCTATTCCAAGTATATTCATGCTTTTGTTTATCTTCCAAATTAAACTTGTTATGAGAAAACTAGTGATTAAAGCTCTCGCGAACTTGATGGCACACTTTACTTTTTTTGCATATAATAAACTTGAACCATTGGGTCCTTCTTTGTTGCGTATATTCTTGCGCTTTATAAGTTGAAATTAGCAGAACCATGTATCATGGGGAATGCTTTCAACATTGCACTTGTACTTTGTACCCCGTTGATATCATGTTCTTTTGCTTATGGATCCCGGCGGTGTGAAATAAAAGTGGAACTTCTAAGATCATGGAGTTTGTATGTATGTTAGAGAAACGCATGGGCCGCTAGCCTAAGCCATGCCTAATCATGGTGGAAACTTGCAGCATCACCATAATGAGCACTCTATGGAGCACCCTCAATAAAAACCTATGCAAATAGCAAATAAAAAGATCGCTGAGATGCTCATTGTCTGCTTGCCTTGTCATTTTGATTATGGTATAACTCCTATATCATGTGCAAGGGGTACCCCGTTGGCGGTTCTTTATGATACATATGTACTTACAATGACAAGAGCTTACTTGTGACTAAAGTTGAGTAGCATGAGGTTTGGTCTTCGTAAGTAAGGGGCATGAGATTTCGGTTTATAACTTGTCAAGCATATCCTCTTAGTTGTGTCACTTTAACCTTAACCACCTTCAAGATGCTTATGATAGGGGCAATGAGAGCTGAAAGATATAAGTACCATAATTTTTGGAAGCTCTTTATGAGACTTGAATCCCTAATTCCTTCTATGAAGGCCTTTCTTTTACTTTGATGTTGTGTCTCCACCTTCTATCTTTATGCACCTTCTTTGAGAGCATAGTGGCCATTCTTAGTTCTATGTGCATTCTCCCAAGACTAGTTGATTAATGCATAACTTGATATTGCTTGTTTTAAACTATTTGTATCTAGTCACTCTTATGAACTTTGAAGGTGTCCTATGCAATTATATTTGCTACTCTTTGAAGGACAAGCTGAATGCTATTATGCTATATTTTCTTTATGTGAAACAAACAAACGTCTTGCAAAGCATTGTTATTCATTAATATTTTGTTTGTGCCTTTTCATGTTACAACATAGTCTCCTTGTCTTATTGCTAGAACTTTGTATTTGATGTTTTGATTGAAGTACTATGATCCCAGCCATCAATGTTTTACAAATACTTTGATCAAGTTTATGATGGTGCATGTCACCTCAAAAATTATTCTTTCTTTTTATCACTTACCTACTCGAGGACGAGCAGGAGTTATGCTTGGGGATGTTGATACATTGCAAATGTATCTATAATTTTTGATGTTCCATGCTTGGTTTTATCTACTTTCTTATGTTTTGTTCCAACTTTGGAGTACTTTTCATATGATTTCTTGGACTAACCTATTAACAAGATGCCACAGTGCCAGTTGCCTGTTTTCTGCTATTTTTGGTTCCAGGAAAGTCAGAAAATCAATATTCTCGGAATTGGACCGGACAAAAGCCAAAGTCGATATTTTACCAGAAGACTCACGGAGCCAGAAGACAAGACGGAGAGGGGCCAGGGGCTGGCCACACCACCTGGTGGCGCGGGCTAGGCCAGGCCGCGCTAGGGGGTGGTGTGGGCCCCTCCGGCACCCCCTCGGTCTCCCCTCTCACCTATAAGAGCCTTCTGATGCATAAACCCTAAATCATCAATCAGAAATCCACGAAAAGTTCCACAGCACCGCCGCCACCGAAGGGGAGATTCGGGGGACAGAAAGACTATATTCCGACACCCTGCGGGGACGGGGAAGTGCCCTCGGAGCTATCTCCATCAATCTCCACCACCATATCCATCACCATTGTTGATTCCCATGATGAGGAGGGAGTAGTTCTCTCTCGAGGCTAAGGGTTCTACCGGTAGCTATGTGTTCATCTCTCTCTCTCTCTATGCATGATCATATTGTGATCATGAGCTTGTAATCTATAGATCTACCTTGCTATTCAAGTGCTTTAATAGATCTCTGCTCTCCTCATGTGTGTGAAGTTGACAATGTGCACACCATGGTGGCACTTAAGCTAGAGATTACAAATACTTGTTATGAGTTATATTTGGAGCTGGATGTCTTTATGAAATTGTGGTGTTTGTTGGACTCATCTAGTACTCAAGGGGACAGTGTGGGGTTATCTAGATGGGAAAGATGAACTTTGAGGTGTGCTGTTATAGCCCTACCATGGATTAGAGTGTCCAACCGGAGAGTAGTTAAGAGTTGTATCATAAAGAGAAGATATTTATATGAGAGTGTTCACTAGTGAAAGTATGGTCCATAGGCCTTGTTTCTAAGCATTGAAACACCATTTGCAATTAGATCTATTACATGTTTGCTTCCTTCCATCTTTATTTCAGTTTGTCTTTAGTCTTTTCCACGCCATCAAGCTATTTTCTATCACCATTACCACTTATAATTATCTATACCACTTGTATTTCACTATCTCTTCGCTGAACTAGTGCACCTATACACCTGACAAGTGTATTGGGTGTGTTGGGGACACAAGAGACTTCTTGTATCTTGATTGCAGGGTTGCTTGAGAGGAGATAACTTTGACCACTTCCTCCCTGAGTTCGATAAACCTTGGGTGATCCACTTAAGGGAAAACTTGCTACTGTTCTACAAACCTCTTCACTTGGAGGCCCAACAACTGTCTACAAGAATAGAAGTGCGTAGACATCAAGTTATTTTCTCGCGCCGTTGCCGGGGATTGAAGAAGAATAAGCTCCCACGTCAACCACGCGCCAGCACATAGTCATCATTGTAATCATCATATATCGGAGGTATAGTATCATCAAAGTGAATTTTCTCCTCCATGCTTGGGGGACTAAAAAGATCATTTCCATAAAAACTAGCTTCCCCAAGGTTAGACTTTTCCATAGCATTAGCAATAATGGTGTTCAAAGAATTCATACTAATAACATTGCTATTAGCACGCAAATAAAGTTCCATAGGTTTTTTAATTTTCTCTTCAAACACTTCATGTCCTAACTCAAGATAAATATTATAAATCTCTCTAATTTTGTTGTTGTTTTCCATTAAGCCTAACTAGTAAAAATAAAAACAAGAAACAAAAAGATATAATTGCAGAATCTAAAGGAAATAACTTCGAACACTCACACCGGAGGATGTGAGTACCTTTTACCTTACCTGCCCGACAACGGCGCCAGAAAATAGCTTGATGTCTACGCACTTCTATTCTTGTAGACAGTTGTTGGGCCTCCAAGTGCAGATGTTTGTAGAACAGCAGCAAGTTTCCCTTAAGTGGATTACCGAAGTTTTATCGAACTCAGGGAGGAAGTGGTCAAAGGTATCCCCTCTCAAGCAACCCTGCAATCAAGATACCAAAAGTATCTTATGTCCCCAACACACCCAATACACTTGCCAGGTGTCTAGGTGCACTAGTTCGGCGAAGAGATAGTAAAATACAAGTGGTATGGATAATTATAAGTGGTAACGGTGCTAGAGAATAGCTTTGATGGCGCGTGGTTGACGTGGGAAGAGACTAAAGGCAATCTGAAATAAAGATGGAAGCAAGCAAACATGTAACAGATCTAGTTGGAAACGGTGTTTCAATGTTTAGAAACAAGGCCTGGGGATCATACTTTCACTAGTGAACACTCTCATATAAATATCCTCTCATTATGATACTACTATGAACTACTCTTCGGTTGGACACTCTAATCCATGGTAGGGCTATAACAACACACCTCAAAGTTCGCTTTCCCCATCTAGATAACCCCACACTGTCACCTTGAGCACTAGATGGTTCCAACAAACACCACAATTTCATAGAAACATCCAACTCCAAATATAACTCATAACAAGTATTTGTAATATCTAGCCTAAGTGCCACCATGGTGTGCACGCTGTCACTTTCACACACATGTGGAGAGTAGAGATCTATTAAAGCACTTGAGTAGCAGAATAGATTTGTAGATTACAAGATCATGATCTCAATAAGATCATGCATAGAGAGATAGAGATGAACACATAGATACCGATAGAACCCTTAGCCTCGAGGAAGAACTACTCCCTCATCATCATGGGAATTAGCAACGGCGATGATGATGGTGGTGGAGATCGATGGAGATGGCTCCAGGGGCACTTCCCCGTCTCGGCAGGGTGCCGGAACAGAGACTTTCTGTCCCCCGAATCTCCCCTTCGGTGGCGGCGGCGCTGTGGAACTTTTCGTGGCTAGAGGCTCTTCGATTTAAGGTTTTTGTCCCAGGGGCTTATTATAGGCGAAGGGGCAAGGTCGGTGGAGGCCTGAGGGGCCCACGCCACCTGGTGGCGCGGTCAGGGGTGACCCGCGCCACCATATGTTGTGGCCAGGCCCTAGCCCTCCTTCGTCTCGTCTTCTGGCTCCGTGAGTCTTCCGGTAAAATATCGACTTTGGCTTTTGTCCCGTCCAATTCCGAGAATATTTATTTTCTGACTTTTCTGGAACCAAAAACAGCAGAAAACAGGCAACTAGCATTGTGGCATCTTATTAATAGGTTAGTCCTAGAAAAAATATAAAAATACTCCAAAGTGTGGGCAAAACATAAGAAAGTAGATATAAAACAAGCATGGAACATAAAAAGTTATAGATACGTTTGCAACGTATCAATACACAGAGTCACATGCCATGTGCTATGACTGCAGCTCTGCTCCCCAAAAGGATTTATGCCATTTGTACTTAGACCAACCATAAGTTCCTCGCATCACCTGCAAAGTCCGGGTAGTTTCTCTCAATTTTTCTCCACTGCGACCCATCAGCGGGGTGTCTCAACATCTCGTCTTTCTTACGGTCTTCTTTGTGCCATCGCAACAACTTGTCATGCTCTTCGTTTCTAAACAAACGTTTCAACTATGGTATTATAGGAGCATACCACATCACCTTGGCGGGACCCCTCTTCCTGGGGCACTCCCCCTCAACATCACCAGGGTCATCTCGTCGGATCTTATACCGCAATGTAGTGCATACCGGGCATGCATCCAAATTCTTGTACTGCTCACCGCGGTAGAGGATGCAGTCATTAATGCATGCATGTATCTTCTGTACCTATAATCCTAGAGGGCAAACAACCTTGTTTGCTTCGTAAGTACTGGCGGGCAGTTCGTTATCCTTTGGAAGCAGCTTCTTCATTATCTTCAAGAACTTTTCCAATCCCTTGTCAGGCACACCGACCTCTGCTTTCCATTGCAGCAATTCCAGTGTGCTACCTAGCTTTTTGTGGCCATCTTCGCAATTCAGGTACAATAATTTGTTGTGATCCTCTAACATCTGCTCAAATTTCAACCTCTCCCTTTTGCTATCACATTCTCCCTTTGTATCAGCAATGGCCCGACCAAGATCATCATCTGGCTCGTATGATGCACATTCTTCTGCTTCTTCTTCATCATTGTCTTCCATTGTAGTACCACCGTATTCAGGGGATATAGGATAGTTGTCATCATTCTCTTCATCTTCGTTGTCTTCCATCATAACCCCTCTTTCTTTGTGCTTGGTCCAATAATTATAGCCAGACATGAAACCGTTCCGAAACTGATGGCCGTGAAGGACTCTTGAGGAAGAGTATTCCTTCTGATTCCGACACTCACCACATGGACAACACATAAAACCATTCCACATGTTTGCCTCTGCCACAACGAGAAAAGAACGCACGCCTTTAATGAACTCGCCAGAGATTCGGTCAGCGTACATCCATTGCCGTCTCATCTGCATTATATAATTACATCAAACAAAATCACGATGCTAAGATTAGTACTAGTCTAAAAATAAAAGCACATAGCGTATACATCAAACAACTATGCACTGATTTAAAAACTTTCTACTCCATCTTTAGTCCCGGTTGAACACACCAACCAGGACTAAAGGGGTTGCAGTAGGCTGGGGCCGACGTGAGCCCGTTTAGTCCCGGATGGTGTCTCCAACCGGGACTAAAGGAGACTCCAACTGGGACTAAAAGTGGGTGACGACACTATATGTCGTGAGTGGAGACACTATGCCAGTGAGTGGCGACACTATTTCAGTGGGTGGAGACACTATGACAGGGGTGAGTGTCGACATTATGCCGTGAGTGTCGACACTAGGTTGTGCTGCTTAATCTATAAATAGGCTTTCTTGTGAAATATCAACTTCAAGGAAGGTCGTGTGCGAGACCAGGGACACCACTACGGCGGAGCTTCTCGAAGATGTCTTAGGACCTCGTCCTCAGACATCTTCGAGAAGCTCGCCGTAGAGGCACTCCCTAATATCTGAAATTAGTTAGCTCCACCAGCTTACTGTTCTAGCTAGAGAAGATATAAATTGAAAGATGGTGTGCGAGAGCAGGGACACCACTACGGCAGAGCTTCTCGAAGATGTCTTAGGATCCCATCCTCAGACATCTTCGAGGAGCTCGCCATAGAGGCACTCCCTAATTTAATTTGGTAGCTCCCCGGCGAGTTCATGTTTTTGGTTTGCTTAAACGGTCGATGATTAAAATGCTAGGGCGCCACTATATATGTATGCCTTCATAGTTTTGGTTCTTATTTTTGTTGCAATGGATTTTGTGACGGCAGGTAGAAGAAGAAGGATATTTTGTTGCTCGACGGTGGCATGATGCATCTGTGAATCGTCTGAATTTTGAGACTATGTGCCAAACCAAGATATATAGATAGGATGAACTCATGTATCTCTGTGCTTCGATGAATCAAATGAATTTTGAGGACTATATGTGCCAAATTAACCAGATATATAGAGATAGAATCCACACAAATCCTCCATTTCTAGAGCATGAAATGAGCTAAAACTAGCAATGAAATATGAAAGGATGAAGTTGCTAACCTCTTAGGATCCTTAGATAGATGTGGAGCCAAAAAATCTTCACAAATCTTGAGAAAAATCGGCAAGAACTCGAGCTTGAGAAAACAAATTTGAGGGGGGTGCTTGTGTGAGCTTGAAATGGCCCGGGCAGGGAGAGGAAGAAGATATAGTCGGGCCCTTTAGTCCCGGTTCGTTTAAGGTCCACACATCTGCTCCTTTCCAGCGCAAACAAACCAGGACTAAAGGCCCCCTACGAACCGGGACTAGTGTCTTCTGGGCCCTGCGGTCATTTCTAGCCGTTGGGACCAGGGCATTAGTCCCGGTTTGACCAAAGGTTCTACTAGTGTATGCCGAGGACCCGACATTTCCCCCTCGGCGTTGAAAGTTGAAAACACCCTCGGTGTCGCTGTTTGTTCCTGTAGTGATGTGTTTAATTTGTGAACAAAAGTCAAGTTTCTTTTGAGACACGGACAGTCCCTAAGTCAAACGGCTTTAAGAAACTACAGTAATTTGGATTCGTTATCCCTTTTTAGACTAGTGAATTTCAGGACACCAAACATCCGTGCAGATAATTTGATAAATAAGTTAAACAAATGTCTTAGGCGTTCTAGGTTAGTAGCTCTATACATTCCTAGCTAGATGATGCTACCTACCTCACGCCACCACACTCACAATTACAGAACTCGAAAGAACAAAGCTAGTATCTCCTTTCAACAAAAAGAATAAGCTAGTATTAGTACTACGGTGTCGCTTTATAACAGAGCAAAGCCCGAATAATATGGATAATATTGTTAGCCTTCTACTTTTGAGCAAACAAGCGTCCTTATTCCTTCCCCACTTCAACAATATAGGATGTACTTAAGTTTGAGCTATTGCAGAGTATCATAGTACTCATAAATAATCATGCCTGATTAGTGGCCGGAGAATCTAAGGACAAGGGTCAACTCCTAATGGGCGAGTAAAACCTCCATGTTTATTTAACTGTTCACCCCATCAATGTCGATATATCTCTTTCCAAACTTTTCATAATATAACTGTCTTTTTTTTCTGTGCCTGACAATAATCATGTTGAATGCATTGTTTTGTGAGCGGACTTTCTCTGGGGTGAAAACCGATGATCAATGATTAGGGCGATGACGACGCTTGTGCACTGTTCCCTTTTTGGAGGTGTCGCTTTTGGAGATGATGGATTTCTGGTGCTGTCTCGGTGGTGTTTGGTCCGTAAGGCATAATTCTCTATAGCGGGACATTTCTTTTTCTCTAATTCTTTTTTGTTGTTGTGTGCATCTGTAATGCCAATAGGGCAATGCGATTTTGCAGAGTCTAGGTGTAACTGGTATCTCGCGATATTAATATATGCTACTCTCCAAAAAAAATGTCTATTTCTTGGCTACCTGTGACATAATTAGAGTCTAGATGAGGCCTAAGCTTCTTTCTAGATATAGTCTACCGGCTAAAATACAGTGATAGGTAGCCTTTGTGTAGGGGCCCGAGTTGCTTTCGTCAACAGCCCTCCAGATCTTTGTCCCTCTATATTTATAGCCTGAGGAGCCTGCATGTAGCTACAAGGCAGTCTGGCTATTTTGAGAGAGACTAGGTAGAGTTTACACGTTCGGACAGACACCCCCATGCCGTGCCGTACGTGCATTTGAGAAGATTAATACCCGAACATGTGTGTGTGGTTTGCAGTGCAGACTTATCTTTTCTGGATGCTTACCAACCTGTAATGATGCTGTGGTCCATCGCAATTTCAGCCCACACGTTGGTGTTTGTGAGTCCTATCAACTTCGCCGGAGCTAGCTATATCAAGACGTGTCGATCCAAACCTAGACTGCATGCTACGAGTGCATATTGTTTGGATTCACGTCGATTTAACAGCTTAGTGTGCCCCGGTTGAATTCACTGATCGGTTCCCAACATCGATCGGGCTGTTTCCGAGTTTCGGACATGTTTTATCGAGTTGCGTCAAGGGATCGAGAGTTATTTTAGGCAATTCCTGAGTAAGTTTCATTAATTCATTGTTGAGGAAACAGTATAATGTGCAGCTAGACCACCAACGCTGGTTAATCTGGAGCTATCGATCTCCATCTTTCTGAACAATTTGAAGTTTTGAACGGCCGGGCTCCTTTAGGTCATGGATCAGTTCATCCTATGTACTAACAAGACCAGTTCATCAAAAGGTACAAACGAACGAGAGAAGGCCAATACAATTAAAAGGGTTGACAAATACTATTACAGTACTACTAGCCTAGCATTTTATCGTTTTGTATGTCCTCCTGCATGAAGATTGGCTGTTGCCGAGCGGTGGTCCTTGAGTTGCGTCCTACTCTGATTCATTAGACGTGTACGTACATTTCTCGATTAACCAAAAGATAGATGGCGCCACCCAGCATAATTTCTGTTTTGTGGTCCAGCATGTATGTCAATCCCTTCACATATGCACCTGAAATGATTTTGTCCGAGATCTATCCAGCTACTACTGGCTAGGGTTTTTGTCTTCCTTTTCGGCCGCACGCGAAGGACTACTAGAGCACGAGTATTTGGAGAAAAGAACTTGATTACAGCCACACTACGTATTATGCACTGTCTCTGTCATACTATTCGCTATTCCATCTCGAGTAAATAAATAAAGGAGCACGCAAGAGCGTGAGTACTGTGGGGGGGGGGGGGGGGGGGGGGGGTACAACCATGCTCCAAAAGTATGGGAATCGAGCTGATGGAACGAGCAACAACACTAAATTATAATCACACTAGCTGGGATCGACTCGGAGTTCACAGCATCGCAATAAGCTCTATATCCATCTTTTTGACTGAGGGCACACTCAGGCCAGGGGAGAAAAGGTGAAAGAAAAATATTGGCCAGAGGAAAGAGATAAATAAAAATATTAGCGGAGCCTACGCCTACGCACGCATTTGAAAGGCCTTTCCCGCTGTTCAGATTAGTTCATATCGACGGAAGGATAAAAAGTAAGATCTGGCGCATAATTTTATCGGATGATTATTGCTGTGACGCCACGCTTGGGGTCGAGGTGATCAGCTGGAGAGGGCCCCGGAAGCAAGCATGAGATTTGATCCTGTTCGAGCCGCTGGGTGGATCACGTCACGTCAATCTATCTACTCATTCAGGAGTAGGTAAATCTAGTTAACTGTGTCTCTCTTTACTCGTGGGATCGTTTCTGTTCCTCTGCTTGCCTTTATGATGGCCCTGCATTTGTACACGGATACTACTGTGGAACAGTGGCCAGTTAATGTGATGTTCTTTATTTCGAACTGGGCGAGGTTTCATTTCGAGCTTTTCAGGTTTATAGGCATAGGCACGATCAACAGTACGCGCGGTACATGAAATGAAATCCCTGTACACGCATGTCGGCTCGTACAGACATAAAAGGAGGGGGGCATGATCGGACCGGTACAAACATAAGAAGGACGGCGCAATCAATCGAGACTCGAGAGGCGCGCTTTCGAGAAAAAAAAACATACTAGCTAGGCGTGTCATCTCAAACAGGAAGGAAAAGAACTATCTCTAGCCGATCCCGTACACTGGTGCCGCAAAAGTGTTTTCCAGTTTAATCCATAAACAGAGCACTCCCTTGGACCGAAAAGAAATGATTTATCTAGATTTATATGTATTTAACATGTTCTAATGTGTAGACATATACAATTCTAGATAAATCAACGTTAGTTATTTCTGGACGCGGGGAGTGGCAGTTTGCGGTACAAAACGGCTTCAAATGAATAGATACCCGAAATTCCAAGCTAGTTTCAACCATTATAACTGCTATACATACCCACAAGATTGGGTGGTTTTCTGGTCCTCCATATGTATGAATGTATCCGTGGATTCATTTAAAAAAAGGTCAATTATGTTCATAAGAAGAAAGAGAAGCCGGTGTAATCTAAACTCATAAGTGCCAATATGCAATGGTAACTTGGCCAAATTTGAAATACGAAGAATAGATCTCTACCCTTCTTTGTTTATCATTCGAATTGCTTGTTCCTTTTCTTTATTCAATATGTCTTACCTTATTTATAGGGAGATTTCTAGTCTGATCCCTACCCGTCGGATCAAAACAGATTAACGGTCTGATCTCCTCGTCCCGCTCCTTCATCCCGCTTTTGCAATGTTGTAGCAAATAAAAATCTCACTTTTGCTACGTTGTAGCAAATACCGGTTCGGCTAGAAATAAAAAAAAGACTGCCCCTCGCTGGAGACCTCGTCGGAGCCTCGCCGAAAGATTTATAGCAAAAAATTGTGCTAATGCCGTAAAACCCAATCGAGTCCGAGACTTTCGCCTTGACATATTGCTGGAGACCTCGTAGTAAAAAAAATTATGCTATTGTAGGAAAACTAAAAAAGGTTGTAGCAAAAAAAGACTTCGTCGTAGATATCGCCCAATACTTGCCGGGGACTCGTATACTATTGTAGAATAATTGTAGCAAACTATTTGTACTATCTTTGCATTGTTGCAAAAAAAAGTTCTACGTAGTAAAATTGATTGCCATATGTAGCACGGTCGTCCGTTGTATGTAGCGACGCCTCTTGCCTATGTAGCAAATTCGACCACAATACGTAGCAAAATTGCTTACCGCCAGAAGCAGCATCGTTGTTACCTTACAGCTTCGTCACATATGATTGTGGGGAGCCGACAATAGTTCTTGGCGTCGCAGACAAAGGCGTCGCGTGCACCAGCGCATCACGGGTCAGGGTTGGAGCTGAGGTGGATGCGATGCAGAGCTCGAGCTCAAGCTCGAGGGGGAAAAGTCAGCGCTTTTGTAGGGACGCACGGTGGAGGAGGTGGATTTGGAGCTCTGGGGCGGTGACCATGGCGTTCGTGTCGAGGAGGAGGCCATGAGGTTGAAGGAGGCAGCGCAGGTCGTCGTGAATGGAGACAAGCGAAGCGAGCCACAGTAGGCCGCACATGGTACAAATGAGGCGGCGGCAGCGCAGATGTGCCATGGAACCGATGCGAGGGTGCGGCGACGCTTGTTTGGGACGCTATGGTTTGCGGGAATGAGAGAAGGAGAGATGGGAGATCGAGGGGATAAGGTGCGAGGTCCATCCATCACCTGGTGTGCGCAGCCTAACAACGCACATGATCTCCAGGGAAGGAGTATCATTTTCCAAATAAGTATTGCAAATTTTTTTTCTTCTTTCTTATTTATTTTTCATTTTCTCTCTCTTCAGTTTTGATCATGTCATCTTCCTCGCTAAGTGAAAGGATGAGATGTCGCCTAGCAGGGTGAATAGATGTTTTAAAAAAAATTACGTATTTATGTTGTAGAAATGCGGAATTAAACTAACGTTTATTTTACAAGTAAAAAACCTAAATAAGCTAGCTTCAACTAAGTGTACCAACAAAAATTCAATCTAAGCAAGATATAAGTACTTCAATCCCGATTGCTATCACAAGGAAAGTTAAGTTGGGTATAGAGATAACTAAGAAACGTGGAAACGAATATGTATTCTTGTATTTCCTTATACGAAGTAAGGTACGTGTTGGAAAGGTGTGGTATTTTACGAAATATTTTCCAAAACTACGAAGGCTCACCTTCAACTCCGATCATATTCCACAAAGGATATGGGTCATGTCCTTATCGCTATATTTTCCTCCACTCTAGAGATGGTCGGCTCCGCAAGCACTTCACAAGCTCCACGAAGGAGAAGCTCGGGCTACTTCACAATCTTTCACGAAAAAGACACAGCAACACGAACCACCAAGCCAATTAGGAGGTCACCCTCCAAGAGTAATGATCTCATAGTCCCCCACTCAAACAAATCGTAATGGAGAGATCAACACTATGCAAGGATGAAAAGCAAGAACACAAAAGGCATCAAAATCCTTCACACTCAAATTCCACCAAAGCAACAAGTGCTATGGAGGAATTAGAGAGGACGAACAAAGGTGGAGGACAACCAATGACTCCCATATATATTTCCAATGGGTTCCCCTCACTTAGAGGAGGAATTGATTGGTGGGGATTGTAAATCTAGATCTCCTCTTTCAAAGCTCTCAAAAAGATGCAATAATCATAGAAGGGATGGGAGGGAAAGAGGGCTCAAAGGGTTCAGGAATGGTAGTAAAAACTTCTCAAGGACCCTAGAAAACCGTTGGGAAGAATCCCCCTTTTATAAGGAAAGCCAAATATGACCGTTGGAGGCAAAACTAGGTGTGTCAGTTCGACTGTCGGTCAATAGGCACCGAGACCAAAAATATCGGTGCCAGGGTCGGTCGACGGATTCCACGAGTGAAACTTTAGGTTACTACTGATCCCACAACCGAGCCTAACCGAAAAACCATATTGGATATGATTACAGTGTACATCAGTAGGGTAATAGGCGGCAACCAAAAATTCATGTCCAGGAATCGGTGGCAACCGACACTAGTCTAGTTTCGCAAAGATGTCTCAATCGGTAGTTTCTTCTAAAAGAAAACCCCATAAGTTTTGCATCCAGACTCCAAATTTAACAAACTTGGGCTTTTTGAAAAATGAAGAAAAAGATCTATCTAATGAACACTACAAAACACAAGAAAGAAAAAGAGATAAAATACAAAATAAGGATAGGTATGAAACCTTCCTAAATGAAAATCGTTAGAACCTCGAAACTCGAAAACACAATAGAAGATTCATATGAATTCCTTTTTGATGAACTTGGGTTTGTTGAATAGTAACAACAAGCTCAAGAACCGCACACATAGAAAAACCAAGAAGCAATAATAATAAAGGGATGCAAAAGAACGAGCGCCCTAAGACTATATGATCAAGTTACCCAATCGAAAGCCCCTCCTGATAGTGTGGTGATGAATGCAAGTGTTGTAGGGGTTCTGCGCATGAAAACAACAAGTTTTTACCCTACGCCCCTGAACCCCTGATGTTGCCAGGACCTATCTATTAGTAATACAATAATGGGAGGGGCTTTTCGCGAACTTACCCTTGAAGACCGAAAAGCGTTGTCAATGCTTAGGAGAGCGTGGTTGATGTAGACGAGCCGAAGCCGACCTCAAGGTCGTGATGAAGTCCTTGCGCTCATGCGGATCCAACGACTTGAGTGCCTCAAGTGTGACACCTCGCGGGGAGTTACACACGTCCGGTGCCTAACGACGACTCCCGCTTCCCCGATCTAGCAGCAGTTGCGGAAGTAGAGCTCCTGGATCCGAATCCCGCAACACGACAGCGCTCTGAAGTGAAGATGTCTCTCGTTCGCGCAGTCCGAATTTGGGACCACGGTCACGAGAGAGAGAGAGAGAGAGTATCAATTGGAGGTCTCCCCAAAAGTGAGGAAACCTTTATTGAATATTGTGTGTATTTATCTGGCCAAATACCCCCACTATATATAGGGGAAGGGGAGGTACTACCTCCCTCAAAGTTCCGGGGTGGGACTGAAGGAGAGGGAGAAGGGGGAAGCCGCTAGCCGGTCCTAGTGGGCCCAACACGGGGGGGCTTGGCCCAGCCAGCCACCCCCTTGCCCCTTCTCCCCTCTTCCCTTTCCCTAATGGGCCCTCTTCCCTCTGGAATTGGCCCTGACATGGGTATACCCTACATGTACTCGAGCTTGGTATATATGGTCCAAATACGTACAGGCCCACGGTGTCGCCAAGGCCCGGATGAAAGGACTCGAGTGACTTGCGGACTCTCGATTGCTTGAAGGACAAGAAGAAGCTAAAGATAGATAGTTTGAAGGGGAAAACCCTAACTTGTAACCGACTCGACCTGCTACCCGAGGCCTAGCCTATCTATATAAAGGCTAGGAGGGAGCGGCGAAGAGGACACACGCAACTCTAGTTTCCACAACCCTTGCCAGATTGCATCTGCGCACCATTGTAACTTTCGAATCCTTTGATAATTCCACGAGCAGACAAGCAGGAGTAGGGACCTCTATGAGGCCTGAACCTGGGTAAATCCTTTGTCCCCTGTGTGCTTGTTTTCTAGCCGATAGATGTCTCCAGGGCTCCCTCCTTCTCCAAAACCCAAGTCCATAACAATGGGCATTGATAAGTTAAACCCTCGTCAATTGGCGTCGTCTGTGGGAATTGGGAGTGCTGATGTCGCGGCTTCTTCGGCCCCATCAACTGTGATCTACAACTCCGCAACAGCGGAGATTCGCTAGCTCTTCGGCGCCTTTGACTTCACCGTCCACACGCCGGCCACCCGCCCGGCCTTAGAGTCCGTGGGCGACGGAATCAGCCTGGCGATTAGGAGCTTCCACTTCCAGGTTGGTCAAACGGGCACGCTTTGCATGCCTGATCAACCGACAACACCGGCGATTGCCCCGGCATCATGGTTCCCTCCACCGATCGGCACCCTCAGCGAGTTCAATGCTTCGGTGGCAGTCGGGAACATGGTCAGCGACAGCAGTCGCGACTCCAATCTGAGCGATCTGGCCACAGAAGATGGAACCTATGGTTCCGAATCTGAAAGTTGTGGAAACAATAGCTTCCCTAATCACTTCATGTGCGCCGTCATTAACACAGGCGACACCTCCGCCAATCGCGGCAACGGCGGTAACACCGGCAATGGCACTGATCCACCCAACGGTGGCAATAGTGACAACAGCGGTAACGGCGCCAACGGGGGAGCAGTCGAACCTCCCAGCATAATCAATGAGCAAACCGGCGAACGCGTCGTAACCAGGCTCAACGAGCAAGAGTGGGAGCGTTGCCGCGAAGCCCTACGAGGTGCACCTCTACCCCTTGGGTCCCCGCAGGAACTGCTGATGGGCTACCACTAGCTCCTAAAAGAAGAATTCAAGCGCCAAAAGCAAGTAATCAGGCAACTTGAGGCGCGTAAAAAGGCAGCGGACGAGTCAAGCCTTCGTCGCGCTGGGCTCTCCTCCTACGGAGGATCCTCCTCAAGAGGCAACGAGTACCTCGCCAAGAAGAGACAGTCGCGGATGGCTCACCTCACCGAGCAAGAGCGCATAAAGGCCATGAAAGTTCTCGACTTCGGCTCTATGACAGTCGACACGAGAGGCAACGTGGTTCCCAGAACGCCCCAGGCTGCGGTGACAGCGGCCACCATGTACCTCCTCAGTAACCAGCCACCAGCTGGATATCCCCAAACTTCCATGCACCGATCTACGATCGCGGGTTTGGAGCTAATCGAGTCCGCCCTCGATAAGAGCCGGTACCAGACCCAAAAAAGGGCAAAGTGCTAGCAAAGCGCTACTCCTCGCCCTCATCTAGCGATGACAGTCACGACCTGTCAAGACGCCGTCGCTCACGACGACATGATCGCGACTACGATGCGCGCAACGACCTCACGCAGCGCAAGATCGACAAGTAAAGGGCACGACGTGCTCGATCGACTGACTCGGAAGAGGAAGATGGGGAGCTCTGCGGCGCCAGATGCTTCAGCAGATCCATTAGGCAGAAGCGAATGCCTAAAGGGTTTAAGCTCCTGTCGGAGAATCCGAAATTCGACGGTCTGCAGGACCTAAAATCTGGCTGGAGGATCACATCTCCTCCGTCAGGCTCCACGGAGGCAGTCGAAGTACTGCTATGCAATGTTTGCAGCTACAGCTGCATGGCGTCGCCCGAGCATGGCTCAATAACCTCCCACGCGGATCCATTCGCGGTTGGGATGAGCTGGTTTACAGCTTCGTGCGCAACTTTAAGGGCACGTATAAACGGCCCGCATCAATCGAAGAACTGAGATGCTGCCAACAAAGATCTGGCGAATCGCTGCGCTCATACATCCAAAGATGTTCCATCATCAAGAACTCCACGGAAAACATCTCGGAAGACCGCGCGATTGATGCATTCAACGGCGGCGTCCGCCGCCTAGAGCTCAGGGAGGAGTTGGGTTGCTCAAAGCCCTAGACCATCGACCACTTGATGGAGATCGCGAATCGGTGGGCCGATGGAGAATATTCGGTGAAAAATCACGCTCACTCCGACGAAGAGGCGGAAATCGAACGCATACGCGACCACCGGGGCAAGCATCGCATGCGCATCTATGACGATCGCGACGACGTCAACATGGTCGCAGCCGGCTACGCCGATAGACGCGACGACAACCGCAACAGCGGATACGCAGCGGGGGATACCGCGACTCCGGGAAAACCACGCAAGTGTGCCAACGCCGCGCTCGCGATGAGGCACCCGCGAACTCCATCGAGGACAAATTATCCGGGCCATGCACGGTACATTTCTACATCGACAAGCATGATGGCAAGAGAAAGTCCAGCCACCTCATCAAGGACTGCCGCGAGTTCCTCAAACTACACGAGGGATTAGTTCGGATGAACCGCAATGCAGTTGAAAGGGGCTACGGAGCCGCTCCAGGCGCCGTGGCACATGGCGCGCCACCACCACCACCTGGGCCACCCCCGAATGGAGCCGTACCGGACCAGCACGACGGGGGTGAACCGTACCCACCGGCCATGGGTACCATGATGATACAAAAGGGGCGCCCCTCCAACAGGGTGCAGAAGGCCATCACTCGCCAAGTCAACCTGGCCATGCACTCGCCACCATCCACCACTGAGTACCTCAATGGCAGTGAGTCGTGCATCACCTTCGATAAACGCGACCACCCACCTTAGGTACCTCACCCAGGTCATTGCCCTCTCGTTCTCGAGGCGCAAATTGGAGGCTTTAACATGAGTCGCGTCTTCATGGATGGCGGAAGCGGCATCAACCTCATATTCGCGAGTACCTTGCGAGCAATGCGGATCCCTCTAACCTGATTGGAGGCATCGGACACAACATTCCACGGCATCGTCCCAGGGAAAGGCGTATACACCCTGGGCAAAATCAACCTCGACGTCATCTTTGGCACACCGAAGAACTTCCGGCGCGAGCGCATCGACTTCGAAGTCGTCGACTAGCCCTCACAATACCATTGCATCCTCGGGCCCGTCGCGTTCGCTAGGTTCATGGCGGTGCCCCACTACGCCTACCTGCAGATGAAAATGCCAGGACCCAACGACATCATAATGATCAACGGGAACTTTGAGCGATCTGACGCTTGCGACAGGGAATTCAACAGAATCTCCCGGTCCTTCGGCATGCAGGAGGAACTCGCAAGACTGAAAGAGATGACAGACAACAGTCTGCCTCCCTTGAGTAGACCAAGCTCACCTGATCTCTCCTTCGACTCATCCGTGCACACAAAGAAGGTACAGATCCATCCATCGGATCCAGCCAAGACGGCCCTCATCGCCAACAACTTGAGTCCTGCATAGGAACTCGCGCTCGTCGAATTCCTCCATGAGCACTGGGAAATTTTTGCCTGGTGTCCTGCGGACATGCCAGGAGTTCCCAGGGAATTCGCCGAGCACGCACTCAACGTCAACCCCGACGCAAGGCCAGTCAAGCAAACAATCAGGCGACTGTCTGAGCCATGAGCGCAGGCAGTCGGAATGGAGATCAACGGACTCATTGAGGCCAAGTTCATACGCGAGATCAAGGAAAGCACTTGGCTCGCCAATACGGTGCTGGTACCAAAAAAGGACACTGATATCCTACGGATGTGCGTGGACTTCACTTCTTTAAACAAGCACTGCCCAAAGGATCACTTGCCGCTGCCACGGATCGACCAGATCATCGACTCCACCGCGGGATGCGAGTGCCTCTACTTCCTCGACGCCTACTCAGGCTATAATCAAATTCGAATGAAGGAGGAAGATTAAGAGAAAACAGCGTTTACAACGCCCTTCGGTGTGTTCTGCTACAACACAATGCCCTTCGGGCTAAAAAACGCGGGAGCCAGCTACCAACGGTGCATGCAGGCTTTCCTCAAGGAGAAACTGGGTCGCAACATCCAAGTCTATGTCGACGACATACTAATCAAGACCAAGGAGGAAGCCTCTCTAATCGACGATTTGCGCGAAACCTTCGCCAACCTCGACAGCTACCGGATTAAGCTAAATCCGGACAAATGCGCCTTCGGCGTACCATCTGGGCAGCTACTCGGGTATCTCATCTCCGCAAGAGGGGTCGAGGCAAACCCGAAAAAGATAAAAGCCATACTGGCCATGGAGAAGCCAAAGAACATAAGAGGCGTCCAGCAACTAGCCGGACGAATCGCGACACTCAGCCAATTCATCAGTCGGATGGGTGAAAAGGTGTTGCCCTTCTACCAGCTCCTCCGCAAAGCTGAAAAATTCGAGTGGACCAATGAAGCACAAGAGGCATTCGAAGATCTCAAGCGCCTGCTGTCCACTTCACTAGTGCTGGTGACTCCACGAGGAAGAGAACCACTATTGCTGTAGATCTCCGCCACCAACCAGGTGGTCAGCACAGTGCTCACGCCATCGAGCGGGCTGAGGAAAAAAAGGTCCATGGCGTACAACGCCCGGTATACTACCTCAGCGAGGTCCTCACGCCAACAAAACAGCGGTACCCGCACTACCAGAAGCTGGCGTACGGCGTTTTCATGACCGCTCGGCGACTGCGCCACTACTTCCAGGAACACCCAATCGTGGTAGTCAGCGATGCCCCGTTGGGACATATCCTCAATAACCCCGATGCCACGGGGCGAGTCGCGCTTTGGGGAATAGAATTGTCTCCACGAGACATCACATATGAAAAGCGCGACGCAATCAAGTCGCAAGTTCTCCCTGACTTCCTCGTGCACTGGATGGAAAACTAACTCCCAGATAAGCCAGATATGTCCTACCTCTGGACAATGCACTTCGATGGGTCCAAGCGGAAAGACGGAGCAGGCGCAGGTGTCATACTGACATCACCTCAAGGGGACAAGCTGAAATATATCCTGCGAATGCAGTTCACAGCCTCAAACAACGAGGCTGAATATGAGGCCCTGTTACACGGGATGAGGATGGCAAAAGCTTGCGGCGCCAAGAGGCTCATCATATATGGCGACTCCAAGCTGGTCATCAACCAAACAATGCACGAGTGCGACGCACTGAACGACAACATGATCGCGTACCGCGACCTCTACGATACACTCAAGGGAGACTTCGATGGTTGCGAGTTGCGACACGTAGGTCGCGAAAGCAATGAGGAGGCAGACGCAATCGCCAACATAGGCTCTACATGTGCCCCCATACCACCTGGGGTATTCTCGAGCGCATCTGTGAACGCTCCATCAAGCCAAAGGCCGCAGAGAAGAAAACAAGCGCAGCAACGGACTCGGGGGCTACGCCAACCAATGATCCCATGGCACTCAATGACTTGGAGCTGGACACCGGACTCGAAGGACCAATGAGCGTCATGTTGATTGAGCAATCATAGACGCAGCCGTACATCACGTACCTCCTCAGCAAGAGGCTACCGGACGATCCGACAGATGCACGGCACATCGTGCGGCGCTCCAAGGCATTCGCCGTCATCAACGGCTAACTGTACAAACGCAGCATCATAGGAGTGCTACAGCAACGCGTCTCCATGGCCGATGGAAGAGCAGTTCTCCTCGACATCCATGAAGGGACCTGCAGGTACCACGCTGGGAGTCGCGCCCTCGTTGCCAAAGCTCTACGAGCTGGATTCTACTGGCCTACGACCATGCAAGACGTCAAGGACATCGTCCAAAAATGCAACGCTTGCCAACGATTCGCGGACAAGCCGCACGTACTGGGTGCAGAGCTACGGCCAATCCCATTGGCCTGGCCCTTCGCGCAATGGGGGCTCGACATGGTCGGCAAGCTTCCAAGATCCTCACGAGGAGGCTACGTCTACCTCTTGGTCGCAGTCGACAAATTCACAAGGTGGATTGAGGCCATGCCAGTAACCAACCAATCCACGCATATCACAGTCAAATTCTTTGAGTCCATCGTCTACCGCTTCGGGGTGCCACATAGCATCATTACTGACAACGGGACGAACTTCACATCCAAGGAGTTCCAGGAATTCTGCGAGAACCTAGGGATCAATATTAGCTACGCCTCAGTAGCGCATCCACAGACCAACGGTCAGGTGGAAAAGGCAAACGGCCTCGTCTGCAGCGGAATCAAGAAGCGACTCCTCTGACCACTCGAACAAGCCGCGGGCTGCTGGCCGGATGAACTGCAATCCGTACTCTGGAGCCTTCGTACAACTCCAAATAGCGCCACGGGCTACACGCCATTCTTTATGGTGCACGGAGCAGAGGCAGTGCTACCCGCCGAAGTATGGTACAAAGCGCCACGTGTGGTCGCCTACAGCGAACAGGAATCATCCCTCGCACTCGAAGACTTCGTCGACCTCCTTGACGAAGCAAGAGAAATCGCCGCAGAAAGATCCACGATCTACCAGCAGAACTTGCGCAACTACCACAGTAGGAGGCTTCACCCTAGATCCTTCGTCGAAGGTGACCTGGTCTTGCGACTAAAGCAGCAGGGGCATCTCAAGCTCGAGTCCCCCTGGGAAGGACCGTACGTGATTACAGAAGTAATCCCAGGTGGCGCCTATCGCCTTAAAGATTTAGAGACAGGAGTCGCATACTCCAACCCCTGGAACGTCGCACAGCTGCGACGCTTCTACCCTTAGTCGTTTTTTACTTTTTACATCACAAATAAGGCTACTTAGCCACACATTGTACCTTGCACTGTTCTTCGAATAAATAAAAGCTAAGTGCCCCAAAACTCTGTGCTCTCCCTTACTTTTTCAATTTATATACTCGGGGGCTGCGCCACCCTATACATATCTGTTCTTCAAACCAAAACACGATATCCTGAGTAGCTGGCACATCAATCGAAACCCTTAACACACGACCTCAACTCAGCTGCAACGCACCTGACAGGTTGACAAGGGACCGAGATAAAAGATGACCAGGCTAACGAGAAGGACTCGCATAGTGCAACGCACCTCACGCTCACAGAGCTCTTTATGCATTCGACAATTAATTATCTACAACATCTATACGAACTTTACAACACAAGTACACTTATGCGCAGGATACAAATTTGGCTACTCTTGCAACAGATGAACATTGGTTTATTCCTCAAAGAAGTCGACGATCTCCTCTGCTGGACGGTCCACTGCCTGATAGTACGGTACCATATTCTAGGCAGATCCTGCTGGTGCGCTGGCGGCCCAGAAGCAATGGCGGCAATATCCACGTCGGGCCTGTGCAATCGCACCATCGAGAGGGCACCCTTGGCACCAGCCACCAACTGTTGCCTCACGCATTTGTGAACCGCGGACAGATCTTGAAATTTGGCAAGAAGGGCCAACAGGCTTGATGGAGTATCATCCAGCGGGAACATCGCCAGACAAATGTTCTTCAAACACGACTGCGATTTCTTCAGAAAGAGCAGCACTCGCGATGCGCGATCCTGCAGGGTCACCAACGCAGTCGCACGATCATGATCTACCCAGAAGTATCCACTCTCTTGAAGTTGCTCCTGGGTGAGATCATGAAAGCGAATGGCAATCATATCCTTCTCCTCCTGCGGATGGCGTGCGCTAACAACTACACGAAGCAGCATCAACAGCATGAGTACAACGTACTGTTGCGACTAACTACAAAGGAAAAGATGAGAATAAGCAAACTAACACTTAAACTGGTCGCCCAGCTGCGTCACCTCGCCAAGCAGATATTGCTCACGAGCGGCGGATTTTTCCGCCTTCGACTTCCACACGTCTGCGTTACCGCGGATTAGGGGCAACTCACGCTCCAGCTGCTTCACGCGTTCCCGAAGTCGCGACAGCAAGGATAGCTCCTCTACCCTGGAGCGCGGTGGTGCCACTGTCTCACCAAGAGATGGCGAGTCCTGGTTTTCCCCCACAGGATCACTCGACGTACCCTACCACAAGTCAAGGCAGAGGCAAATAAGGCGACCAAATTAACACAAAGTCAAGGGGAACAGATTCATTCAAGATAAGCATAAGTGTTCACAAACACGCTCGCCAGCAGGCATGTTCTTAGACCAAAAGGGAAACTCATCAACTATTACAACAAAGCTAACTACGGAGCAGCTGGCTTCTTCGAGTTCGATGGCTTTGGGGGCTTCATCAAGTCCGTGGCAGTATCAGATGCCATTGACTTTCCGCCGGCCCCTGAGGCTGAAGCTTTCGCCGCCTTCTTCGCATGTTGGAGCTCCTCTGAATACTTGGCAACAGTATTTATCAAGGAATGACCATATTTGGCACAGGCAGTCGCGAAACGAGCGAAGACTACCTACTAACCATCTGTGCCAACAGGCATCGCCTTCGACACCGCCGAGGGATCTACCTCGACTCCGTGGGCTTGCACCATGGCGAGTGACATGGTCGCGCCAGCCGCGCGGAGGGAGTTCTTGTAGGTGGCAGGCACACCCCCGGCGAGTGACTCCACCAGCTCGTCCATATTATCGACCAGCTCCGCCTTCGGCATCAACTCCTCCCGAAGGCGACTGAGGGCGACCTTGGCCTTAGACAATGTATCTTGGATGGCGGCGCTTCGGTCCTCGATTGCAGACGCCGCGCCTGCCAGAGCGTCATCGCGACGAAGGGCCTGCGGGTCAAAGCTCAAGTTGCCAGCATCTGCATAGAAAAAACACACATGGATCAAACCTCCAGCACCACCAGCAAAACTCTAGATACAGAGAAGGACAACAACAAAATATCTACCAGCAAAGGTACCTGAGAGGGCCTTGGCGACTGAGAATAGTTGCTCCTCGAACAACTTTTCCTTGGCCGCAAAGGAGGCACGTAGATCTTCTTCGCGCTTATGTGCATCATCACGAGCCGCGATTGACTCGTCGCGCCCCTTCACAGCTGCAGCTAATGTTTTTTCCAAAGTGGCGACGTTGCGCAGTAACGCGTTATGCTCAGCTACATGGCAATCAAAGGTTGACTATCAGTCGACTATACCAAAAAAGGAGAAGGCGAAAAAAGAATAAGTGTAGAACACGCACTTTCGACAACGCGGTGACGCGTCTCCAGCATTGCATGCTGGCGACCCATCGCCATCACCTGCTCCGCTACTTGCGCGGCCTCCTTTACAAAGAACTGTCGCACAAAACAAGGAATCAGAGAGGGCAACAGAAGTCATCGACTACCACACAAGAAAAGAAGGAAAGATATACTTACATGGTCCTCTAGCGACTCCGAAGAAGTTTGCTGAACCGTCATCCGAGCAACCATTCGATGCTCCCCTATGTGAGGAGAGCTCGAAGAATTGTGCCCGGAGTGGGCCACCGCCACAGGAGAAGGAGCGCGCTCAACCTCCACCTTGGCCCTTGAGGTCGCGACTCTCGATTCTTTCAAAAACTCGACGCCGCCAGAAGATGACAACGCCTCTTGACTACAAGATCAAATCCACATTGAGAAAAGGCAAACTCCAGGGCAAAGCCAACAAGAAGACAACAGAAAAAGAATAAATGAACTAGCAAATTTACCCGTCAAACTTGTCAAGATCAAACGTGGCCTCCGCCGACTCCGACGAAGACTCCTTGGGCAATCGCATCTTCTTGCGAGAAGATGGTGCCACAGCCCTCACAGGAACGGCTGAAATTGGTGACTCCGCGCCAACAGCCGTGCCTTCTGGAGTCGAAGGAGTCGACGCGTCTAAATCCTCGCTACGCGAACGCCTGCGAGTATCCGGACTCTCGGACTCAGGGGCTTCCTCTTCTATGTCAGAAGGGACAGTCGATTCAGACTCGTCCTCTTCCAAAGCTTTGCCAGGAATAATCCCCTCAGGAAGAGGAGGCATATAGGGCGACACCGCCCAATCCTGCATACAAACAGCAAGGATCAGCAAAAGGCATAAGTAAGCAACAAAAAAGCAATCGTGCAAATAAGCTACTGCGTAGCACAACTGTACCTCAGGAGGGGGATTGGAAGCATCAAAAGGAGGAACGACTGGTTCACTCGGAAGCACATCCTTGACAGTGTACTTCGTGACCAATCGAACCCTCTTATCCACCTCACTCGCGGACATGCCTTTGGCAGACACGCGAGTGGTATCATCAGCGCCACCCCATTGAAACATGGGATGGACTCTGGCTTGGAGAGGCTGGATGCGACGGTGCAGCGAAGTTCTGATAACGGTGCAGCCTCCCTCTTTTGCGCCTATGCGACTCTCGAGGTCGCAGACGCACTGATATAGCACGTCTGTCTCCGCAAGTTCGCCAGGCATCACTACGTTCTTCCAAGAACGCATCTTCTTGCAGGGAGTCGCGGGATCGAAGGGCGCGAGTCCAAAGTGCTCATCTTCGGCCTTCTGATCGTGGACATAGAACCATTTGTCCCTCCATCCCTGGACGGACTTGGTGAGCTTGATATCGAAGTAGGTGGCGGATGGGTCGACGTGGATTCCGCAACCACCTACGTCGTAAACTAAAGATCCAGATGTGGACTGACGCTTCAATTTAAATAAGCGCTTGAAAAGACCAAAGTGTGGCTTGATTCCGAGCCAGCACTCGCAAAGGGTGATGAAGCAGGTGATGTGGAGAATCGAATTTAGGGACAACTGATGGAGCCGGAGCCCATAGAAACAAAGAAGACCCCTAAGAAAGGGGTGGAGAGGCAAGGAGAGACCGCAAATGACGAATGCAAGAAACATCACTCGAAAACCAGCGGGAGGAACAGGAATGGTCTCCCCGCCGGGGACACGCGCATCGGCGACTGCTGTAGGAATTGCTCTGTCCTGGCGAAGAAGACGGAGATCCGACGCCTTGATGATGGAGGGGCGCCATGCACCATTGGTCACGCGGGTGCCCGCGACCTTCTTCTTCCCGCCGGCGGAGACGCTAGTGCCCACAGCAACGGAGCCACCCTTTTTCTTCCCCGCGGTGACGGCGGCCGCGGAATCAGTGGCAGCGCCTCCTTTCTTTTTCCCTATTGCGCGGCAGCGATGAGAGCGCAGAAAGTAGCTTGGAAACGAGCAGAGGTGGTCCAGCGCTGTGGAGGAAACGAGCGCAGGGAAAAGCAGAAGAACAGCAGCAATGGCGATGGCAGCGAAGAAGAAAGAGCGCAGATGGAAAATTACCGCCGCAGCGCCGCTACTTAACCCCTAGGAGATGCAATCCAATGGCTCACAAAAACCCTATTGGACGCGTGGCACGCATCGTGTTGGACACGTGGAGAAGAGAACGCGCGAACCGTCCCCCGCCCCCACTTCTCCCATTACGCGCGGAAATCGAGGAGGCGCAGTTAAAAATAAGATTACGCACGAGCAGTCAAATCAAAGTCAGGAGGTGGGACCCACCGCTCATCACGTCCCGTCAAACTCGCTCACACGGGCAACTGAGGTCATACAAGCGTCAGCACTGACGTCATCAAAGCTACGCAGTGGAAAACCTCGACTACTTTAGTCCTTGCTGGAGTCTACGACTCCACCAAGCACTCAGGGGCTACGCCCATAGGGAGCGCTGGTCGCGCACCCTACGATTTTCTATTTTCTTATTGCAGGAACGTGGGCAATCACAATCAAACCCAACCACTCGAAACACGGTTCGATTACAGACATGGGTTACTCCCATAGGGAGCACCGGAAACAATTTTCGACCGAAACAATCAAGCAAAAGACGACAGCAGTCGCAAAAGTGTTTTAGTCCCTGCCTAACTCTTCGACTGAAACAAACAAGCAAAAGATGACAACAGTCGCAAAAGTTCTTTAGTCCCTGCCGAGTCTTCGACTAAACCAGGCACTCGGGGGCTACTCCCATAGGGAGCGCTGGTCGTGCACCCTATGATTATTTATGTAAAAACTGTGTGTTGATAACATCCGAACTCGCATCTCATGGCGACACTGCCTCATAATTTTCCCTACAAAGAGACTACGTCTTTGGGTCGCCCGAATCGTCTCCGCGATGATAAAATTCGGATGTCGCGCTTACAGCGTGAAGGTAAGACTTGAATAAGGCCTGGACGCATTTAACTGCGCACTACCAGAAATATATCCGGGCCTACAAGCACGATGAACATGCCTTGACGGACGCGTCAAGTGCTCACACCCACATAACTGGAATTCGACTCCTGTAAGACCTCCACGGCCTGAGTCGAATTACGCCAGCCCTTTTCCGGATTCGAGTCCGGGGACTCGAGTTCGAGTAGATTGTGTTGTTTCGCCCTAAGGTGGTTAACTAATACCGATACTTCGGTTATATTAGGCACGTATATCAACAATCCCTATGACATAAATAAAAGCAGTCGAAAATGTACTCATTTAGGCACTCGAAGACTTCAAAAAGTCCCCAATCGAATCTGCGATTCCACTGGGCACTCGGGGGCTACTGACATGGGTATACCCTACAGGTACTCGAGCTTGGTATATACGGTCCAAATACGTACAGGCCCACGGTGTCGCCAAGGCCCGGATGAAAGGACTCGAGTGACTTGCGGACTCTCGATTGCTTGAAGGACAAGAAGAAGCTAAAGATAGAAAGTTTGAAGGGGAAAACCCTAACTTGTAACCGACTTGACCTGCTACCCGAGACCTAGCCTATCTATATAAAGGCTAGGAGGGGGCAGCGAAGAGGACACACGCAACTCTAGATTCCACAACCCTTGCCAGATTGCAGCTGCACACCATTGTAACTTTCGACTCCTTCGATAATTCCACGAGCACACAAGCAGGAGTAGGGACCTCTACAAGGCCTGAACCTGGGTAAATCCTTTGTCCCCTGTGTGCTTGTTTGCTAGCCAATAGATGTCTCCAGCGCTCCCTCCTTCTCCAAAACCCAAGTCCATAACAATGGGCTTTGATGAGTTAAACCCTCGTTAGGCCCATTAAGCCTTTTGACCTTTAAATTGATTTTCTCTTTTATTAAATAATTATGAATAAATGATTAAATCAATATTTAACATTCATTAATAAATTATTTAATCTCCGTGGTTATGGAACAACTTTCATCTCCACTCCGGACATCCTCCGAACTTACCAAAACCCTTTTGGTTTTCTCTCTACTATTCTTCGGAGATTCTTCCGATCCTATAAACACGCTCTAAGCATCATCAAACCTTTAAGCGTGATACCCTACGGTTCGGGAACACTCTAGACATGGTCGGCACACTCCCGGACCAATGATCGACAAAGGGACCTAGATGGCCATTGATACATTGCAAATGTATCTATAATTTTTGATGTTCCATGCTTAGTTTTATCCACTTTCTTATGTTTTGTTCCAACTTTGGAGTACTTTTCTTATGATTTCTTGGACTAACCTATTAACAAGAGCCACAGTGCCAGCTGCCTGTTTTCTGCTGTTTTTGGTTCCAGGAAAGTCAGAAAATGAATATTCTCGGAATTGGACGGGACAAAAGCCAAAGTGCCTATTTTTCTGGAAGTCATCAAGTGCCAGAATAAGAGACGGAGAAGGGCCAGAGGCCGGCCACACCACCTAGCCGCGCGACCAGGTTTGGCCCGCGCCATGGGGTGGTGTGGTGGCCCTGGCACCCCCTCGACCTCTCCTTCTGCATATATATTGCCCTCGAGACGAAAACCCTAAGTGCCCAATGAAAAATCCACGAAAGAGTCTATAGCCGCCGTCATCTCCATCCCTAGATCGGGAGGGATCTGAAGCTCTTCCTGGCACCCTGCCGGAGAGGGGAATTCACTCTAGAGGCCTTCTTCATCACCATGCAAGCCTCCGGTGTGATGCATGAGTAGTTCATCCTTGGACTACGGATCCATGTAGTAGCTAGATGGCTGGTTCTCCTCATTGGTGCTTTCATGTTTAGATCTTGTGAGCTTCATTCATGATCAAGATCATCTATTTGTAATTCTGCATGTTGAACACTCTTGAGGGTAGCACTACTAGCTTATAAAATTGCTATAACACGCTTAGGGAACATCACAATTATGTTCCAATAAACTCTGAACCATCAAAGTGGTTCCCTACAGGGGTGCACCAAGTCGTCCATAACCGCGGACACGGCTTTTCGAAAAGATTTAACCCTGCAGGGGTGCACCAAAGTATCCACACGCACTTCAACCCTTGTTGTTAGATCCGAATATGAGCAAGATCCTGAACATACACCCAACGGTATGTGACGGGGCCTCGGACACAATGTTTCCCAGACCCAAAGTAAGTACATGGGGGCCACCCCACTAAGCTACCCGCAACAAAGTCGGCTGGCTCCGGGACGGACCCAGGGTTTGTGTCAATTGATGTAAACGACTGGGAACCCGAAAGTGTGACTGGGCTTGTCGATACCGCAAAAACATTCCACATTTGTTCCTAAACAGTACAGGTGCTCCACACACAATCATAAATAAAGCAGTAAAGCATGGCATAACTATAGGATAATAATAAAGCCCCAAACTACTTGTCACCCCCAGCACAGTACTTTGAAATCAGGTAGTAAGCCGATGGGGTGCCCACACACCCACATGTGGTTAGCGCGCTCGATCTCGGAACAGGTGTCAAGAACTCGGGTCCTAGGTGGACACAAGTGGGTAGTAAAACCAAATATTGACTATTACCCACCGGTGCCTCTACATTATATCTATTTCCAGCATTTTAATTAACAAGTTATAATGTAAGCCATGATCATCTCCACGGTTAAGCTTCTCCACCATTAAGCAAGCAACTACGACTCGCAAGGCCGACTGTCTATCAATCAACATGCAATAGGATGTGTCCAAGGCAATATAGAGGCTACAAGGAATATAAATGGTGCACGGAAACTAAAGCATCGTAACACGGATAGCAATAGAGCAACAGGAGGAAGTAAAGACTATAAACACAAAATAGGTAGAAAGGGGGAGATTGCTCGCCTGGGAAACACTGCCGAAGGATCATATCCGGAGAACTTGTCGATACTCGCATCATCTCATCGGCATAATCCGCGAAGAAGCAAACACTAGAAGAAACACAAGATGCAATATTTAATACTACGGCAGAAGATCTGGCATGATTATGATATGATGCAGATGTACTGCAATTAAGCAGTATTAAGCGGAACCGAGGTCCCGACAATTAATTAAGTGGTTCAGTTGTTTAGATACCCCGCAATTTAAATGTTGTCTTAACAAGGCAAAACACGGTATCGGTTCGCTACACAAATTTAAATGGAGTCCGGAATAAGACTAGAATAGCCCGCATATAGACTCCATATTTAATTTAGGTGAATCGACTATTTAACCGAACACACCAGATGACATGTATGCAAGCATGATGATTTAATGATGCGACAGGTATATGTCATATTATAAAAATAGAGGCTTAGGGTCACACATCTGGGTTCGGAAGATCTTGGTTCCAGGGGTTCGGGGTTCGACAAGGTTCGACGGGGGAACGGTTCAACGGGATCGGTCTCGGACAACGGAAGGAGAGCTTGGCGTTCCGGGAAGAAGGACTTGGTTTGGCCTCAGGGCGCATCGGATTCGCCCTGGTCGGTGTCGATCTTGTCGTCGCGACGATCTTGTCGGGTCCACGTATCGGGTCGGTCTTGGCGTTTGGGATGAAGAACTTGGCGTTCCGGTGGCGATCTTGGCGGTCTTCGGATCCGGGTCTCGCATCCTGGAAGGAGTACTTGTCGTATCTGTGGTCTTCAGGTTCGGTCCTCGGATCCGTGTCGGCGAGCTCGAGGTCTCGGCGTCTTCGGGTTAGGGCCTTGGTTTTCCATGTATCTTCGGATGCGGCGCCTAGACGGTCTTGACGAATTGAAGATCTTGGTGTCATATGTTACTCGCGGGCAGACGGAGATCTTGTCGGTACTCCTTGTAGCACCACCCTACAACGCAACTTGTCATCGATCCGCCAACTTCTCTTTGTTACCAACATCGTCACACCTCCCAACACCGCATCTGGATACCTCAACCACAACAGATCATACAACACCGTCACCTCTTCACATTAACATAACCGCAAGGGTTCATAGGAACCCTTGGCGAGCTCGGTACTGAGAGGCACGTGGCAGCGACTCCTAGAGGTGATGCAAGGCACTAGGACAAGGATGAACCTGAGGCGGAGGTCGACGTGCAGAGAGTCACAGGGGGAGGGGCTCTGTCTTGGGCAGGCTGTTGAGGCGCTACAGCAGGCCTCCCTAGAGGCGCGCGTTGGTTGGAGCCAGAGGCCACGCTCACGAGAGCGGGAAGAGATGGCGGCAGGACTCCCTGGAGCAGCTTGCATGGCTGTCCTTGAAGAGGGACGTGCAGGTGGACGGTGGCTGGGTTGGCACGGCCGTGCTGCCGCGGCAGGACGACGGTGCCGAGGAGAGGCAAGGTCAACTCCAGGGGCCATGGGCGGAGCGGTCGAGCAGCGACAGGGCATCATCAGCAGGCTCCTGGCAGAGGCTCTGCTCGGGGCGGCATCCCTCACGGCGGGCCAGAGGGAGGCCGGCGATCGGAAGCGACGGGAGGGGGCGACGAAGGACCGGGCCGGGCCGTGCTCCGGCCAGACAGGGTGCAGGACGCCGGGTGGGCTCAGCAGCGGGAGTAGGGCGCCGGGGAAACCGGTGGCAGTGTAGGGCGCCCTGGTTGCAGACGGCAGCAGTAGGGCTGGGGCTGGCACAACCGGTGATGGAGATCACACGGGGAGGGAGGAGAGGAGGTCGGGATGGAGGGCAAGGCGAGCCGGGCGGCGGTGGTGCGGGGTCTGGGGAGGAGCGGGGTAGGTGGAGGTCACGGGGAAGATGGGAGCGAGCGGGGGGACGGGCGCGTCGGCAGGTGGGCCCAAGGTCCCAGGGACAGGGTGAGAACGGCGGGTTGGTGGATGAGGATCAGGCGGGGGGTTCTGTCACGAGAGAAGCGGAGCAGTTTGCGGTAGGTGCGCTGCATGGTGGGACCGCGGGGTCGTGTACCATGTGCGCTAGGCGTGTCGCGCCCGGCTACGCGCTGTGTGCGGTGTAGCACACGCGTGTGTGTGCAAGGTGAGCACCGAGGCGGCGGGTAGGTAGGTAGGGGGTGTGGCGGCTGAGTGTAGGTTTGGGTCTAGGGTTTCCAGGTGGTTTTGGTTTGGGCTGGGTCGGGTTGTAGGTAGCTGGTTGGGCCTTTTGGCCTAGCCGACTGCCTCCCCCAAAGCAACTGTTATTTAAAAAAATGTTTATTTTATTTTTAATATAAGATTTAATAAATAGTTTAGACAAACAAAAAACTCCGGAGGTCCGAGGTTTTAAATTTGAAATACAGAGGGGGGTATTTAGAAAACACAGATAGGCTCTTGGAAAATAGTTTATGCAACAAATGCACGATGGCATGACAATGCTCAAATGTAATGTGGCATGGTGACATGAGCATGCGGTCATGATGATGCATAAAACAAAAACACAGTGATTTTCTAGTACTGGTTTTTAGCAGGGTGCTACAATTCGACACCACTAACAATGGATCTCGCCCTCGAGATCCGCCTCATGGTACGGGGAAGAAGGCCGACGATCTGAATCTTCTCGCTTCATATAAATCCTCGTGACACCACTAACAAGGAATCTCGCTCCATCTTGAAATCGGCGACACCACCAACAAGGTTTGTTGCTCACGATCGTCGAGAGAACACTCCGGAGAAACAAAGACGAAGGTAAAGGTATCAAAAGAAAAGTCCACCTCCAACTTCCTAGGTAGGAGTAAAGATTGCATTGGTCCCCCAGTTCAATGTACAAGAGCGAATGATAAGAGTAGTCGGATGGTGATCAGTCCATCGCGCACCCAAAGCATTACTCTGCACACGAAAAGGAGAAGAATGCAACCAACTCGTGGAATTCAGACTGAAGATCTTGACAAGCAATGTTCAGAGAGCTTCGGAACAAGTGAAGATGATGTGGTCGTGTTGGAATCACCAGAAGGCTCAAAGAAGGAATAAATAAAGTACAACAGATGAAAGATTCCTCAGATGGCATGAAGACCGGAGGTAGAAACACCGTTGCCAAAGGAGGAAGCGAAACCCTGAAGGTACGACGGAACCCAACCACGAGAAATCCTGGACTTGAAGAAAGGTAAGAGAACATATCCAAAACACGCAGAGGTAAGAGGTGAATAGCAGAGGGATAAGGAGTAAAAGCAAACCTAATCAGATCTATCCAACCGATTTTGCAAAATAGTTTTGACACTCTACATCGTCCGTTAGCTAGGTTATCCTACAGGCTGGACCAGTGGGGTATCGTAACTGCTGAGCTCTGATACCACTCTATAACACCTTCAAATCGGCCCTATGCAAGTTTTAGCGATTTCCGCCAAACCCGCATAGAATCGATTCAAAGATGCCCACTAGGCACTTGCGTGCGGGTGGAAAACGAAGTAATAACATTACACAGTAGTCCACGATGGAACCCACAGAACATATATATACAACAATGATTCCATGAGTCAAGAATACAGATATACAATACAAAGATCCAAATCACCTTGAAAACGAATGAGCGTCCGACTACGGACAAGATGCAAATGGGGCTAAGAGCCTTGAAGAATAACCAATGGCGTCCATAACCCTGCCCAGGCCAAGCCAGAAGGGTAACCCTGCTAACGACGTCGATCTAAAACCTGCTAAAACAAAAGGGGTGCCGACAAAGGGCAAAGGAAAAAGAGTAGCGTCAGTACTGAGGCCAGTACACGGCAAGGCTAGAATTCGGCAGCTCTTGCCTACATAGGTATGGTGGACTGAAGCGGCATCGCAGCATGCACCAAACAACCTATAGAGACTCGATACATCTGTTGGCTATTAGAGAGGGGTAAGAAAGACTTATTCGGATCCAACCTGATACTATAACCAAACATACCCATCCTGGCATTTCCCCTCGAGACCAAACGAGGAAGTCAAACAGAGGAACTCACACGGTTGGCAGTTTTATTCATTCATTCCATGGTGGTTGTCCAACTTACCAGTCATATCCGATACAAGTCAAATTATAACAACAATTCTTTAGTTAAAGTTGTCTATGATCGAGAAACGGTGCTCCAAGTTGTCCATAACCGCGGACATGGCTTTTCGAAAAGATTTAACCCTGCAGGGGTGCACCAAAGTATCCACACGCACTTCAACCCTTGTTGTCAAAACCGAATATGAGCAAGATCCTGAACATACACCCAACGGTATGCGACAGGGCCTCGGACACGACGTTTCCTAGACCCAAAGTAAGTACATGGGGGCCACCCCACTAAGCTACCCGCAACAAAGTCGGCTGGCTCCAGGACGGACCCAGGGTTTGTGTCAATTGATGTAAACGACTGGGAACCCGAAAGTGTGACTGGGCTTGTCGATACCGCAAAAACATTCCACATTTGTTCCTAAATAGTACATGTGCTCCACGCACAATCATAAATAAAGCAGTAAAGCATGGCATAAGTACAGGATAATAATAAAGCCCCAAACTACTTGTGGCCCCCAGCACAGTACTTTGAAATCAGGTAGTAAGCCGATGGGGTGCCCACACACCCACATGTGGTTAGCGCGCTCGATCTCGAAACAGGTGTCAAGAACTCGGGTCCTAGGTGGACACAAGTGGGCAGTTAAAACCAAATATTGACTATTACCCACCGGTGCCTCTACATTATATCTATTTCCAACATTTCATTAACAAGTTATAATGTCAGCCATGATCATCTCCACCGTTAAGCTTCTCCACCATTAAGCATGTGCCAACCTTCTATCAACGGTGGAACGACACGACGCGACGCAGCACCTGAGCAAGCAACTACCACTCGCAAGGCCAACTGTCTATCAATCAACAGGCAATAGGATGTGTCCAAGGCAATATAGAGGCTGCAAGGAATATAAATGGTGCACGGAAACTAAAGCATCATAACACGGATAGCAATAGAGCAACAGGAGGAAGTAAAGACTATAAACACAAAATAGGTAGAAAGGGGGAGATTGCTCGCCTGGGAAACACTGCCGAAGGATCAAATCCGGAGAACTTGTCGATACTCGCATCATCTCATCGGCCTAATCCGCGAAGAAGCAAACACTAGAAGAAACACGGGATGCAATATTTAATACTACGGCAGAAGATCCGGCATGATTATGATATGATGCAGATGCGGTGCAATTAGGCAGTATTAAGCGGAACCGGGGTCCCGACAATTAATTAAGTGGTTCAGTTGTTTAGATACCCCGCAATTTAAATGTTGTCTTAACAACGCAAAACATGGTATCGGTTCGCTACACAAATTTAGGAATAAGACTAGAATAGCCCGCATGTAGACTCCATATTTAATTTAGGTGAATCGACTATTTAACCCAACCCACCAGATGACATGTATGCAAGCATGATGATTTAATGATGCGACAGGTATATGTCATATTATAAAAATAGAGGCTTAGGGTCACACATCTGGGTTCGGAAGATCTTAGTTCCAGGGGTTCGGGGTTCGACAAGGTTCGACGGGGGAACGGTTCAACGGGATCGGTCTCAAACAACGGAAGGAGAGCTTGGCGTTCCGGGAAGAAGGACTTGGTTTGGCGTCGGGGCGCATCAGATTCGCCCTGGTCGGTGTCGATCTTGTCGTCGCGACGATCTTGTCGGGTCCGCGTATCGGGTCGGTCTTAGTGTTTGGGATGAAGAACTTGATGTTCCGGTGGCGATCTTGGCGGTCTTTGGATCCGGGTCTCGCATCTAGGAAGGAGTACTTGTCGCATCTGTGGTCTTCGGGTTCGGTCTTCGGATCCGTGTCGGCGCGCTCGAGGTCTCGGTGTCTTCGGGTTAGGGCCTTGGTTTTCCATGTATCTTCGGATGCGGCGCCTAGACGGTCTTGACGAATTGAAGATCTTGGTGTCATATGTTACTCGCAGGAGGACGGAGATCTTGTAGGTACTCCTTTTAGCACCACACTGCAACACAACTTGTCGTCGGTGCGCTAACTTCTGTTTGTTACCAACATCGTCACACCTCCCAACACCGCATCTGGATACCTCAACCACAACAGATCATACAACACCGTCACCTCTTCACATTAACATAACCGCAAGGGTTCATAGGAACCCTTGGCGAGCTCGGGACTGAGAGGCACGTGGCAGCGACTCCTAGAGGTGCTGCAAGGCACTAGGACAAGGATGAACCTGAGGTGGAGGTCGACGTGCAGAGAGTCGAGGGGGAGGGGCTCTGTCTTGGGCAGGCTGTTGAGGCGCTACAGCAGGCCTCCCTAGAGGCGCGTGTTGGTTGGAGCCAGAGGCCGCGCTCACGAGAGCGGGAAGAGATGGCGGCAGGACTCCCTAGAGCAGCTTGCGTGGCTGTCCTTGAAGAGGGACGTGCAGGCGGACGGTGGCTGGGTTGGCACGGCCGTGCTGCCGTGGCAGGGCGACGATGCCGAGGAGAGGCGAGGTCAACTCGAGGGGCCATGGGCGGCCCGGTCGAGCGACGACAGGGCTTCAGCGGTAGGCTCCTGGCGGAGGCTCTGCTCGGGGCGGCGTCCCTCACGACGGGCCAGAGGGAGGCCGGCGAGCGGAGGCGACGGGAGGGGGCGATGAAGGACCGGGCCGGGCCGTGCTCCGGCGAGATACGATGCAGGCCATCGGGTGGGCTCAACAGCGGGAGTAGGGTGCCAGGGAAGCCGGTGGCAGCGTAGGGTGCCCTGGTTGCAATGGAGCTCGCACGGGGAGGGAGGAGAGGAGGTCGGGATGGAGGGCGAGGCGAGCCGGGCGGCGGCGGTGCGGGATCTAGGGAGGAGCGGGGTAGGTGGAGGTCACAGGGAAGATGGGAGCGAGCGGGAGGGACGGGCGCGTCGGCAAGTGTCGTGGTGGTATCACGGCAGATGCCATGGATAGGCTAAAGGTTGGGACTAATACACGCTAGGGGAATCCAGGGAGGGATAGTGAAGTTATTCTCCACACAGATGTTTATATTGCTCTGTCTCCAAGATTACAAGTGCTCCTTGAGCTGTATTGCCGAGAGGAGGAAGAAGGAGCTCTCTTATTCTCACCCACAGATTGCGCCTAAAACCCTAGCACCAATAGAGAAAATCCAATCCACTAGAGATCAACCAACCCCTTCTACTGAAACCCTAGCCCCTCTTTTATAGAAGGAGCTCGGGCTCTGCCTAGGGCATACGTGGAAGCATATTCCTAAGAATATGCTTCCCCCCAAAGTAGCAAGCCGACCGGGGTGCTTTTCCCCCGCGTCACTCATGCTTTAGCTACGTGAGCCCCTGCGGCGCCTGCGTCAGCCGACATGGGTGTCATCACCCTTGTCGGCCACGCCCCGATGGTCCTGTCCTTGCTTGCTTCGCTCAGGTAGTGCATACCGGGGCCTCTTTTGACCAGCGAGATTCCTTCCTTCTCCTGGAAGCTAGATATGGCCCGGATCATGGTTGATCCGGCCACACATGTTCCTGCATACAAGTAAAACATGCACTTCCGACTTAATGCTTAAGTCGGATGAGACTTAGTTAGGCGAACGCCCCTCGCTCCGGGTTACCCCGTGATTCGGCCTGCCTTGAGGTGACCCGGCCAGCATCCGCTTTGACCTTGCCGAACCTCGGCTAACTTGGCCTTTATACCCCGGCGTGACCCTACCCGGGGGTATCCCCCCAACATTAGTCCCCGAAGCTGGTGCGGTCTTAGCTGCCTTGGCCGCTAAGGCCACATCAGGTTCAATTTCAAGCTCCAGCCGTTATTTCCGAGTTACCTCTTTACCTCGAATTATATGGATTTACGTTCCCTTCGCACATTCCAAGTTCTCACTTGCGGGCCGGGTTACCACTTCAACTCGGACCTCATGGTTTTACTTTCCCTCCACACATGCCAAGTTTTCACTTGCTGGCCGGGTTACCATGGTTCGATCCGGGTCTTGTTTCCTTCTCTCGTACACCATCCCATGTGATGGGTAATCGTTTTGTCGTCTTATTTTAAGGGCATGCACAGTAACCGCCGCAGTAATTGTTAGTTATCACGTCGCGCGGGTCATGTCAGGCCTGCCTCCTTGTTTCTCGCATCACAGTGTCACGTCATAGGATTCTCTCCGCTCTGTGGCCCTCCGTGTGGCTCCCCGCTGATTGGTCCGGACAGGTGATAAATGGCCGTTGCGTGTGGCAGGTCCACAGGATACGATCCCACTCACCGCTGGTGGGAGTGGTTAAATAGCAGAGGGGGCTTCCCTTAGGATCTTTCTCCTTCCGCGCCCCTCTGTCCGTTGCCCTTTTTCTTCATCTTCCTCGTGACCGCGCCGCCGCCAGTGATACCAAATAGCAGCGTCGCCGCCGCGCTTCTCCGTCGCACCTCTGCGTCGCCGCCACCGCGAGGCGAATCTCTCGCCACGGGTCCTTGTCAATCCCGGCCACTGTCCCCCGCCGCCTCTAGCGCCAGCAAGGGCCTCGAGGACCAGATGACGGAAGAAGAACTCATCGTTGCTGAACAGGAGATGGAGGAGGACGTCGCGGCGGCGGACCGCGGTGCGTGGGCCGGCTCCTGGGTCTGCCAGGACGACCTGGACTGGCTCTACCGGACCAGACGCATCCCCGCCGGCGTCGCTGCTCGTCTCGCCTCCGCCGAACTGGCTCCCTCACCCAATCCGGGGGAATATGTTGTGTTCTTGTCTCACTTTCAACGGGGCTTCGGGCTGCCGGTGAGTGATTTCTTCCAGGATTGGCTCTGTACCTACCAGCTCCAGCCGCACCATCTTCTAGCCAATGCCATTACTTCTCTCTCTGCCTTTGCTTCTACGATCGAAGGCTACACTGGACTGTGGCCCACGAAGGAGCTGTGGATCCGGTTTTTCGGCCTTCATCGCAACGTCATCCCCGCATCCACACTGATCTGGAGGACAAGCGGCTCACTCAGTTCGGAGCGGCTTCCATCTCACCCCGGAGGTTTTCTATTTTCCCCCGGGTCACCGGGTTAGAGTCCTGCAAAGGGTGGGCCCGGACGTTCTTTTAGTCCGGAACACAGGCACCGAAGACTTAATCTGGCTGCTCCCCTATACTCCGGGTCCGCCTAACCCGGATCTGTGGGACGCCGTTCCTAGGAAGCCCACGGCCTTGGCCAACTAGGTCAACAAAAGGTTCGCGGAGCTGAAGGAGCCTGGGCTGCGCAACGAGGATGCAATGATCACTTTCGTGCGCAACTGAATCTCCCCCCTCCAGAAGCGCACCCACAAGGTGTGCCACATGAGCTTCGGCCATGATCCCAACCGGACTTCATCCTTCGAGCTGAGCAACATGGAGATTTATCGCCGGGTTAAGGCTCTCTTCACCACCCACAAGGACTTCTCCTCTGAGTGGACTTGGGCGATTGAGCATTTTTGCCGTGACCGGCTTCCTCCCACGGTAAGCTTCATGTTGCAAACTTACCCCGGACTAATTATATGTCGGTTATTATTGCGTTTTTGACTTGTTTTGTTCATTCCTTTGCTCAGCAATTTCTTCAGCAAACCCTCGAGGACGACACCGATCCGACCCTTAAGTGGGCGCCGGACCGGGAGACTCCGGATGAGGAAGAGCCGGACCAGGAGATGTTCCTCCCGATGACTGACGCCACGAAACGACCCACGGGTAAACCCTCTTCTATTAGAGATTGGCCCTATGATGAGGATGACTCGGGTATCGAGGTGATTGAATCTGTTGAGGCTGTCCCCCTTTCTTTTGCTTTTCTGCCATCAGCTCACCCCGGTGGTCATATCCACGAGGATCCTCCCCTCGCTACGGGCGAACTTGTTCCGGTGGCATCGAAGAAGAAGCGCGGGGCTTCCTCAAGTTCTTCCTCCGGACCTTCCCAGCCCGCTAAAAGGCGAAAGAAGTCCGGGGACAAGACTGCCTCTGAGCCAGCAGGCAAGGCCCCAGCACGAAGGGCTCGGAAACCCAAGGAGGCCGAAACCTCGGATGCGTAAGTCATTCTTTCTTCTGTAACTTGCTCTTCCTTACTTCATTGTAATTTTTCTTCTGACATTGTTGGATTTTGCAGGGCTCCGGTGGAGGTCCCTCAAAGTGGATCTAGCATATCTTCACCTCTCCGGCCTAGCCCTTCTCCCCGTCGCGATGACGAGTCACGTCCGCTGAGCCCTATTCCAGAGGGTTCTGCGGCCGCTCCGGGTTCAGCTCCACCTCGGCAAGAGGAGGGTAACCTTGGAGCAGGGGAGACCGGCCCAGCCGAAGCAACGGCATCCACCACTTCGGCAACACCGCAACCAGCAGCCACTGAGGCTACCTTGGCTCCAGCACCAGTTCCAGTACCAGCAACCAGACCAGCACCAACTCCAACTCCGGCATCAGCACCAACTCTGGCTGTGAAAACATCAGCAGCGGCACCAAGTCCAGCAACAAAAGCATCAGCACCTAGCTCCTCTGCCTCGTCCGAGTCTTCTCAACCTCGGTGAGGAGCTACCCCGGCCGCTCCTAAGGGGAAATCCGCTGCAACAGCTTCCTCTTCCCAGCAAGCCAAGGACAAGAAGGCTCCGGACGCTGCCAAGCTGACATTCGTCGAGGTTGGGCAGCGTACCCTTGTATCAATGCTTCCTAAGAAAGCTCCAGCAGCGAAGGACGCCCCTGCCGAGCCAACTAATGCACCGCAAATGGTTCTGCACACCAGCCCAGCCCTTGCCTTGATTGAAAGGAAAGAAGCGCATGCAAAGGGCTTGGTGGCGCCCCATATGCCCAGTGGTGAACGGTATCCTCCGAGCCTGATAGAATTTGTCATGAACTGGAACAAGGCAGAGGTCGTTCAAGACGCTGATCTCCCGGAGAAGTTCGGCCCCGCCGAGTTTTCTGCCCAGATGAACACAGCCGCAAAGGCAATTAACCTCGCTGGGAGAATGATGGAGGTACGTCGCTTCCCCTTTAGATGTTGTGGATAATAACCATTAGTCCCCGAGCCTCCGGGGGAGTAACTTGTTACTCGGCCGGATGCTCTTTAGAAAACTAACGTAGCTCCATGAGAACTTCAAATATGCACACACCTAGAGCCGGGTTAAGTTCCACTTGGCCCGGATTTTAGTACACTTCGAATATGCACACACCTAGAGCCGGGTTAAGTTCCACTTGGCCCGGATTTTAGTACACTTCGAATATGCACACACCTAGAGCCGGGTTAGGTTCCACTTGGCCCGGATTTTAGTACATTTCGAATATGCACACACCTAGAGCCGGGTTAAGTTCCACTTGGCCCGGATTTTAGTACACTTCGAATATGCACACACCTCGAGCCGGGTTAAGTTCCACTTGGCCCGAATTTTAGTACACTTTGAATATGCATCGAGCTAACTTGTGTTTGTCCCTTTCAGGTGACCACCAATCGCCGGAGTGCTGAATTCCAACGCTTGCTGGATACACACAAGCTACTACGCGCAAAGCAGGCTGCACTTATTGCGGAATACGAGAAGAGGGGTAAATTTCTTCCTTAGCGCTTCTTCGTTTTGCTTCATTTTCCTTTGCCGGACTAACCTCATCATTCAGTTTCCACAGCTGGGGTGGAAGCTGAGAACATCATTATGAGCAAAAATCTGGAGCAGATCAAGGGTAAGTCATTTCTGTCTGACTTTGCCGTACTTTCCATTCCCTTTTCTCCTTGGCCCGGCCAACATTCATACGTCGGCTCTGCCGGGCCAACACACTATTTCAGCATCGCTTGAAGATAGTGTGCCCGTGCCTGATATGATGCTGCATTTTCTCGAACAAACAGGGCAGCACCAAGCCGAGCTAAAGAAGAAAGATGACGAGCTCGCCCTCCTCCGAAGCAAGGACGCTGAGATTGCCAAGCTCAAGGCAGAGATGGAGAAGATGAAGGCCCAGCACCAATCCGAACTTCAAAATGCTGGTTAGAACTACACAGAAGAGCGCGAACGCCTCAACCTCCAGATCGCCAAGGACCAGGATCTTCTCAAGGAATCCGGCATCCAGCTTGAGTCGGCGAACGCTGAGCTTGAGCAGCTTCGGAAGAGACGCGATGACTGCACTAAGGAGCTGACCCGGGTCCTCAGCCATATATCACGTAAGTTCCTTTCCCTTTTCCGACCTACTTCTCTGGGCTACTTCATATGTATTTTCTTGACCTTCCTCCTTTGCCTTGCTTCCAGGCAAATTTCCAGAGGGCACTCCTATTGCGAGCGCAGCAGTTGCCAACTTCCGTCGACAGAGGGGTACTCCGGCCACTTCCGATGGTGAAGGGATTCCCTATGACCTGGAGGACTTGTTGGTCAGCTTGTCCGCTCGCGTGGAGCTCATCAAAAACTACGGCAAGGACATCCTCGGCGCTACAGCTCGCATCTTCAACACCATCTGGCCCGGCAAAGAAGCCCCGGAAACCACCACACTTCTCATTGAGAAGTTAATGGAAACTGAGACTCAGCTTGACCTCTGGAGAGAGTCTGCTGGACGTGCCGCAGCTGATACCATTCTTCACCACATACTCACGTGGTATGAAAAAATCGATCTCAACCTCTTGACATGTCTACGCACAGGATCCAGATGGACCAATGACCCAGAGTGGGTAGCTCGGCACTAGGCTTGCGCCCATAGCCTCATCGAATATGCTCCCATTCATGAATGGGTTGATGGGCCGTGCTTCTTGGAATCCGCTGCGGACGAAGGGGTCGAGGATGATGAGGGTAGCTCGGACGGTGAAGGAGAAGATGACGCCTCGGATATTGAAGGCGGCGAAGATGATGCCAAAGTTCCTCCTCCTGCTCCTTGAGCGAAAAAACTTGAAAATTTATTAGATCCCCGGTATGCCGGGTGGAGTTGTATTCTAAACACATGTGATATTTTGCTACTAAGCTCTTATGCGGGATTAACTTGGGCGTAGTCCTCGAGTTTCTTTTTCTTGTTCGTTCAATCTCTAGGCTCGGTTCGTGTCTACCTTGATTCGGTTTTATGACTTACGAATCCGAGCTTCAAAAATTGTCTTAACAATACTGGGAAACTTTTAGACTTAGCCCCAAAATAAAACTGCATAAATAACTTGAAACTAAATACAGGGTTAGTCCGAAAAACAAACGTCGGCTCAAATAAATTCTTCTCCTTAGTCGTTTTTCATGTGCAACGCAATTCCAAACTTGTTCTCTTGCTTGCCATGAAGCCAATTCTTGTTGGACAGCAGCAAGTCGAAGAGTTGGGTTCTTGGTGCTCACACATTACTACTCCGAGTTAAGTAGAATAACTTATTCCAGCTGACGCGCAAAAAACAACAAACATTATTAAGGCAGTCCCCGAGTTACTGCTCGAGGTGCCAACATTTCATTGATAAGCTCATTGCCGACATACATACCGACATATGAGATAACTCGGATACATAGACTTCTTAGCTAAGTGTAGAAAGGACAAAGTAGAGCTATATTCCATGGTCGCTTGGATTCCTCTCCGGACCTGTCCGCCTTGTTCTTTTCTTGTGGCTTTGCATCTATAAGATAGTAAGAATCATTGTGCAATGCTTTGCTCACGATGAACGGCCCTTCCCAAGGGGGGGATAACTTATGCATGCCCGTAGTACGTTGTACCAACCGGAGCACCAGATCGCCTTCCCGAAATACCCGGGGGCACACTTTCCGGCTATGATAGCGTCGGAGATTTTGCTGAAATATGGCGGATCTGGTCAGTGCCAGTTCTCTCGCTTCTTCCAACAGATCAACATCATTTTGCCGGGCTTCTTGCACTTCGGCTTCTGTGTATTGGGTGACCCTAGGCGAATCATGCTCTATGTCGGCTGGTAATACAGCTTCTGCCCCATATACCAGAAAAAACGGCGTATAGCATGTTGATCGATTCGGAGTTGTTCTTAAACTCCATAGTACTGCTGGTAGTTCTTCTATCCAGCACCCCGCTGATCTTTGCAGCGGCTCAATGAGCTGAGGTTTTATCCCGGATCATACTAATCCGTTGGATCTTTCCACTTGTCCGTTCGATGCGGGGTGAGCTACCGAGGCTACGTCCAGCCGGATCTTCTTATCCCGGCAGAAATGCGCAAATGCTCCTTCCGCAAAATTTGTGCCGTTATCAGTTATGATACTGTGAGGATAACCGTACCTCAAGATGATATCCTTGAGAAATGTTACGGCCGTAGCTCCATCACATTTTCTTATAGGCTTTACCTCAATCCACTTGGTAAACTTGTCCACCATTACCAGAACGTGAGTCATATTTCCCCTAGCTGGTTTGAACGGGCCAACCATATCCAAGGACCATACGGCAAAGGGCCAAGTGATTGGTATGGTCTTGAGTTCCGACATTGGCATATGTGTCTTGGTAGCATACCTCTGACAACCATTACATTTTCTCACCAGATCTTCCGCTTGCTCTAAGGCATTTGGCCAGTAGAATCCGTGCCGAAAAGCTTTTGCTACCAAGGCTCGGGATGAGGCATGATGCCCGCATTCCCCCTGATGTATATCTCGGAGGATGTCAAGCCCTTCTTCTGGGTCAACACATCTCTGGAGGACATTGGTCACACTCCTTTTGTATAGTTCAGAATTAATGATCGTGTAAGCCTTTGCCCTCCTCTGTGTTTGCCTGGACAGCACTTCCTCAGTGGGTAACGTTCCGTCCTTTAGGAACTGAAATATAGGTAGTGCACAAGCTGGTATTGTTCGCACAGGGAATACATCCTCGTCTATCTCCATCTGATCCACCGGCATAACTTCAACCGGATCACGATGTGCAGTCCCCGAGTCTTGCGAAGCAGTCCCCGGATCTGCCGAGGCAGTCCCCGGGTTCAGCGCACCACTCCTGTGTCAATGTCCATGGGCACAACTCCGGATTCTGTGTCCTCCGAGACATAGATTGACTCGGATTCTGGGGATGGCCTGATGGATGGTTTCCTGAGGTGCTCTAATGCTACACCCGGTGGAATTGCTTGTCGGGTTGACCCGAGCTTCGACAGCATGTCGGCAGCCTCATTTTCCACCCGGGGTACATGGTGAAATTCGCATCCCTCAAAGTAACCAGATATCTTCTGCACGTGAAATTTGTATAGTGCCATGTTCGGATCCAGGGCGTCCCACACTCCCGATACTTGCTGCACCACCCTGAGTCGCCAAAGCATATGATCTGACGTATCCCAATCTCTTTTGCTACCTTGGGCCCATGCACATGTTGGGGGGATACCCCCGGGTAGGGTCACGCCGGGGTATAAAGGCCGAGGTAGGCGAGGTTCGGCGAGGCCAAAGCGAATGCTGGCCGGGTCACCTCAAGGCGGGCCGAATCACGGAGTAACCCGGACCAGGGGGCGTTTGCCTAACTAAGTCTCGACCGGCTTAGGAAGTAAGTCGGTAGTGGATGTTTGCTTGTATGCAGGAACAGGGGTGCCCAGGTTAACTGTGATCCGGGTCATGATTGGCTTCTAGGAGAAGGAAGGAATCTTGCTGGTCAAAAAGAGGGTCCGGTACACACTGCATGAGCGCACGGACAAGAGCGGGACCACCGGGTCATGGCCGACAGGGGTGACGAAGCCCATGTTGGCTGACGCGGGCGCCGCAGAGGCTCACGTAGCTAAAGCAAGCATGACGCAGGGGAAAAAGCATCCCGGTTGGCTTACCCCATTGAGAGGAGGCATATTCTCAGGAATATGCCTCCACGTATGCCCTAGGTAGGAACCGATCCTCCCCTATAAAAGGGGGGCTAGGGCTTCTGTAGGAGGGGTTGGTTTCTCTGCAATTCTGTTTTGGGCTAGGGTTTCAGGTGTGATCTGTGGGTGAGAGTAAGAGAGCTCCTTCTTCCTCCTCTCGCCAATACAGCTCTAGGAGCACTTGTAACCTTGGAAGATAATCAATACAAACTTCTGTGTGGAGAATCACTTCACTATCCCTCCCTGGATTCCCCTAGCGTGTATTAGTCCCCACCTTTAGCCTATCCATGGCATCTGCCGTGACACCACCATGACAGTTCGCGCCCACCGTTGGGCTAGCGACGCTAGCAGGGGTCAAGATCCGGACGGGAAACCTCATCGCCACCGGCGAACGCATCGTCTCCGGGCTCTTTCAGCGCTTTGGAGCGCGGGATTTCGTCAGCGACAACGTAGGCTGCTTCGGCACACGCCCTCTTCCGCGCAACAGCGTCTTCGTCAAACTCGGCGCACACAAGGTTTACACTGCGGTGGACATGTCTTGCGTTCATCCGCGCCACATCGTCGAAGCAGGCGAACCGCCCCTCACTGTGGCTCACGGGGCGCGTATCGCTCGTTCCACAGACCATGCAGAGGTAATGATGACCGCGCCTGGTGCGGGCGCAAGCAATGATCCGGCGCCAGATCCGGAGGAAACGCCCAAGGCACCGAGGAAAGGTAGAGGTCCTCCGCTGGAGAGGCCGGAAAATGTGTTGAGAGAGGCGATGGACAACTTGGCAAACCCTGTAGTAGCAGCGGTAGATCCGGCTCGTGCACAGGCCGAGCTGGAAGAAACTATGCAGAAAATACTAGAGGGCGCAAGGAAAAGAGCCGCGGCCCAGCAGTCGTTGAACATGACGCTGCGTGAGTACGCTAAGGCGAACAAAGTTGATAATGTAAAAGTGAAAGGGAGAAATCTCATGAGCGAGATGAACAGAGAGGGTGATGCTGGAATTGAGGAATCAGAAAACTGTTTGTCCGTGGGGCTGCCGAGGTATAGTACCCCGGCCAAGAACCTCAGAGCAGCGGATGCAGCAGCGTCCGAGTTAGAGGGACTGACGGGTGAAGCCCGACAAAGACAGCAAGATAGGGTTAACGAGCTGGTTCGGATTGCAAATAGGCAAAACGAGGAACTGCTCAGGGCTAACCCGGAGAGAGCTGGAGCCTCCAAGATCGACCATTCGGCGGTGGGTAACCCGGAGAAATCCGTTGGAGCCGCATCGTCCCCTCATGGTGGTCCAAGGAGAGAAGAGGTCGTAACCTCAGCCAGACGGAACAAACAGATCGTCCCCTATGACCCGACGCGGGCAGGGAAAGGAAAAGAAGCGCAGAAAAATGATGATCGACGGAGTGTGAGCCGAGGCGAAGCTGGCTGAGGTAACCGCGACCAAGGCAATGCCGGTCAAGGGAACGTTGTCAACGGCAATGCCGGACAGCGAAATTCGGCTGGAGCAGGACACCCGCAGCAGCGGAACATACCAAGGCAAGAGCACAGTGCCGGCCGAGGTATGCAACAGAAGGGTGCACCTCAAGATCAAAACCGGTACAACGACGGTGATTCGGAGATGGCTAACGCGGGATACCCAAGACCGGACTATCATGTGATAGGGTCGAGATAGGGAAGCAGAGATTTGATGCCGGATGATGCAAGGTTGAAGCTGGATCGACTATATAGGTCGGAACAGATTGAATGCCAAGGTCCGCCGGGTCTAGCATGTTTTGGACCCCGGATCATGAAAGAGCCACCAGTTCCAAACTTTCAGCTGCCCAGGGGCACAAAGACGTATGACGGTAGTACCAAGCCGGAGGATTGGCTGATAAACTATGCTACAGCCATGAAAATTGCCACTGGAAACTTGAGATGGGCAGTACGATATGTACCCCAGATGTTGGAAGGCCCGGTGAGGGTATGGCTGAACAATTTGCCACCAGGAAGCATCAACTGCTGGATAGACTTTGAGGAAATGTTCATCAGCAATTTCTCGAGTACGTATCAGAGGCCAAATAGGCCACAGACCCTAGCTATGTGCAAGCAAAGACCTAATGAGACAGACCGGGAGTTCTTGACCCAGTGGTGTACCGTGAGAAACTCATGTGAGGGCGTGATAGAATCACAGGCCATAGCGTGGTTTGCACAGGGGTGCAGATATGGAAGCGAGCTGTGGATGAAGCTGCAAAGGAAAATGCCAGCTACGTTGGCAGAAATGATCCGGATTGCAGATTCGTATGCGTTGGGTGACCCGACCCAACCAAGGCTCGCGTCAAACGAGTCAAGCGATGAATACTATCAGAGGGATGGATCCGGATCGTCCCGGAGGAATGACTACAGAGGAAAAAGGAGAGATGATAGACCAGATCATCGATATGGTTCGCAACAAGTTGCGGCTGTGAATCAAGATCAGCCCGGAGCAGGGGGTAGCCAGCGCCAGAAAACTGGAGGGCAATGGAACCCAAGAAACGATGGAAAGAAAACTTGGACACCGGAGGAAAAGAAGCAGTGGCAAGAAAGGAAAGACCGTCCGAGGTATACTTATGAGTCGATGTTGGACCAGCCATGTAAGTTTCACACGCCAAATCCGAACAACCCAGCGGGTGATACGACGAGGCAATGTGAGTGGATGCGCAAGATCGAGCAAGGTGGTTCGGGGAATGCTCAGGCACCCCGGAATGATCAACCTCGGCAGGAGTTACCCCGGCAGCAACTGCTCTCCAGAGCGAACACGCAACAGCTAATGTTGCCCCCCCCTCTGCCGAGGTATGATCACAATGAGAGGAGGGATACAGTGCATCAGGTAGAAAATCAGCATCAGCCGGATCAGAGGCACTCCGGAAATGAGGGGAGAAACGAGTACAGGGAGCATCACCAGAGCTACTGTGTATTCACCATAGAGGAAACTGGTACAAAAAGCTTGCAGCGTAGGCATATGGAGGTGAATGCAGTAATGCCTGCAGTGACGAGATACATGCCTTGGTCCGATCAAGAAATCACCTAGAGCATCAGGGATCATCCCAAGCTCATGCCAAGCCCTGGTACGTATGCGTTGGTGCTAGATCCTACATTCATTGGACCTAACATTAACGTAAGATTCTCAAAGGTATTGATCGACAATGGCAGTAGCATAAATATCATGTATGCGGACACAATGCGCAAGTTGGGTATCTCGGAGAACATGCTCCAGGCCACGAGGACAACTTTCCATGGCATTGTGCCCAGGATTTCTTGTGAGCCTATAGGAAAAGTCCGGGTTGACGTGTTGTTCGGCACAAGAGACAACTACTGAACTGAAAATCTGGAGTTTGAAGTGGTGAACTTAGAAAGCGCCTATCATGCATTACTCGGAAGGCCAACCCTGAGCAAATTCATGGCAAGCTGTCACGTTAGCTACTTGAAGATGAAATTGCCTGGACCGAACGGAGTGATTACCATCGCTGGGGACTTCCGACGTTCCATGGAGTGTGCGTCGGCCGGATCAAACTTAGCCGAGTCGCTTGTGATTGCGCAGGAAAAAAAGGAAAATTCAAGAGGTGCCAGCTTTGGCTCAGTCTGCATAGCATTATATGGCGGCGCTGAGTAACCCGCATGGATCTGTTTCCTTCTAGGCCACGAAAGATACCAAGAAGGTTCCTGTCGATGACATGTTCCCAGAGTGCACCGTAACAATTGGTGCCGGGCTAAGTGACAAATAGGAAAGCAAGCTCGTCAGCTTCCTCCGTGAGAATCGGGACATTTTTGCTTGGTCCACACAGGACCTACAAGGTGTTTCGAGGGAGTTAGTCGAGCACTCTTTAAATGTGAGACCCGGAGCTAAGCCGGTGAAGCCACCACTCCGCCGCTTCGCCGAAGATAGGAGGAGATAGCTCGGTTGCTATCTGCAGGATTCATCATGGAAGTTCTTTACCCGGATTGGCTGTCTAATCCTGTGCTAGTGGAGAAGAAAAAGGATGACCCGGACGTGGCAGTGGTTTGGCGCATGTGTATTGATTACATGAACCTGAACAAGGCGTGTCCGAAAGATCCATTTCCGCTGCCAAGAATAGATCAGGTCATAGACTCAACTGCCGGATGTGAACTGTTGTCATTCATTGATGCATATTCTGGTTTCCACCAGATACCTCTGAATCCGGATGATCAAATAAAGACTGCGTTTATTACCCCGTATGGGGCTTATTGCTATCGCACCATGCCGTTTGGTTTACGTAATGCAGGGGCAACATACCAGAGATGTATGCAAAAATGTTTGCACGACCAAATAGGTCAAAATGTACAGGTGTACGTGGATGATGTGGTTATCAAGACCAAGGAAAGCAAAATGCTCCTTGGCGATATCAGGCAAACGTTTGCGAACCTAAGAAGGTTCAGGATGAAACTTAACCCGGAAAAATGCACGTTTGGTGTCCCGGCTGGAAAATTAATCGGCTTTCTTGTTTCCAGCCGAGGTATCGAGGTTAATCCAACCAAAATCTGGGCCATCGAACGAATGGAACTGCCGAAGTGTCTTAACGATGTCCAGAAGTTCACAGGTTGCCTGGCCTCGTTAAGTCGGTTTGTATGTCGGTTGGGATAAAAGGCATTGCCTCTTTACCAACTCATGAAAAAGTTGGATAAGTTCATTTGGACATCGCAGGCCAATGAAGCCTTTACCCACCAGAAGAAGATGTTAGCCATGACACCAGTGCTAGCCTCACCACTATCAAAGGAGCCAATGTTACTCTATATAGCCGCAACCAACCGAGTTGTAAGTGCAGTGATAGTGGTGGAGCGCGATGAGGAAGGTAAGTCGGTGCAAAGGCCGGTGTATTATTTGAGTGAGGTGTTGTCAGCCTCAAAGCAGAACTACCCACATTATCAAAAAGTGGCATATGGCGTGTATATGGCCGCCAAGAAACTGAAGCACTACTTTGAGGAGCATCCCATCCGGGTCATATGTGAGGCCCCCATATCCGAGATAATGAGTAACAAGGATGCGAGCAGCAGAATTGCAAAATGGGCAATTGAGCTAGCTCCTTACGCACCACAATATGACAGACGAGAAGCAATCAAATCTCAAGCTGTGGCGGACTTTTTCATGGACTGGGCCGAGGTGCAGTACGAACCACCGCTTCCTGATCCAAACTATTAGCGAATGCACTTTGACGGATCAAAAACCAAAACCGGGCTAGGTGCCGGAGTGGTACTCACGTCGCCAAAAAAAGGACCAGTTGAAATACGTGCTGCAGATCCATTTTACGGCATCAAACAATGTCGCTGAGTATGAAGCACTTGTGCATGGGCTCAAGGTAGCAAAAGAAATTAGCATACGTCGGATCATATGCTTTGGCGACTCGGATTTGGTAGTGCAGCAAGTGTCCGAAGTGTGGGACGCCCTTGATCCAAACATGGCACTATACAGATTTCATGTGCAGAAGATATCTGGTTACTTTGAGGGATGCGAATTTCATCATGTACCCCGGGTGGAAAATGAGGCTGCCGACATGCTGTCGAAGCTTGGGTCAACCAGACAAGCAATTCCACCGGGTGTAGCGTTAGAGCACCTCAGGAAACCATCCATCAGGCCATCCCTAGAATCCGAGTCGATCTATGTCCCGGAGGACACCGAATCCGGAGCTGTGCCCATGGACGTTGACACAGGAACTGGTGCGCAAAACTCGCGAACTGCCTCGGCAAACCCGGGGACTGCTTCGCAAGACCCGGGGACTGTTCCGCATGATCCCGTTGAAGTTCTGCCAGTGGATCATATGGAGATAGAGGAGGATGTGTTCCCCGTGCGACCAATACCGACTTAGGCACTACCTATATTTCAATTCCTGAAAGATGGAACGGTACCCACTGAGGAGGTGTTGTTCAGGCAAACACAGAGGAGGGCAAAGGCCTAAACGATCATCAATTCTGAGCTATACAAAAGAAGTGTGACCAATGTCCTCCAGCGGTGTGTTGACCTGGAAGAAGGGCTTGAAATCATCCGAGATATACATCAGGGGGAGTGCGGGCATCATGCCTCATCCCGAGCCTTGGTAGCAAAAGCTTTCCGGCACGGATTCTACTGGCCAAATGCCTTAGAACAAGCGGAAGATCTGGTGAGAAAATGTAATGGGTGTCAGAGGTACGCTACCAAGACACATATGCCAATGTCGGAACTCAAGACCATCCCAATCACTTGGCCATTTGCCGTATGGTGCTTGGATATGGTTGGCCCGTTCAAACCAGCAAGGGGAAATATGACTCAGATTCTGGTAATGGTGGACAAGTTTACGAAGTGGATTGAGGTAAAGCCTATAAGAAAATGTGATGGAGCTACGGCCGTAATGTTTCTCAAAGATATCATCTTGAGATACGGCTACCCTCACAGCATCATAACTGATAATGGCACGAATTTTGCGGAAGGAGCATTTGCGCGTTTCTGCCGGGATAAGAGGATCCGGCTAGACGTAGCCTCGGTAGCCCACCCCGCATCGAACGGACAAGTGGAAAGATCCAACGGTCTAGTATTATCCGGGATAAAACCCTGGCTCATTGAGCCGCTGCAAAGATCAGCGGGGTGCTAGATAGAAGAACTACCAGCGGTACTGTGGAGCTTAAGAACAACTCTGAATCGATCAACAGGCTATACGCCGTTCTTTCTGGTATATGGGGCAGAAGCTGTATTACCAGCCGACATAGAGCATGATTCGCCTAGGGTCACCCAATACACAGAAGCCGAAGTGCAAGAAGCCCGGCAAAATGATGTTGATCTGCTGGAAGAAGCGAGAGAACTGACACTGTACAGATCTGCCATATATTAGCAAAAACTCTGACGCTATCATAGCCGGAAAGTGTGCCTCCGAGTCTGTCGGGAAGGCGATCTGGTGCTCCGGTTGGTACCGTACTAGTGGAATGCATAAATTATCCCCCCATGGGAAGGGCCATTCATCGTGAGCAAAGCATTGCACAACGATTCTTACTATCTTATAGATGCAAAGCCACAGGAAAAGAACAAGGCAGACAGGTCAGGAGAGGAATCTAAGCGACCATGGAATATAGCTCTACTTCGTCCTTTCTACACTTAACTAAAGAGTGTATGTATCCGAGCTATCTCGTATGTCGGTATGTATGTCGGCAATGAGTTTATCAATGGAATGTTGGCACCTCGAGCAGTAACTCGGGGACTGGCTTAATAATGTTTGTTGTTTTCTGCACGTCAGCTGGAATAAGTTATTCTACTTAACTCGGATTAGTAGTGTGTGAGCACCAAAAACCCAACTCTTTGACTTGCTGCTGTCCAACAAGAATTGGCTTCATGGCAAGCAAGAGAACAAGTTTGGAATTGCGTAGCACATGAAAAACGACTAAGGAAAAGAATTTATTCGAGCCAACGTTTGTGTTTCGGACTAACCCCGTATTCATTTCCAAGTTGTTATACAGTTTTATTTTTGAGCTAAGTCTAAAAGTTTCCCAGTATTGTTAAAACAATTTTGAAGCTCGGATTCGCAAGTTGTAAAACCGAATCAAGGTAGACACGATCCGAGCCAACAAATTGAACGAACAAGAAAAAGGAACTCGGGGACTATGCCCAAGTTACTCCGGCATAAACACTTAGTAGCAAAATATCACATGTGTTTGGAATACAATTCCACCCGGCATACCGGGGATCTCATAAATTTTCAAGTGTTTTTTCTAGGGAGCAGCGGGAGGAAGTTCGGCATCATCGTCGCCCTCTTCTATATCCGAGGCAGTGTCCTCTTCGTCCTCACCCGAATCATCTTCAACGTTCTCAACTTCTTCTTTGCCAGCGACTTCCAGGAAGCTCGGACCCTCAGTCCATTCGTGAATGGGGGCATATTCGATGAGGCTGTGGGCGCAAGCCCGGCGCCGAGCTACCCACTCCGGGTCGTCTGTCCATTTGGATCCTGTGCGCAGGCGCGTGAGGAGGCTGAGATCTATCTTCTCATACCACGTCAGAATGTGGTGAAGGATGGTATTAGCTGCGGCACATCCAGCGGACTCTCTCCAGAGGTCGAGCTGGGTCTCGATTTCCGAAAGCTTTTCAGCGAGATGTGTAACTCTCTCCGGAGCGTCTTCAGCGGGCCAAAAAGTATTGAAGACTCGGACTGAAACATCAAGGAGATCTTTGCCGTAGTTCTTAATGATTTCCACGCGAGACAACAGGCTGACCAATAGGTCCTCCATGTCAAAGGGAATGCTCTCACCGTCAGGAGCGACGGGAGTACCCCTTTCTTGGCGGAAATTGGCAACAGCAGCACTTGCAATAGCAGTACTCTCTGGAAAGTGGCCTGGGAAACAAGGCAAAGGACGAAGTTGAGAAAACAAGAGGTATGAAGTAACCCGGGGAAATAAGGGGGATAAGGGAAAAGCAATTACGTGAGATGTGGCTATGAATCCGGGTCAGTTCCTTGGTACAAGAATCACGCCTCTTCCGAAGCTACTCAAGCTCGGCGTTCGCCGACTCAAGTTTGACCTCGGCTTCCTGAAGAAGCTCACGGTCCTTAGCATTTTGGAGTTTGAGGCGCTCGCGTTCTTCGGTGAAGTCCTGGCCAGCCTTTTTTAGCTCGGTTTAGTGCTACGCCTTCATCTTATCCATCTCAGCCTTGAGCTTGGCTATCTCAACGTCTTTGGTCCGGAGGAGGGCGAGCTCATCATCTTTCTTCTTTAGCTCGGCTTGGTGCTGCCCTGCTTGTTCGAAAAAATGTAGCATCATATCAGGCACGAGCACACTATCTTCAAGCGATGCTGAAATAGTGTGTTGGCCCGGCAGTGCCGAGGTATGAATGTTTGTCGAGCCAAGGAGGAAAAGCCGATGGAAAGCACATTAAAGACAGACAAAAAGGACGTACCCTTGATCTGCTCCAAGTTCTTCCGCATTATCTTGTTCTCAGCCTCCACCCCAGCTGCGGAAACCAAGCAATCAGGTTAGTTCGGCAAAGGAAAATGAAGCAAAACGAAGGAGCGTTAAGGAAGAAATTTACCCCTCTTCTCGTATTCTACAATAAGCGCAGCCTGCTTTGTGCATAGATTCTTGTGCGTATCCAGCAAGCGTTGGAATTCAGCACTCCGACGGTTGGTGGTCACCTAAAAGGGATACAGAAACTTAAGTCAGCTTGATACATGTTCGAAGTGTACTAAAATCCGGGCCAAGTGGAACTTAACCCGGCTCTAGGTGTGTGCATGTTCGAAGTGTACTAAAATCCGGGCCAAGTGGAACTTAACCCGACTCTAGGTGGGTGCATGTTCGAAGTGTACGAAAATCCGGGCCAAGTGGAACTTAACCCGGCTCTAGGTGTGTGCATATTCGAAGTGTAATAAAATCCGGGCCAAGTGGAACTTAACCCGGCTCTAGGTGTGTGCATATTCGAAGCGTACTAAAATCTGGGCCAAGTGGAACTTAACCCGGCTCTAGGTGTGTGCATATTCGAAGTGTAATAAAATCCGGGCCAAGTGGAACTTAACCCGGCTCTACGTGTGTGCATATTCGAAGTGTAATAAAATCCGGGCCAAGTGGAACTTAACCCGGCTCTAGGTGTGTGCATATTCGAAGATCACATGGAGCTACGTTAGTTTTCTACAAGAGCATCCGGCCGAGTAACAAGTTACTCCCCCGGAGGCTCGGGGACTAATGGTTATTATCTATATCTTGTAAAGGGGAAGCGACGTACCTCCATCATTCGCCCAGCGAGATTAATTTCCTTTGCGGCTGTGTTCATCTGAGCGGAAAACTCAGCAGGGCCGAACTTTTCCGAGAGATCATAATCCTGAACTATCTCTGCCTTGTTCCAATTCATAACAAATTCCATCAGGCTCGGAGGATACCGTTCACCGGTGGGCATATGGGGTGTCACCAAGCCCTTTGCATGCGCTTCTTTCCTCTCCACCAACGCAAGCGCAGGGCTGGTGTGCAGAACCAACTGCTGGGCATCGGTTGGCTCGGCAGGCGCGTCCTTTGTTGCTGGTGTTTTCTTCGGGAGCATTGACACAAGGGTGCGTTGCCCAGACTCGACGGCAGTAGGCTTGGCAGCGTCTAGAGCTTTCTTGCCCTTGGCTTGCTGAGTAGAGGAAGCCGTAGCAGCGGTTTTCCCCTTAGAAATTGCCGGGGTAGTTCCTTGCCGCGGTTGAGAGGACTCGGAAGATGCAGAGGAACTAGGCGCTGGTACTCTCGCTGCTGGGCTTGGTGCCGACGCTGAAGCTTTCACTGCCGGAGTTGGTGCTGATGCCGAGGTTGGAGTTGGTGCTGGTCTGGTTGCTGGTCTAGTTGCTGGTACTGGAACTGGTGCTAGAGTTGAAGTAGCCTTAGTGGCTGCCGATTGAGGCGTTGTCGAGGCGGTGGATGTTGTTGCTCCGGCTGGGCCGGTCTCCTCCGCTCCAAGGTTACCCTCCTCTTGCCGAGGTGGAGCTGAACCCGGAGCGGCCGCAGAACCCTCTGGAATAGGGCTCAGCGGACGTGACTCGTTGTCACGACGGGGAGATGGGCTAGGTCAGAGAGGTGAAGATATGCTAGATCCACTTTGAGGGACCTCCATCGGAGCCCTGCAAAATCAAATAATGTCAGAAGAAAAATTACGACGAAGTAAGGAAGAACGAGTTACAGAAGAAAGCATGACTTACGCATCCGAGGTTTCGGCCTCCTTGGGTTTCCGAGCCCTTCGTGTTGGGGCCTTGCCTGCTGGTTTTGAGGCAGTCTTGTCCTTGGACTTCTTTCGCCTTTTAACAGGCTGGGAAGGTCCGAAGGAAGAACTTGAAGAAGCCCCGCGTTTCTTCCTCGATGCCAGCGCGACAGGTTCGCCCGTAGCGAGAGGGGGATCCTCGTGGATATGACCGCCGGGGTGAGCTGATGGCGGAAAAGCAAAAGAAAGGGGGACATCCTCAAAAGGTTCAATCACCTCGATATCCGAGTCATCTTCATCATCGGGCCAATCTCTAATAGAAGAGGATTTACCCGTGGGTCGTTTCGTGGCGTCAGTCATGGGGAGGAATATCTCCTGGTCCGGCTCTTCCTCATCCGGAGTCTCACGGTCCGGCGCCCACTTAAGGGTCGGATCGGTGCCGTCCTCAAGGGTCTGCTGAAGAAATTGCTGAGGAAAAGAACGAACAAAAGAGTCAAAAATGCGACAATAACTGACATGTAATTAGTCCGGGGTAAGTTTGCAACATGAAACTCACCATGGGAGGAAGCCGGTCACGGCAAAAATGCTCAATCCCCCAAGTCCAATCAGTGGAGAAGTCCTTGTGGGTGGTGAAGAGAGCCTTAACCCGGCGGTAAATCTCTGTGTTGCTCAGCTTGAAGGACGAGGTCCGGTTAGGATCGCGGCCAAAGCTCATGTGGCACACCTTGTGGGTACGCTTCTGAAGGGGCGAGATTCGGTTACGCACAAAAGTGATCATGACATCCTCGTTGCGTAGCCCGAGATCCTTCAGTTCCGCGAACCTTTTGGTCACTTGGTTGGCCAAGGCTGTGGGCTTCTTGGGGATCTCATCCCACAGATCCGGGTTAGGTGGACCCGGAGTGTAGGGAAGCAACCGAATCAAGTCTTTAGTACGCGTATTCCGGACATAGAAGAAGGTCCGGGCCCACCCTTTGCAGGACTCTAACCCGGTGACCCGGGGAAAGACGGAAAACCTCCGGGGTGAAATGGAGGCCGCTCAGAATTGAGTGAGCCGCTTGTCCTCCGGATCAGCGTGGATGTTGGGAATGACATTGCGACGGAGGCCGAAGAACTGGATCCATAGCTCCTTCGTGGGCCATAGTATGGCGTAGCCTTCGATCGTATAAGCAAAGGCAGAGAGAGAGGTGATGGCGTTCGCTGGAAGGTGGTGCGGCTGGAGTTGGTACGTACCGAGCCAGTCCCGGAAAAAATCACTCACCGGCAAGCCGAAGCCCCGTTGGAAATGGGACAAGAACACGACGAACTCGCCCGGATTGGGTGAGGGGGCCAGTTCATTAGAAGGAAGGCGAGCGGCGACGCCAACGGGGATGCGTCTGGTCCGGTAGAGCCAGTCCAGGTCGTCCTGGCAGACCCAGGAGCCGGCCCATGCGCCGCGGTCTGCTGCCGCGGCATCCTCCTCCATCTCTTGTTCAGCAACGATGAGTTCTTCTTCCGTCATCTGGTCCTCAAGGCCCTCACTAGTGCTAGAGGCGGCGGGGGACAGAGGCCGAGATTGACGAGGACCCGTAGCGAGAAATTTGCGTCGCGGAGGTGCGGCAGAGAAGCACAACGGCGACGCTGCTATTTGGCAGTGCTAGTGGCGGCGTGGTCGCGAGGAAGATGGAGAAGAATAGCAACGGGCAGAAGGGTGCGGAGGGGGGAAAATCCTAAGGGACGCACCCCTCCGCTATTTAACCACTCCCACCGGGGGTGAGAGGGATCGCGTCCTGTGGACCGGCCACACGCAGTGGCCGTGTATCACCCGTCCGGACCAATCAGTGGGGAGCCACACGGAGGACCACAGGGCGGAGAGAATACAGTGACGCGACGCGCTGATGCGGTAAACAAGGAGGCAGGCATGACGTGACCCGCGCACAGTGATAACTGACAATTACTGCGGTTGTTACTATGCAGGCCCTTAAAATAAGACGACATAATGATTGCCCTTCACATGGGTTAGCGTACGAGAGAAGGAAGCAAGACCCGGATGAAACTGTGGTAACCCGGCCGGCAAGTGAAAACTTGAAATATGCGAAGGGAACGTAAATCCATACAATCCGAGGTAAAGCGGTAACTCGGCAATAACGACCGGGGCACCAGATTGAACCTGATGAGGCCTCAGCGGCCAAGGCAGCTAAGACCGCACTAGCTTCGGGGACTAATGTTGGGGGGATACCCCGGGTAGGGTCACGCCGGGTATAAAGGCCGAGGTAGCCGAGGTTCGGCGAGGCCAAAGCGAATGCTGGCCGGGTCACCTCAAGGCGGGCCGAATCACGGAGTAACCCGGACCAGGGGGCGTTCGCCTAACTAAGTCTCGACCGGCTTAGGAAGTAAGTCTGTAGTGGATGTTTGCTTGTATGCAGGAACAGGGGTGCCCGGGTTAACTATGATCCAGGTCATGATTGGCTTCTAGGAGATGGAAGGAATCTTGCTGGTCAAAAAGAGGGTCCAGTACGCACTGCATGAGCGAAGCGGACAAGAGTGGGACCACCGGGTCATGGCCGACAGGGGTGACGAAGCCCATGTCAGCTGACGCGGGCGCCGCAGAGGCTCACGTAGCTAAAGCAAGCATGACGCAGGGGAAAAAGCATCCCGGTCGGCTTACCCCATTGGGAGGAGGCATATTCTCAGGAATATGCCTCCACGTATGCCCTAGGCAGGAACCGAGCCTCCCCTATAAAAGGGGGGCTAGGGATTCTGTAGGAGGGGTTGGTCTCTCTGCAATTCTGTTTTGGGCTAGGGTTTCAGGTGTGATCTGTGGGTGAGAGTAAGAGAGCTCCTTCTTCCTCCTCTCGCCAATACAGCTCTAAGAGCACTTGTAACCTTGGAAGAAAATCAATACAAACTTCTGTGTGGAGAATCACTTCACTATCCCTCCCTGGATTCCCCTAGCGTGTATTAGTCCCCACCTTTATCCTATCCATGGCATCTGCCGTGACACCACCACGACAGCACAAGTGCTTCATACTCAGCGACATTGTTCGATGCCGTGAAATGGATCTGCAGCACATATTTCAACTGGTCCTTTTTTGGCGACGTGAGTACAACTCCGGCACCTAGCCCGGTTTTGGTTTTTGATCCGTCAAAGTGCATTCGCCAATAGTTCGGATCTGGGAGTGGCGGTTCGTATTGTACCTCGGCCCAATCCACAAAAAAGTCTGCCACAGCTTGAGATTTGATGGCCTCTCTTCTATCATATTGCGGCGCATAAGGAGCTAGCTCAATTGCCCATTTTGCAATTCTGCCACTTGCATCCTTGTTGCTCATTATCTCGGATATGGGAGCCTCGCATATGACTCAGATAGGATGCTCCTCAAAGTAGTGCTTCAGTTTCTTGGCGGCCATGTACACGCCATATGCCACCTTTTGGTAATGTGGATAGTTCTGCTTTGAGGCTGACAACACCTCGCTCAAGTAATACACTGGCCTTTGCATCGACTTACCTTCCTCGTCGTGCTCCACCACTATCACTGCACTTACAACTCGGTTGGTTGCGGCTATATAGAGCAACATTGGCTCCTTCGATAGTGGTGAGGCTAGCACTGGTGCCGTGCCTAACATTTTCTTCAGCTGGGCGTCCTTCGTGATCCGGGGTCCAAAACATGCTGGGCCCGGTGGACCTTGACATTCAATTTGTTCCGACCTATATAGTCGATCCAGTTTCAACCTGGCATCATCCGGCATCAAATCCCTGCTCCCCAATCTTGACCCTATCACATGATAGTCCGTCCTTGGGTATCCCGCGTTTGCCATTTCCGAGTCGCCATCATTATACCTGTCTTGCTCTCTTGGAGCGCATTTCTGTTGCATACCTCGGCCGGCCCTTTGCTCTTGCCTTGGTATATTCCGCTGCTGCGGTTGTCCTGCTCCAGCCGAGTTTCGCTGTCCGGCATTGCCGTTGGCAACGTTCCCTTGGTCGGCATTGCCTTGGTCGCGGTTACCTCGGCCAGCTTTACCTTGGCTCACACTCCGTCGATCATCATTTTTCTGAGCTTCTTTTTCTTTCCCTGCCCGCGTCGGGTCATACGAGACGATCTGTTTGTTCCGTCTGGCCGAGGTTACCACCTCTTCTCTCCTTGGACCACCATGAGGAGACGATGCGGCTCCAGCGGATTTCTCCGGGTTACCCACCACCGAATGGACAATCTTGGAGGCTCCAGCTCTCTACGGGTTAGCCCTGAGTAGTTCCTCGTTTTGCCTGTTCGCAATCTGAACCAGCTCATTAACCCTATCTTGTTGTCTTTGCCGGGCTTCACCCGTCAGACCCTCCAACTCGGATGCAGCTGCATCCGCTGCTCTGAGGTTCTTTGCCGGGGTACTGTACCTCGGCAGCCCCACGGACAAACAGTTTTCTGATACCTCAATTCCAGTATCATCCTCTCTGTTCATCTCGCTCATGAGATTTCTCCCCTTCACTTTTAGAGCGTCAACCTTGTTCACTTTTACATACTCACGCAGCGTCATATTCAACGACTGCTGAGGCGTGGCTATTTTCTTTGCGCCCTCTAGGATTTTCTGCCTAGTTTCTTCCAGCTCGGCCTGCGCTCGAGCCGGATCTACCGCTGCTACTACAGGGTTTGCCAAGCTATCCATTGCTTCCCTCAACACGTTCTCTGGCCTCTCTAGTGGAGGACCTCTACCTTTCCTCGGTGCCTTAGGCGTTACCTCCGGATCTGGCGCCGGATCCTTGCTCGCGCCCGCACCTGGCGCAGTCATCATCACCTCTGCATGGTCCGGGGAGCGAGCGATTCGTGTCCCGGGGACCACGGTGAGGGGTGGTTCCCCTGCTTCGACGACATGGCGCGGATGAACGCAAGACACGTCCACCGCAACATAGACCTTGTGCGCGCCGACCTTGACGAAGAGGCCGTTGCGCGGAAGAGGGTGCGTGCCGAAGCAGCTTGTGTTGTCGCTGACGAAATCCAGCGCTCCAAAGCGCTGAACGAGCCCGGAGACGATGCGTTCGCCGGTGGCGATGAGGTCTCCCACGGTGGGCGCCAACTGTCGTGGTGGTGTCACAACAGATGCCATGGATAGGCTAAAGGTGGAGACTAATACACGCTAGGGGAATCCAGGGAGGGATAGTGAAGTTATTCTCCACACAGATGTTTATATTGCTCTGTCTCCAAGATTACAAGTGCTCCTTGAGCTGTATTGGCGAGACGAGGAAGAAGGAGCTCTCTTACTCTCACCCACAGATTGCACCTAAAACCCTAGCACCAATAGAGAAAATCCAATCCACTAGAGATCAACTAACCCCTTCTACTGAAACCCTAGCCCCTCTTTTATAGAGGGAGCTCGGGCTCTGCCTAGGGCATACGTGGAAGCATATTCCTAAGAATATGCTTCCCCCCAAAGTAGCAAGCCGGCCGGGGGTGCTTTTCCCCCGCGTCACTCATGCTTTAGCTACGTGAGCCTCTACGGCGCCTGCGTCAGCCGACATGGGCGTCGTCACCCTTGTTGGCCACGCCCCGGTGGTCCTGTCCTTGCTTGCTTCGCTCAGGTAGTGCGTACCAGGGCCTCTTTTGACCAGCGAGATTCCTTCCTTCTCCTGGAAGCTAGATATGGCCCGGATCATGGTTGATCCGGCCACACCTGTTCCTGCATACAAGTAAAACATGCACTTCCGACTTAATGCTTAAGTCGGATGAGACTTAGTTAGGCGAACGCCCCCCGGTCCGGGTTACCCCGTGATTCAGCCTGCCTTGAGGTGACCCGGCCAGCATCCGCTTTGACCTTGCCAAACCTCGGCTAACTTGGCCTTTATACCCCGGCGTGACCCTACCCGGGGGTATCCCTCCAACAGCAGGTGGGCCCAAGGTCCTAGGGACAAGGTGAGAGCGGCGGGTTGGTGGATGAGGATCATGCGGGGGGTTCTGTCATGAGAGAAGCGGAGCAGTTTGCGGTAGGTGTGCTGCGTGGTGGGACCGCGGGGTCGTGTACCGTGTGCGCTAGGCGTGTCGCGCGCGGCTGCACGCTGTGTGCGGTGTAGCACACGCGTGTGTGTGCAAGGTGAGCACCGAGGCGGCGGGTAGGTAGGTAGGGGGTGTGGCGGCTGAGTGTAGGTTAGGGTCTAGGTTTTCCAGGTGGTTTTGGTTTAGGCTGGGTCGGGTTGTAGGTAGCTGGTTGGGCCTTTTGGCCTAGCCGACTGCCTCCGCCAAAGCAACTGTTATTTAAAAAAATGTTTATTTTATTTTTAATATAAGATTTAATAAATAGTTTAGACAAACAAAATACTCCGGAGGTCCGAGGTTTTAAATTTGAAATACAGAGGTGGGTATTTAGAAAACACAGATAGGCTCTTGGAAAATAGTTTAGGCAACAAATGCATGATGACATGACGATGCTCAAATGTAATGTGGCATGGTGACATGAGCATGCGGTCATGATGATGCATAAAACAAAAACACAGCGATTTTCTAGTACTAGTTTTTTAGCGGGGTGCTACAATTCGACACCACTAACAATGGATCTCGCCCTCGAGATCCACCTCATGGTACGGGGAAGAAGGCCGACGATCTGAATCTTCTGGCTTCATATAAATCCTCATGACACCACTAACAAGGAATCTTGCTCCATCTTGAAATCGGCGACACGACCAACAAGGTTTGTTGCTCACGATCGTCGAGAGAACACTCCGGAGAAACAAAGACGAAGGTAAAGGTATCAAAAGAAAAGTCCACCTCCAACTTCCTAGGAAGGAGTAAAGATTGCATTGGTCCACCAGTTCAATGTACAAGAGCAAATGATAAGAGTAGTCAGATGGTGATCAGTCCATCGCGCACCCAAAGCATTACTCTGCACATGAAAAGGAGAAGAATGCAACCAACTCGTGGAATTCAGATTGAAGATCTTGACAAGCAATGTTCAGAGAGCTTCGGAACAAGTGAAGATGATGTGGTCGTGTTGGAATCACCAGAAGGCTCAAAGAAGAAATAAATAAAGTACAATAGATGAAGGATTCCTCAGATGGCATGAAGACCGGAGGTAGAAATACCATTGCCAAAGGAGGAAGCGAAACCCTGAAGGTACGACGGAACCCAACCACGAGAAATCCTGGACTTGAAGAAAGGTAAGAGAACAGATCCAAAACACGCAGAGGTAAGAGGAGAATAGCAGAGGGATAAGGAGTAAAAGCAAACCTAATCAGATCTATCCAACCGATTTTGCAAAATAGTTTTGACACTCTACATCGTCCATTAGCTAGGTTATCCTACAAGCTGGACTAGTGGTGTATCGTAACTGCTGAGCTCTGATACCACTCTGTAACACCTTCAAATCGGCCCTATACAAGTTTTTGCGATTTCCGCCAAACCCGCATAGAAACGATTCAAAGATGCCCACCAAGCACTTGCGTGCGGGTGGAAAACAAAGTAATAACATTACACAGTAGTCCACGATGGAACCCACATAACATATATATACAACAATGACTCCATGAGTCAAGAATACAGATATACAATACAAAGATCCAAATCACCTTGAAAACGAATGAGCGTCCGACTACGGACAAGATGCAAATGGGGCTAAGAGCCCTGAAGAATAACCAATGGCGTCCATAACCCTGCCCAGGCCAAGCCGGAAGGGTAACCCTGCTAACGACGTCGATCTCAAACCTGCTAAAACAAAAGGGGTGCCGACAAAGGGAAAAGGAAAACGAGGAGCGTCAGTACTGAGGCCAGTACACGGCGAGGCTAGAATTCGGCGGCTCTCGCCTACATAGGTATGGTGGACTGAAGCGGCAACGCGGCATGCACCAAACAACCTATAGAGACTCGATACATCTGTCGGCTATTAGAGAGGGGTAAGAAAGACTTATTCGGATCCAACCTGATACTAACACCAAACATACCCATCCTGGCATTTCCCCCTCGAGACCAAATGAGGAAGTCAAACCGAGGAACTCACACGGTTGGTAGTTTTATTCATTCATTCCATGGTGGTTGTCCAACTTACTAGTCATATCCGGTACAAGAAAAATTATAACAACAATTCTTTAGTTAAAGTTGTCTATGATCGAGAAACTGTGCTCCAAGTCGTCCATAACCGCGGACACGGCTTTTCGAAAATATTTAACCCTGCAGGGGTGCACCAAAGTATCCACAAGCACTTCAACCCTTGTTGCAGATCCGAATATGAGTAAGATCCTGAACATACACCCAACGGTATGCGACGGGGCCGGGGACACGACATTTCCCAGACCCAAAGTAAGTACATGGTGGCCACCCCACTAAGCTACCCGCAACGAAGTCGGCCGGCTCCGGGACGGACCCAGGGTTTGTGCTGCTGCCCTAGGTTGTTATCTAACTTTCGTTAGTTCAACACTTTTTGATTTGAGCAACAGAAGGTCTTCGAAAAAAATCGTCTTTACCAGCTGGTCTGTTTTGATAGATTTCTGCCATTTTCTGCATTTGCTTCTTGTTGGTTCCTTCTTGAGTTCTTTTGGGGAATTGAGCTTTTTGAGGGAAGTGGTACAGTAGCTGGTGTTCTAATGGAAGTTTATTTGGTGTTAGAACTGAACCTTGACATTTATTTATCTTGAGTGCACTAATGTTGCTAATAAAGATTGTGTGAAGTTTTGTATGAAGGAAAAAAATTTAGGTGTATGGAAGGAATGAGTAACGAGATGAAGAATGGACTAAAGCTCAAGCTTGGGGATGCCACGCGTGTCACCCCAAGAAATATCCAAGAAGTACAAGCGTCAAAGCTTGGGGATGCCCAAGGCATCCCCTTCTTCATCAATAAAAATCCTAGGTTTCTTCCAAACGCTTCATTTTTATTGTTTCATGCATAGTTGTGTTTTTCTTGGAGCGTCTTCTTTTTCGTTTTCGTTTTGGTTTTTCGTTTGCTTTGGTTTGCTTAGTTTTATGAATAAATTGGTTGGACCCCCTCTCTCACACATTGGTTTGCAAATAGTTTGGTTTGGTTTGGAAAAGAGTAGGAAAGTTCCTGCTTATGTGGTAAAAAGAGCTCGTTTTTGACTGTGGCCATGCTTTGTCATGCCATGCTTGATATTTTTTTGGCTTTATGCTTAGTATTCTTTGTTGTAGCATGAATTGTTATAAACAATCGAGATTGCTTAATGTGCCTTGGATGAATCATGCGTTGTTTTAGCATATTAAAGCATAGTATAGTGGTATTCTCCTTTGATGCTTTATTTGGGTTGACTTGGCGCATGCTCACACCATATTATGACTATCCAACGTCACCATAGCCTTTATGATCCTTTAGTTTTCAACTTGTAGTATCACTTTATGCTTTGATCAATGATGTTTTGTCGCTCTGCATGATTATGGCCATTAATGCTCTCTTAGTTTGTCGCTCCCAGTCTTTTGCTAGCCTCCACAACAAAGTATGAGTTCCACTCACGCATCCAAATCCCTAAACCAAGTTTTTCCAAAGAGTCCACCATACCTATCTACTAGCTTATGCTATTCCAAGTATATTCATGCTTTTGTTTACCTTCCACTTGTTATGAGAAAACTAGTGATTAAATCTCTCACGAACTTGATGGCACACTTTACTTTATTGCCTCTAATAAACTTGAACCATTGGGTCCTTCTTTGTTGCGTATATGCTTGCGCTTTATAAGTTGAAATTAGCAGAACCATGTGGCATGGGGAACGCTTTCAACATTGCACCTGTACTTTGTACCCCGTTGATATTATGATCTTTTGCTTACGGATCCCGGTGGTGTGAAATAAAAGTGGAACTTGTAAGATCATGGAGTTTGTATGTGTGTTAGAGAAACGCCTGAGACGCTAGCCTAAGCCATGCCTAATCATGGTGGAAAGTTGCAACATCACCATAATGAGCACTCTATGAAGCATCCTCAATAAAAACCTATGCAAATAGCAAATAAAAAGATCGTCGAGATGCTCATTGTCTGCTTGCCTTGTCATTTTGATTATGGGAAAGCTCCCGTATCATGTGCAAGGGGTACCCCGTTGGCGGTTCTTAATGATACACATATACTTACAATGACAAGAGCTTACTCGTGACTAAAGTTGAGTAGCATGAGGATCGGTCTTCGTAAGTAAGGGGCATGAGATTTCGGTTTATAACTTGTCAAGCATATCCTCTTAGTTGTGTCACTTTAACCTTAATCACCCTAAAGTTTATTTGGTGTTAGAACTGAACCTTGACATTTATTTATCTTGAGTGCACTAATGTTGCTAATAAAGATTGTGTGAAGTTTTGTATGAAGGAAAAAAAAATTAGGTGTATGGAAGGAATGAGTAACGAGATGAAGAATGGACTAAAGCTCAAGCTTGGGGATGCCACGCGTGTCACCCCAAGAAATATCCAAGAATTACAAGCGTCAAAGCTTGGGGATGCCCAAGGCATCCCCTTCTTCATCAATAAAAATCCTAGGTTTCTTCCAAACGCTTCATTTTTATTGTTTCATGCACAGTTGTGTTTTTCTTGGAGCGTCTTCTTTTTGTTTTCGTTTTGGTTTTTCGTTTTCTTTGGTTTGCTTAGTTTTATGAATAAATTGGTTGGACCCCCTCTTTCATACATTGGTTTGCAAATAGTTTGGTTTGGTTTGGAAAAGAGTAGGAAAGTTCATGCTTATGTGGTAAAAAGAGCTTGTTTTTGACTGTGGCCTATGCTTTGTCATGCCATGCTTGATATTGTTTTGGATTTATGCTTAGTAATCTTTGTTGTAGCATGAATTGTTATAAACAATTGAGATTGCTTAATGTGCCTTGGATGAATCATGCGTTGTTTTAGCATATTAAAGCATAGTATAGTGGTATTCTCCTTTGATGCTTTATTTGGGTTGACTTGGCGCATGCTCACACCATGTTATGACTATCTCAAGTCATCATAGCCTTTATTATCCTTTAGTTTTCAACTTGTAGTATCACTTTATGCTTTGATCAATGATGTTTTGTCGCTCTGCCCGATTATGGCCATTATTGCTCTCTTAGTGTGTCGCTCCCAGTCTTTTGCTAGCCTACACAACCAAGTATGAGTTCCACTCATGCATCCAACTCCCTAAACCAAGTTATTCCAAAGAGTCCACCATACCTACCTACTAGCTTATTCTATTCCAAGTATATTCATGCTTTTGTTTACCTTCCAAATTAAACTTGTTATGAGAAAACTAGTGATTAAAGCTCTCACGAACTTGATGGCACACTTTACTTTATTGCCTCTAATAAACTTGAACCATTGGGTCCTTCTTTGTTGTGTATATGCTTGCGCTTTATAAGTTGAAATTAGCAGAACCATGTTTTATGGGGAACGCTTTCAACATTGCAATTGTACTTTGTACCCCGTTGATATCATGTTCTTTTGCTTACGTATCCTGGCGGTGTTAAATAAATGTGGAACTTGTAAGATCATGGAGTTTGTATGTGTGTTAGAGAAACGCCTGGGCCGCTAGCCTAAGCCATGCCTAATCATGGTGGAAACTTGCAGCATCACCATAATGAGCACTCTAAGAAGCATCCTTAATAAAAACCTATGCAAATAGCAAATAAAAAGATCGCTGAGATGCTCATTGTCTGCTTGCCTTGTCATTTTGATTATGGGAAAGCTCCCGTATCATGTGCAAGGGGTACCCCGTTGGCGGTTCTTAATGATACACATGTACTTACAATGACAAGAGCTTACTTGTGACTGAAGTTGAGTAGCATGAGGATCGGTCTTCGTAAGTAAGGGGCATGAGATTTTGGTTTATAACTTGTTAAGCATATCCTCTTAGTTGTGTCACTTTAACCTTCATCACCTTCAAGATGCTTATGATAGGGGCAATCAGAGCTGAAAGCTATAAGTACCATAATTTTTGGAAGCTCTTTTTGAGACTTGAATTCGTACTTCCTTTTACAAAGGCCTTTCTTCCACCATTATATTGAGTCTCCACCCTCTACGTTTATGCACCTACTTTGAGAGCATAGTGGCCATTCTTAGTTCTATGTGCATTGTCCCAAGACTACTTGATTGATGCATAACTTGATATTTCTTGTTTTAAACTATTGTATCTGGTCACTCTTATGAACTTTGAAGGTGTCCTATGCATGTATATTTGCTACTCTATTGAGGGACAAGCTGATTACTTTTATGCTATGTTTTCTTTATGTGAAACAAACAAACGTCTTGAAAAGCATTGTTATTCATGAATCTTTTGTTTGTGCCTTTTCATGTTGCATCATAGTTTCTTTGTCTTATTGCTAGAACTTTATCTTTCATGTTATGATTGAAGTACTATGATCCCGGCTTTGAATGTTTTACAAATACTTTGATCAAGTCTTTGATGGTGCATGTCACCTCAAAAATTATTTTTTATTTTTATCACTTACCTACTCGAGGACGAGCAGGAGTTAACCTTGGGGATGTTGATACATTGCAAATGATTCTATGATTTTTGATGTTCCATGCTTAGTTTTATCCACTTTCTTGTGTTTTGTTCCAACTTTGGAGTACTTTTCTTATGATTTCTTAGACTAACCTATTAATAAGAGCCACAGTGCCAACTGCCTGTTTTCTGCTGTTTTTGGTTCCAGGAAAGTCAGAAAATGAATATTCTCAGAATTGGACTGGACAAAATCCAAAGTGCCTATTTTTCCGGAAGTCATCAAGTGCCAGAATACAAGACGGAGAAGGGCCAGAGGCCGGCCACACCATTTGGCCGCGTGGCTAGGCTTGGCTCGCGCCAAGGGGTGTTGTGGTGTCCCCTGGCACCCCCTCGGCCTCTCCTTCCGCCTATATATTGCCCTCAGGACGAAAACCCTAAGTGCCCGATCAAAAATCCACGAAAGAGTCTGTAGCCGCCGTCATCTCCATCTCTAGATCGGGAGGGATCTGAAGCTCTTCCCGGCACCCTGCCGGAGAGGGGAATTCACCCTGGAGGCCTTCTTCATCACCATGCAAGCCTCCGGTGTGATGCGTGAGTAGTTCATCCTTGGACTACGGATCCATGTAGTAGCTAGATGGCTGGTTCTCCTCCTTTGTGCTTTCATGCTTAGATCTTGTGAGCTCCGTTCATGATCAAGATCATATATTTGTAATTCGGCATGTTGTGTTTGTGGGGATCCGATGGATATTGAGATGCTATTTCAGATTGATTATTGATTCTATCATGTCTTTGTTATTTGTGATCTTGCATGCTTTCCGTAGTTAGTAGCTATCTTGGCCAAGTAGATGCTAGCAACTCCAAGAGTTAGTATTTATGCTCGATAGTGGGTTCATGCCTTTGGTAATCTGGGGAAGTGACAGAAATCTCTAAGGTACTAGATGTGTTGTTGCTACTAGGGAGAAAACAACAATCCTTTGTTCATAGAACAATCGTATTGTTTACTTTACACGCAGTTCGTAAAGCAATAATCTATTGCTTGCAACTTAATACTGGAGGGGGTTCGGATGATAACCTGAAGGTGGATTATTAGTCATAGATGCAGTTGGATGGCGGTCTATGTATAATGTTGTAATGCCCAATCAAGTCTCAAAGGAGTCAAGATGATTAGTATATGCATGTATTGCTTTCTCGGTGTTTGTCAATTGCCCTGCTGTAATTTTTTTACCCAGCATGTTATCTATCTTAAGGAGAGCCACCTCTAGTGAACTATGGATCCCGGTCCTTTTCTTTACATACAATCTATAAACTTTTACTGTTTTGTGTTTACTTTCTGCAAACTATTACTTCTTTCTATTCGATACATTTAATCCTTTGTTTTCTACAAAACACGGTGAGATTGACAACCTCATCGCAAGTTGGGGACAAAGTTCTGTGGTTGTGTTGTGCAGGTCTCCACGTTGCTACTAGCACCGGTAGTGCGCCCTGCCAAAGCTCAGCTAGTAACACCTTTGGGGTGTTTCCTTGCTCCTACTGGTTCGATTAAACCTTGGTTTCATAACTGAGGGAAACTTGCTGCTGTGCTCATCATACCTTCCTCTTGGGGTTCCCAACGAGCTCTACATCAACACCGACATCAAGAATTTTTCTGGGCGCCGTGCATTGAGCCATCAGCCATGTGACCCATGTGTGTTCCACGAAGATCTTTCGTCGTTTGAACCGGAGGCTTGCATCGTGTCTTATTTCCTTTGTCTCTTGATACTTGCATTGCCCGAGATCTGATCAATGACATCACCATGTCATGTTCAATCTCGTTATCGAACAATGCTACTTGACTCGTTCCGACAAGTGATATCCCTGTGATCAAATCACACGCTACACAGGTATTGGATATAACTTCTCCGAGTGTGCCCTTGAGTATCTTTCCGTCACGTGGACAGAAAAATCCCGCTCTTGACATATATTGTCTCTACGGTTTCCTCCGAGTACCTGAACACACCTTTATAACCACTGTATTACCAAGTGGCGCTTGATGCTATCTAAGCACTCTTGGGATACATTGATTGATATAGCCTCACGGTTTAAGGAATAGTCTAAGAGGATCCATTTCTAATCATCGAACTTGAACTTCGTGACATGATCGGGTCATGATGTTTAGGTTGGGTATTGGTTCATCATCTCATTCACAAAATGAGTTGACTCCATTTCCAACTGACATAAATGCCACATGATCAGGAAACTTGATTATCTGTTGACCAATAAACCAGTGACTAGAGTTTCACTGGGAACCCCTGGTTGTTTATATATCACTCGTGTATTGATGTTTCCTATCAATACAGTTATAGCATGATATAAAACTTAATCATAAACTTTATGAAATATGATAATAGTCCTTATCACTATTTTTCTCTAGGGCATATTTCCAACAAGTGTACATATTTTTTTGTAGCTAGTTTCAAAATAAGAGTACCAAACCACACAATTCTATTGGTAAGGGTATTAATGCCCCTTGCCACTATTCACCAAAGAATGCTTGGAAGTCGTCTTTGATTTAAAGTAAGGGTGATTAAAGTGTTTGTCTATGTGAATAAAATAATAAAAAGTAATACAAGTAAACCAAGAGGAGTTCGCGATGTAAGATAATTGGAACTATAATATGACTAAAACGCTCTCAGGGGGTGTTGGATCCAAACTACAATTATGTTGATATATCTATGTTGTCATTCATGTATATGTATGGGAGAAGCTCCAAAGTAGATGATCAAAGACCAGCAATCTTATATTGGATTTCTCATAACCATAGCAGTAATATTAGGCAAGCCACCTATGACCCCCTGCTATTAAGCGTTAACCCCATGGTTATTGATGGGTGTAAAATACAACCATGTATCTCCATGTTAAATTTGTATATTTGTCAAGAACTTGATGAAATATCTCTCTATCATTGCCACTAATGACTAATTATTGCATAGATGTGCAAATCTTCTTCTTGATCTTTCTCCTTGAAGAATTGGACACTTTTATGATGAAATTTGGAGCAATAAACACACAATTACGAGTTTCCAATATTCCCAAGTCAATAGTACTTTGGAGGAGGAGTCCAAACCCTTTAACGAGCATCCATATGGGCATGTCCTGCCCGTACGGCCCACCCGTACGATGCACCAGAGGTTTGACAAGTCAAATCTAACAACTTACATGAAGGATGTTATAAGAGAATCGACTTATAACTGCCAGAAACAAAATGCTAGTCTGCAGAACGCATCTGACACCATCTGCATCTGAGGAGAGGAGATCCCATATTTATCACCATAGCCACAACTCCTCTCTCCTCAATCTCCACTACATATCCATAATCATCTACTTGTAATCTTGATCTTATCACGATTGTCGGAATTGTAAAACTATTTGTTACTTTTGTCTTAAGATTTTTAAATACAATGTTTATGATCATTGATCTAATCATGTGTGAGCACTCCTCACGGGATGAGGGATGAGGCATAGCCTTGCTACGCTTATGTGCACACTCTAACGCCATGTGATATTGTGATGTGATTGAATGTTAGATCATCCTTTTGTATTATTGTCTTTTGCCTCGATCTAAGAACTTGTTAGGTATCCAAGACCCTGAGGATCGATCCAGGTATTAATGTGAGATGAGTGGTGATCATCTTCTACGCGCGAAACCTAGTGACAACAAGGGGATTAAAATAGTTGTTTGAGATCCATTTAGGAGTAACGGTAACGTCATTAATCATAATGCTTTGATCTTATTTACTTAATAACCGCACAAAACCCCACACAATGGTGGTGTAGTGGTTGAACAAAATTTTATAGTAAGCGTTGTTGACAATTACTATAGCAGTTACGGATTATCACCCGCAATCTTCATAAATATAGATCACAATCCATGAACAAGATGATTAAGTTTATCTTTCTCCTAACATATGTGCATAGCTGCAGGTCAATCCTTATCCCTGGCCTATCTCTCTCCATTGATACAAACCCACAAAAAGTAAACATGATTAGTTCGGTAGAAAAAAATACTACGAGTTTTCACGGTCTTGTTTAAAGTAATCTTAAACCAAGTGAAGACTTCTCAAGGATTAGATAAACCTAGGTCTACTAGGGAAAAAGAAGTTATACTACAATCCGTAATCTGGATCAAAGGCATCAACCCTTTTTCTGGCATCATTACCGGGGAAGCTATTCACGCTACCCTGGTGAGATTATTAGATACATTGCTAGTTAGTTTTAATTTAGTTTTAGTTTATTTATTATTTTTAGTTTAATTTTTATTATGTATTGAAAACACACAAAATTAGTTAACCTTTTTATTGTCATTACTATTGTTTCTCTTAAACCAAAAATCCAAATACATATTATCCTATCACTACTCATACAAAAAATGCAAGGTAAACATGCTACAAAAATGAACTCATCAGCATCCCCAAGCTTAGACTCTGGCCCGTCCCCGAGCAACATAGCATCTTAATGGATCAGGTTATCATGTTCATGAAGCATGAGTCTATAAAATAGAATGAGGCACTGCAGCATATTGTTTAAGCTTAGTCTGTATAACACGAGACATCTTGCACTTTAGAACCATTATGAGCAATCGGAGTTCTAGGCTTTTTGAACAGAACAAGAAATATATATAATGAAGACAACAAAACCCAAGAAAGACCAAGAGGTAAAATACTAAATAAGGAGTGGTATGAAACGTCCCTAAAAGAAGAATCGATATAACCTCCAAACTTTAAAACACAATAGAATATTCATAAAAATTCCATTTTCAATGAACTTGGGCTTGTTTAAGAGCTATAAACAAGATCAAGAACCTCAAACATAGAAATGTTAAGAAGAAACAAGAATAAGGGGATGCAAATTATGCAAAGGATTGAGCTCCCTAAGACAATGTGATCAAGTTACCCAACCAAAAGCCCCTCTTCATAGTGCGGCTATCTATCCTATAAACCGGTCTTCCATCAACCACCTAGAGACTATTAACTAAAAACCTAGCAAGACCATATCTTTGCCTTGCACATCCTGATTGATCTTCATGAGAATGCTTCAAGCTCTATTCAAGTTTGAATGCTTCACTTGATCACTTTTGCTTCGTAAAGACTCATAATTTGCTCCCCATACACCACTATGGGATAGGTTAATTAAAGCACATCTTCACATTTCAATTATTACCAAATGGATGACAAGCCTCAAGCATATTATATTCTTGAGATGATTATATTGAGCTTACACTCTCAGCCTTGATGTCGATCACCACTTGATGTCATCCTCTCACGGACTATATGAAATATTTAGTTTCGATGCATGACCATGAAAATATACCTAACCCACATAGACAACACAAAGGTACATATATAATGTGTTAGTTCATGAAGCATAATTGACAAATTTTACCATACCACAAAATCTGAAGGTGATATGCCCTAGAGGCAAATAATAAATAGGTTTATTATCATATCTTAATTAGTTCATAATAGTTTTGTACCATGCTATAATTGTATCAAGTGGAAACATTGCAACAGGTCTGGTATATAATCAAACTAGAGTCCCTAGTAGCCTCCATACAACTAGTTCATTGGGCAATGGATGATCAATGTTTCCTGATCATGGAGCTTCTACGCCAATTGACAATGAAAGCATATCATTAGATAATGGTGTGATGGACATTGCCAGCATAAGTATTGCGACGTGATCAAACTCGCATGGTTTATCGTTGAAATAGTTAGAAACGAAGTAACCTTCTCCTCATATTGTGAGATCATATTTAATCACTGTCATACGTGGTTGCTTCGATTGTATCAATAGTCACACCATAACAGAGTGATCATAAAGGTACATGTTGGGTATTCCAGTGGGACATGTTGATGCGTATGCATCAATATCGGGATTTGTTCACCCGCGTGACAAGAAGATACAATGGGCCCACTCGGTGACATTGTATCCAATAAGCTGCAGTGAATGACTAGATGATACGTCCAAAACGTATCTAGTTTCCCGAACACTTTTGCTATTGTTTTTCCTCTAAACTTGTGTGATTTGGATGCAACTAACATGGACTGGCGTTGTTTTCAGCAGAATTGCCTTGGTGTGCAGAAAATCAACTATCACGAAAAATCCCGGAAAATATGCCAAAAATCCTATTTCGCCAGAAGACTCACGGAGCCAAAATACGAGACGGAGTGGGGCTAGGCCCAGGCCACACCACCTAGCCGCGCGGGCTAGGCCTGGCCACGCCAGGGGGTGGTCTGGCCGCCCTAGACACCCCCTCGGTCTCCCTCTTCGCCTATAAGTTGCCTTCTGACCTAAAAACTCAGGGGGGGTTCGACGTTTTTTCAGAAAGAGTTCCGCTCCACCGCCACCACCAGATTCCACGATTCGGAACCAGAAACTCCGTTATGGCACCCTTTCGGGACGGGGAATTGGAGGAGATCATCGCCATCATCATCATCGCTTCTCCATCAACCATCCATGTTTCCCCCATCTATGAGTGAGTAATCCCCCGCTGTAGGCTATAGGGATGGTAGGGATTGGATGAGATCGTTCATGTAATGGCATCAGATTGTTAGGGCATGGTGCCTAGTATGTACTATTAGTGCTTTTTGACTTTGCTGCGACTTGTTATGCTTAATGCTTGTCACTAGGGACCAAGTGCCATGATTTCATATCTAAACATGTTATTGATTCATTATGATAGTATTGTTTATGGTCTTACCTGCAAGTTGTATACACACGTTGTTGTCCGGAACCAATGACCCCGAAGTTATAGAAATCGGGATAACCGGAGGGAATGGCTTTGATGTGATGATCACATGTGTTCACAAAGTGTTAATGCTTTGCTCCAGTGCTCTATTAAAAGGAGCACCTTAATTGCCAGTAGTTCCCTTAAGGCCCCGCTGCAAACGGGCTGGCAGGACAAAAGATGTTGTGCAAGTTCTCATTGCGAGCACATATGACTATATGGAACACATGCCTAGGATTATCTAGTATTTAGATGCTTTATCTTATTTATCTGCAATTGCCCTATGTTTTGATTGCCATGTGAATTATCTTGTCCATGCAACGCCCGTCCATCCATCCCTATGCCTACCACACTCGAATCCTATTGTTTACTACAATTGTTACTATTGTCTTTACTTTACTACAGCTGCTACTTTACTATTCTTACTACAAAACTGTTGCTACTGATAAACTGATGTGAGCAAGATTGTTTCCAGGTGCAGCTGAATTGACAACTCAGTTGTTAAGACTTACAAATATTCCTTGGCTTCCCTTGTATCGAATCAATAAATTGAGTTTCACTTCCCTCGAAAATACTGCGATACACCCCCTATACTTGTGGGTCATCACTAGACCATGGGGATACGATTCACGATAACGAGTTAAGTAGAATTGTAAGCAACGAGATTGGTATGCTGATACTAATGATAAAATCTCGGACAAGAAATGTATCCAAGTAACAAATGGAATTGGACACAGAGTTTTTGGTTCAAACGATAAAGCATCATGGAATGCATGGGGTTCATTATGAGCATCCCGGCCCCGCTTTTGATCATTGATATGAGAGAGATCTTGATCATGTCTGTGACATTGCCGAACCGTAGGGTAACACACTTAAGGGTCTTATGATGTTCTGAGATCATTATAGAAGCGTTGGGATCACCGATGGAAAGAAGAGAGAAAATTGAAAGTGTTTCGGGTAAAGTCCGAAGTCGTTCGGAGTGATCGAAAAGGAGATTTTGATCATGTGGAATTGTTTTATTATGTTTTATTATGTTTTAATATTAATTACTAGAATTAATATTTAAATCAAGTTTTGGGGTAGCTTTCACTAATGGGGCAAAACGCCCAAGAGGGAAACCACCTGAAAGGGGGCCACCACACGGGCCAGTCCCCGCCGCCTCGAGCCACGTGCGCGCATGGCAGGTGGGGCCCACCCGGTCGGGCGGCACCGCCTCCTTGGCCGCTACATTCCCTCGTCCTCCTTTAGTCCCATATTGCTAGGCTGGTAAGGTGGGGGTCCCTCCTCCTCCTATAAATGATGGGAATAGGAAAGGATTAGATACAAAAAATAAATTGGGGAATTTCGCAAGTCATTTACTCTCTCTCCGCTGAATCTCACGAGTGCGATTTCAAGAAGAACTGCGCACGTGGGAGAGGACACCACCCCGGCATGTCGTCACGCTACTGGATCCGAGTTTCAGAGGGTCTACTTCCGTATTCCGGGTAGATCAAGGAGAATGAGAGTCATTGTCGGACATCGTACGTATGCAAAACCATGGAGGCGTTGCCACTGGTGACGCCGGAGCTATCGTGAAGGACCAGGAGATGACGTACGAGGAGCAACATGACCTTGAGGTCGGCTACGAGTACGACTACATCACCATCGTTGCCACAAGCGTAACGCTTTCGGTCTACAAGGATATGTCAGTGAAACCTATATCCTCGTTACTGCATTAACTCATAGATAAATTTTGGCAGTGGTGTTGCGATAGTTAGGATTTTTTCTGCTACGAAACCCTTTAAAATCCCATGTGATATATTATTTATGCTTCATGTGTTGACACCGACGGAGCTACATTGGAGCCTAAGTGGGCCTGTCCCGCCCAAGATTTTTTCCCCAAACCAATATTTATGCCTACTCCCTCCGTTTCAAAATATAAGATGTTTTAGCTTTGTGAAGTGAATGACTCTTTTAGTGTCTAGGTACTCTCCAAATGGTACAATAAATTCATTTAGATACATTTGCTTCACGAAGCTAAAACATCTTATACTTTGACACTGACGGAGTACGTGTTGCTGGACCAGCCCACCAGTATCGATTCTCAAACCCACGCTACTTCCCAAACTTCCGATATCTCTCTCCCTCTCACGATTTGTTCACCACGTGCCAGCCTCCGGCCAAGGGGAGACGTCACTTCCTACAGCCAGGCGAGTCAAGTTATCGTCGGAATCGCAAACAAGGGGAACCGACCGTGGCCATAGTTACAACAACGTCGCACGAATAATTGTGATGTTGTGACCAACCACTGAATCGAGTCCTTATTTAGAAAAATGTGTATGTGCTTGTCCGACCAGCCCATCAATTTCCTTTAAGCTCCACCACCGTGTGTTGACCAACTTGAATTCGATCTCCACTCTTTATATTTATCAATCATGTACTGTACCTTCTCATCCTCTATCTTAATATCTTGAGGTCATAAAGAACTCTTCATTTGATGTATGCTCTAAATCTTAGTCAGCCATATCTTGTGATGAGACTATCATTATGCCGAGTTAGAGCCAAATCTTAAATTATTCTCTTGAGTTCAAACTCACAAGATCTTGATCATCCATTGCTTTACACATAAACTAGAGCATGACTAAATTGAGTTCCAAAGAAGAACTTCATCTTCATTTTTTCTTCTTAATCATATCATTTTTTTTTCAAATCGATGATCTTGATGCCAATACTCAAGGTATATCTTTATCTTCATGCCATCCATACTTGAATCCAACTCATGGACTACAAAAAATTAACTATAAAATATTCCTTCCTAAAACTTAATGAAAACATTAGTTCACAGGGATTGACATTAATTACCAAAACCACACATAGAGGCATTGTACCCTTATGCTAAGACAACACGCTCGTTGTAGGGCCCTCCCACGTCACCCCGGCCACTCATCGCCGCCACCCCCGAGTGTGCGCGTTCCTTGCCTTGGAGGTCAGCTGCTTGGGAGGTGCTTGGACAAGCGGCAAAAGATGATAGACGGTAGGGGATTCGAATCTCCACGCTGGGATCCGTTAGAAATTGGACTAATACGTCGCAGTTTGAGCTTAATTTGGTTGGAATCGAGTGGAGACGAGCAAACTATGGTCGGAATTGGGAATAGTCCGGTGGCTATTGACCTAAAAGTTCTGTCCCACCAACTATTTTTGACTATCTTGAGAACTACAAATTTAGCCTCGAATCTGGGTACATGGAGTTCTAGGGGCGGACATATGGGGAGCTAGATTTCCCCCCTATTTTACGGGATCTGTTTTGGAAAAAAAAATTGTGCCCTAAGACCGTAAAACAGCGGATATTTTAATTTTTTTATTTCTTGCGGATTTGCTGTAAATGCTCTCTAAGAGCTAGATGGAGCCTCCTAGAGAGGACAATAATCTGGCGGGACTAAATATACCGAGTGAGCGAGCTCCACAAGATTATAAACTATACTAGCAAATCTCTTCTGCATCCGAAAATAATTGACCATCATCAAATACTGCCTTATTCTCGAATTACTTTGTGCGGATTTATTTAGATACGCATCGTGTTTAATTACATAGATAGATACATATGGATGCAAACAAATATGCCACGTATAATTGCGGAGGGATGCGGTACTATATATTGTATCAACACAATTAGCTTGTGTTTGGTGGTACCTAGCTAGCTGTTGTTCCTAGCCCTAGTATGACCATATTCACACGCGTCTGATTTACTTTGCTTCCGTAACAAGTCACGGACCGGCCATAATTAGTACGGAGAAGCCTGGATCGAGGCCCCGTGTTCCTGGATTTGCTGCAAAACCCTCCCGAAATTAGCAAGTTGATGCGCAGGAGATGACGGCCGGGCAAATGACTCATCACCTGGGAAATGAGATACTGTACTGACAGTAGCGTGCCGGAGCTGACGTTTGTGCAAGGAACAGTAGTCCGCGGGGATATGATTCCTGTAATGATTAGGAATTCGCATGTTAGACAAAGCGTGTGCATCCCCGTCAAATCCATCCGCTCACCATCGCCGTCTTTTGCCCACCACACCCTCCCTCGCCTTTCAAGTTTCAACCTTGCTCTTGATTTCTCTAGCTCGTTTTTCTATGTCGTGTCGTATTCCGTATTCGTATTATCACGCTAGGCTATGCAGATGCAGTACTGCACAAACAGTACGTGGTTTTTTGCATTTGGTTTTGTTGTGCGATTCAGATGGAAACGGCGTCAAATATCCAACTGAACCACTACAATGCCCGACCAAGTTGCCTCCACTTGTTTGCTCGAAAGAAAAAAATGCTTCCATCCAAGTGCCTTCTAGGACTTCACGATGAATAAAGGTCGAATGTGTACGGTTTAACAGCTAGACTAGAAAGTTGCAGAAATCTTAGACGGAAGTACCTCAACAAGCCTAGATTAGTTCTGAACTACTAGTACACCTTTGTATGCTAAGATAAAACCACAACAGCACTGCGCATGTGTTACAAAAAGAAAAGCAGAGGCCAAAGTGAAATACGGAGTACAGTAGTAGTAATATTTTAGGAACAAGATTACTGATTTACTGCTGCTAGAAATTACATCCAAGTTCACCGCGCCTCATCAGAAGGAAAGAAATAACCCAAGAGAAAAAAACAAAGGTTAAAGCGAGAGCACAGCACAGAAATCGCTTACTCCAACTCCCGTCTCCCTAACTAATTCCTTGCATTTTACAGTAACCCCGCCTGCCATTTTACAGTCACCTCGCGTGCGATCCCAGCAAAATCAGACGACCCTAGCGCACCGGCCGTGCCCGTGCCCGTGCCCGTGGCCAATGCCGCGGTTCAGCACGACCCTGGTCGTCTCGTACACGGGCAGCTCGTCCCGGTACCCGGCGCCCGGCGGCGCGACGGCGGCGAAGTTCTCGAGCTCGAACAGGTCGGAGCTGGCGTCGCTGCTGTCCTCGTCCTCATCCTCGTCGTCGTCCTCGTCGCTCTCCATCTCCATCCGCCGGAGCAGGATCTGCTCCACAGCCTGCGCCGGCACCCTCCGAGCAGTACGGTTCGCGCCAGGCACGGTGGACGGCGCCTCGCCGTCGCTGCTGTCCATGAACCGCACGGTCCGGTTCGCCTGCCCCCGCGTCGACGGCGTCTTGCTCAGGCAGGAGCGCGAGTACGAGGACGCCGACGAGCAAGCGTACTCCGCGGCCGCCGCCGTCCGGGCCGAAGGCGGCGTCTGCGGCGCGCGCTTGCCGGCGAAGATGGTGTTGAGGAAGCCCGCGAGGCGCGCGCCCGGGGAGGCCGGCTTGCGGAGGTCCCGGAGCTTGGCGCGGATCGAGGCGCCCGCGGGCTTCTTGCTGGCCTTCTTCTCCGGCGCTGGCGCCGCCGCCGGTGCTCCTCCGGACACGGTGGTGCGGATGGGGCGCAGGCGGCGGTGGTTGGACGACTCGGCCTCGGAGGAGGAGAAGCCGCCGTAGCTGGAGCACTCGGACGAGCTGGACGTCGTGGCGTGCGGCCCCGGCGCCGGCGCGTGGGAGCGAGCACGGTAGCTCCCCGCCAGCGACGGCATGTAGTAGCAGCTGCTGTAGTGCAGGGCGTCCTGCTGCTGCTGCTGCTTTTTGGTGGCGGCCTCCGCGCCGGCGTGGCCCGGCTCGTCCTCCATGGACTTGCAGATCGCGTCGAGCAGCGTGGACGAGAAGGACGGCTGGTCCGTGTGCCGCCTCGCCCGGGCCGCTGCCGCCCCCTTGTCGCCCCACCGCTCCATTCCACCGAAACAAACACCAGCTCCGCGCACGCAGCGCAGGAACGGACAACACACGTACCAAGCTTGTAAACAGCAGCTCCCAACCCTACAATGCTCTGTTCTGATCTGCTCTGCTCTAGTGGTGGTGTGGGAAGTGAGAGAGAAGAGCTCGGTGGATCCTCTCCAGAAATGAGCTCGTGAGGTGGTGGTGGAAAGGTGGGAGCAAAGAAGGGTGAGAGGGGAAGGGATCGGTGGGAAGATATAGCCGGCCCGGCCGGGGGGACGGAGAGGGGAAGGTGGTGGTGACGTGGCAACGAGAGGCTAGCTTGGGTTTGGGCGTGCGGGTGATGGCGACGGGCCCACACTCCTGTCTCTGTCCATGTCTGTCTCTCATTTAATCCTCACCACACCGGGCAGCGTTACCCGTGATTACTGTGGCCAACCACGCACCATGATTTCGTCATTTAAGATGGTTATATACCACCGTCCTACTCCTACTCCAGCGCAAGGCGCGAATTTTTGAAAACCAGTACTGTATAAACATCTACGCTCACAAGTTTTACGAACCGGTACCTACGAAGAGCTCTCCATGAAGCGGCGGCGTAGACAAACCCATCTAGGGTTTTCCTTCCCTCCGCCGGCGATGCCACCGGTCCGTCCCGTTTCCAGCGGCCTTAGGACCTTGGAGACGTGGCGAATCACGGCATCTCGTCGGTAGGAGGTTTCAGCGTTTTTTTTGGACTATTTAAGGTGTTTTCTTCAGGATGTTGAGACGGTGGCTACGAACTAAGGTCGGAATAAGGTCCTTCCCGCCCTATCCTTGCTCTGGTGGTGCATCTAGCATCAGCGGAGGGCGCCTGAAGTTATGTGTCCGACGGGTTCCTTGGGATCCGGTTGTTTTCCGTATGTGTGCTTTGCGGTCAGTCTCTTCCGATCTACGTTGTTCATCTTCGACGATGGTTGCTGCTCTGGTGCGCTGGTTCTTTGGGGTCTTACCACGACGACTTTCTGTCCGTCTACTACAACAAGCTCTACTATGACAAGCTTTGCCCGGCTCCGGTGGTGGAGGAGCGAGGACGACGGCGCGCCTTCGGCTCGTGCCAGTGTTTGTAGTCATCGCTAGATGGTCCAATGACCTATTTGTAATTTTTATTATTTTTAGGACTCTTTGTACTGCTGTTGATGATTATTAATAGATCGGTGGAATTTCGTAAAGAAAACATCTACGCTCACAAATGAAATTCCAGTTTTTATTTAATTCCTGACCGAGCCGTGCCGCGCCACACGCTGCGTAACATGCTCCGTTTAGGCCTTATTCGGTTTATAGGGGGTTAAAGAGTATTGACAGGTATTGGGGTGGATTAAATCCCATGCAGGTCAAAATCCACCCCAATCCACCTGATTCCACTCCAATCCTCTTGAAGAGAGGATTAACCAAACATAGCCTTAGCAGTAGCAGTAGTGCGACGGTGTGAGCATGCGCACTACATACGGGTGTTTTACTTAACCGGTTCTAGTACTACTCCATATAACACCCACATCTATGTGGAACGCTCTCGCGACACGAGACGACGGACACCACCACCTAGCCTTCGTCGACAACGCCACCGAGATGGATCGACGCTGTGGAGGGAGCCTGGCGGAGCCGCTGTCTAGGGGGGGGGCACCCTCCAAGAGATCCGCTTGACTTCAGGCCCGCATGAGGGAAAAGGAGCGGTTGCAGGAGGCGGAGGAGAGGAGTCACCGAGATGCGACGGAGGAGCCGTGGCTATGACACAATTTTCTGATCCTGCTGGCTCGGGTGGCGACGCCGGAGGAATTGATGATGATGTCGGGGCCAATTGGATGGAGGCCGGTGGTGTTGCTCATCAATTTGTGGTAGCAGATCCGAGTTCTACAGTTGAGGATCGAGATCCTAGGGACGGGCTGCGGGATCCCAGTGTACCTACTCTGAGATTTAGGCAGGTGCATCATGGGGATACGGCGAGGAATCGCATAGATTGGAATGGGTGTTGCATCAATTATCCATGACTAGGTTGATAATGTGCATCCGACCGCACCTCGTACTATTGATCCTATTCATCCGGCACAGAGGACCTTGCGAGAATTGGAGGCTGGTACAAAATAAGGTTTGTGTGGTTGGTTTCCCTGCGTCGGCTGTGTTGGCATCCGAGGAGGGGAACTAGCTAGCAAAGCATGGAGCATCTGAGGGGATTCACCGTCGCTTTGCCATGGGAGATAGTCAGAAGAGCTTCCTACAGGCAGAGGGAAGAGGTGCATGAGATGGCTCGAGAAGCTCTGATACAGCTCGGGGAGCCTATGTCTCAAACTCAGATTCTCATGCCACGTGTGTTGCTACCGGTGATTTCATCTCGTGCAATTAGAATGGCACAGAGGCACGGAGAGGCGTTGAGTGCAACAAAACAATCTGCGCCAATGGACCTCGAAGTTGCATCATCACTGATGTTACTGAAGCGAGTGATGCTTAAAGTAGTGGGAGGATTCGGGAGATTACTCGGTACGAAGAAGATGAAAAGGCTGGTAAAGAAAGGGATGTGAGAGATAAAATTATAGTGGAAAAAGGATCATTGAATCAGAAGTTTGGGGGAAAATTCTAGTGTTTAGCTGATGAAGAATCAGATGATGAGATGATCTATGTAGCTGCATTGCCTGCTTCGACAATGTTGGGCCCAATTACCAACGAGGTGATCGATGGCTGGGAATGGAGTGAACCTATTTGCAAGAAGAAATAGAAGAGACCGTTGGTGGTTGATGGATGTTGGAAACATCCTACACGGAGATGGATTGATTTGGGCTCGTCGACCTTTGATCTCAGGACACCTCCTCTTCCAAAAATTGGGAGGCCTATCTGAAAGCCAAAAACAACATAGGCTTACATGATGATAGGCTGAGTTCGATGTTCAGAAGAGGTCACCGTCAAAAAGGGAGGCCAGTGGTGAAGGAAAAGTGGACGGAGGGAGGAGGGGGTAACGCTGGAAAAAGCGGACGGAGGCTTAACAGAGTGCTTGGCTTTAAGGAATTTACTCTGAAGGGCACTAGTTTGTATGGTGCAGTCCACAAGTGGAGTGCTGCATCACTGGCTAAATCTAAGTTGTTTTCTATCTAGGTCAAAATTGGAGGGATTCCATAAGAGCTTATGCATTACAAAGGCACATGTTAAGTAGCCTCTCCCCTTGGGGTTGTCCAAGAGGTTGATTTGGGAGCCTATATCATGTTCAAACTAGCAAGGAAAAAAATTGGGGTTTAGAGATCCTGACCTGATACCTCCATCAACTAAAATCACAATTGCCCCGTATGTGTATGATGCATGCTATGAGGTGGAAGAAGTGGTTGAGCAAGGGGGTATGTTGGATGATAATGGTATGATTATGATAGGGAGATGGATTGGGTAGAGAGCATAGACAAACATAGAGAGTCCTAGTAAGCGAGCTAGGACTGATGATGGCTTGGCTAGTAGTTTGAAGAGTGATGTTTTTGGGGAGGGCCCGTTCTTTACTAAATAACAGTTTGACCAGTACATTCAACTTGAGGCTGAGAAAAAGTTAAGCAACAGATGTTGATAGTTGAGGAGTTCCCAACTTCATTTCAACAACCAGGCGTGGGATGAATTGAGAAAAGAGATCTTGTAGAGGACCAACTTTTATATTATACAAATGAAGAGTATGGCTCTTAGGATGGCTTGTCTCAAGAACAAAGCAACAAAGAAGAGGTTCAAAGAGCTGAGAATGGTAATGGTGGAGGTGGAGAGGACTTTGACACTTCTCAGGAAATGGAAAAACTATCCAAAGAGATGGAGTCTGAAAGAGAGAAGCAAAGGCTTAAAGAGAAAGCAACCAAGGCAGCTGTTGAGGAGAATATCAGGCAGAGACTTAGGCATCATGGGGATGGAAAGATAATGTTTAAATCCAAGGACCTTGCCAACAAAAAGATCAATATTGAAGCCAAGGACTTCCCTTCTATTATCAATACTGCTCCTACTGTACTTTGTGATATTGCTACTAAAATGAGTGTTGATCTTGGTCTTACTATTAAAAAACGAATGCAAGTAATATATTGTATTCAACGGGTAGAAAAATGCTAGATATAGTATATATTCTGACTGTGAAGAAGAACTGGGATACTGATAGATTAGATGAGGAGAATTGTCAAGCTCAGCTTGATATTGACTCACTAAATCCTTCACTGTCAGGGATGGATGATGGGATAGGGGAGTTGGATGATAATGATGAGGACACATATGATTATGTGTCTCCCATCTTGCAGAATCTAACTAAAAAACTCTATGAACCTATCAGTGTAAGGACTAATGTGAGGTATAGGATAAAACAATGAGAGGTGCTTCCTAGAATGGTAAGTGTTTGGGAGATTCTGAAAAAAAGAAGAATGTGAGGGAGATTCTGAATGATAGTGAAATATGTTTCAGTGGGATTCAGGAAACCTAGTTGGAAGAGTTTAGGGATGCTTGGCTAGATCATATTGGTGCTAGGCAGCATTGCTATTGGCGTGTAGCGCCCTCATATGACTGATCGGGTGGTATGTTGTTGGGGGTTAAGCATGATGTTTTGGGGGTAATGGAGATAGAGGAAGGAGAGTTTTTTGTTAGATGCTTGGTCAAAATATGGAGGATGGCTTTATATGGAATTGGGTCACTGTATATGGGGTAACTCAAATGTCTAGGAAGGAAGCCTTCCTGTGAGAGTTTCCACACTTATGTAGTAGGCTCAAATTCCCCACTTTGTTTGGTGGAGATTTTAATTTAATTAGGAACGTTTGGTTGAAAAACACTCCTGGAGGCATCACTAAGTGGAATGTCATTTTCAGTATAATTATTGAAACAATCTCATGGAAATTAATCTGAGTAATAGGAAATATACATGGAGTAATGATCATGTTGAGCCTACTTTTGCTAAATTACACAGGTTCTTGGCAACTGTGGATTGGATGGAGCACTATCCCCTCACAGAAGTAACTGCTTTGACTAGGGAAATGTCTGATCATTCCCATTTGTTGTTAGATACTGGTGGAGAGGCTTGCAAATACTGTCCATTTTTTAAATTTTAACTCTATTGGTTGCTTAGGAAAGGTATACGTGATGTCATTAAAAATGTCTGGGAGGCCTCAGCTAGTAGGAGGAGTGCCATTGATGAATGGACCTGGAGACTGTCTAAGACTAGGAAAAAGCTAAAAGGATGGAGTAAGAACCCTGATGTTGAGTATAGAAAAGGTAAAAAAGACTATCTACTATTTTAGATACTCTCAATAAAATGGCTGAAGATAATGGTCTTAATGGTGATGAAAGGATTTATTATTTTGAGTTTAAAAAACAGCACAATGACTTGGTTAGGGAGGATAATATTAAAAGCTATCGAGAGCAAAAAATGTTGATCCAAAATTAGGTCAAACATGTATTAGGTATTTTACGAATAAAGCAAGTGGGAGGAGGAGGAAAAATAACATTGTTCATTTCCATGATGGAGATGAGGTAATTGAGGGTGATGAAAACACACCCACTAACTTTTATAACGAGTTGTTTGGACAATCCGAAAGGTCTAGGGTGAGTATTGGTTTTGAATTTCCTACTAAAGTTGGTCAGGAGGACAACATAAATTTGACTAGACCTTTCTCTTTTGAGGAAATCAAAGAGATTATCTTTTCTTTAGCTCATAACAAAAGTCATGGGCCTGATGGCTTTCCAGAGAGTTTTATCACTGCTTTTAGGAAGAAATTAAAATGTCTCCTAAGTGCCTTTTTGATGATTTTGTGGAATAAAGATTAGATATTGGTAGATTGAACTTTGGTACCATCACACCCATCCCCAAATGTGAGGATGTTATGGTTATTTAAAAGTTTAGACCAATTTGTTTGATGAATACCAGACACAAAATGCTTACAAAGGGGTTAAATAATAGAGTGGCTCCTGCTGTTGAGGAAATAATAGATAAAACACAAACTACCTTTATGAAAAACAGGTTCATTTTGGAGAGTGTGAATATTTTATATGAGGTGCTATAAGAGGTTAAAGTGAGAAAAATGTATGGTGACTTTGAAAAGGGTTATGACAACATCAATTAGGCTTTTGTTTACAATATGATGTTGAAAAAGGCTTTTCACACCGATGGAATTACCCGGTCTTCAACATCATTACTAGTGGGAATGTGAATATTAAAATTAATGATCATTTGGGTTTTCCCCCTACTTATAGGGGTTGAGACAGGGGATCCTCTCTCGCCCATTCTTTTGAATGCAGTTGTGGACTCCATGGGTGTGATGGTCCATAATGCTCAACCAAAATGGTTTGATAACTGGCATAGTGCCACATCTACAGGAGAATGGCAATGCAAATGACACAATTTTTTTGCCGGATGAGGGTTTTGAAAACGCTAGGAACCTCAAATTCTTACTGTGTTTATTTGAACATATGTCAAGTTTGAAAATTCATTTCTTGAGAAGTGAGATCTATTGTTTAGGAAAATGTAAAGAACAACGACATATTTATGATGAAATCTTCACTTGCTAGTCTGGTGAACTCCCATTGAAATACTTGGGGGTACCTATTGAAAAGAAAAAACTTCTTAATATTCATTGTAGGCTAGTAGATGAAAAGATGGTGAAGAGGTTGGGTTGCTATCAAGGGAAACTCTTTGACATGGGTTCGAGGGTGATCTTGCTAAACTCTTGCATGTCCATTGTACCTATGTTCGTTCTCTCTTTCTATATAGTGCCTATAGGTGTTAGAAAGGAATGGGAGATTTATAGGAATAGATTACTTTGGCAGGAACAACAAGGGGCTAGGAAGTATCACCTAGTGAATTGGGAGACTGTTTGTTCTCCTAAAGACCCAGGTTGATTTGGGTGCTCAATCTTGAGCTAATGAACATTAGCCTATTGTGCAAGTGGTTATGGAAATTAGAGAATGAGGAAGGGGGTTGGCAAGACCTACTAAAGAAAAAATATCTTCAGAAAGGAACTTTGGCACAGACAGGTCCTAAAACCTAGGGTGTCATAGTTTTGGGTTGGGTTGATGAAGGTTAAAGACATTTTCTACAAGTTCTGTGATAGGCTTCTAGTTTCTAGGGATAAAACTAGATTTTGGGAGGATGTGTCCCAGATTGTTTGATTTGTCCTTCAACAGAAATATAACTGTTGACAGGGTGGTCAATTCTTTTGGTGGATGTTTGGCCTTCAAAAGATGTTTATGGGGTGAGTTTGTATGTGAACGGTCTAAACTTCTAGACATCATACATGGGATGGAGCTGATAAGTGGTACTGATAGGGTGACATGGAAACTTGGTAAAAAAGGTTTTAGTGTTAAAAGCTTATACAAAAACTATGGCACCTTAAGATACTTGCTAGGGTCAAGACTTTTCTGTGGTGTTTGATGTGGGGGAGGACTTTGGCCAAAGATAATTTGACGAAGAGAGGGTGGGATGGGAGTGCACAATGCATGTTTTGTGCTATTGATGAGAGCAATGAGCACTTGTTCTTTGTGTGCCTCATTGCTAGATTCGTTTGGAATATGTTTTTGTGTGCCTTTGACATACCTAATCAACCTAGGAAAATGTCGGAGGTTGAGGCTTGGGTTGATAAATTTCAGAGGCATGATAGAGTAGCGAAAAAATATGTTTGGTTGCTATGTTTTGGTCGATCTGGAAAACTAGATATCGATCATGTTTTGACGATGTCATTCCTAGTGATCCCGGTGATAGTCTTTATGGTATGTCACTGGATGACTAATTGAAGCGAATTGCAGAAACCAAGAACACAAAAAGGTGATGTTGGACGGGGTTGATACGCTGAAGAAGATCACCATGGACATCTTCTGCAGGGCACGTGTATGGGTCTGCTTCTTGAGGTTCGCGTCTCTAGTGTCTTATTGAAGGCGGGAAGAAGTTTGGTTTAGCTCTGAAGTTTGATTTGTGTTGTAATAGTATTGTTTTGGTTTCCGTTTGGTTTGCTCACCCGTGATGTTGCACAACATAGATTGTATGAATGTTTGATGTAGACATTTGTTGTTTTGTTAATGGAGCGGGGGAAACCTCTTTGGTAAAATAGAAAACTTAACCAGATCCTGATTTTGCCACTAATTAAGGGAGTATAACTTGCGTAAATTTCTACTTCAACGCCTACTACTCTCTCTATTCACAATTACATCGCATCCTAGGTTTAGTCAAAGTCAGACTTTGAAAAGTTTGATCATGTATTTAGGAAAAAATATCAACATTAACAATGCAAAAACTATTGTATTAAAATTGTCACAAACTATATTCATTGAGAATCGTGAATGTTGATGTTTTTTGACTTTGACTAAACACCAAATCGCGAGGTAATTGTGAAAGAAGTGAGTATGTCCCGGAATTTTGACCGCGGAGGTCCCTCTCCGCCGCCGTACTCCTCCTCCTGCACAAGGTGCGAGTATTTTTTTTTTAAAAACCACCAGTACAGTACATAGATTGATGCTCACAAATAGTACGTAAAAAACTCGTCCTATTTGCACGTTCCAGGTTTAATTTACCGCTGCGTATTTTGCTGCACACGTTCCAGGTTTAATTTCTCTTAGTACGTCCCAGGCTTTTAACTGCGGAGGTCCCTCTCCCGCATCGACTGGACAGCAGGACTGTTTCATTCATTTCATAGGATCTCTCTGCAGTTACTCCAAGCTCTGTAGTACGTGAAAAGTTGCTTAATTTGGTCCGGGGCCGGTGGTGCAAATTTCTGCGGTACCCAAGGCGGGCGACAAACATGGCGCAAATTAGCATGCGCTCGTAGGTGGCGGCCGCCGCACGCCGTATCCAAGCCCCCTAGCTTCGCGTGTGTTTGTGCCGCCAAAAATGCCCTTAACCAAGCAGTAGTAATTAACAAACGGAGGCCCCGTGCTCGTGCAGGTACGGCGTTTCCCCGCTGCGAAAAGCGCGCCTGCTTCTCCTTTTTTTTTTGCACGTGGAACCGCGCTTTCTTTGCATAATAATCTTACTAATGCTCTCCAGTGCACCGCACGGTACTAGTATTGGCTAAAGTTTTTTTTTTCGGGTAGTATTGGCTAAAGCTGGTGAGTAGCTGCAAAGCACGAGATTCCCGTCCTTGATTAACCAAGCCTAAGGTAATCCAGGTTTTGATTAGCGGATTATCTTGGCCTCGCAGTACACAGAGGCGAGCAGTAGTACTGTAGTAGTACTACTGTAGATGTTTTTCATATTTTGATGGTGGCCGGGGGGGCGGCCTGGGACCATAATACTCCTAGCTATCGAGGGTGGCAGAGCGAAAGGGATTCATATTTTTGATGGTGGTCGGGGAATGTCTTGTTGCGTGTTTTTTATCTGGATTTGCTAGTTCTCACGTGAACAAGAACCTTTTCGGTCTGAGTCATCTCTTCGCCATTCGATTTTCCTCGTGATTCATGCAAAGTAAAAGTTACGGATGAGATGTACTATGCTATAACTGAGAATTTAATGTGTTGCAACTGAGTATTAGTATATAGTCTTATCAGTTGCAACCTAGTTGCAACTGAGAATTAGCACAAATATTACATCGATGACTTAGGCATAAGAAGTTCTCAGATTAGCTGTCTTGTTGCATGTTTTTTTGTCGTGTTGTTTTCGTAGTCGCCCGCCCGGCTTGTTTTCGTGTCGATGCCAAGGATCGTTCATCGTTGTTTTGATGCAGGAGTCGCTGGGTGCGAAAAATTGATGGGCGAGGTGCGCGTGCGCGACAGCAACCGGCCGGAACATGTTCACGAGGGGCTGAGCGCGACATGCATGGGCGGAAGCACCATCGAGCAACACGGCCATCGAGAGCATGCACCGCCACACGATAGTAATACTGTAAGACCTCGACGTATTTAATACGGGGAACAGGGATACAGTACGTGCCACGCAAAAGAAAACTGTCGTCTCCCCTCTGCAGCCGATGCCGCCTTGGGAACGGTCGTGTAAGAAAAGAAAGAGGTCGTCGCGATCGAGGCTTGTTATCTTCTTAGAGCGCATAGAGCCATGTCAGTTGGCTATAAGAAGTAAATTATAATATTTGTGCTGAGTTGGAAGAGAGAGAAAAGGAGCCGGCTGTAAGTTAAGAGTCAGCTCTAGCACGTGCTCCTAGATACTTTGTAAGTGTGAAACGTGAGACACACTTTAATAAAGTAGTACATCCTTGTGTCCAACTATTGTAGGTGTTAGCTATTGTAGGTCCTCTTTCCGCGGACGCACGGGAGCCGGGAGGGGCGGGCAGGCAGGGTCGGGTGCCATGATCAGCGGCTGCCGTTGGTTACCATGACAGATCGGGAGACTGATAGGGATCCTGCTCATCCCCTGCCGGCCTCGCTCTCGGTCTCGATCGCTCGTGGCAATGATGGGCATGGCTAGCTTTCCATGGACCCGAAACGCATTAGGTTGGCTTTCACCTTTGGCTATCCATCCATCGATCGAGTTGATGTATCCGACTGATCGATCGCCATGACTGACACTCCGACAGACGGTCTGTCTCGCCTTGCCACACGTACGTACGTACGTGAGTACGTACGCGCCCCTGCTGCTACAAGTCGCGGCCAGCTCCTTCTTTTTCTTCGGTGTTACTAGTGCAGGGATTGGTGTGATTGGACGTCGGATCATCGTGGCTACAGGCGCGCACTCCACTTGTATCTGCTCTCGGAGGTTTGGTACTAGCGCTACTCGATCATGGCTGCGTATCTGTCGGCTCAGTATTGGCCAAGGCCGGGGCTCTGTTGGATACGGTGACAGCCACGGACGGTCGGCCCAATACTCCTGCACGTTCGAGCGCACGGCTTTCCATGCCGCTGCAACTCCACTCTTTTTTGTTTTTATTATTTACGCGACTACAGGGAGAGAGAAATTCAGCACCGATCGAATAGGACGAGATTTGTGAGTTTCGGTTGGTTATTTGGTTTTGCACATGGATCCAAAACTACAGGGTACAGACAGCCGAATACACTTTGATTTCTTGTTGTAACGACAACCGAATACAATGAATACTGATGAGCTTGTCATTTTTGCGCTGGAACCGACCGACCGAATACACTGAACTGATGTCACCGTGGCAAACCGTGGGGGAGTAACTAGATTCTTGTGGACGCTTAAACAAACCCAATGTTTTCCAGCTTTGTTTGTCTAATCTACTCCCTCCGTTTTAAAATACACTCCTTTCACCAATGTTTTCCAGGTAAGATGTTTTAAATCGGTGAAAGGAGTGTATCTAGACTTATTTTAGGTGTACGTTTACTCCAAATCTACATGATCCTACACACTAGAAGTGGTCTAGATACATTTCTTTCACAAACCTGATACATCTTATATTTTGAAACGAAGAAGGGAGTAGCTAGTGATCAGCCACTACATTACAAATTCGCAAGTCGGCATTACAGAGCTCACTGCCACGCTGACAAACGAAACCAGCAAACACCTGTAAGTAAGGCTGTAACTGTCGAAAACCTGTGAGCAACAGGAGAGCATCCCTTGCGTTACGTAGGCCAACATTGGCCCGTAGTTCCTAGTACGAGCCAGTGGCCATCTCGTCCCAAAGCAAGAAAAGCGGCGGCAGGCAGGCAGGCACGATGATGGTGTGCTGGGACGTCACGTTCTGCCGCGCACGCTGGCCCAAAATCGATGGATCGCGCGGCAAAGCGACGCGACGCGATGGAGGCGAGCCGGGGAGGGAGGACGCCCGGCAGCCTGCTTCGCCCCTTTTCGCTCTCTTTCCCAGCTCGCGCGGTCGGCCGGGGAGCATACAGCGCCGCGGCAGGCGCATCACCGCAGCGCATGCAGATCCTCCTGCCGCGCTGCATGCGCGCGCGCGCGCGCACGACGGCGCGCACAGCCGGGCAGCTAGCTAGCGCCGGCCGCTTTCTCCCTCTGCCTTCTGCTGCCTGGCAACTTCCGTCGCACCCCCCCCCCCCCCCCCCCCCCCCCCCCCCCCCCCCCCCCCCCCCCCCCACACCCCACCCCAATCTTTTCCTTGTTTTGCTGATCTGCTGGGCTGTCTCGTGCCCGTGTGACGCACCAGTGATGTAGCAGCAGCAGCAGCATCCGTGCACTTGCGGCGTGGTGATTACGGGCGTGTTTTGCGTCGCTGGCGGCGGGGAGATCTGTAGCTAGTGGAACTGGGATTGGAAAGCTTGGAAGAATGGAAGCGCACACATGGGGTTAGCTAGCTTGGGAGAATTTTAAGTGTCCCTGTCGCCAGATTGATCCACTAGTATAATCATACTGTGTAGTATGATCTTCGCTTTTTAGCTAGCGTGGTCCCTGGCAAGGTCGGTTCGTCCTTGTTAGCGCATGCTCTGCTCGGACGTTTAAAACTCCTACGGTACTTCGCTTAAATCCAAAGCGTATCAAACCAACTCCACGCTCGGAATTTGGAGTAACGTGCACCGATATGGACGCATGCAACAGACGACTTCTTTTAATCCCGTTTTGTTTTATGAACATAGGGCTAGCTAGATTTCATCTTGTGATATAAGAGCATCCCTAGGCGAATCCGCAAATTCCTTTAACTGCCCATATTTTCGGTTTTGTGCGGCTAAACTGCACCTAACCGAACGCGCATAGCCGTTAGCCGCACAAAAAATATGGGAAAACCGGCCTCTGCGGCTCGCAAATATAGTAGCCCGCGGTGTCGACTCGCAAACGCCACCTCGCCCCCGCCGCGCGCACTGCCTCCCACCCACGCCGCCCTTTCCCGCCGGCGTCCATCAGAAGCCGCCGCCGACATCCCTAACCCTCCTCCACTCTCCTCCCCCACTCCTCCTCGCTCGCCGGCGTCTCCTGTTGCTGGAATCTGGCTGGAGGGCCGCAATGCCGAGCTCGATCTCTCCGCCGATTCGACCTCGATTCTAGCCGTTGTGACCTAGGTTTCTTCGAAAACAGAGCCCCCGGAGCATAAGGCCGTGGTGGATTGACCACCGCGGAGTTAGGTGTGCCCAAATAGCCGGCGTCGGTCACTGTTGGCAACTCCTCCGACCGCGAGGTGTTCAACTAATTGCCTAGGTGAGTTCTGGAGGTGTTCTCCTTTTTCGTTTTTCAACATATGTTGATCAAGATGACCTTCATCTGCAGATGAAGAGGTTGAGAGAGATGTTCTTCGATGATTTGTGGACCTGCGGAGTATTGGAAATCGCAAGTCCTATGGAAAATTATGACACGTTGCATTATTTTGCATAACATGATCACTGAAACTGAGCGAGATATGCTAGAAAACTTTTAGCATGTCTTTAATGGAGATCCTGTAGAGCCAGAGCATGATCCAAATAGGATTCATCACTTCCTCGAGATGCACCGAGCCATCTCCAGCGAGGACACACACTTTCAGCTACAAGATGATCTCGTTGAACATTGATAGACGTATCTGTATAGGACTCTACTAACATGTACTTGTACCTGTATTGTAACACTACCCCCATATATAATGAGATAGGCCGGACCCTTTGAGGTACCGTGCAATACCCTACACATTATTTCTCACATGGTATCAGAGCCGAAACCGGCCTAAACCCTAAAATCGCCGCCGCCGACTCTCATCTCGACGCCGCCGCGATCTCGCTTCCGCCTACCACCCGACCTCACGCCGATGTCGAACTCTACCTCGACTGCTACCTCGGTTCTCTCCTCGGGCTCCGTCAGCGCCGCCTTCCCGGGCCTCTTCGGCTCCACGATGGCCGGCGCCACCGTCGCGACCTCGGTCATCCCATCGTCGCCCATCAATCTGACGGGGCAGATTGCCGTCCGCCTCAACCCCAACAACTTCATCTACTGGAGGACCCAGGTTGTTCCGATACTCAGGAGCAATCTACTCTTTGGGTTCGTCGATGGCACCCTCCGGTGTCCGTCTACGACAATCCCTAACCCTGCGGCTGGAACCACTGGTGCACCGACGACCATCCCCAACCCGCAGTATGCAGACTGGCACCAACAGGACCATGCCATCCTCTCCGCCATCGTGTGCTCCCTCCACGAGAGTGTGCTTGGGATGATGACGATGGTGGCCACGTCTCATGAGGCGTGAGAAACCCTAGCCGCAAGCTTCGCCTCGCAATCTACGGCGCGTGCGATGCAGATCCTCGGCGAGCTCTACAAGGCCAAGAAGCTAGACAAGACTGCCTCCATGTTCTTCAATGAGATCAAGTCCATGGCAGATGTTCTGGCCTCCATTGGTCAGCCGCTACGCCCCGACGAGTTTACTGGTTACTTGTGTGCAGGGCTAGATGGTGACTATGATGCTCTCGTTCAGATGGTCTCGGCAAGGGCGCTCAGTGATCCGATGCCGGTCCGGGACGTCTACGCGTAGCTCCTCGCTACCGAGCAGCGCATGAACGCACGCCGTGCGGAACTTGGTGCCGACGTTCACATGGCGAACATCAACTTCAGGGCGCGTGGTGCCGCCTTCCCGTCGCCTCCCTCGGCTTCCTTGTTCAACCAGCCGACACCGTCGCCGCAGCGTGGCGATGGTGGCGGTTCTTCTCGCAATGGAGGAGGTGGAGGCCCACCCTCTAGTGGTGGCGGCGGTGGCAACCGTCCCACTTGCCAGATCTGCAGCAAGATCGGCCACGTCGCCTCCTGCTGCTTCAAGCGGTATGATCCCGCATACCTAGGTGCCGGCAATGACGGGCGCTACAAGGAGAGGCAGTTGACTGCCTTCACCAACCGCTCCGCCAACGCCGCTGCCAACAACACCAACAACATCTCCTATGGCGCGACACCTTCCTACCCGATCGATCCCGCCTGGTACGCTGATACGGCGGCAACCGATCACTTCAGCAACGACCTCGCCAAGCTCTCCGTCCACGAGCCCTACAACGGCAAGGAACAAGTGCAAACTGCGAACGGTTCAGGTATGCGCATTAAACATATTGGTCATTCTATTTTTTCCTCATCATCACATCCACTTCATCTCAAAAATATCCTTCATGTTCTTGACATCACACGTAATCTCCTCTCCGTCAAAAAATTTACACGTGATAATAACGTCTTCTTTGAATTTCATCCCTGGTTTTTACTTGTTAAGGATCGGGCTTTGAGAGACATTCTTCTTAGAGGAGGTTGCCGTGGTGAGCTTTATTGTCTTGATGAGAAGTCCGTCAAGCAAGCTTTCAGTGGTGTCCGAGTTTCCCGTGAACTGTAGCACTCACGTTTAGGGCATCCAGCCACCCCCATAGTTCAACATGTTCTTCACCGTCATGAGCTTCCCTCCGTGTCAGTCAATAAAGCTGTAGTGTGTGATGCCTGTCAGCAAGGCAAGAGTCATCAATTGCCGTTTTCTTTGTCAACTCGTGTTACTACTTCCCCCTTAGAGATTATATATTCCGATGTTTGGGGCCCTGGCCCTATTTCTACCAGTGGACATGAGTATTATGTGAGTTTTGTCGATGCTTACAGTCGCTTTACATGGCTCTACTTGCTGAAACGCAAATCTGATGTCTTTCATGTCTTTATTCAGTTTCAAAAACATGTTGAACGTCTCTTAAACAAAAAAATTATCCATGTCTAGTCGGATTGGGGGGTGAATATCATTGTCTAAACAAATTCTTTACTGGTCTTGGTATTTCACATCGAGTTTCTTCTCCTCATACACATCAACAGAATGGCACTGCTGAACGCAAACATAGACACATTGTTGACACTGGTTTAACTCTTCTTGCACATGCCTCGGCGCCGTATCGTTTTTGGGGTGATGCTTTTTCCACAGCGTGTTTCCTCATTAATCGCTTGCCTAGCCGTGTCATTAATATAGAGACTCCTCTTGAGCGACTCCTTGGAGAGACGCCTGATTATACTTTTCTCAAAGTCTTTGGCTGTGCATGTTGGCCGCATCTCCGCCCATATAATCGTCGCAAGCTTGAGTTCCGTTCTAAACAATGTGTCTTCCTTGGTTATAGTTCGATCCATAAAGGCTACAAGTGTCTCCATATTCCTACCAACCGAGTGTATATCTCTCGTGATGTTGTTTTTGACGAGACAGTTTTTCCCTTTGCTCACTTACCACAAAACTCCACCATACCGTCTACCGTTACAACTCCTCCGACTCCTGACCAATTTGTTGATGCTGCATATACACCGTCTCTTTTGCCTAACCATGGTGCAGGTGTTGGAAGAGGAGCTCGTCTCGAGCTATTGGATGATGCAGATCCAGTCAACGTCGCCCGTGATCACGGCGATCACGTCGATCACATGCATAGCGCTGGCCATGCACCCGAGGCCGGCCCGCCCCCGCCCGGCTCGCCTCTAGCTGGGTCGCCGTCTGCCGGCCCGTCTACGCCCGAGCGCTCACCCGGTACAGCAACCTCCTCCACGTCGCCCGCCTTGCCGTCGGTTGTCACGCCGTCTCCTCCTGGTATGACCACCAGACTTATGCGTGGCGTTCGTCAGCCTAAGAAGCGGACAGATGGTACTGTTGCTTGGAATGTGTCTCGGGTTGTTGATCTTGTTCATAATGAGCCCCGCAATTATCATGATGCTATGACTTGTGCTCACTGGCGTGCTGCTATGGAGACTGAATATTCTGCTCTACAAGCCAACAAGACTTGGCGACTCGTTCCTCCTCGCCATGGAATTAATATCATTGACTGCAAGTGGGTCTTCAAGATCAAACAAAAATCTGATGGTACTATTGAGAGATACAAAGCACGCTTGGTTGCAAAGGGGTTTAAACAGAGATATGGACTTGACTATGAGGATACCTTCAGCCCTGTTGTCAAGCCCACTACTATTCGGTTACTGCTGTCTATGGCTCTTACACGTGGGTGGTATCTTCGGCAGCTAGATATTCAGAATGCTTTCTTGCATGGCATTCTTGAGGAGGAGGTATACATGCGTCAGCCCCCTGGTTTTGAGGATTCATCATGTCCTAGTTATATTTGTCGACTTGATAAGGCTCTCTATGGACTGAAACAGGCTCCTCGTGCTTGGCATGCTCGGTTGAGTGCTGTTCTTTCTGGTCTTGGGTTTGTTGCATCTACTGCTGACACTTCCCTCTTTATTCTTCAGAGGCCTGAGATCACTATATTCTTGCTTGTCTATGTTGATGATATTATTGTGGTGAGTTCCTCCTCTACTGCTAGTGATCGCCTCCTTGTCCAGCTGGGGTCCTTGTTTGCTCTCAAAGATCTTGGTGAGCCCCATTTTTTCCTTGGCATTGAGGTGAAGCGTTCCCCTGGTTGTCTTCATCTTAGTCAGCAGAAATATGCTTCTGAGCTCCTCCGGCGTGCTGGTCTGTTGAAGTGTACCCCTATGACTACTCCTATGGCTTCTACTGATAAGCTGAATTCTAGTGATGGCACTTTACTTTCAGCAGATGAGTCTACTCGTTATCGCAGTATTGTTGGTGGCTTACAGTATCTTACTATGACCCGGCCTGATCTTGCCTTTGCGGTGAATAAGGTGTGTCAGTTTCTCTCTGCTCCTCGTTGTACTCACTGGGCAGTAGTGAAGCGTATTCTGCAATATGTTCATCGTATATTGACATATGGTCTGCACTTGAGACGGCCTACGTCGCCTCCTGATATTTTATCCGCTTTCTCTAATGCGGATTGGGCTGGTAATTCTGATGATCGGCGATCAACCGGGGGATATGCCATCTTCTACGGTGGTAATTTGATTTCTTGGAGTGCTAGAAAGCAAGCTACAGTGTCTCGTTCTAGTACTGAATCTGAGTATAAGGCGATTGCTAATGCCACTGCAGAATTGATATGGGTACAAGCCTTGCTAGCTGAACTTGGTGCTATGGTGTGGCAATATTGGTGCAACGTTTCTTTCTTCGAATCCAGTATTTCATGCACGGACTAAACATATTGAGGTGGATTTTCACTTTATTCGAGAAAGAGTTGCGCATAAGATGTTGCAGATTTGGTTCATATCATCCAAGGATCAGTTGGCAGACATATTTACTAAACCCCTCCCATTACCATTGTTTCAGTTCTGTAGACGCAATCTCAACATTTGTACCCCTGTTGAGATTGAGGGAGGGTGATAGACGTATCTGTATAGGAATCTACTAACATGTACTTGTACCTGTATTGTAACACTACCCCCATATATAATGAGATAGGCCGGACCCTTTGAGGTACCGTGCAATACCCCTACACATTATGTCTCATAAACATCATTGGCGTCTCTACAACAATTCTGCCCCCAATCCTTGATTTATTTGGTTTCAAACAATTTGATTTATTACATTTATTATTTCGGTGTGTAATATTGAATAATTTTATTTATTACATTTTCTATTAAGGTTTGTAATATTGAATTTCGGTTAGAATGATTTCAAACAATTTTTTTGCTCATTTAAAGTATAGAAGTTTGGCTAGGTGCGGTTTTTCATTGGATGCCCAAATATGGGTCTCATTAGATGCACGGCTAATGGATGCACGTTTGGCTAGAGATGCTCTAGCAACGTTAAGTTAGGGTTCAAGGACAACAAAGAAAATAAACACTAGCCACGTCCACACCTTCCTCCCCAGCAACGTGCTCTGCCACCGACCTCCACCCACGCGATTTCACCTTTCCACTCGAACCCACCAGAATCACGCCAGGGGGTTCAACACACTTATGCGGGGGTGGTCGCTGATCGGGGGGCAAGGTTGCCGGAGACGAGAAGAGCACAGGGAGATCCATCTCCATGTGCGATCCAGACGGAATCTCCGATGAGATCATGCCGGAGATTGCCAAGCCTGTTTAGGGCGGGGATTGCGAATTCAAATCGTGCTGCCCCACTCGTCAGAGATGCAAAAAGGAGCGGCCATGGATTCGAGCCACATGGTAGAATCAAAGGTGCTGGTGCGAGGGGGAAGCCAGAAGCCTGGACTACGTGTTCGAATCCAGTCAACACCGGAGGTGGTGGGGTTGACACGCAGAGATCTAGGTCTCATCACAAAACATCCGCCCTGGTATGGATTAGGAAGGACCTCTACGAGGAGAAATCCTTCACGGCAGCGGACTATTTCCCCACTGGTGGAGGCCATCTACCGAAGCCGAAGCAGTTCCGCTTCTCCGAGGAGTGGTGCAGGTAAGCTGGGCGTGAGTCGTACGTGGCGGTGCTCATGGCCGGAGGACGAGGTGATGATGGGAGATATGGTCCTGGACGTGGGCGAAGAAATCATGTTGGGCGAGCAAACTCCGAGCAGGCCGGCCCTCCAGCGACGGAAGGTAACACTCGTCTAGTTTCTCTAGTTGCCCCTCACCAATATCAGTTGGGCTCTGTAAACCAAGCTCAAATGTAGAATTTTGGGGTGGATCCGAGGCAGATGTTTCAGCTTATGCAGCACGAGATGTACCCACAGTTTCCGATGGGGCCTTGGCCACAGTTTCATATGGGATTCCTCGGCAGATGGTTGTGAATCAGATGTTCACTGGAAACCCTAACTTGCAACAACAAAACACTATGAGTCAGCCGACAATCCAGCAGCCTATTTCGATTGGAGGGCAGCAACAAGCTTCTGGTAGTCAGACTAGCAGCGTTGGTCAAAATCATGTGTAATAACAGTCTAAAAACAAGAGGAAGCCTGGCAAGAAAGTGAGCTCAAACTCTCAGAATCTGGGCAATCACAGGACAGTGGGCATATAGAGGGTTCCGAGAGAAATAAGACAGGCAGTTGTGCTCTGGCTTTTGATTCAAAGTATAAGGATGTGGTATGTTATAACTGTGGTGAACCTGGAAATTTTGTAGGTCTATGTTCTAAACAAAAGAGATGCTTTATTTATGGAAAAGCTGGGCATCATATGTATTCCAATTCTGTCTTGTACACACCTTTTCCTACGGCTCAGTATTAGGGGAGTGCTAATGCAGGATTTTTTGTCTTTTTCCACCTGGAGGTTGAAAGACCTGAAGCTACTACTATATTTTAGCAATGTTGGTTTGGTTACAATCATGGAAGGAGAGGTTACAGACAAGGAAGTGGAGCTTAACTTCAGTGAGATGTGGAAGATCAATTGGTACTAGCAGATCCGAAAATTTTCATCTAAGAGATTCCTAGTTAGGCTTCCTTCTTCAAAAAAGATTGATGACCTTGTGGAATATCCATCCATCAACTTGAAGAAAAAAAGGAGTTTGTGTGTCTTTTGCTAAATGGAATGGAGAGGAAGACCCTTTAGCTGATTTAAATGAGGTATGGATTGTTAGATTGATCTCTCGATAGGGCCCAACGGTCCTATCGACCCCTTGTGATTGCGCCCTGATCGGGGGCGCCCAACCCTCTTATGGTTGGTGGGCCCCTGTCGACGTCGCTATATAAAGAGGTGGGGGGCCGGCCGCACATGGTACGAGGTTCACCCGTGCGCCGCCAACCCCACCGACACTCCCTACCGACCTAGGGTTAGCCGACGCTCGACGGGAAGCACCGCCGCCGCCACTGCTTAGTCACCCTAGCCACGCTCTCGCCGTCGACCAAGATGGTAAACGGGTCCTCGAGCTCCTCGAGCACAGGAGAAGGTATTTCTCTCTCCCTCTTTCTCTCTCTCTCTCTCAGATGAAACCAAAGGGTATCTACCGACTAGATCTAGAGCTAGTAGAACACAACAATGGTATCAGAGCCACTGGTGGCTCTGTAGATCTCTTCGGGTAGATTATTAAAAGAGAAAAGGGAAAGAAAAAGCCTAACCCTAAAAGGGCAAAGTGCGCCGCCCACACGGCCGTGCCGTTCCACTCGATCCCGACGCATCGGCAAGCCGAGGTCGGGAAGAAGAACAAACCCCTAACGGGGCAAAGAAAAGCAAATCAAAGCCCCTGGTTTTTCCCCTTTTCACCCCGAATCCGAATCAAATAGAGAAAGAAATCCCCATTTCCCATCCCAAATCGAACAGAAAAGAGTCAAATAGTCACCGGTCGCCGCCGTGCGCCAGCATAGGGCACCACCGCTGGCCACTTCATGGCGGCGCTCCCACCCGCGGGTGGAGGCGCTCGTCGGCAAGGAGCCAGGGGGCGCCACCGCTTCTCCTCTCTGCCTCGCCATGGTACTGTGGGGTTGGGGGTGGAGCGGGACAGATGAAAGGGGGAGGGGCTCGTCGCCGGTGTGCTGCCGGGAGGCGCTGCCTCCTCACCGTCCCACGAGCGGGGCCTCTGTGAGAGAGTCGCCGCCGCTTCGCTACCTGAGAGAGAAAGAGGTGGGGAGGAGTGACTAGGGTTGGGGACGGGGCGGCTGGCTCAGCTGGTTTTGTTCCAGCGACCAGCGCGCTCGTCCGTCCGATGCGATGCGATGGATCGGACGGCCAGGGAGCAGAGCGCGGGTGTGGCACCGAGCCGTGGGCCTCTACCGGGCCGCAGTGAAGCGCGCGTCCACCGGCTACGTGCGGTAGGCCTTGGGCCGAAATTCCGCTGCAGAGACAGTTTCAACACAGTTTTTGTCCTTTAATTTTACAGAAGTTTTTTTAGACTGTTTTAATTCAGTTTTTGATAGTTTTTTGCAAAGTTTTTTCTATACAAAATTATCCAACGGAATTTTGTTTAGAAAATGGAAAAGTAACAGTAAAGTTTCTGTAAAATGTAGAGTTTAATGAATTTTTATTCATTCCTTCCGCTGCAAATGGTTAAAAGGCTCTTTTAAAATTTAATATAGACAAAAGTGATATTAAATTTTTGAGAGCATGTTAAAGTTATATTCTGGTCATATTCATGTTATTTTTCTAACCAACGTTGTAAATAGCATGATTATGATTAGTGTCTTGTTTAAAGTAATTAAAATCATGTGCTTTTGATTCTATTTTCTACCCAACGGTGATGTAGAATTATCTGCATAAACATTTGTATGTCTTAATTTTGACCAACGTTAGATTAATACATGCAATTGTTATTGTTCTCACTTCTTTGTGCTTTCAGGTTGATTCTACTTGATGAACTGCATCAAGGAGGTCCCCATACTAAGAGGTGACAATTACTCTGAGTGGAGAAAGAAGGTAGACTTCGCGTTCATCTGCGCTGAGGTGGATTGGGTCCTTGAGACCAAGCCTCCCAGCAAGCCGACAGAGACCATCAGAGATGCTTCCGATGATGTTGCATGGGACAGAAAGAAAAGGGACCATGCTCCAGTAGAGCTGGCATACTCCATAGAAAACCAAAAGTGGCAGAACGCCAACAAGAAATGCATGGCATTTATAAAGAATACAGTTGAGCCAACAATTGTTGGTTCAATCACAGAGTGTGCTTCCATAGGGGAGTACATGGAAAAGATAAAGAGTCAGCTCACTGGCTCTTCAAAGACATATGCAACCCAGCTGCTGAAGCAGCTGGTGACAGAAAAGTATACAGGAGGTGGACATGGCATCAGGGAGCACATCCTCCGGATGAGTAACATGGCTGCCAAATTGAAGGCCATGAAAGCTGATCTGGAGATAAAGCCTTCTCTCCTTGTCCATATGGTCATGATGTCACTACCTCAACAATTTGAGAACTTTGTTGTCAATTATAATATGGCCCCTGAAAAATGGGACATAGAAAAGACCATCGCCATGTGCGCTCAAGAAGAGGAGAGGCTCAAAACCCAGAATGGTGGTTCATTGAACCTAGTGAAGGACAACAAGAAAAGGACCTTCACTCACAGCAACCATGGCTCTCCTTCTAAGCCACACGGTAAAGCTCCCATGCTCTATCAGCATCAGCACATGCCTGCTCACCCAGTGAACAAAGACGCTTGTCTTCACTGCGGTAAGAAAGGGCACTACAAGAAAGATTGCTCCGTTTTTCTAAAGGAGCTAATGGCAAGAAAAGGTAACAATATAGTTTCATTTGTAAATGAATCCTTGTATACATAGTTTTCAAAATCTACTTGGTGGATTGACTTAGGGGCAACTGTTCATGTTGCAAATTCTTTACAGGGATTCCATTCGACGAGGACTATGAAAAGAAACGAAGGATGCGTTGAAGTCGCAAATGGAGTCCAAGCAGATGTTGAGGCCGTTGGTGACATCTCTTTGGAGCTTGCCGATGGATCAGTGATTTTGCTTACGGATGTTCTTTATGTTCCTTCTTTGCATAGAAACTTAATAAGTGTGTCGCGTTTGGACAAAGTTAATTATCAGTGTCACTTTGGACATGGCCAGTGTGCCATTTATTGTAATAAAGATTGTGTGGGTATTGCTTTCCTCCACAATGAACTTTATTTATTATCCACTCGCGAGAAAGTTAATTCTGTGTGTAAAGTGAAAGAGAATGTTTCCTCGTCGGATAATGAACCAAAGAAAAGAAAGAGAACTCAAGACTCGTCAAAATTATGGCACTGTCGTTTAGGCCATATTTCGAGGGGGAGAATAGAAAGACTAGTTAAAAACGATATTCTTCCTCCGCTAGAGTTCTCCGACATAGAGCAATGCATCGATTGTGTTAAAGGAAAGTATGTAAAGCAAATCAAAAATGGTGCAAATCGAAGCGCCGAAACACTAGAAATAATTCACACCAACATATGTGGACCGTTTCCTATGAAAAGTATGGATGGTTATGACTCGTTCATAACATTCACAGATGATTATTCCCGTTATGGTTATATTTATCCAATTAAAGAAAGATCGCAGGCGCTGGATAAATTTAAGATATTCAAAGCTGAAGTTGAGAACCAACACAATAAAACAATAAAGATAGTAAGGTCTGCGCGTGGAGGGGAGTACTATGGTCGACACACCCCATATGCCCAAGTCCCTGGACCTTTTGCAAGGTTCTTACAAGAGACTGGCATAGTGGCCCAGTATTCGATGCCGGGCGAGCCTCAGCAAAATGGAGTAGCTGAAAGGCGTAACCGTACCCTTATGGATATGGTTCGCAGCATGATGAGTTACTCCACCTTGCCATTGGGATTGTGGATGGAGGCGTTAAAAACCGCCATTCATATTCTCAATAGAGTACCAAGCAAGTCGGTGCCCAAAACACCGTATGAGTTATGGACAGGGAGAGTCCCCTCGCTGCAACACCTAAGGGGGTGGGGGAGCCCAGCTGAGGCCAAAGTATTTAATCCAAATATTGCAAAGCTTGACCCTAAAACAGTCAGTTGCCATTTCATTGGCTATCCTAAAAAGTCAAAAGGTTTCCGTTTCTACTGTCCAAATAGATACACAAAGTTTGTAGAAACGAGACATGCTGTCTTCTTAGAGGACGAAATGATGAGGGGGAGCATGGTAGCTCGCAAAATTGATCTTGAGGAGAAGAGGGTGCATGCACCTAATCCGATGACTCAAGAGCCATTCTTCTCGCTACCTGTTGTTCCTGCATCGACAACCCATGAGGTTGTGGTGCAAGCACCTGTTGCAACTCCACCCATGACAACAGTGAGTGAGGATCTAGAACCTGTCCGTCAGGAGCCGACTGAACCCACTGTTGAGCGTAAAAGGGAGCAGCAGCAGTCACCTCAACAGGATGTGCCACACGTTGAGACGCACAATGTGCCAACGAATGAGGCACCTAGAAGGGCACGAAATGTCCTAACAGTTGAGGCCCCTAGAAGGTCTCAGAGAGTTAAAAGATCAGCGATTTCTACTGATTATAAAGTCTATAACACAGAAAGAGTTCAAATGGGGAATGATTCCACTTAATTTGAAGAAGCCATGAGTAGCCCTCACTCATCCAAGTGGCTAGAGGCCATGGAAGATGAGATGAGGTCAATGAGTTCCAACGAAGTTTGGGACTTAGAGGAAATTCCCAAAGGAGCCAAAACAGCAGGCTGTAAATGGGTCTACAAAATTAAATGTGACTCTAGAGGGAATGTGGAGAAGTACAAAGCACGGCTTGTGGAAAAAGGATTTACACAAAGAGAAGGAGTAGATTACAATGAGACTTTTTATCCAGTCTCATGTAAGGATTCCTTCAGAATCATAATGGCACTAGTTGCACATTTTGATTTAGAGCTGCATCAAATGGATGTAAAGACGACATTTCTAAACGGGGATTTAGAAGAAAGAGTCTACATGAAACAACCTAAGGGTTTTGTCATGGAAGGCAAGTAAAACATGGGATGCCTCCTAAAGAAATCCATTTATGGATTAAAGCAAGCTTCGCGACAGTGGTATCTGAAGTTTAATGAGACCATTAAGAAATTTGGGTTTAAAGAGAATGTTGAGGACAACTGTATTTACGCAAAGTTTAAAAGTGGGAGATATATTTTCCTAATTCTGTATGTGGATGATATCTTGCTTGCTAGCAGCGATGTCGGTCTACTACTAGAAACAAAAAAGTTCTTGTCCCCAAACTTTGATATGAAAGATCTTGGTGAAGCTTCATATACTTTGGGCATAGAAATTCACCGAGATAGATCAAATGGGGTTCTAGGACTGTCACAGAAGGCATACCTAGAGAAGATTCTAAAGAAATACAGTATGCATGCGTGCAATACCACACCTGCTCCAATAGTCAAGGGCGACAGTTTTGGGAAATTTCAATGTCCCAAAAGTCAATATGAGATCGATCAAATGAAAGCAGTACCATATGCTTCGGCCGTTGGAAGCTTACAGTATGCACAAGTGTGCACTCGCCCTGACTTAGCTTTTATCACCGGGGTACTCGATAGATATCAAGAGAATCCAGGCATAGAGCACTGGAAGATGGTAAAGAAAGCTTTGCGTTATGCGCAAGGCACAAAAGACCTCATGCTAACATATAGAATGTCTGATTCCCTAGAAATAAGAGGGTATTCAGACGCTGATTTTGCGGGAGACAGAGACGATCGAAAGTCCATGACAGAATACGTCTTCACTCTCGCAGGAGGGGCTATTTCGTGGAGAAGCTCCAAACAGTCAATAGTTGCGTCATCCACGATGTATGCAGAATTTATAGCTTGCTATGAGGCAACGGGGCAGGCGATATGGTTAAAGAAATTTATACCCGACTTGAAAGTGGTAGATTGCATTGACAAGCCACTAAAGATGTACTGTGACAACGAGCCCGCAGTATTTTATGCTCACAACAACAAGTCGAGTAATGCTTCCAAACCAATAGAGATAAAGTATTATGTTGTGAAAGATAAGATCCAGGATCACACTATAAGACTCGAGCATATAAGGACAAAGGATATGCTTGCGGATCCGCTAACGAAAGGCTTACCACCCAATGTGTTCAAGGAGCACTTAGCCGCATGGGTTTAAGGGAAAGCCTATGATTCCTGGATCATAAGAGGCCCAAAAGAAACAGAATTTGTTTCAAAACAAGAGGTACATTGTAGCTGTCTGATTCTATCGGCAATTGAGCTGTGACGATGAAACATGCTCTATGTACCGAACAGTGATGAAACGAGTAAAGTGTAAAGTATAAAGTAAAGTTGAGATCAAGGGGGAGACTGTTAGATTGATCTCTCGATAGGGCCCAACGGTCCTATCGACCCCTTGTGACTGCGCCCTGATCGGGGGCGCCCAACCCTCTTATGGTTGGTGGGCCCCTGTCGACGTCGCTATATAAAGAGGTGGGGGCCGGCCGCACACGGTACGAGGTTCACCCATGCGCCGCCAACCCCACCGACACTCCCTACCGATCTAGGGTTAGCCGACGCTCGACGGGAAGCACCGCCGCCGCCACCGCTTAGTCACCCTAGCCACGCTCTCGCCGTCGACCAAGATGGTAAACGGGTCCTCGAGCTCCTCGAGCACAGGAGAAGGTATTTCTCTCTCCCTCTTTCTCTCTCTCTCTCTCTCTCTCAGATGAAACCAAAGGGTATCTACCGACTAGATCTAGAGCTAGTAGAACACAACATGGATCAGTGTTGAGGGCATGCCTCCAAAATGGTGTACTTGGAAGACCATCTGTCAAGTGGTTTCTTCTTTGGGGGTGCTGATCAATATTGACCGGAGCACCATTTTTGGGAGTTTCCATAGGACAATGAGGATAAAGTTCCACATCTCCCCGATCTCCTTGTTAGTGTCGGTCTTGATGCGAGGTTTTGAGCGGGTATCATCTTGATGCGAGGTTTTGAGGAGTTGTTAGCATAAAACCACAATTTTTGTAGCTAAATTCCTATTTTGGTACCACTTTACATTTTGGAGACTAAAATCTACCACTTTTTTTGGAACTGTCGCAAAAAACATTAAGCTCAAATTGATCATGATTTGACGCCGAATATGTAAGGTTGATGTAGCAAAAATCGGAACAATTTCCAAAAACAGAAATATCTAAAATCTAAAGTAAATCTAAAGTATATAAAAGAATAAAAAAATGTCCTCAGGCCCCTGTCCCAGACGCGCGCCGGCTGCCCTCCTCCTAGCTGGCCTGTGTTGTGTCGTCGCCGGCCCCATTCTCCTCCACGTTGTTGCCGACCCGTGCTCCACCATAACGATGATCCCGTGCTCCACTGCGCCGCCGCTTGCCCATTTCTTCCCCGCGATGTCGTCGCCCTTCTCCCTCGCGCCACCACTAGCCCCTGCTCCACCCAGCCGTCTGTGGTCCCGTGCTCCACCCGCGTCCCGTGGATCTGCACGCACGGCCTACTTGATGCAGGGCGCATCACATGTCCCTGCCCCGACGCCTCTAGTGACGGGAGGGAGCTCCCGACCCATCCCCACAACAACGGACCTGCTCGCCGGAGACGAACCTGCTTGCCGGAGACGGGAGGACAGTTCGGTGAGAGAAAAGGAAAGAGAAGAGAGAGGGAAGAAGATGAATCCGACTAGTGGGACCCATGTCCTACTTAGCATGTGTCCATCTATATTGGCACATCAGCCTCGCGTGTGGGCCCGATCTGTCATAAATCTTGTCAATTCGCTTTAAAGCCAAATTAGTGCTTTTTTTTACAATTCCCAAAAAAATGGTACATTTCAGTCACCAAAATGTAAAGTGGTACCTAAATAAAAATTTAGGTACAAATGTGGTGATTTTATGCTAACAACTCGGGTTTGAGCGAATAAAAGTGCTCTTATCTGAAGAAAATGTGCCACTAATCTCTGTATACTATAGGTAGGGTTCTAGAGCGTCCTGCCCATTTCCACAGTTTCAATTATAACCTCCATTGACAAATCGCCTCCTTGGAAATAAATCTGAAGTGGCAACTGACAGGGAAAATGTATTCGTTGCAATGAGATGGTTTACACAAAGCGGTTGCCATCACCGATGGCATCATCAGCCACACAAGAAAAAGGACAAAACCTAGGCAGTTATCTTCTCGGAGCGCGCCACAACCAGGTCGACTCTTCCATGACATTGCAGCGTGAGTTCCTCTTACCTTTCGCCCGAGGTCAATGCCCTGATCGAACTTGACACGACTTCTGCGGGCGTGCCATGTCCTACGCAGAAGCGACTGAACCGAACCGCTGGATCCGTCTTCTTCCACCACCAGCGAGAAAAGCAGGCACGCTTTGCGCAAAACCACCCGCGTCATGTCTCCGGATACGACCAGAGATTCCAGTGCACGTCCCCGTCGACCGGCCGGCCGGATGGATCGCCGGATGCCTGGTCGATAGCAGCAAGTATCCTCAGTAGTGCGGTGGGCAGCTAGTAGATAGATCGATGGGTGGTCGGTATACCGATCCGTCAAATCTGTTTTCCTTGCCAAGTGGACAGTGAATTCTCGGCTATCTTCTTGCTCCAGCGATCAGACGGCATCTTATCCTGCATGCCCTGTTTGCAGATACGTCTAATCTTTCCTTTTCTTCCACATATCTCTCTGTGATTATGACCGGCGATGATTGCTATCGTGAAATTATTATTCACCCAGACTAAGACCGTTCTTTAGTAGCCAAGTCAAGTGCTCAAGTTAGCACGAATACCCTAAGTCACCTGGACCTAGCTAGCATGTAAATTTACAACTGACGTGGTACAGTAAAAGGGTAGGATGCATGCAATCAATTGTTTTCCCAAAAGGTTAGCAGCTAACACCGAAGCGCTTGCTTCCGTGGTAATCTGAACTTAGGAGCCACGCAGCGTCAAAAGGGGGTCATGATTATCGTAACCCATGAGATCATCAGATCAGGATGGTCCCTGAACCGAGCACGATCAGAACGGACAAGGCCGTTTCAGTTAGTAGCTGTAAAACGTGAGCATAAGCTAATCTCCTGATGGGATCAAGCAGGGCAAGGTTCGTGCAGCCCACCTGGCCCAAAGGTTGTGTTGTGGGAATGCACGCATGTGGCGTGAAATTTTGGCACAAAAGTGAATCTCTCGTCAAGTGTACCACACGCATCTACTAGGACGGCGGAAAAAAAAAGGCGGTGCGACAGCCTAACTGAACGTCATGCGAACCCTGTGAAGTGGAGTCGCCGTGCTGCCTCTTATCTGAACCTACGGCAGAGCTGCTCGCGGCGATAACCCTATGCCTACAGACAAATCTTACTGCACTTTTGCTACAGAGAAAAAAAAAACTGACCATCGTGAACGACCTGTAGTACTATCACAAACTGGACCGCTTACCATCGTTGAGAAGCGCTACTGCAGCTGAGTTCAGCTCCCTTCTTCTTATTTTGCCTTGGTGCCACGCGATGCGACGCGACGGTGGCCGAGAATGTAGATCCCTTCCATTCCATAAACGAGTGGCGCATGCAGCACGTTCATGGTACACGGTTTCGAGATGAGAGAAAGCGAAAAGACGAGCAGAGCAAAGGCAAAGCCAAAGGAGGAAGTGATCGAAAGTCGAAAGACATGGGAACAGATCGAGAGGCTCAGCGAGCGGGAGCGGAATCATGGCGGCCATGGAGGGCTACCGCGAGGAGCGATCGAGGCGGCGGCGATCCTGAGGCCGAGACGAGGAAACACAACGACATGCGCGGCGCATCATGAGGAGAGACGCCGAGGCCGGTAAAGCGAGCGAGCGAGGAGACTCAAAAGAAGCGCGAGGGCAAGGCATGCATGCGTCCCGCCCCCCGCCCTTGCACGCACCGCGCACACCGCCGGCCGGCCATGGCGCCTTCAGTCTCCTCGATCGCCCTTTTCATTTGGGCCCTGAACCTTTTTCTTTTCTTTTTAGAGTGCATGCAGCCCCGTCCATGCGTCTCGACGACATTCACATTCAGAGCACCCTTCACTGGATACTCGAGCTTAACAAGCTGAGACTTAGAGGATGCCAGTATGAACTCTGCCTTGGAAGTCTTCTTGTCTACACGAAACATGCTCATCTTTACAGATCATCACCGATGATCGCGGCATGTTGGCATGTTCTGCTCGCAAAACTTGGTTGCCGCTGCCTGCTGCGAGTGCCATGTGGCCAAAGCGCGGACACCATACGGGATCCAAGAAACAAAAAAGTTGCCGATCGAGGAAGAATGCAGCAGATCCAAGAAAACCCAGAGCAGAGCATCATCATCTGTTCGCGTCAAAATGCGTGCTCATGGTGGGTTTCATACAGCTTTCGCTACTCTTTTTTCTCTTGCTTTTGAGTTTTGACTCGCGAGGACCGGATGATTTTCGTTCAAGACCCACAGCTCAGTCCTAGTGCCATGGGCAGCGCGCGGCTGCAACAAAATCAGCTGCGACGCAATCTGTTTTTTTCTCTCTGTATATCCAAGGCGTGAAAGCTAATTCGAGAAGAAAGCAAATTTGAGAAGACACCTTACCAGCCCATTCAGAGAGACAAAAAAATTGAGAAGACACAAAGGCCCAGGATCTCACCTTACCAGGTATCAGCGCATTCAGGCCCATAAAGCGGCCGACCCATCAACCCTCTCCAACTCTCCTTTCCTCAAATAGCCAAATGATTATATACACCGAGAAGATGGGCAATTTCCTTGGTGCTTGTGTGAGGATCATCGAAGGCATCAAGGACCCATCAACTCTAGAAGCAATTGCATGCTCTCAAGGCTTTTCGCTAGCTGCAGATCTAAATGTTCCAAGACTTGTTCTAGCTACTAATTGCCTGGGTGTCGCAAGAGAGATCAATGAGGGGAGTTTATCATCGTATGTGACTATCTTAAAGGAGATTGAGGAGAGGCATGCTCATTTTGCTACTTCACAAGTGGTTCACGAGAAAAGATCCTTTAATGTAGAAGCACATAGACTAGCCAAGAGTTCTACAACTCTGGAGTCTGGCAGGCATGTCTGGCTCGGTGCAAAAAAGTATCGGATTGTTCAAAAAAAATACATCGAGCAGATGAGAGAATAGAAGCCACATAGTAGCGTTCCTCTCTCTCCTTCGTTGGTGTAAACCTAGGTCCCCATCAAATCATCGGCCGCCGCAAGGTAGCTCCATCGCCGGAATCCCGCCGAAGGCCGCGTCGAGTGAGCCAGATCGGGCCTACCGTTGTGGATCCGTTGTGGGTTTACTACTCTGGGATCCCCTCCATTAGTTCTCCATTTCTTGATTTGACCAGAGCTGATTGATTTACTGGGTGGGGAGGGGAGTGTTTCGAACTGGGTGGCTCGAGCGCGCGAAAAAAAGAAGGAAATGGCTGGGATGACAAGTGAACCGCGACACAGTTATCATTCCCCTTTTTATAAATACTGCGTCGTGATTCGTGCAGGGCAAGTGTGAACCCGTGGGATTTCCTCCACGCGTCGAGGAAGCGTTGTGGCAGATTCGGCCATGATCTCTCCGCCCGCTCGATTATCGCGCACAGTTAAGAGTCCCCTTGAGTTTCGTTGATCGTGGATGGATGTCTGTTTGTTGACGTGTCAAGTCCTAAAGCGCCATGGAGGTCAAGAACTTTCAAACGGTCACCTCCCTTTGACAAAGAAATAAATCCGACTTAGTTTGAATCGAGTTGAGAAATGAAGAAGAATAACTAAACGTTTGTTTGGCTCCATCAGAGTCGGATAAATTCTATTGAGTTCTGGAACCCTTCAAGATTTTCTACGTCCAAGACCATTGAAGCTGAAGACGGAATCCAACTCAATGATCTTAGAGTGCTTCGGGGGATACTATGGGTGTTTATACTTTTCGGGTATACCTAGAGCAGGTAATTATAATCGGAGATCAGGGTGACCCACTTAGATTAGAGCCTATGGCTAGCTCCACAGGAGGCCTAGTCAATGAGACAAACGGACGACCATTCGGCTATTAGAAGACCCAAAATAATTACCAACTTGGACCCAATAATAGAATACTTGGAGTACAAGATGTAGTAATTACTGAATATGTTGTAATTTATGCTGTAGCCAGATAAGATGCCTTCTGTAAGTCCTATGTGGAATGACTATATAAGCCGGCGGGCAGTCCTTAGGGCACGATTCACTACAACTAATCTCAAATTTCACAGGCGAACCGTAGTCAAATCCTTTGTAACCTCCACTTTTGCCGATTATGATTGCAGGAGTAGGATTCGGAGGTGTTTTGTGGTACCCTCAAATGAATTATAGCCCTCTATTTTCGTCCATCTAATGGCCTACAACAATTCATACTGCTGCCAAATAAGTGACAAGTACTATTCATACTTCTCTCGAGTTTCGGCACCGAACAAAAAGATGCCGTATACGGGCCCTAGCCCAAGAGCCCAAGAGAGATTGCAATATGCATTCGTTCGAAAAAATATGTAACCCTACTTCTTCAGCGAGTCAACCTGGATGAGTGGTGCTTCCGCCGATCCCCAGGCAACTCCGGTGATCCGCCGCCCTGGCCCCTCTCCTGCGCAAGATCCCCATGTTCCCCACGTTCCTGCTGCCCTCGTTCTCCTAGATACGTCCCGCCCGTGGCGCTGTCACCCTCTCCCCGGTCCCGATACAGGATCCCACGATGCCGCCTTCCTCGCCCATGGCGCCCTTCACCTGGCCCCGATTTAAGATCCTACGACGCCGCCTTCCTCGCCCATGGCGCCCTTCACCTGGCCCCCGATTTAAGTTCCCACCACTTAGCCAGTAATGCTCACCGGCTTTATCGTCATCGGCGGGGAGGCGAACCTGACCTACCATCTCCCGCTCCACTGCAGCACAACCCCTCCCGGTAGGAAGAAGGCCCTCCTGGCGATGCACGTGAAGGTGCTCGCCTTGTCCAGCGTCCGCGTGTACGCGGTGTTCAACCACGTCGAGACTTACATTCCCGTTGCGGGGCTCCTCGTCTTCACGCTCGCTGTGGGAGGTGCCCTTCCAGGTGCTCCTCTACGTGCCCTTTGTCTACCACGAGCTGGATAGACCCCTTTTCCTGTGCGGCTATGTGCAAGATTACGGAGTGCGAAGTCCAGTACTCCACACCCACGCAGGCGCTCAGCAGCGAGGTGCCAGCGCCGCCCAGGTGGCCGTCTCCCGGCCTCCTTGTGTTGGCTTCTCGGCGGTGGTCGGCGACCACCCTGGCCACCTCGCCAGCGGCCACTACTCCAATGGAAGGAATGTGGAACAGAGGGAGCAGCTTTGGCAGGCAGGAGGAGCTGCGCCGTCTCAGGTGCGATGGGTGGGACGAGAATAGGTGGGCAGTAGGAATTGCGGCGCTGGGATGGGGAAGAAAGGTGTTCCTGGGCTGTTGCGGCCTCCTTGTGGCCACCACTTTGTCGATCAGCGAGTCCCAGCTCCATAAGCAGGCCACTGAGCGGCTCCATGTAAGTTTTGTGCTATGACATTCTCAAATGATCAGTGTGGAAAGGAGACACTACAGTTATCGGAGCTAGCACTCAAACAAATAAGTCCAAAGAATGAGTTCTTCTGTAAGACACTGACTGCAAGTGATATAACTACACACGGAGGCCTAAGAGTAATAGGTGAAAACAAATCACACATTATTCTTGCACATGCACCTTCAGGTTACAAGCGAGTTCTTCTATCTTTTTTCTTCAATTGGTGTTGTGTATTCTCCACCTATTTTAGCTGTCTAGTTTTGTCATCTAAGCTAGAACAACACAATAACTGTAAATTTAGCTTGTGCTTCTAAACTTCAGGATATCATTTACATAGTTATAAGTCTTTGACTTGTTGGGAACTTGCTAGATGTGATACAATTGACATATGTACTATATGTTGGACTGATTGTTTATTAGACACTATTGCCTTTGATCTTTATTGCTGCAAATTAATTAACTAAGTACAGATCATTACTAGTTGCAACATCTACTCTGTAAATCAGTCTACTGTCCCCTTGCTAGTATATAGATCATTTGCTAGTATAGATCATTGGTTAGTGAACATACCTCATTCACGGCTGGTTTCTACAGATTCGTCGATTTCTGCAGAGGCTCGTACATCTCGTGAATGTCTTGGACAGTAGGTGCAGCACTCTATTTGAAGAACACATGGAAAATCTGGGATTAGTTGGATAAATTAAATCTATGATCAATAAATAGATTACACATGAACCTCATAGATTTTGGACCTAAACTTGACAACTTTACCATGAACCTTTTGAAACGTCTACTTAGAGTTAGGCCATTTACCTTTTTTCCATTGTGAACAGATTTCTTAACATCTCGTTCCTAATCATTGTACATACATTATGTAAGTCTTTACAAAATCTAAACTGAAGGGCGCTAGAACAGATTTCTGGTATTACACATTCCTTAAAAATCTAGGCATACACACCTGCGAGCATATCCAAGAAAGTCCATTGTTTGCATTAGTAAAGGTTTACCTCTATGCTAGTTCATGTCACAGAACTACCGAGCGAAATAAAATCAGCACCCGATGTTTTTTATGTTCCTTCTACCATTTTTAGCAAGTGCAAATTACTTGTTTTTCCTAATAGGAAGATAACGGATGGCCAGTTCATGTTTCTTCTTAATTTGACTTCATGTATAAATTGACCGGATGATTTACTTCATAATAGAAGAATAGAGGTTTGAAGAGATAATATATGCTGGTTTTCAAGTTGCAGCAGGTGGCGAATCTAACAAGACATTTTTTCTGTCAACAGTTGAGATGGTTTACCCGGGCAACACAGTGATCTTCCGCAATGCCAGGATCGACATGTTCAAGTATATGATGAGGCTGTTAGTGGGCAGGTGATGCCTGATCGAGGAGCCTGCAGGCTTCGAGGTGAATGATGAAAACAACATATCAGAGCTGGTGGACGTGCCACAGGAGAAGGTGAACGTGCCAGGAAGAATAAGAAGACGAACGTGCTATTGAGTTGTGGATCAGAACGACTCTCTCTGGTTGTAGACATAGATTTTGAGGCAGTGGGTAGTAGTAGGTTCGCTTTATTATCCTGGAATGTGCTATTAGTAAAGCTTAATCATAGTGCGTTTGTCGTGTCGAGAAAACAGAAGGCCTGGTGTCTTTTCGGTTTACAGATGTACTATGTTTTTGTGTTGCTGGTGGCGTGTTATTGGCCAGCCTACTAGAACTTGTTTTAAGATGTTGATGTTTCGAATGTTATGGTGGCAATGTTCTGGGATTATCAAGTGATGTGCGCTTCTGACTTGTGATTACTAGCGTCGACAATTTTTACTGACTATGTATCAATGGATCTACAAGTTGTTTAATCTTCTGACTGGAGATAGAACAAGATTCTCAACCAAAAATCCTAATACTTGTTGTGTGCTACCATCTCATACTATTTCTTTCCGTTCAACTTGTTTTGTTAGTTATATAATTTGATGATGCCAAGAAAAGCACAAATCAGAATATTGGCCTGATAGGTTTTGTGATTTCATAGCAGAACCACAATACAGTACAATTGAATATAGAACATGACACTGATGTGAAAGAACGAAAGGAGGAATAATCTCACTACTAGCATAACCTTAACACGCAGACTCTAGAATCTAGTTGTAGAATCCGGCAATAAAATCCAGCATCAGACTTGTGATAAGTTGGTCTGTTATATCTGTTGGATGGACAACATCCTAGTAGAGATACATGCTAGGATCTGGCCATGTCCTTCGCCCTTCAACCATCTCCGCAACACCCTCTCGATACCTTTGATAGTCCTGCCATTCATTCATTCCTCCAAGCATTCTCATCACCTGCATGCCACATTTAACATTGATCTCAAAATGTCCAAGCTATATGTACCAGATGCTAGCCAATTTGATCCAAAGTTCATGTGTACCTGGGTATAGTTGGCAAGGCGTGATATTAGGTTGTTCTCTTAGCGCATCATGCCAATGGGACCGGCTGACTAGTTTGATGGAATGTAGTTTAGAAGCATGCCATTGTACCGATGCTTATGATGAAGGTAGCCCTGTTATGCTCGGATCAGTAGGTTGTAGCACCAGAAGTACCATAGTTGTTTCCGAAATGACAATGTGCTGCAAGTAAGAAGCTTAGTTAGCTATGGTACTATACACATTTCTTTTCCAGGTCACTAGAAAGGTTATTTGCCGTTGTTCAGTATAAATATGTAAGTTTAGTCAATGAATCTAAAGAGTTTATATCAATAACTGAGCTTCCCGTATTCTAGAAATAAGAGCAAACTTCATGCGCTCTACAAAAAATAACCGAGCTTCCTAGAAATTATGAAAAGAGTTATTACATATCATTCTTTGGTGAAATAATAAGTACCCAGATGATCTAGATTCACAACAAACTCAAAACACTTCGATCTTGAATCACAAACATCATACACTAAATAAGGGGAAAAGGTCAGCGACAACTAAGAATAAATGGTCTTGAAAACAACTTCATGGCCTTGTGTTGGCAGCAAATAATATTTGGCACGGTGAATGATTCCAGCTTAAGTTCCCACCCAAGCAGTGCGATTTTCCAGTCTTGCAACTAGAGTGCTATACCTTGTTCTGTCAAGAACAGCTGGAAGTGGTACGGCTTAAATATCTGAAATTGACCTGATTGCAAAAACTAGCACTACCTTGTCTTGCTACTGTACAAATGCTACACATCCGAAGCATGTCCACTGATCCATGGGACAACTTGAATTCTAAAGCTTTATTCTTTCTCTATTGTTTTCTAGTCATCAGAGTATTAGAGTATCAGACAATCCATGTGAACCAAGTTCTTGGTCATGAGTGTTTCTAAATTCTTATACAAAATTTCAGCAACACTAATACTTCCATAATTTTGCAACCTGGATTCCCTAGGGTATGGACATCAAAGCTTTTTCTGAACACAGACTAATTGAAGTACCAAGATAGGCAATGGAAATCTATCTCAATATATACCTATATCTACTGTATCAACCAGAGCAAATAACTAGAAAACCAAAGCATGCCATACTTGAGTATGTAAAACATCTGTCCATCTGATGAACTCCTAGACTACGAACTACCTTGCATGTCCACACTTTTTTTGCTATTTAGCAGTACGTTCCTCTCTACAAGATCATGTTCTGACCACTACTGATGTAGCTCAAATTTTGAATTTTAAGTCTAGAGATTAGCTGAAATTTGGGCTAGGCACAATCGTTGGCAACCAACGAGCAGCGAAGTAAAGATTCGTACCTTTCAGAGGCGGCTCCGTGCCGGCAGGCCGCGCGGCGGCGGCAACGTCCCTACTCATCTAGGCGGGTAGGGGTGGAGGAGGCAGGCTTGGTGTGGGGTGGAGGAGGCGGTGGTGGCGGCCCTAGTCATCTGGGCGGGCGAGTGGGGGTGGAGGAGGCGGTTGCGTCCCTACTCCTGTGGGCAGGCGGGTGGGGGTGGAGGAGGCAGCGGCAACGTCCCTCCTCCTGTTGGAGTGTGGGAGGTGGAGGAGGCAGGCCAGGTAGAGGCAAATGGGGCGCCGGCGGCTCCGTGCATGTCACAGGTGGGGGCGGCGGTGTGCGGGAGTGAACAAAGCGTTATGCGGTTGTTCTCCTTATTTTTGTCTATAACTAAGTATATTTTTCCTGAGTATACATCTACTGGGCCAGCTGGGCCTAATCTATCTCAGCCGTCGGATGAATTCATACTTGTCTCTCTAGGTGACAAGTAAAAGGTACCGTAAAACTTGCCAGGATCCGACCACTGTAGTTGGATCTGAACCTGTGTAAATTTGTGTACTCCTCGTCCTGGACATCCTCATGTCTCACAACCCCTCTTTTTCCACACCTCAATGACCTCCTCACGACGTACCAGTCATCAATACGACGACACGAGTACAACTACGTAGTTTTCGTGGAATTGTCAAAAAAGGTAGTTTTCATGGACATACCTTAACGAACCATCAGAACGCACCCGCGCACCCACATTCACAAGGGTCCAAAGTTCCTGCAAACAAACAAGTTAGAATATTACATATCCATTATAGCAAATCAAAACAACACGAAACAACAAATTAATGTACTGCCATATTTTTCTCCGGCATCAAGAAGACCCGGTGTTGAACATCGTAGTGTGGATTGAGAATTGCCATCTTACATATTCGAAACAATAAGAACTTATTTTTTGGGATTACATGCTCACGTACTAGAATACAAACTAATACTGGAGCATTGTTCCATGTAGCAAATTTGCACATCCCAAATATTCCTATGTGAGCAATATGAGAGAAAATGTAAGAAAATGTTGAATATAGAAATATTTCTAACACTAGAGTTATTCCAATCCTAAAAGATCTATGTGAGCAAATGTTCCATATAGCAATATGAGAGCAAATGGGAGCAAAACATGTGTATCTGTGAGCAATTTCTAGGTCACTTCTGGGTCACCCATGTATGTACCACTGCTATTCCAATCCTAAAAGATCTAGATTGCATACAAATTCTACTATTTATGGATGAAATCCTAAACTAGCAAAAATAGGGCAGATGTGAGTGATTTTTTTGGATGCAATTGAGGGGATTGAGGAAAAATACTTGGCAGAAGGGATTGGGACCATGATCCCCTGAGATTTGCTTTAGATCCGAGTGTCTTTGATGAAGAACCCTAGCTATCGCCATGCTCTTGCCCTCTTGCTTGGCCGGTCTGTGGTGTGGCTAGATCGGGGCTGGACCGTGTGGCCAAATTTACTAAGTCAAAGTGTAACGCCCTAGCGCAAGGCGTTACACTATGCAATGTAATGACATGGCTCTAGGCATTACACAACTGTCCCCGCTGACACGGTGGCAGCCGTCCACGTTGGTCCACATGGGCCTGTAGGGACAGACCTGTCCACGTTGGCGGTTGTGTAACACCTCGAGCTTGGGGACAAGCGTTACACAAAGGATTATTCTTGTGAAAAAGTTTCGTTGATGGTTTTTTTAAAATACATTCATTGCAGGGTTATTTTTGTCCATTTTCCCGTTTTTTCTCCGTGAAAGCAAATTCGAGAAGAGAGCAAATTTGACAAGACACCTTACCACTTTACCAGCCCATTCAGAAAGACAAAAAATTGAGAAGACACAAAGGCCCAGGATCTCACCTTACCAGCCCATTCAGGTCCATAAAGCGGCCGACCCATCGACCCACTCCAACTCTCCTTTCCTCGAATAACCCTGATTATACACCGAGGCACCGAGCAGAGGATAGAAGAGAAGCCAGACAGCAGCGTTCCTCTCTCTCTGTCTCTCCTTCGCCGGCGGAAACCTAGGTCCCCATCGAATCACCGGCCGCCGGAAGGTAGCTCCGTCGCCGGAATCCCGCCACCGAAGGGCGCGTCGAGCGAGCCGGATCGGGCCTGCCGTCGCGGATCCAGTATGGGTTCCCTACTCCGAGATCCCGTCCATTAGTTCTCCATTTCTTGATTTGACCCGAGCTGATTGATTTGCTGGGTCAGATTTGGTCTCGTAGTCCGAAAAATCATGATCGGAGTCGGAAATTTTGGACTCGATTTTTAGTAGGATCCCTGTAGGGATCAAACCCTATTGTGACGAGCGGTGCATTCGCTCTTCCTTTGGTGGCTACGTTGATTTGCTCAATGCCTCAAACCGTGGAGTTGCGGTTTCTGATACATAATGTGATGTGCTCAGTTATCTTTGATGGTGTAGTGCATAAAAGTGGCAATCTCAGTGTGTTAGGCTAACTTATGATGACTGTTCTTAGGACCACCTCAATACTTGTACCATCCTAATGAATTCATGAACATGATTTTTCAAGTATGAAATGAATGTGGCAACACTCTGGCAGGCTCAACATGCTTGTCCGTGTTGCATTTCTATTTGTTCATTCTGTCTTACATTGTAATTTAAGCATTGCTTATTCTTTTTATTTCGCTCAGATCATACAGACACTTGCACGCCATAGGATTAATCATCTTGTATTGTCAATCTTTTGCCCAGATGGCTCTGAATGAGCGCCTCAGTAAATTTAAGCAGCAGCAGGAGAGGTGCCAGACGACTCTATCCAGCATTGCTGCAACCCAGGCTTCAACTTCAAAGTTGCAAATTTCTTCAAGGTCTAGACCAGTAAATGCACCGTCGGCTCCAGCAAAACCGACACCGGCTATTAAATTCTCAAATGATACAGAAAGGCTTCAGCACATCAATTCAATTAGGAAGTCCCCTGTTGGAGCCCAGATCAAATTAGTAATTGAACTTCTTTACAAGGTAATTTGCCAGAAGTTCAACTTGATGAGATGAGATAGCCTAGTCTTACATCTTTTTTCCTTTTGTTGCTTTAGCCTTGTAAAATAGTTTGTGTAGCTGATTGTGCAAAGCAAGCAGTTAAATTTTTGACATGGGGGTCATTTTTTTGTTACATTTGACTGTTACGTATGATGTCTTTCGTTTTGAGAAAAACACATTGCTAATTATTTCCTTGGATAATGATGAAACGATCTGAGCAGTTATGTACTATGGTGTTACTGTTCCCTTTTTTTTGTGTCAAATAGAAGATAATATACTGGAACTCTGGTAGAGGTAATGATATACTGCCACTCCGGCACAGTTATCAGACGCTAGTGGACCTAAGGCAAAATAATAATATTTCGCTGGAATGAGAAGGGTTTTGCACCTAACTTTGCACATTTTAGTCTTGCAATATTTCAACTTATTGCACAAATGACAGCCTTCTTCGTATGAAAAGTGCAGAAAATCTCCTTTTCCAACTTTTGTTCTGGAATTCATGTTATAGTGTGCTCTCTCTGATAATTCTGTTTTCTGAACTTGCAGACAAGACAAGCTTATACAGCAGAGCAAATAAACGAGGCAACATATGTGGCAATTAATAGTAACAAGGCCGTCTTTGACAGCCTGAGAAACAATCTCAAAGTACAATTTGATGGGAGGCGTTTCTCATACAAGGTATACGTGTTGAGTGTCATTTTGTTAACCATGTCAACAAATTAATACCTTGATTAACAAACTGTAACATATTCGTGGAAAAGACACCAATTTGTTAATCCCTGACCAAACTGCATTGTCTCTCACTGAACACTCAAGGAACACAGCAACACTTGATCATGCCTAGCACAGTCTCTTTACTCTCTCACTGAACACTCAAGGAACGCAGTAACACTTGATCATGCCTAGCATGTAGTCTCTTTAAGTTGTCAGCCCAATGTTGTAACAGCTTATGCTGTAAGGAATATTGTATGCTTCATCTTGTGAGCAAGTAAAATCTCCAGGTTGAGATCCCTTTTAACTAATGATTTCCCCTTAATATGCCCTGGAATTTGGTAGTGCTCACAGTCCTTCACCTCACTCATTCTAGGTTGCATATTGACCTGGTGTTTGTACTTATGCAGTCCAAGCATGATTTGAATGGAAAAGATCAACTGCTTTATTTGATTAGAAAGTATCCCGAGGGTCTTCCTGTTGTGGAGGTCAAGGATGCGTATCCAACTGTATTGGAAGACTTACAGGTGATAAAGTTATTCTTTGTTTAAGATTTTGAGAAACCTGGTATGTTTTCAAGTATTTTGCATGTTGTGCATCAAGTTTGATGGCAGAATAACTGAATCTGTTTAAACTTAGAAATCAAGTGGTCCTGTGTTCCAAGGTTGTGACTTTTAAACTTGGGGCTGAAACCTTGTTTGTGTATACATATTATGTAGAACTACGGTTACCGGGGCTTCCACTGTTTATATGTTCTTCAATTCTTCTTATCCCGATGATGCTGAATGCTATATTTTCTCTGGGAATAATTAATGATGGCTCAAACTTCTGTGAACAAATGCGGATTGCTGATTAGACTGTAGTGTTTTTTTGCCATGAAAATACTGTGGAACTCTGCACAATCTTAGTGGCTATTGGAGTATTACAACTGCTGATTAATTCGCTGCTTGTAAATAATGGAATTTGGTGAAACACGGAATTTCATGTTTGATTATCTTGAATCAGTGGAGAATATACGAGGTAGAGGTATCTCATGACTGTTGATTTATTTTATTGGAAAACAGTGTTTCCTAGTAATGAAACCCAACAATGGAGCTTTGATGAAATCATTGGTGGTTCACTGTAGTGGTAGTTTTTTTATGTATCAAATAGCGTGGCGAAGCACTTGCAGCCCAGTTCAAGATGTACTGGAACTAGGCAGTATTGTTGTTGTTCCTTTTTGGATTGTGGACACCCAATTTATTGCTTTGTGTTGTATTTGTGGATATAATTCTTTATTGCATCATCATCAAATGTAAAGGTATTAGGAAAGAAGAAATTCAGCCCAGAAATCTGACGTATAGCTGAAGTCTCATCTTTTTTTTACAGGCTCTCAAAGAATCAGGTGAGATTTGGTGGCTGTCAAGCATGGACTCCCAGGAAGACATTGCCTACCCGAATGACCCTAAGTCAAAGATCAAGCTCGATGCTGACTTGAAGCAACTGTATCGGGAAATAGAGCTGCCGCGGGACATGATAGACATTGAGAAGGAGCTCCTGAAGAACGGCCACAAGCCAGCAACCGACACAACCAAGCGGCGTGCGGCGGCGCAGATCAATGGCCAGCCTAAAAAGCCCAAGGCCAAGAAGAAGCAGAAAGAGATCACTAAGAGGACCAAACTCACAAATGCACATATGCCCGAGCTGTTCGACCTGCCTGGAGGGAGAACCACATAAGGACTTCCGGGGCATTTCAACTGTGGGCGAGCTCACAAATAATATTATTTACATCTACGGAACTTTCTGTTCTGTGTGTTACACAAGCATTGGTTTAAATGAGTTTGTGTGTCTCAACACTCTGAACCGAGCTTGATGTGTATGTGTGTTATAATGTCTGTTGTGCTCGTTCGTGGCTCATGTAAAAACTGAACCGAGATGAATAACAACATTTGCATACTAATCTGAAACTATGTTTCTTACTGGTCGATGAGTTGTTAATTCAGATGTGAAACTTCTGCCTTTTATCCAAAATCCAAAATCGTAGTAAGGAAAGCGCCGGCTTGGTGGCAAGGCTTGAGAGTGTGAAGCCAGTCAACTTGGGAACCGAATTAAACGGGGTGTTGTCCAAGCGCGTATAATCAGCTGCTAGAGAGGTCTCATCTGCCTAACAACCTACAAGCCGCGAGGGATCGTTCCCCGGGGTTAACGTTTTAAATTTCAACTCTGGAAACCAATTGGCTGACAATGTGCAGTTGGACATGTCACGAGAAATTTCTCAATATCTTTTTGAAGAGAGTATACTTGTCAAGGATTCGTTGTCGAGGATGTGTCCTACTACATGGAAGCCGGAAAACTCCGCTTAGACCACACGAAGTTCCTATGCCACGCATCCGATCTCCTGTGAATCTAGGCATCTTGGCGCACCCACACCGTGTCGATCTGAACCGCAACGATCTAATCACATGCTATTTCGAAAAATAAAAGAATTAAGTTGGATTTGATCGCCTTTGATGATGGGCTGGCTAAACCACCTATATATTCTGCTCATGTTCAGTTACGGAGTACAATCTCTTGCAATTTATTAATAATGCTTGCCCTGTTGCAACATGGTGCACCTTGTTGCTGGATGTCCCTCAAATACTATATACTGATAAGGTCTTTTTTTCTTCTTTTCGAAACGGGGATGATATTATAAGTTCTTTTGGCATCGCTATCTCTGATGTAAAATAAGTATTATTTTACGAATTAAGATGGGGGTTCACTGAACTGGCGATCCAATCGGACTATCAGATTCAGAGAATCAGAGGACAGAGAGAGAGAATCTTGTCATGGAGATTTTCCTTGGGGGTGCTCTGCAGCGTACACGATTGAAAGTGTGGATGTGCTAGATGCAGCAAGGCGTCGGGCTTTTTCGGTCTGCGTCATCGCCTCTCGATTGGATGTCCCCGGTCAATTCCCCGAGGAGAAAAACAGACACGTCTGCTTTGCTTTTTGGCATCTCTCACGAGCAAAGGCCGTCGTTCGTGCTAGTACCACGCAGGGCCGGGGCCCGGCAGGCGCTACCGGACAGACAGGGAGGACGCAACGCATGCTGCAGCGCCTCAGGTTTTCGCTGTGTTTTTGTGAGTTGGACGAGGTGCTGCACGCTGCCACTTTTGGCACGCAACCACCAAAGACCTGATCGATTCCCGCGTAGGTCGTCCTCTGGTCTCTGGACGCGCGCTTCTCGATGTCGAGCTAGTACTGACCAGGGGGCGGTGCGGTTCAGTCACCGGGAGGTCCTCCCCAGTCACCGCCGCGTCGGGTTCTGCAGGGTCTCGCTGCGTTGTGGCACTCGGCAATCTCAGGGCGTCGTCTCTTGTCGGCCTAAATGACACGCCCCTCCACTCTCTTTCGTGCCGCCCAGGTACGCGAGCACCCACCCAGCGTTTCGCCACGCAATTGCCTTGTTTTTTCTAACCAGGATAGGTCCCGAAGAATCCAGATACTGTGATTAATCAAAGCGGTGGGTACATATTACAGAAAGGGCCAGAAAAGAAAAATAAAATACAACAGGGCCCTCCGCTTTGCACGTTGCACCCTGCAGGAAAGTGTCAAACGCAATCGAGTCCTGCGCACCGCATCAAGCTCGCCTCCAGCCACGGCCGCCGACGTGGGCGGCACCGGGGACGAACCACTTGGGCCGATATCGACGCACGATGCCGCGAGGAGGGAGAAAACAGGCCACCGACGTCGGTTAAAGAAGCACAGGCACAGAGGCCTCTCAAGCTCGGCGTGGCCATCTTCTTGGCCAGGGGTAGCGGGTGGCATGTTGCTTCCGCTTGGAGTACGTCGGAGATGTCGCAGCATCACCACCTAAGAACACCAGGTAGCCCCATCCTTCGACAGCATCGGCAGTTTTAGGCCCTCCCTCCTTCTTTCCCTCGCCTCCACGACAGGCCGAAATCTGGAAGGGGAGCTTGTCGCCGACCTGCCGTGTGCGCTCCTCCCACCGGTGGCTGCATCCACTGCAGCACCTAGAAGGGGGGAGCCCAACGACCTCCTGGATCCGCTCGACAGCGCCAGAGAGTAGCCCGGAGATGTGGTGTGTCGCTGCCGTCCACCAGAACTAGGTCGTCTCCCCCACCGCCACGGCCAGCCAGAGAGGACCTCAGATATGGCTGTTTCCACTTAACACCAACATCCAACACAACTTTATTAAGGAGAGCGGTGGTCGCCGCCGTCGCCTTTCCACCCACCATGGATGAAAAGGAGACCGACGAGGAACCCTAGGATGCTCGAGATCTGGCTACTCAGATCTCTAGCACCGCCTCCGACTATGGGAGCCCAGCACTGGCACAAGGCCAAGCCACCTACATCTACTGCTATACAATAGCCAGCATCTCCCTCCCCATCCACTCCAGCCAGAGCCAGAGGAGAAGGGGAGGGGAGCTGGTGACTCTGGAGCGACTCTCAAGGAAGAGGGGTGGGGAGAGGAGGGTGGGTGGGTGGTAGGGTTGTGGTCTCCTCTGTGCCGGCCCTAGGGCGTTGTTTGCTAGGCCCCGCCATTGCCTTGTTGGTCTTGCCGATTACAAGTGCAAAATTCAGTAGTTCCCTTAATTTCTTTAGCTGGTATCTTAAAATCTAGGACTCCTTTAAAAATATTCTCCCCTAAAAATTTACCCGACTCTAGCAGTCCCCTTAAAACAATTCTTCTATTCTATATTTAAGAATTTTCTATACTACCATTTGAAACCCAACGACTACTTCTCCACGGCGGCAAGTTTCCGGATCTATATATACACGACCATCTCTCATATCTCTCACAATCTTGATTCTGCCTCCTCTACTTCACATTCATCACCTCTCTTGCATCTCTCCACAACGGAACGAGTCACCGCCGAAGCTTGGCACAACAATTTCGCCAAGATTCCTCGTCTAAAGATGAGGAACTTGTGATGGTTGCAATCATAGCCGAGGAAGTACATGTGTGGTTGGATGCTCCACGCCATCGAAGGTTTACTTACAAGATGTTAATCTCTTTGGCGTGATTTTGCCAAACGCTTCGAGTGTCTCCACAGGGTTTATTTCGTTGAGGAGTGTACCTTCAACCCAGGTATTTCATAGAAGGCATGTAACCGATGCATTTTTATTTCATTTTTTGGCATACTAGTTGCCTTTGATGTCTCATTAAGTCCTTAGTCGCATGTATGGAATACAATAGCAAGAGCTCTAGAGGCACATGATAGCTATTTTTCCATGATACAAAATTGCGCCGATGTTCCTCGTTCACATCCTTATGAAAAGTTGACCTCCGCATTCAGAATCCTAGCTTATGGGATATCAACTGATCTTACTGATAAGTATTATCGATTAGCAAAGTCCACTGCTTTAGATAACCTGAGAAGATTTGTGCGTGCTATGATCGAGGTCTTTGATGGTGACTACGTGAGATCTCCAAATGTTGAATACTGCTAAATTACTTGAAATTAGAGAGCAAAGGGATTTCCCCGGTATGATTGGAAGCATTGATGCATGCATTCGCAGTGGAACACTTGTCCTACTACAAACAAATGTTTTTCACCATAATTGGGTGAGTATTCTTGAAGAGGTTACATGATCCTTGGAGTTGGCACTCTTTGTTTGGTTTACTGAGATCTAACACTAGTAGAGAAACGGTCATCTACGGACGTGACGAAATCAGCGTTACCGACAGCTAGATGGGCTTGTTAGTCCGCGGCCCCAAAGTTGGTGTGTGAGTGCATCGCGGGGTCTAACTTGCTTGTAATTGCCGGGTTTCGCAAAGTTAGGCTGCCAACCAGAAGGAAAATCGACGTTGGCTTCTCCTTGATCATTTCGGTCGACCTCCTCTCCCTCACGGGAGGGGTTCAGATAAATCGACGGAGATTCGGGTGGATCAACATGGGGGATGTCGTTGATCATATCCTCGAGAATTTCTTCCTGTGCTAGGTCTCTCTGGATTGGATCCATAGTTTTCTACAAAAGGCACACAATAACATTTTTCATTCAATATTGCTACATAAAATAATACTAAACAATAATATGAACGCGCAATTTGCTACCACCCTAAGTCCAGGGACCCGCGAGCACTACCACATTAACCCTAAGTCCGGAGGCTCACGAGCACCACCACCCTAACCCTAAGTCCAGGGGCCCGCGAGCACTACCACCCTAACCCTAAGTGCGGGGCCCGCGAGCACTACCATCCTAAGCCTAAGTGCGGGGGCCCGCGAGCACCACCATACTATATACTACACTAACATATTATATAATAAACTAATTAACATACTACACTAATATATACTACTAAAAAATAAAAAATACACTTTACATTACACTACTATATAGTACTAAAAAATAAAAAAATATACAACACTAATTAACATACTACACTAATATATACTATAAAAAAATAAAAAATACACTTTATATTACACTACTATATACTACTAAAAAATAAAAAAATATACTACACTAATTAACATACTACACTAATATATACTACTAAAAAAAATAGAAAATACACTTTATATTACACTACTATATACTACTAAAAAATAAAAAATATACTACACTAATTAACATACTACACTAATATATACTACTAAAAAATAAAAAAATACACTTTATATTACACTACTATATACTACTAAAAAATAAAAAAATATACTACACTAATTAACATACTACACTAATATATACTACTAAAAAAAATAGAAAATACACTTTATATTACACTACTATATACTACTAAAAAATAAAAAAATATACTACACTAATTAACATACTACACTAATATATACTACTAAAAAAATAAAAAATACACTTTATATTACACTACTATATACTACTAAAAAATAAAAAAAATATACTACACTAATATATACTACTAAAAAAATAAAAAATACACTTTATATTACACTATATATACTACTAAAAAATAAAAAAATATACTACACTAATATATATTAAAAAAATACACTATATTACACTACTAAAAAATAAATAAAAATATACTACACTAATTGGCCGGGGGTGCCGCCCCGGCCTGCTCGCCCGCACCGCCGCTGGCGTGCACGGCTGCCGCCCCCCCGGCCCTGCTCGCCCACAGTAGCCGGCGTGCACGTACAGCTGCCGCGCCGCCGATGCCGGATGGGAGAAAGGGGAGGGGCGCGCGATACCTGCTGGCCAGGGCACACGCGCGGCGGCTGGATCTGGCTAGCTGGTGGCGGCGTTGGAGTGGGGGGATGACGCGCTGGTGGTGGCCGGATCTGGCGGTGGAGTGGTCGGGCAGTCTGCCGGCGTCCTATGCGTCGTCGTCCTCGCGCGCTTCGTTTCTGCAGTAGAGTGTGGTGGTTTGGGGGGAAAAAGGGGCGCGGGAATATAAAGGGGAGGGACCTTTAGTCCCGGTTCGTATCACGCACCGGGACCAAATCTCCCTTTAGTCCCGGTTCGTATCACGCACCGGGACTAAAGGGTTTTTGGCCCAGCCCAACAGGCGCGCGCCAACGCCACCCTTTAGTCCTGGTGTAGCACGCACCGGGACTAAAGGTCCCTTTTTCAAAAAAAATCACCCTGGGGCGCGCCTGTTTAAAAAAATTCAATTAACATATTATTTAAACATTTGAATTTTACAGTTTTTGCATACTTATGAATTTGAGAAAAATTTCAACATGAAAAGTTCTTGAATTTGAATAAGTAATCCAAATCTATTTTCTGTTTTATAAAATAATTATTCTAACTAGTGAAACTAATAACCATTTTGCCATTTTCAATTTAAAAATGCATTAAATATTATATTTTGCATATTTTTAAATAAATGATTCAAATCAATTTCCTGTTTTATAAAATAATTATTCTAACTAGTCAAACTATTAACCATTTTGCCATTTTCATGTAATTCCGACGCTCCGGTGGTCTTCCTCCGGCAAAACCCTATATCGGGGGCCCCGGATCGTCTACCCCGCCTTATTTTTCCCGTCCGTTCTCTTCCAGATTGTAGCCCATTTAGGGTTTAGGGTTTAGGGTTCCCTCCTCTGACTTAGGGTTTAGGGATCCCTCCTTTGACTTAGGGTTTAGGGTTTAGGGTTTAGACTCATATCTGCCGCCTCTCTCCACTCTATTCCGTGGCTTCCACCATACCTCTAACCCCAGGGAGGCGGAGATGGAGTCTTTCACGAGCTAGCAGGAAAATATTTTCCGAGGCGGAACTTCTGAAGATGCCATAGGGCGTGTGCACCAAGGGCATCTTCGAGAAGTTCCGCCACGTGAGATTTTCCAACCCTTTGCTCCATCCATGGGGATGAAACTGTCCATCCATGTTGGCTTGGTCGTTGCCATAGCACATCTAGACTCATATATGCCGCCTCTCTCCACTCTATCCCATGGCTTCCACCATACCTCTAACCCCAGGGAGGCGGAGATGGAGTCTTTCACGGGCTAGCAGGAAAATATTTTCCAAGGCGGAACTTCCGAAGATGCCATAGGGCGTGTGCACCAAGGGCATCTTCGAGAAGTTCTGCCACGGGAGATTTCCCAACCCTTTCCTCCATCCATGGGGATGAAACTCTTCATCCATGTTGGCTTGTTGAGTTGCTTGCCATGGCATATCGATGCTCCTTTTATAGGCACGGCGCCGCTTCTACTTTGTCTTCTTCCTCCGACAGGGCGTCGTGCGCTACATGCTTTATCTCATCGAGCAGTGCGTCCACCCACGCGTCCTTATCCTACCGACAGCTTTAGTCCCGGTTTGAGCCTCCACCCGGCACTAAAGGTTACCCACGCGTCCTTATCCCACGGAAAGTTTTGTTAGATAACACAAAAACCACTTTTAGTCCCGGTTGCACCCACCAGCCGGTACTAAAGGTTAGCCACCCCCTAGATAAGGCCCTCCCAGATAAGCCTCCCCCAGATAAGGCCCCCCCATCTTTTGTCCCGGTTTGAGCCTCCACCCGGGATGAAAGTTTCCCGCGCCACTGCGTTCCCGCGCTTTCCACCGGTTCCCACCTCTGTCTTCCTGCCATTTTTTTAGTATATATATGTACGCTTGGCCTCCATTTACATATCACATCTAGACTCATCATTCTCTTCCCATGGCTTCCATCATATCTCTAACCACCCGGGAGGCGGAGGCGCTTTGCGCCTCGAACTACCCTTGCCCACCGGGCTACCGCGTCCCCACCGGCTGGATGCTGAGCGCCGGAGGCGTGCCGGTCCCTCTTGTCCCTCTAGGTGTGGAGCGCCGGATGGCCATCACGAACCACTACTACCTCGAGCTCACGCCAGAGCAGCGGAGGAATCCCAACTGACATCCCGACTATTTCCCGACTTGGGAAGCCTTCTTCATCAATCGGCGTGAGAGGGCTCTCGCCAGGCACGAGGAGGACGGCCCACCTCCTTCGAACTTCAACGAGGCCGGCCGTCGGCTGTGGTGGCGCGGCCGGACTCTCCAGAGTGTCATGGCCTACAACACGACCGGCAATAACCCCGGCCTGCGGTACCCTCAAATCCAGCCCACGCGTGCCCAACCTTCAAGGTTCGACTACGGCGACCCCGACGACGACAGCGACGATGGCGCCGGCGACTACGGCGACTATAGTGGCGCATATTACAGGGCTAGGCAGGAGCATGACTGAATCACTCCAACCATTAGGCATGTTTCTTAATTTTCAGTTGTGCCATGTATCTTTAGTGTTTGTGGGCTCCTTCTCTTGTGATGGTTCCTTCTCTTTGTGTGATCACCTACCGCGGCTCAGAACGTCTAGTTTGATTGAGCAAGATGTATTACATGAAAGGGGACCTTTATGTCTCAAATAAAAGGTTTAATACATTATATAGATTTATGTCTCAAATAAAAGGTTTAATTACATAGATTTATGTCTCAACCAAGGAGGAAGGTTGTAGATACATAGAGTCACGGGCCAGGTGCTGTGACTGCAGTTTTGTTCCCCAAAAGGATTCATGCCATCGGTACTTAGACCAAACCATAAGTTCCTTGTTCCTTGCGTCACCAGCAAAGACCGGGAAGTCTCTCTCGATTTTTCTCCACTGCTGACCATCAGCAGGGTGCCTCAACATCCCGTCTTTCTTACGGTCTTCCATGTGCCATCGCAACAACTTGGCATGCTCTTTATTTCTGAACAAATATTTCAACCGTGGTATTATAGGAGCATACCACATCACCTTGGCAGAAACCCTCTTCCTGGGTTGCTCGCCTTCAACATCACCAGGGTCATCTTTTCTGATCTTATACCACAATGCAGTGCATACCGGGCATTTATCCATATTCTCGTACTTCTCACCACGGTAGAGGATGTAGTCATTAGGGCATGCATGTATCTTCTGCACGTCTAATCCTAGAGGGCAGATAAGTTTCTTTGCTTCGTACGTACTTGAGGGCAATTGGTTATTTTTTGGAAGCAGCTTCTTCATTATTATCAGCAACTTTTCAAATCCCGAGTCAGTTATACCGGTCTCTGTCTTCCACTTCAACAATTCCAGTGTGCTACCCAGCTTCTTCTGGCCATCTTCACAAGTTGGATACAGCAATGTGTTGTGGTCCTGTAACATCTGCTCGAACTGCAACCTCTCCTTTTCTGTGTCGTAGTCTCGCCTTGCATCACTAATGACCCGATCAAAATCATCAACGGGCTCATCTGGTTCCCGTTCTTCACTCCTTTTTTTTCATTATCTTCAACTGCGGTATCATCGTATTCAGGGAACATAGATCGGTAGTTGTCATCATCGTTCTCTTCTTCATCGCCGTCTTCCATCATAACCCCTCTTTCTTCGTGCTTGGTCCAAACATTATAGCCGGACATGAAACCGGACCGAAGCAGGTGTCTCTGAATGACTCTTGAGGAAGTGTGAGCCTGCTCATTACGACATTCAACACATGGACAACACATAAAACCATCCCGCAGCTTGTTCGCCTCGGCCACAAGGCGAAAAGAACGCACGCCTTCTCTGTAAGCGTCAGAGCGTCGGTCACCGTGCATCCATGGGTGGCTCATCTGCATCATACAACGATACATATATATCAAACGCAATAACGATGCTTAAATTAGTACCACGTAGTCAAAACGAGAAAATAGTTGCTAACCTTTTAGGACACTTCAAAACAAAGAGGAGAAACCTTAAGTGTCGCTCTGGCACCTCATATCATATTTTGTCTTGTGTGAACTCAAGTGGCATCGCTCTAATAGGCATTTCACCGAACACCTCTAGTGCATATGAAGAAAAAAAGTTAGCACAAAGTTATACCCACCTCTCACATAGGAAAAAACAGGAGAGAGTGGAGGGCTGGGTGCATATATATAGGGCCAGGCCATTAGTCCCGGTTTGAGATACAAACCAGGACTAAAGGTTCTGCCAGGAGCACGCGCGCCGGCCTAGACCCATTTGTCCCGGTTTGTATCTTAAACCGGGACTAATGGTTCCTTACAGACCGGGACAAAGTGCCTCGACCTCCTCGGGCCGTCTGGTTCGGACCATTAGTCCTGACCCCAGCCACGGCCGAGACTAATGGCCTGAACCAAAGGCCATTTTCTACTAGTGTATCACCCAAATTCTTGACAAGGACACCGAGATCAGTTTTCTCTTCAAGTTGCAAGGTAGACGTACAATATTGAGAACTTCTCTGTAGGCGGACTTTGTGGCCCACTTTAAAGAGGACATCCAAAATCTTTCACACATCTTGCAGAAGTTTGGAGAGGTTACCAGGTTTGCACCAATTTCCAAAAGAGCTTCGTTGTCCCAATTCGGTGTGGTCATGTTGATTTGGATGCCATTCTTGAGGGCCTACCAATGGATTGTGTCGCATTCCCAATGAAATGCATTGGTCTCCCAATCTCGATATGGGAGCTTCAGCGAGTTGAATCCAACATTTAGAAGACAAAGGACCCATCAAAATTTTGGGTGGGCTTGGAAAATTCGTGTACAGAAGTGGATATGGGCTTATTCAATATGGCCACCACAATTACTGTGGGGAATGGAGAAAAAACCTTTTCGGGTGGAGCCTTGGATGAACGGAGAGAAGACGAGGGACATCGCCCCTCTTATTTGTTCAGCCTCCAAAAGGAAGAAATGGAACATAAAACTAGCTCTCAACAATAATGCATGGATACCAAAAATAGCATTGACCAAAGACTTCACGATGGAGCATGTTAGGCAGTTTGTCACTTGTTGGATCTACATAACACAAGTCAGTCCCTGGGATGATGTTTTGGATAATATCTCTTGGAACCTCACCTCAAATGGTAAATACTCGGTCAAGTCCGCCTACAATACTGTTCTAAAAAAAAAGTCTGCCTACAAGGCTGAATTCTGTGGGTAACTACTTCTCCTATTAGCTCCACGGTTTGGAAAGTTCGCCCTACCCAAAAAATCAAGTTCTTTACATGGCTTGCCATCCAAGATAGGCTTTAGATGGCCAACTGTCTTGCAGGAAGAGGATGGTGTAATTGTAGTGTTTGCCCCCTTTGCAAAAGGGCCCCAAAATCGGTTGAGCACCTCTTTGTACATTGTAGATATGCAAATAGACTTTGGAGTATGGTTATCGCCTTGCTTTGCACTTCATCGAGCTCAAATCATGGTCAGCACAATCATTCATTGCTTGGTCGGTGCGCCGCCATCAGTTCGATTAGCTAAAATTAGGGAAGAAGCGAGAATTTGGGTATTGCGGGTGCTAAGAAAATGAGTGAACTTATTCCAGGACAGTAGAATTTTGTTGTAATTTGGCACCTTTATTTTTTGTTGTGTCACTCTCTTTTATTTAATAAATTGAGGTAAAACTTTTGCCTTTCGAAAGAAAAGAAGGAAGAAAAAATCTCGAGTACAACACTAGTACTAGTAATCACGCACGTGCAACGCACGTCTCCACAAATAGTTTTTAAAATTAAACATAAACATACTAAAAGAGCAAGGAACTTTGAGGCTATATTTTTTAAATATATTGATCCGTATTTTCCTTGAGGGGAAATTTGATTGGGGATATTCTGGATCAAAATTTCCTAGACCAATTAAAATAATATAATATAACAAAAGTTCATTATGAATGGAACAATATATGGCCATTTAAGCATATATGCAACGACCTGTATTGCATAGTCATAGATAACTTGCAATAACGTCATCCTTGCGATGACTATCTGAAAGCAAAGATTAGAACGCCACAATCGCAAAGTCTCTGATGACTAAAATGCTTACTGATTTTTTGGGCTGAGCGAGTCCATGTACTGCTGGTGAAAGCCGAACCTTTCCAAGATATAATAATGCTCCTCCTAAGGCTGTGTTAAATTTAATTCAAATGAAGCAAATTGTATTCAAATAAAAGCATGCCACTTGATTTTATTATTTGAACAAATAGCCTGAAGTGGACAATATACTATTTTCTGAATACCTAAACTGAGTCAATTTCAAAACCAGTTTCTCCACATTCGTGTATAATAACCCATGCATATATTATACTTCCTCCGTCCTGAAATCAGTTGTCTTATATTTGCCAAGATACGAATGTATCTAGCTATAAACATATTTAGATACATTTTTATCTAGACAAATCTTAGGCAACTAATTTGAGACATAATTGTATAATAAACGTAAGCACAAGAAACAACAATCGAGAAAAAGCTAAGAACCATGCACATCCGATTCTCATACCTGAAGCTGCAACTCCTTGGTTGTCATCGACACTCCTGATAGGCATCAATTTTGATCTTTTGCCACTTTTGAGAAGCCTTTTCCAGATTAGCAGTAGAAAGTCACTTGATGAGGCATGCAAGCAAGCACGATCTCCAACCTCTGTGTGGTAGAAGAAATCCAATAATTTCTTGCCAATATATTGACTGTACACCATGGTGGAGAATCGTGTTACTATATACACTACTCCCTCCGTCCTAAAAAGGATGTCGTAGATTTGTCTAAATTCGAAAATATCTAGACACTATTTAATATATAGATTCATCCAAATTTAGACAAACTTTCGACATCTTTTTCAGCACACTATGCAGTCTAGCATATGCAAACAAAGTCAGCCAAGGTGTGATAAGCTAATAGAAGCTTGAAATTACCCCTGCTGAAATGCAAGCTGTTGAGTTTTTTTCTTGCCATCTGCATCATTAGATCAATATAAAACATTACCTCTCTAGCTCCCATTCCCCTTACACGCGTCACTAGTAGAAGACAGACCTTTGGTCCAGGGGTATTAGCCCAGGTTTTGCTACAAATCGGGACTAATGCCCCGGTCCAACGGCTAGAACTGGCCCCAGGGGGTGGCAGACACTAGCCTCAGTTCGAACGGGACCTTTAGCCCCGGGTCGTGTAATAAATCGGGGCTAAAGGGTTTCAGGCAGGCCGGGTCGGGCGTCAGACCCTTTAGCCCCGGTTTGTTACACGACCCGGGGCTAAAGGTGGACCTTTAGCCCCGGTTCTAGACACGAACCGAGGCTAAAGGTCTGGCTATATCTTCTTCCCCTGCCCGAGCCACCATTCAAGCTGGTGGCTCTCCTCTCTCTCTCTCTTTCTTGCTTCAAGCTCGAGTTCATGCCCTTTTTTCCTCAAGATTTGTCTAGATTTTGTGGTGCCCCATCTATCCAAAGGTTCTAAAAGGTGAGCAACTTCATCCTTTGAACTCTCATTGCTATATTAGCTCATTTCATGCTCTATCTTATAGATGGATTTGTGGATTTAGTTTGGTAGTAATTTTTGCAGTGATAGCATGATATCGATGTTTAGATTCTATCTATCTTGTATTAATGTAAGGAACTCTAAGGTAAATATCACAATATGTGGATTATTCTATCAATATATATCTTGTTTTGGCACATAGAGTCTTGAAAATTGATTTTAGAAGCACACACATGCGTGAGTTCATCATTCTAACTAACTAGCTGGGCAAAATATCCTTCTTCGTCTACCTGCGTTCAACAAACTGAAAATTTGTAACAAGGATAGGGTTAATTCATAAAAGCTTGATAAGAAGACATCACAATTCACATATTAGGGAGTGCCTCTATGGTGAGCTCCTCGAAGATGTCTGAGGACGGGATCCTAAGACATCTTCGAGAAGCTCTGCCGTAGCGGTGTCCCTGCTCTCCCATACCATCTTTCGGTTTATATCTTCTCTAGCTAAATCAATATGCTGGCGGAGCTAACTAATTTCACATATTAGAGAGTGCCTCTACGGCGAGCTCCTCGAAGATGTCTGAGGACGAGGTCCTAAGACATCTTCGAGAAGCTCCGCCGTAGTGGTGTCCCTGGTCTCGCACACCATCTTGCAGTTTTTCACAAGAATGCATACCTATTTATAGATTAAGCAGCACAACATAGTGTCGGGCACTGATGACATAATGTCGACACACTCACGCTGGCATAGTGCTGCCACCCACCCAAAATAGTGTCGGCATTTAATTTACTGGCTTAGTGCTGCCCATTGAGGACATAGTGTCGACATGTTGTCTCCACATCCACATTTAGTCCCGGTTGATGCCTCCAACCGGGACTAAAGGTTCATCATATCTTTAGTCCCGGTTGCTGGTTTTAGATTAGTACTAATTAATTATGATTATGTTTGATGTACTTAATTAATTATATACTGCAGATGAGCCGGCAATGGATGTACGCTGACCGACTCTCTAACGAGTTCATTAAAGGCGTGCATTCTTTTCTTCTTGTGGCCGAGGCAAACAAGTGGAGTGGTTTTATGTCTTGTCCATGTGGTGTCTATCGGAATCATAAAGAATACTCTTCCTCAAGAGTCCTTCACAGCCACCTGTTTCGGTCCGGTTTCATGACCGGCTATAATTGTTGGACCAAGCACGTAGAAAGAGGGGTTATGATGGAAGACAACGAAGAAGAAGAGAATGACAACGACTACCCTGAATATGATGGTACTATAATGGAAGACATTGATGAAGAAAAAGATGAAGAACGGGCATCAGATCTGCCCGATGATGATCTTAGTCGGGCCATTGCTGATGCCTAGGAAGAATGCGTAACTGAAAGGGAGAGGTTGAAGTTCAAGAAGATGTTAGAGGATCACAAAAAATTATTGTACCCAAATTGTGAAGATGGGCACAAAAAACTGGGTAGCACGCTGGAATTGCTGCAATGGAAGGCAGAGAACGGTGTGACTGACAAAGGATTTGAAAAGTTACTGAGAATAATAAAAAAGTTGCTTCCAAAGGATAACGAATTGCCCGCCAGTACCTACAAAGCAAAAAAGGTTGTCTGCCCTCTAGGATTAGAGCTGTAGAAGATACATGCATGCATTAATGACTGCATCCTCTACCGTGGCTAGTACGAGAATTTGGATGCATGCCCAGTATGCACTGCATTGCGGTATAAGATAAGACGAGATGACCCTGGTGATGTTGAGGGCGAGCGCCGCATGAAGAGGGTTCCTGCCAAGGTGATGTGGTATGCTCCTATAATACCACGGTTGAAACATTTATTAGGGAACAAAGAGCATGCCAAGTTGTTGCGATGGCACATGGAAGACCGTAAGAACGAGATGTTGAGACACCCCCTTGATGGGTCGCAGTGGAGAAAAATCGAGAGAGAGTTTCCGGACTTTGCAGGTGATGCGAAGAACTTAGGGTTTGGTCTAAGTACAGATATCATGAATCCTTTTGGGGAGTAGAGCTGCAGTCATAGCACCTGGCCTGTGACTCTATGTATTTATAACATTCCTCCTTGGTTGTGCATGAAGCAGAAATTTATTATGATGCCAGTGCTCATCCAAGGCCCGAAGCAACCCGGCAACGACATTGATGTGTACCTAAGGCCATTAGTTGAAGAAACTATTACAGTTGTGGCACGGACAAGGTGTACGTGTGTGGGATGAGAACAAGCAGGAGCAATTTGACCTACGAGCGTTGTTGTTCATAACAATTAATGATTGGCCTGCTCTTAGTAATATTTCAGGACAGACAAACAAGAGATACAATGCATGCACACACTGTTTAAACGATACTGCAAGTATATATTTGGATAAATGTAAGAAGAATGTGTACCTGGGGAATCGTCGTTTTCTTCCGCCCTCGCACATCCTAAGAAAGAAAGGTAAGCATTTCAATGGTGACGCAGACAGCCGGTGTAAGCCTATCCGCCGTACTGGTGATGATGTATTTGACATGGTGAAGGATTTAAAAGTAATCTTTGGAAAGGGTCCTGGTAGACAATATGTTCCGAAGGACGATGTCGAACATGCACCATGTGGAAAAAGAAATCTATATTTTGGGAGCTACCCTATTGAAAAGTCCTAGAGGTCCGCTCTGCAATTGACGTGATGCACCTGACGAAGAATCTTTGCGTGACACTGCTAGGCTTCTTGGGCGTGTATGGGAAGAGCAAAGATACACCTGAAGCACAGCAGGACCAACAACGTATAAAAGACCGAAACAACATGCATCTAGAGCTGTTTGAAGGTACTGCTAGCTACGCTCTTACCAAAGAAGAGAAGGAAATATTTTTTGAAGTCCTTTACAGTATCAAGGTTCCGTATGGTTTCTCGTCGAACATAAAGGGAATAATAAATATGGCAGAGAAAAAATTTCAAAACCTAAAGTCTCATGACTGCCACGTGCTTATGACCCAGCTGCTTCCGATTGCATTGAGGGGACTCCTGCCGGAAAATGTTCAAGTACCAATTGTGAAGCTATGTGCATTTCTCAATGCAATTTCTCAGAAGATAATCAGTCTAGATAGTCTACTAAGGTTACAGAAAGATGTGGTCCAATGTCTTGTCAGCTTCAAGTTGGTGTTCCCACCATCCTTCTTCAATATTATGACTCACCTCCTAGTTCACCTAGTCGATGAGATTAACATTCTTGGTCCTGTATTTCTACACAATATGTTCCCCTTTGAGAGGTTCATGGGAGTGTTAAAGAAATATGTTCACAACCGTGCTAGGCTAGAAGGAAGCATCTCAAAGGGATATGGAACAGAGGAGGTCATTGAGTTTTGTGTTGACTTTATTCCTGACCTTAAGCCCATCGGTGTTCCTGAATCACGGCATGAGGGTAGAATTAGTGGAAAAGGCACGCTAGGAAAGAAAGCAAGGATATGTATGGACGGACATTCTCTCACTAAAGCACACTACACAGTTCTGCAAAGTTCCACCTTGGTGGCTCCATATATCGAGGAACACAAGAATATTGTACACTCCAACAACCCGGGGAAGCCTGGCTCCTAGATTAGAGATGAACATATGAGGACTTTCGGCGGTTGGTTGCAGTCACATCTCATGAATGACATAAATGTTGGAGAGCAGTTGTACTTGTTGGCCAGGTCACCATCTTCGACTATATTGACTTTCCAAGGGTACGAGATAAATGGGAATACATTTTACACGATCGCCCAAGATAAAAAGAGCACCAATCAAAACAGTGGTGTCCGATTTGATGCAACAGACGAGAATGGGCAAAAGGATACATATTATGGTTACATAGAGGAGATAGGGAACTTGACTATGGACCCTTTTTTAAGGTTCCTTTGTTTCGGTGCAAATGGGTCAAGCTGACAGGAGGCGGGGTTGAGGTAGACAAGAAATACGGAATGACAACAGTGGATCTCAACAACCTTGTGTATAGAGATGAACCATTTGTCCTAGCAAATGATGTGGCTCAGGTTTTTTATGTGAAGGACATGTCTACCAAATCGAGAAAAAGGAAAGATAAGCAAAAGAATACAGCATTCGATGAGCCAAAGCGCCACATAGTTCTTTCAGGAAAAAGAAACATCGTGGGGGTGGAGGATAAGACAGACATGTCAGACGATTATGATAAGTTTCATGAAATTTCGCCCTTCGCTGTGAAGGATGACCCAAGCATCCCGTTAAATAAGGAAGATGCCCCATGGTTACAGATTAGAAGAAAACCCTAACATGTGTGGATGTTGGTGATGTACAATATTGTTAAACCTTTATTTTTAATGATCTTCTTATATGTATATGGATATGAACTTTCTCGATCTCAATAGGTAGTATTGCAACTTGTTGTGGCCAGACATTTATTAATATTAAAACGTAAAAATTAGTCATAATCATATCTAGCCCTATAGTACACAGCTTCTGGGTCGTCTTCGGAATCGTCATCGTTGTCGTCGTCGCTCGTAGCACGCGGATGGATCCTCAGCCCTTCCTCGTAGCACGCGGATGGATCCTCCGACCTCGGATTCACGACGCGCGAGGGAGGGGGCTCCCGGATGATGACCCCAGTACGCCCTAGGCCTTCACCACCACCACCATTCTTGTGGCTATGTTGCTGGTGAAAGTACGGGTACCTTAGGCGAGGATGGTCTCCCATGGCGATGTAGCGCATTACACCGGCGATAGTCCGGTTCGCCCACCACAGGCGGCAACCAGCCTCGTTTTGGTTCACTGGGGGCGAGCCGTCACCCTCGTACCTGGCAAGCTCCCTTTCCCGTCGGTTTGCGAAGAAGGCATTCCAGGTGTCGAGGTTGTCGGGATCCCAATGGGGATCCATCCGCTGCTCCGGCGTGAGCTCGAGGTAGAAGTGGTTCGTGATGGCCGTCTGGCGGGCCGAACCTTGAGACATAGGAGGAACAGGAACCCCTCCAGCGCTCAGCATCCAGCCAGCGGGCAGCCGGTACCCCGGCGGGCATGGGTAGCTGGAGGCGCACAACGCCTCGGTCTCCTCGAGCGTCAGAAAAGCCCATTAAGCGGTGTCCATTGTTGTGAGAGAGAAGGTGTGGATGTGTCGATGGAAATGGCGGTCGGCCTAGATATAGAGGGACATGGCGGGATAACATGGCAGGAAGCGGGGGAAATGGCGGGAGAAACATGGCGGGAAGCAGGGGAAATGGCGGGAGAACATGGCGGAAAGCGGGGGAAATGGCGGGAAGCGGGGGAAATGGCGGGAGAACATTTGTACTATATTTTTGTGAATATTTTGCTATATTATATGTATTTTTCCATTTTTAAATAATAAACTATATTTTTATTATTTTTTGTGAACATTTCTACTAAATATAATACTTGTTAGATAATAGATAATTTCATTTAAGTTGTATAATAAAGTATGATAATAGATTTAAATTATAGATCTTCTTTTTCTGAAAATTTTGATATATAATACATAATTTTCTGAAAACTCTAAACCATTTTTGGGTTTGGCGCCAAAAACAAACCGGGGCTAAAGGGTTTCAGCGCGCGGGAAGTGCGGCGGGCCGAAAACACCTTTAGCCCCGGGTTGTAATACGAACCGGGGCTAAAGGAGGCTAAAGGGGGGTGGTATAAATACCACCCCCGCCCCGGGTCGAGCCACGACCCGGAGATCGCCGTTTTCCCTGCGCCACGCCCACGCCGTCCGCCGCACGGCCGCCCGCGCCCGTGAGAAGAAGCCCCGCGCAGCCTCCGCCCGCACCCGTCTCCGTCCTGCGCCGCGTCTCCACGCCGCCCCCGTCCCGCGCCGAGCGCCGCGCCGCCCCGCCCCGAGCGCCGCGCCGCCCTGCCCTGAGAGCCGCCGCCTCGCCGTCGTACGTCTCCGCCGCCTCGCCGTCGTCTCCGCCTCAGGTACGGTTAATACGTATTGTTAGTGTTAATTTTGGTTAGTTAGGGTTAATTAGCTAGCTAGGGTTATTAGTTAGGGTAGTGTGTTAGGATTTTGGTTAGTAGTATTAGGATTTTGGATTAGGATTATTAGTTAGAAGTATTATTATTTTGGATTAGGATTATTAGTTAGAAGTATTAGCTAGGGTTATTAGTTAGAGTAGTATTAGGATTAGGATTAGGATTTTGGTTAGTAGTATTAGGATTTTGGTTAGTAGTAGTATTAGGATTAGGATTTTGGTTAGTGTTAGTTAGTTAATTTTTGTTAGTGGTAGTGTTAGTGTTATTAGTTAATTTTGGTTAGTGTTAGTGTTAGTGTTTGTAAATAAGTAGTATTAGTATTTTGGTTAGTGTTAGTTAGAAGTATTAGTATTTTAGTTAGTGTGTTAGTGTTAGTGTTAGTGTTATTAGTAGTATTAGAATTAGTGTTTTAGTTAGTGTGTTAGTGTCAGTGTTATTAGTATTTATCTAGGGTTAGTTAGGGTTAGTTAGAATACTTAGTTAATTAAGTTTAGTTTAGTTAGTGACAGGTTTAGGGTTATTGTTATTAGGGCAATATATAATTAGTGATTTAGTTACTGTTTATGTTTTATGATTGTTTATTGCTATTATTTAGTTATGCCGCGTCCACCTCGTCCGAGCCTACTGGACTCCGTCGGGGATGTCTGAGTCTGGGCTCTGCCGGGTTAACACTGGGAGGTGCTACCTGTCGGGACTCGTACCTTGGTGAGGAATCCGGGTATCATCATCGACCCGGAGCTTCTTTGATGGCGTCCACGAGGTCCAGGAGCGGTGTAGAGGGAGCCTGCCCCCGAGGAGGTGGTACGTCATCGTATCAGGGAGGATGACGAGCATGTACGGCGATACATGTATCTTTTGGAGACTAGGTTCTCCAATATCTGGCAGGTTCACGGATCTCACCCGAGCTATTCTCCGGTGATGCTTCCTCTTTTGTGGCTGCAGAGCTCCCGTAGCACAGAACGCGGTAGCCGCGTTCGCTAATTTATCTTAATAATGTACTTTATCTTATACTTTATCCTATAATGTACCCGAGCTATTCTCCGATGATGTATTAATAATGTAGTTTATCTTATACTTTATCCTATAATGCACCCGAGCTATTCTCCGGTGATGTATTAATAATGTACTTTATCTTAATCACTAAGTATTGTATCTGAGTTGTCACAGTTGTAATATTCTTTTACTTAATGCAATATTCTTTTTCTGTATTAGTTAAGCTATGGACGGTAGACAGAATGAAGAGGAGCTTCTCAACATGATAGATGAGGGTACTGGGGGGGTCTTATTATGATGGCTCCGAATATCTTAATTTGTCTGGAGGAGACGATGGTGGAGAAAATAGTGGAGACGATGGTGCTGACCATGGTGGAGACCATGGTGAAGACCCCATAATAATGACAAACTCCGTCAAGGTATATAAAGTCTCTATCGATCGTTCACTAGTACAGATGCACTAATTGATTCGTATATATGTACTGACGAATGTTTCTTCTCTTAGACCTCCGCTTCCGGCCAATCTTCTACAAATACAAGAGGCCCGACACACAAGTTACCCGCTCATGTCCATTTCAGCATTGACTTAGTCTCTCCGCAGGGTCAACCGTTGGAGCCCAAAGAAGCTGCGAATGCATTTACAAGTCAATGCGGAGTGATTGTTAGAGACAAAGTTCCGATCACCACGCGAAACTGGAACAAGCCAGGAAAGAAAAAGGATCCAGCTGGGGCTAGTTTTGTAGATGACAGAGTGAAAGATACAATGTGGAATTCTCTCATGACACATTTCACCCTACCAGTCTTGGAGACTGATGAGCTCACACAGCAAATGACGAGGAAAGTCAAGCACTTTGCTCTTAAGAAGATGGCCGAACTATTCAAGGAATAGAAAAAAAGATTGTACCACAAGTATGTCTTGAAGGAAACAACTCTTCCATTCGTTGGCCCACTAGAGTTGCAGCAGGATAACTGAGCCGCATTTGTGAAATACAAGACCTCAGCACCAGATAAGGCAATATCAGCAAAAAATAAGAAAAATGCAGCCAAAAAGAAATATCACCATCATATGGGCACAGGTAGCTACAAGAGTGCCATGCCTAAGTGGGATAAAGCTGAGGCTGGCCTAGAGGCTAAAGGGGTCACTCCAGCTACGTCTAGTTGGCCCTTGAGGTCAAGAAATTGGGTATTTGGGCATGGGGCATCATTAGACGCAGAAACAGGCGAGATTGTTGCAGCCGAAGAAATTTCTACACCCAAGAAAGAACTTGTTAAAGTGATAAAAGAGGTTGAAGAGGGAACGTTTGTTACCGACAGAGAGAACGATGAGCTGACAAAGGCTCTCAGGAATCCTGAAAAGTCTGGACGAACAAGAGGGTTCGGACCTTCTTATCCATGGGTTATCGGGTTTCCCGAGCACCGTGACACGTACAGAAGCCGATTGAGAAGAACAAACCGGCAAAAAGGGGAGGATACGGAGCGGTTCGCGAGGTTTGAAGCCACGCTGCAGGAGTATCGCCAAGAGCTTAATGAACTTAAAGGACTCCGACAGCAAGATCCTACACCGGACAGTACGGTCGGCCCATCACAACGGAAAATCAGCGTGGCTTCCACAGAGGGCCACGGTAATGATGCAACGATGGATGTGTACCCCGTGGATGCAATTAAGGAGAAAACTAGTTGTGAGCTGCATGTTGAACTGAAGAATATATCCATGAAGGTGGCGGTCGGCTTTGCTTTACCTTCTGCACCGGGAGCGACCTACCATTGCAATCCGATTCCAGCTGGCTATACTCGTGTCGGTGTGGATGAAATTCTACCTATGTGTCATTCACTACAGCTTGACATCCCTGGAGGTGAAGGGGAGACGACACTGGGAGAAGTCACGAGTGGCTTCATTCTTTGGAAAAAAGAATACATCAAGTTTCCAGGCTCGACACCAAGGCCACCTTCTCCACCAAGGCAACCGTCTCCTCCCAGTGCACTGTCTCCTCCAAGTCCACCTCCAAGTGCACCATCTCCTCCCAGTAATAGTCCAATCCATGACCCCAACACGAGTCCATCTCAATCTACGCAGCCGCCTCCACCCACTAAGGGGCAAAAGCGGAAGAATACCACCGCTCCGTCGAGCGATAACCAACGCCCGAAGTGACAGTTGTCGCCCCTCCCAAGAGTACCGCCGGTTCCTCCCAAGAGGGCTTACGACCTGACCGATGAGGAGACCGATGCGGTCGTACGTGCCGAAGTGGATGCTCATTTTAAAAAGAAACAACCTGAGCCAGAGGTCCAAATAAAACCAGAAACCAAGGAGCACTTTAGGAAATTACTGACGCAGCCATCCTAAGCTCAGTTAAATGCGCCAGGTGACTATACACGATGTCTTCAGAAGACATTGAAATAGAAGAGATCAAGCGGTAGAGAAAGCATCAAAAAAGAGGTTCCCCAGCAGGGGGAACAAGCAAAACAATCGAGTGGTAGCGGAAGCATCAGAACAGACGTCCCCCAGCTGGGGAAACAAGCAAAACAATCGAGTGGTAGCCGAAAAACCAAAAGAGATGTTCCCCAGCTGGGGAAACAAGCAAACTAATCGCTCCCCCCACTCCAGGTGAACATACCCAAACCTCAACTATGTGAGGAAGAACCTATGGATCCGGCAATGGTTAGGATATTGGCCGAGCAATGTGGTATGCCTATTTATGAAATTATTCACGGCAATATGCCCAAGGCTGAGGTAGCACCCAAATTTGTTAACGGGGAGCCTCTGGTCAGTTCTGAGAGCTTCGGGATATGCCAACACAAATACGACGATTCCATGAATGGTACATGAAAGCATCAAAAGAACAGCGAAATTGGCTCATACTGAAAGTTCGAAAATCGCATTACTTCATTGAAGACGAGGTCCCTATTGAATTTACAGAATTATTTCAGTTATTTAATCTAAAGGAACTCGACAAAACTATCCTCAGTTCGTATTGTTTGTAAGTGATTACTTTATTTATGTAATTAGGTCCCTATCTCAGCCTTTTCAATTCATTGCCGGTAAGTATACGCACTATATTCTTTTGTATGCTATATATAATGATGCAGAATGAAGATGCTCGATTGTAAAAGAAAGGCTATCAACGAATTTGGGTACATTGACCCACATCGAGTTCATGGAGCTATACTAAAGGATAAACCACTCGAGACCGAGCACAACTTGTTGCGCTTTCTCACGAAACAACATTTCTGTAATGAAATACTATTTCCTTACCACGACGGCAAGTGAGTTTTTGTACACATTAACTTTTGCTTACTTGATGTTCAGTGTAAATGATGAGTTACTGACGTATGTAAACCTTGCGTAGGTACCACTGGATTCTTCTAAGCATTTTACTTGACATGGGAAGAGTTCACATCATGGACTCACTAAACAAAGACATTGAAAACTACCGCATCATTATCGATGCGCTCCAGAGGTAATTTCAACCATTATCGCACTACATCGGTTTCTTTCGTTCATTTTTTGGGATATCAAGTAGTTATTAACTCATACATTAATTTTCTTTGTCGGGTAGGATTTGGACACAGTTCAAGAAACATGTCCGCGGTCAATGGCGTGAGGAGCTATTTTTTAAATCACTCTCGATAAGTAGTACGAGCTAAGTCCGCGCATCTATTTAATTCTAGTTTATGTGCATTTATCATGCTAGCGTTATTATTTGATTGAATTCTATTCTTGTAAAGTGCGCGAGGCAGCCACAGGGAACTAATCTATGTGGATTCTACGTGTGCGAGTTCATTCGTATTAGTATTGAGAAGCCCTCGGAAAATGTTCGAGTAAGTAAACAATATATTCACCCTTTATTTTTATTACAAAAAATCGTGTTGAGTCTAATCCATACGATCTTCTTTTTACATAGTTGGACGCGATGCGGGACAAGCTCCTACCAGAGGACCGCCTAATAGCAATCCAAGAGAAATTTGCTGCATTTTTTCTCGACGAGGTCATAGACCCACGCGGAGAATACTCTATAAGTAGACCTAAAGCATTCATGTAATGATCTTCATGTAATCAAATAGACATGCTCTGGACCTTGTTGTGACTCCATATATGCTTGTAAGAGTAATTATATTATATATTGCGTCAATGTGGCCAAGTACTGTGTAGTAGCGTTCTCTATGTGTACGAAAACTTGTTTCTAATGAAAACACAGAATGAAAAATAATTGAACACAAAACACAAAATGAAAAGAAAACACAAAACCCTAAAACCCCATCCCCTGCCGCGGCAGCCAAATGGGACAAAAATGCTGCCGCGACAGGGAACCTTTAGTCCCGGTTCGTAACACGACCCGGGGCTAAATGTCCTGCCGCCCAGCGCGCCTAGCAGGCCACGTGGTTGGACCTCTATCCCCGGTTCGTAACTGAACCGGGGCTAAAGCTTAAACCTTTAGTCCCGCTTTCGCAGCCCCGGTTCAAAATCCGGGACTAAAGGCCCTTACGAACCGGGACAAATTGCCCGGTTTCTACTAGTGCGTATAGAAAAAAAAAACTACACTAAATGACGTGTTGACTGAAACAAACAAAAAAGTGATTCAAATACTGTAGAACACATTGCCCAACACGTAAGCATATCAAAGAGGAGGATCTTTTGATGATGAAGAGAAACACCATAAGCAGAAAAAAGGTAGATATTTTTGACTCAGCTGATTGGCTAATGCCGATAACGATGAAAAAGAGCAACCTGCAGTCCCTGATCATCAGGGTCGATTTGTGGTTACCATATCAGGTCTTCGATACTTTCACCTTTGTGCCTACAACTAGTTATCTATCCGTGCGTTGCCACGGGAAAACAAGACATGTAAAAGGTGACTTTATTTCGAATATCCTATTCTATACATTGGTGATTTTATCCCTCTCACTAACCCTTCAACGAGCAACATGTGTTTTTTCGTTACTTTACCCTTTTCACCCTATCACGTGCCTTATTTTATAGCGCACAATCTAGCGATTTTCGATAGTGTTAGCCTTTTTTTTAAGATAATTAGCGGAACTTCCATTATGTAAGTGCAACAGAACAATAACAACTTTATTAATTCTAAATTGGTGTCTAAATTTATTTATTCTAATAAATGTAACAAAATATAGAACATGAAGCACCGAGAAACAACTATGTAATACATAGACAAATTAATGGCACTCGCTTGACATTCTTGCACCATGAAACTAAAAGAACATGATCTCGGCAAAAAGGTTGGCCACACACATCTACATAAAATACTTATAACTTTTTAACATAAAAAACAAACGGGAAAATGTATCTACAACATGAGTCTTTCATTCATGTCAGAATGGGGGTAATGTTTATAACAAGGTAAATGATTGGCTTTGTAGAGGGGACGCATCATCCGGAAAGTTCGCGGTGAAGCATCCACGCGTGGGTCCCACCATATGGGATCGATTCCCCACCGACCCCGAGCACATCCAGTCATGTTCGTGTTCGTGCTTCCAACGCCGCCCTGCTCTGGGCTACCCTGCACCTTCCTAGACCACCAATGTCATCTCTACTTGTTCCACCTCTGTGTCGCACCGTTATGCCACCATGTCGCTCGCCACTGTGTCACTATACCGCCAGGACCCCTACGGCTCATGCCGCCCGTCCCTACATCTCCACCCTGCACCAGCACTCGCCCGCTGCCGGAGATGGAGGACACCCACCATTGACCGCACCTCAGGGTGCCCGTTGCTCCTCCTCCACCCTTTGCGCCTCCCTACAAAGCCCTATCGGACTATACTGCTATATGAGAGCATCGGCCGGGCGCGCGGTCGCCAAGGTCATCGTTGTCGACAACGATGACCCTCTCCTCATGGATATTGCTACATGTGGCCGCTGCCGATGCTACCGAAGGCCACCAACACTACTATGTATGGCATCGAGGTCTGCTACGTGCGACTGGTAGCGGTGCTACGTGCGGTCAGCGGCAGTGCTACAAGCGGCGTCGGGTTTTGCTACATGCGGCCGCCAGCGGTGCTACAAGTGGGTGTTACTTTTGCTACGTGCTGGTGGCGGCGGAGCTACGTGCTACATTGGATTTTTGCTACATATTTTGGGTACAAAAGTTCTATTGTTTTCTACAATAGTATAATGGTTTTGCGATGATATCTCCGACAAGGTCTTCGACGTGGTCTCTAGCAAAGTCTGATTTGCTGTAAAGTTGTTTTTTCTACAAGGTCTCTAGGAGAAGTGTTCGGCGAAGTCATGTTAGCTATAGGAGATGTGGCCATTTTTTTATTATGCCACAATATCATGAATACCAGTTTTAACCTTAATAATATAGTTTAAATCATGTAATATTTATTTTTGCTGACTGATTGACCAACTACATGACCGATGTACCCAGTTTTGCACACTTCTATCGCTACCTTGGTGTCCATTACCGCTCCACAAGATTTATTTGTTAACGCTGATCATGACTTTCTTACTCTTGATGACCATCTCATTGAATGAATCTTAAATGCATCATTATCTTTCTCTACATGTAGATCAAAATACTACCAGAGCAAGAACTGCAGCAGATGTAGCAAGCATTAAATAGAAAAGGTTCCATCCCTATGTACGCGAAGAAAATGACACCATCTTCTATTGGACCTATGTTCAAGGCTGGTATGTTCATTGCCACGCTCTCACTTGTGAAGTCCAAGGAGAAGGGTGTCATATAGGATCGCAGAGTTCCTAGGAATATGGCAGTCTCCTGTTAAAATAAGTGCACGATCAAAATTCATCTGCAGTTCAAAATAGTTGCTAGTATGAATATACATGGTTGAGTTTCTTAGGGAAGAAAAGACTGAAATATAGTTTGTGTAAGAAAGAATTCATGTACAGTTCATCATAGGCACGTCTTTAAATACTCACATCTCCAATTTCCTAAATTTTCAAAACAGTTTGTTGTTTTATTACCTAAGAAGCAGTGGTTCACGTTCGTATGAAAAAATCAGAGGTATTATCAACTTGGGCTTTCCACCTGCAATCAGTATAGCAGCAAACACTTCACACTGTCGACCAAAACAAAGAGATTAAGATTACTTGGTATATAGGAAAAATGTCACCACCACTAACAATTCCCTTGCTTAAGCCCTCGGAGGATCTGCGAACAGAAACATGGTTTAAGCCCAGATCAGCAATCAAAATATGCTTAAATAAAACTCTGCACCTTGCCTACACCATGCACATTGTCTATGGCATGCCTTGCTTGTAGCTGTTGTCGAACATCGTCCCATCAGGAAACCTTGGACGCCAAGCTAAATTGAGTAGATCGGCTCCAACCGTATGGGCCGAGTGGGCAATATCCAAGTACATTAATAAGTGCTCCACGGTATTTCCTTGGGGGAAATAAGAACACACCTAGATCAAAGCCATAGTTGTTACCAAGATAAAATATTCTGAAAACATTGGTAGATGCAGCTAGAGTAATAAGTGAAGTGGGCCAAGGGCTCACCGATTGTACCCACCGACAACAAACACATATGAGTAATGCTTCTTCCCACTGAGGCTGGTGAAATTCGTGATTGTCCAAGTGAACTGTGACATCTGTAGGTCCCCCCGAGCACTTTCTTGAGCTCGATCTGCATGTTGTAGTTCTCCTTCTTCACCATGTCGATCTCTGCACTATTCCTTTGAATATATTTGTAGGGTTTGCAAATTCTGAATATTTTATTCGATTATTGGTGCTAAAAGAATTTACCAAAGTAGACCAAACAAGAACCTTGTGCTTCTCATCTCGAAGTTTCTTCCTGGAGTTGATCTGATACTGATCCTTGGCGGCCTATAAGCAAGCTACATATTGCATCTTTGCGATCGGCTCCAACGAAAACAGAGCCCTGGAAACATAAAGAGAGTGCAGAAGTTGTAGAGCTTGCCCGTGCTAGAGAAAATAATGAGGCCAACCTCGGCGTCGAGGAGCACACGGATCTCGCGGGCCTTCCTCAACAAACCGACTCGCGCTTGGCAAAGGTCACCTGCCTATTCGACGAGTTCGTGATCCTCTTGATCTTGATCTTGATGATGGATCTCTCCTACGAAATAGAAAATCCAAGGCTAGGATCAGTTTGACCCAAACAAAAAAAATACAACTTGCATTAGTTTCGTTTGTCACTGCATGGACATTAGTGGTGTTGTTTTTTATCAGTCACACCAAGAAATAATTTCAGATGGTAACTTGCACATATCACTAAGTATGTTGTGGGTTTTAGTCTATGGAAAGAAATCTATTTGATGGCACCATCTGATCTAGTTGCGATGCTCATTCGTAATATTGTATTTTCAAACAATTGTCTTGGGTTACTAGCATAAATGATTATTCATGTGAGGCCAACACAATTTCAGACCACCATCAAGAAAGCTTAGGGGAAGAATTCATGCAACGATCTGAAAAAGGAATCAAGAATATTACCAAGGCACATAGGCATAATTCCTGCAACGATCTGAAAGGAATTTCTGAATATGACCTGTACCTGAAAATCGTTGGTCATGGTCCTATGACTACATTATATAACCTGGCGTGTACCTGCAGGCTGCAGTAGATCAAGGTGGCCGGGCGGTGTTGCAGGACGATGACCTACACCTGCAAATCGTTGGATCATGGCCCTATGACTACATATATAGTATACCTGCAGTAGATCATGGTGGCCGGCGGCATTGCGGGACACGTGAATTGGCCAGATTGGTCGGGAGGATCGTCGGCCGGATGGCGCAGCTGGATGGCGCGCGATGGTCGTGGCGATCTGGCGGCGAGGGCGACTGCAGCGGGCGAGCTCTCGTGGACATGGTGCAAGGCGATCATGCCTGATTTTTTTGCTAGCGCAACGATCACGTGGATGGTGCGGAATTTCAGGGACGGTTTCCATTGGATTTTTTTAAAACCTGCCTTCCGATAGATTTTGCTACGGAGGAAGGATGAAGAGGTATCGAGCGAAACGCTCGGTTCCAAACAGCCTTCTTTTTATTTTTCTCTTAGGCCTGCCTTATGTGATTTGGTGGGAGGGTAAAATAGTCTTATTTAAAAAAGTGTTGACGAAACCAGCGACCAGAGAAAATAGAGTAAATTCGTCATTTTTAAGTAGTAGAGATAGAGATTGTGTCATATGCAGCACAACCAACTGCGGGGCGAGGACGGCTGGAGCGCAACGGCCGGCAGTAGACCACGACGACAAGGGGTAGGCTGCGGCGATGAACACGCGTGAGATTAGGGGGTGTTTTATGGACTAAGATATTTTAGCGTGAGAGTTGGGCGAGATTAGCGTGGTAGTTATTTGTTCCTGATTTCGGGGCTAGGATGAAAGTCCATAGATGGAAGGACACGTGAACTTTTTTGGGTGACGGGGAGGACAAACTAATCTACACCATGTGATCTTCGTGATTGGACGGTGAAGGTTCGTGCTTTTATAAGTAGTAGAGATAGAGATAAGACTGGAGTAGTTTGGAGCAGGCATCCAGGAACATGAGAAGCAAAGCTCACGGTGGCAGGCTGGCAACAAACATAGGAGATCATGCGCATCGATCCACACCATCTGACTATCTGGGCATGGTAAGATCAACTAGTCGTAGCAATAAAAATTGTTTCCTACATCGTGACATGCATGTCGAAATAACAGTCTCACATTGCGGCAAAATTGTCGGCACCTCCCGAAGAAGATGCCAACCATGCAACGACACGCATGACACACGCCACACCACGCCCTCGCGCACGCCCCGCGCGTATGGGTTTGATCAGAACCCCTCGCCACAGGGCCGCCGTCGCAAACTTTGGCAGTACCATGCGCGTGCATACGGCCCTACCTACACCTACATACTAGGTGCCTCGCGTCGCGTGCTACGCTAGTCGATCAGTCGTTCCAGAGCGCGAACACCGGGAGCGGGTGCACGCCGGCGACAGGCCTCGCCGCGGCCGGCGGCATCCAGTTGCCGCCGCCGCCGTGGCTGCTCTCGCCGGCCTCGTACTTCATGGCCTGCGCGTACTGGAGCCCGTGCAGCAGGTGCGCGCCGCGGTGGCCGTCGGAGGCGTCGGAGCTGTTGTCGGACGCGACGTCGGAGGAGCGCTCGGCGGCGGCGCTGGCGAGCGCCGGCGCGCGGGTCGGGGAGGAGCGCCTGCAGGCGAGGTCCCCGCCGATGAGGTGCGAGCTGGCGCAGATGCGCTTCACGTCGTACTTGCTGATGTCGAAGTTGGTCACCGCGCTGAGCCCGCGGAACTTGATCGCCGCGATGTCGTACGCCTCCGCGGCCTCCTCCTGCGTACCTATAAGCGAACGGCGAACATGTACGAACTCAACTTAGCAGCTAGATCTTGAACAACTAGTTAAACAAGAGACAAACATGTAAGAAACGTTGTTCTGTCATCATGTAAACCAATCACAATGGCAAAAGGAACATTATGGATTAGCACAATATATAGTGGTTGTTTTTAGAAGTTGGCACCATGTGCGTGTGCGTCCAACAGTAAGAAAACAAAAAAACTTACTGAAGGTGCCCAGGTAGAGGTCCTTGTTCCCTGCCACCCTGCCAATCCTGGCCTGCCATCTGCCGTGCTGGTGATGCCTGCATGCATGGGGAAAGCAAAGCAAGCTCAACAAGAAAGATCACGCAGGCTGGCTGGCAAGTCGATGCGTGTGTTTTTGCGTGTCTGTGACCGTGAGATCGACCAGAGACACAGAGCTGAGGACAGAGCAAGTCTTGTTTTGGGGGTGGTGAAAAAGGCGGCAGGTGGGGGTAAAAATGGGGGAGCAGCGTAGGCACCTGGTCACTCCTCTGTACATGGATGCTCCCCTCGAGAACCCACTGCTGTTCCTGCAAGCAACAAATTTTCACTCGGAAGCTGTAAGCAGCGTTGGTGAGTGCGCCCAGATGTTTTGGCAGTTTTGGATGCATTCGTAGTATGTGTGCAAGGGTGCAGGCAGATTATGCCGCATGAATTTTGTTTCTAGCAGTAATAATGTTTTCCATGGTTTATTTCTTCCATAGACCATAGTAGTACTAGTACTACAAATGTTTTGCATGTTCATGAAGGAACTGTATGTTGCCACTGTACCAGTCACGACAGTAATGAGAAAGAAATGCAGGAAGGAATGAAGTGGTTACAGACAGACTACTAGTGCAACCGCACCTTCTTAAGTGCGCAATGAACTCCTGTCTCGTCATGTGCTTCATCTCCTCCAGCTCCCTCTCGTAGGTGCTCAACTACATGCCACAAACGAAAGCCCAGTGGATCAGCGAAAACATTCAACACAAGTTAATTGAAGGGCGCAGGAGTGAACCAGGCCCCTACACACTGCCACATCCCTTTGGGCTCAACAGGAGTAGATGTAGATCAAAGCTTAATTAATGGAGTCTCTGGAACTGAAACGTACCGGGAAATTGATGTGCGTGGTCGGACCCCAGTACTTGAGCGCTGCCAGATCATAAGCCTTCGCAGCCTTCTCCTCCTTGTCGTACCCACCTTCAGACCGAATTAACCGTGCCACGTCGTGGTCAGCATGTTGTAAGGACACTGTACGCTTGCGCTAGCTAGCTGGACCAGTTAATTAATTAAGGAGCTTACCTAGGTAAACTGCTCGTCGTTGCATCCGGTAGATTCATCGGGAGCAAGAAGTCGATCGATGTCAGTAGTCACCAAGGTCATGCAAAATGTTACAAATGTCGAATGGTTTTGCAGATCATAGCTCGACGTATTGTATGGTCATGCCATGTACCTTGCCTGCCTTTCCTGGTCTGGCCTTCCTTCCGGCAAGTGTTGTCCCACAGGTGCGCCTCGTACCTCCCCGTCCACCTGTGCCTGCAAGTGCAATGCCACACCACACACGATCATCTAAACATCGATCTGTGATCGAACGGGCACGCGTGGATGTTACTACGACGCAGAGCTTGATCCGGCACCCCAAGAAGATTCAACCGACCTGGTGACGCCCCGGAACTGCGACGTCCTCTGCCCGAAGGTCTGCGCGAGCTTGCGCGGAACGGGGACCGACGGCGCCGGCAGCGGCGGCTCGTGCTGCGCGGGCAGCACAGACACGGAGGGCGGCACCGCGGACGAGCGCTCCGGCGGCATGTACATGGACTGGCGGAGCCAGGACTTGATGCCCGAGATGGACATGGAGCCGTCGAAGCCCGCGGCGCCGGCGGCGCTGTTGTACATTGGCGCCGCCTGCATCGCGCCCGCGCCGTGGTGCAGCGAGTACTGGCCGTGGCCGTGGTGCGGAGGCATGAAGTGGTGGCTGTCCGGGAGGCCGGTGCAGTGTGGCGGGGGCGGCGCGTTGTTGATGTCCAGCCCAATGAGGCCCCCACCGTGGCCGCGGTAGTAAGAGTCTGCAGGGAAGGTGTGGACGTCGTGGTGGTACTTGAGCTGGTCGGCGCGGTTGGCGTCGTCGTAGATACCGCCGCCGCCGGTCCTGTCGTCGTTGGTGTAGCCTCCGCCGCCGCTCAGGAAGTCCTCCAGCTTGGGGCCTTTGGCTTCCGCATGGTGCCTCCAATCTACGTATACAAAGTTCAGTGCTTCAGAACTTCTTCAGTAGCAGTAGGAAAAGAGATCCAGACTGAATGAACATGGCGTTGTTTAATTTCTTCCAACTCTTGACAGAAGAGCAATCACTCGAAGCAAACCAAACACGGACTGGCTGAACAGCAGTTGCCTGCATGCGTAGCGGTGCATGTGTGTAACTAGTTACCTTGGCCATCGTACCCGCCAGAGTGCAACGGCACGCCCACGGGAGGCGAAGCCGCCGCCGCCGCCGCCGGATCGGCATGAGACGAGCTGGAGCCACCATCACCGCTTCCGGCTCCTCCCTCGCCGCCGCCTCCGTCGCCGTAGCCCCTCGCGGCGGCCGAAGAAGAAGAGGACAAGGAGAAGCCGAGCCAGCTACTGTTCATGTCCATATCCAGCTCCCCACCAGCCCACCAGCACACACACCGCACCAAAAAGGCTTATGAGGAGAAAAGGAAACCAAAGAAGCACCAAAAGGGCCCGTGATCTTTTCCCCGGCGGGAGTGTCTGTGCCTTGCAAGCAAACGGAGGAGGCCGGCTATCTAGATCGGTGCTCGGACTAGGAGAAAGAGACGAGCCTCCCTTTTTGACGTTTATATAGCGCGAGCTGCTGCTGTTGTAGCGTAGCGTAGTAGGTGGCGGAATGAAGGGGGTGAATGCGGTAACCAAGTCTTGCTGTGCTTGCTTGTGCATTGCATGTATACGTATGCGAGTGTGGTCCAGAGCCTTTTCTTTTCTCCGTGTTGGGGTCTGTGCCATCGGTAGATACGTTCTGCAGTGAAGCGGGTCTAGAGCATCTCTACTCGTTGGACGTCGAGGCCGACGGTCCTATTTATCGTCGAACGAAGTTAGTTTTCGACATGGAAACGTCACTCGCGTTCCCAGGCGTAGTTCGTCCTAGATGATGATATTTTATCCGAATTTGGCTCAAATTTAGCTAAAATTCTGTCTAGTTTGGCCTAGTTCGAAATAGTTTGACCTAATTCGCCATAGTTTGACGTAGTTTGGCCTAGTTCGTCCAAATTTGTCTCAAATTCGCCCTACTTTGACCTAGTTCACCCAAATTCGGCTAAAATTTGGCCTAGTTTGGCCTAGTTCGCCCAAATTTATCTTAAATTCGCCCTATGTTGGCCTAGTTCGCCCAAATACGGCTAAAGTTCGGCCTAGTTTGGCCTAGTTCCCCAAATTTGTTCCAAATTCACTCTACTTTAGCCTAGTTCGCCCAAATTCGCCAAAAAATTGGCCTAGTTTGGCCTAATTCGCCCAAATTTAGCCTAGTTCGCCCAAATTTGTCCGCAAATTTGGCTAAAATTCGTCCTACTTTGCCCTAGTTTGGCCTAGTTCGCCCAAATTTGTCTCAAATTCGCCCTACTTTGGCATAGTTCGCCCAAATTTAGCCTAGTTTGGTCTAGTTCGCCCAAATTCGGCCCAAAAATCGGTCTAATTCGGCATAGTTTGGCCTAGTTCGCCCAAATTCGGCTTAAAACTTAGCGTAGTGGGGCCTAGTTCGCCCACAATAGCGGCGTCCGGCGTTCCCAGGCAGTTCCCAGCATCCTGGGTTCGGTATGGGAACGCCGGACGTATTTTGGGCCAAATCCGGACGAAACCGGCGTTTTGGGAACGCGGCTGGGCGAAAAATCGCCGTCCAGACAAAAATACGCCCTAGGAACGGCATCCTGGGAACCCGAGTGGAGATGCTCTAAGTACAACCAGACGTCGCTCCTGTTGATGTAGAACCAGTAGCAAACTAGTTAGAGCATCTCCACTCTCGGGGCCCTAAAGCCCTCTGAAGGGCTATCGAGCACGCCGGTGGTCGAATTCACGCCCAGTCCACCCCTAAATTAGTTTTGGCGCCGACGCGGTCCGGTTTAACATCCGGCATCCCCACGCCGAACCAAACCCACGGGAGGCTAGCGGGGGCGCTAGATGCCGCGTTTCTGGCGGGAAGGCATGGGGAATATGGCGCGCGAAACGCCTGGTCATCGCGGGCCACCCCTGTCAGCGTCAGCGGCTAACGCGTTGTGGGAGGCAGGGTACCCAGCGCCGCCAGACGTGCGCTGCCCGCACGACTGGGTCCTCAGCCCCGGTAGCCGGCCCGTCCCGCTGGTCCCCCGTGGGCAGGCGCGGCAGGTGGAGATCTACCGCCACTACTGGGAGGTCCTCTCGCCGAAGGAGAGGAACGATCCTACCTAGGATCCAGATAACGTGCAGGCGTGGAACACGTTCTTTGAGGCCCAGTACCAGGACCACCTCGACGCCTATGACGGCAATGGCCCCCCACCGCTGGACAGCAACATCGAAGGGCGGACCCAGTGTTGGAGCGCACCAGGACGGACGCTAGCCTCGGTCCTCGAGTACATCATCGCTGGCAACCACCTGCCGTTGACGATGCCTCCTCGGCACGCCATGCGACACCGACCGGACCAGCGGCGGTGGGTGCCGCGCCATGCCGCCCGCTCTTCTTCCATGTCTTCCTCGTTGAGGTGTTCATCGCCTTCGACCCTCTACTCCCCGTACTCCACGTCATCGTCGCGCTTCTCGGTTATCCTCGCGCTAGTGAAGGACGAGTACGAGGAGGCTCCTCTATTGCCCTGGCGGTGCCACAGCTAGGAGCCGACGCGAGCGATCACCTCCCTGTGGCCGCATGCGCCTCGCCGCGCCCCAGCGCCAGGTGAAGGAGTGGACGCCGCCATCGGAGTACAAGGTGGCCACCCTCCAGCTAAAGATCGACGAGGACTCGGAGGAATTCCCTGGCCAGCACGTCGCTGAACACGCCTCCTACGAGGTCGTGCCACCAGCGAAGGATGACTTCGTGGAAGCGTGGTCCGTGGAGGAGTGCTGGTGCGAGCAGGCAGAGCAAATGTGTTGCCTCGGCCTGTTCATCGACATAGAGGGTGACGACAACGGGGCGGGTTGTTCGAGCTGGGGCAATGATCCGGGACAGGGCTGCAGCACCATGTCGTTGCCGAAGCAGGATCCCAGCGACGATGACGGTGACTACACGGCGGTGATGTACCATCGTCTCGGACTGGGAGGCCGGGGCCGGGGCCGCCACTAGGGTGTAGGTTTTTTTAAAAAATTGTACAAATATGTTTGAACTGTAGTGATATCAATGTGTTTTCGTATTTTCAAATGTTTGAATATTTTGTATGGAGGACACGGCTGGGAAGGACCGCCCCCCCATATCGTGAACTCATCCGCCCCCCCCCCCCCCATACGACCCAAAATCAGGCCACGCCGGACGCTGTATGGGGGGACGAGTGGAGATGCTCTTAGGAGCAGTGTGATGTGTGACCTTAAAGGGTTGTTCTTTTACGAATCTCTAGCAATTGAGGTGGAATCGTGAGGGAAGAGAGGGAGGATAAAGATCCAAGCGAACACACTCACAAAGAACATGATGAACGCATGCACACGCGATACACAAAACAATCTATAGCTCATGTCGGCGGCTAGCGATCCAACACAATCCCTTGGATCGGTGTTGGACAAGGATTCTCTCTCTAACCGACACAGCGAGATGATAACCTTGGTGAGAACTGACAACTTGGATAAAGATTATTCACACCAAGACCTTGTACAAACTGAACGCAACTAGGCAAAATCCAAGTGTTTTGTGATAATAGGTGCTCCTTGTCAAGGAGCATGAGACCAACTTGATAGATTCCTCAAGAGGTTCTTCTTCTAGTCTATTATCAAGTCTAAGTCAAAGCGAAGATGGAGTTATTTATAGTGATAGGGGCGAATGGGTAGGTAGAGGGAATATTCCATGGCATCAAACTCAAAGTTGTGCGCGGACAGGGTGTTTCGGCGGTAAGTACAGGCGGGCCGGCCTGGGCATCGGAAGTTCTGGCGATAAGTCCACCAGGCCAGATGTGGTGCCGGTTATTTCGGCGAGCGCCAGTTCAATTGGTGGGCACTGAACAAGTATACTGTAAGCGTTTTCGGCGGGCGCCGACTCTGGCGGTCCTAGCGCTGACTTTTCTGGCGGTGGGTACGGCGAGCCGGTCCTGGCGCCGGTTTGTCTTGACGATTCCAATGGTGAGGTCGGTGTGCCGGTCCTGGCACCGACTTCAGCTGCAGCTCCCTATTGTGCGTACTTAGATGCTTCTCTTGGCGTTTCTTTTTAATGCTCATATTTGAGGATATACAAGGTAGGGATTTCTATTTTCGTGCCCTTCGTTCGTTAGTTGTACTTAGTTTTCCCCAGCCGCTTAGTTTTTTCTCACTTTTGCCCATCTTCTTGTACAAAACTCTCGCATGGTCTGAAACTCACCGTCTGTCAGCCTTGCCGTTACATGCTGATAAGTGGGGTCGCGTTTAGTCGGGTCTCGTAGTGGATCCTTGCCGTTACGTGCTGACGAGTAGGGTCGCGTTCTATCAGGTTCCATAGTGTACCCTTGCTGTTATATGTTGACAAGTGGGGCCACGTTCAGTCAATTCCCATAGTGGACACCTCTCTCAACTTACCCAAATCAGCATCGAACCCACAGCTTATCACGTGAGCGCCGGACCCACAGCTTATCCACGTGAGCACTGGACCCACAGCTTACCCAGGTTGGCATTGCAAGATGGGACCCCGAGCTAGCCCCGCACCGCGCCCGTGCCGTTGCTTCATTTTTATGTAGTGAAATATAATGCATATACGAAAATTATACACCTTTGAACTCTTTTAAATCGCACTTAGGACATGATAATGTTGTGCTAATATAATCTTGATCATTTATCATTTTCATGGAGTGAAATATAATGCATATACTTGCGTATACAAAAATTATACACCTTTGAACTCTTTGAAATCGCACTTAATACGTGATACTGTCGTGCTAAGAAAATCTTGAGAGATTATCATTTTCATAGAGTGGAATGTAATGAACAAACTTGCATATGCGAAAATTATAAACCTTTGAACACTTTTAAATCTTACTTAATACATGATAATGATGTGCTAACAAAATTTTGAGAGATTATTATTTTCTCCCCCATTTTCATAGAGTGAAATGTAATGCATAAACTTGCATATACGAAGTTTATATACCTTTGAACTCTTTGAAATCACACTTAATACGTGATAATGTTGTGCTAATAAAATCTTGAGAGATTATCATTTCCATGGAGTAAAATATATTGCATAAACTTGCGTATACAAAAATTATACACCTTTGAACTCTTTGAAATCATACTTAATACGTGATAATATTGTGCTAAGAAAATCTTGAGAGATTATCATTTTCATATAGTAGAATGTAATGCATAAACTGGCATATAAAAAAATTATACACCTTTAGATTCTTTGAAATCGCACTTTGGTCATGATAATGTTGTGCTAATAAAATCCTGATCATTTATCATTTCCATGGAGTGAAATATAATGCATAAACTTGCGTATACAAAAAATTTAAACCTTTGAACACTGTGAAATCACACTTAATAACAAGATAATGATGTGCTAGCAAAATTTTGAGAGATTATCATTTTCTATCCCCATTTTCATAGAGTGGAATGTAATATATAAACTTGCATATACGAAAATTATACACATTTGAACTCTTTGAAATCACACTTAATATGTGATAATATTGTGCTAAGAAAATCTTGAGAGATTATCATTTTCATAGAGTGGAATGTAATGCACAAATTATACACCTTCAAACACGTTCCCTTCAAATTATATTCAAGTTCATTTGTTTATGGACTTAAAGTACCAGTGGCATACTCGTTATTTTGCATGGATAGAGGGGTGCCACCGAAAGATATAGGGGTTATCCTATCCGCTAGATCACAGAGGATCAAAGGTTGGTAGGCACGATGCGTGTGACAACTGTCTCGACCAATCAGAGCGTAGCAGTGAAGATGAGCACATGTGCGAGAGATTGATACAAAGAGAGGGAAAAACTGAGTAGCACTTAAGAACCAAGGGCAAAACTAAGTAGAACTTAAAAACCAAGGGCAAGACTGACAAAGGGATTCAAATAGAAAAAGATTTAAAAAATGGAAAATACGTCTTTTATACAATAAAATACATCTTGGCATACATCAAACTATTTGCTATTCAAATATACACCAGTTTGACAATTATTGCCTTATTCAGACAAACTATGTTTTGGAGAGGGATGTTTTAGGAAAAGGCTTGAGTAGAAAGCCATGAACCTTCATAGATAGTAGGTGATTTGAGAAGTGGTGAGTTAGGTTAAAACTTGGTTTATATACATTTCTTATGGTGGCAGGTAAGATAATAGACTCCCTGTGTAGATACCACTATGTTTTGCTCTTTTTGAATTTGTTGTGCATAAAATGACTCAATTAGCTAGCTAAAAACTATTTGTTGACTCTCTGTTGACCAGCCACCGGAGGATAAAACTGAGTATATTACACACGGCAGTATTAGTACTGGAGGACAAAGCTGAGTACAACCAAACTGCCAGTGTTACACTCGAGGGAAAAACTGAGTACAACTGAGTCGCCAGGGTTAGACATGAGGGAAAAATGTGACTTACGGTACGCGTGTGCGGTGCACGTGGCGATAGCGGACACGTGTGGACGTGCACGGTGTAGTAGCGTACGCGATTACGTGGTACATGGTAGTGCAATGAAACGTCGCTTCCCTTCTCCTTTAATAGAGGCCTCCCTACTCTCACTCATTACTCACTCGCTCACTCAACCGTCTCCACTGTCCCATCACCTTTTGTAAACCTCCAAGAAAACCCCAACCACGCTGGCGATGGAGAAGAATGGCGTGGTGGCCATCGGCTCCTCCAAGGCCATCGGCGAGGAGGCCCCCGTCCCCATCCCCGCATCCGCCGTAGCCCAGGCGGGGAGGCCCCCGCCGGTCTCGGGCAGATCCCGCTCGCCAGGGACCCCTACGAGGAGGTTGATTACATAAGGCCGGAGAACCCCTACGACACTAGCATCGCCGACCCATGGTCGGAGGTAACCAGGGTTTTCTCCCCTTCCCTTGTTCTTGCCCCGTTCTCATCGTTGGATGCTAGATCATACGTTATTAGGACTCGATTGTTCGTATTTTTACAGTAGCTAATCCTCTTGTGTTAGATCTCGTATTTTGATGAATCCCCTTGTTCGTATTTGAACCCCCCTGTTCGTAGTTGGGATCAGTGTTTGATTTGGTTTGAGATTTGGGGAATAATCAGGAGATCTCAATTGGTTAATTTATGTAAATAATCAATCCCGATAATCAAAGTATCTCAATCATGTCCTTACTGCACTCTGCTATTTTTTTCAATGGGAGGATAGTCGCGACGTCTACAGCGATGATGAGTCCAAGGACACCAAGACTCGTCATGTGCTGAGGAGGCTGAAGTCTGGTCAGTACAACAACTTCTTCGCCGGCGACGTGTACATGTGCCCCTTCTGCCCCACTAGGAGGCTCCGTGCCACGGACTTCAACTCCCTCGTGAAGCATGCCGAGGACGTGAGGACCTGTAGCAAGTCCGTGAACGTCCACGGCTTCATAGCGAAGCACCAGGTGCTCAGTCTTCACCTCCGCAACCTCCAGAAGGTGGCTATCGAGGAGGGTCGCTTGCCCCCGATCAAGCCCACGGCGCCCATGGTCAAGGGACTAGCAACAAGAAGTGGAGGAGGCGCTAGAGGGAGGAGGCGGAGGCCCTCCTGGCAGAGGCCATGAGGGGCCACTGATCTGCTGTTGTAAAGCAGCTTCTTTTGTCTTTTCTGTGTTGAACTTGTCCGCTTCTGCTGCTGAACAGCCTAATTGTCGAACCTCGTTAAGTACCGTACTATATAATCTATATTAGCTACTTTATCTACATCTACTCTATTTACTGAATTTATTTATGGTCCTGGTTAGTTTTGCTACTCTAGATTTGCTACCAGATTGGGGAAAAATGAGGGTAAAAGGAACAATGAATAAAGAGAGAAGCTGCTCTAGATTCACTACCTTTTTGGGCAAAAAAAACACAACTGTTATCGAGAGAGAGGGGAAAAGGCGCTCTTAAAAAGGCCAATCATAAAAATAACAAAAAAGAAAACTTCCAATTTAGGCAACAGGGCGTACGTAACCACCAAACGCGCCCACATGGTCCCACACCACGTCTCCCATAATCGGCGAGAGATGGATGGCTGGTCTGCTATATATCCTGACCCCACCTGTCAGCATGTAACGGTCGAGGAGACGTAACGTAATGCTCAAAGCACGACCCGCACCAATGCGGTCCTACCAGTCAGTATGTAACGGTAAGCCTTTGACATGATGGCATCCCCTCGTCCGAGCGCATGTGAGGGTTTTGAAATGGAGGAAGGCCAAAGGTGAGGAAAAACTAAGTAGCTCGGGAAAACTAGTATAACTAACGAACCAGGGGCACGAAAATAGAAATCCCTACAAGGTATTGGCATGAAGTAGCAGGTCATTCACAGGAGAGTCAAAGTTACACATAGAGAGGAGCGAGTTCATTTGAAAGGGTAATTGCCCCTATGTGTGGTTTTGGTGATTAATGACAATCTCTGTGGACTAATGTTTTCATTGAGGTTTATATGAAGGAATATTCCATAGGTCATGCTTGTAGTCCATATGTTGGATTCAAGTATGGATGCCATGAAGATAAAGATATACCTTGAGTTTTGGCATCAAGATCGTCAAATTGAAGAGAAGAATATGATATGTTCAAGATCTTGAGAATGTGATCTCAATAGAATAATTCAAGATATGGCTCTAAGACGGTGTCATGATAGCCTCATTAGTTGAGCTATGGTTGACTAAGATTTAGAGCATGTAATCAAATGAAGAATTCTTTATGTACCTCAAGATATTGAGATGGAGCATGAGAAGATACTTGGTTGACCAATACAAAGAGTGAAGAGTGATTTCAAGTTGGTCAACACATGAAGCATAAAGAATGTACCACATGGATCTTGTGGTATGGTAAGCCTTTTCATTTATGCATCATGAACTAACCCATTATATATGTGCCTTTGCGTTTTCTATATGGGATAGGTATCTTTCCATGGGAATGCTTCAAAAGTGAAGATCTCATATAGCCCATGAGAGGATGACATCAAGTGGTGATCGTCATCAAAGTTTGAGAAGGGCAAGTTCAAGATAAGCAACTCGAGAAGATCATTTGCTCGAAGCTTGCCATCCATATTGGTGATAATGGGCATGTGAAGATGTGTCTTAATGAAGCAATCCCATAGTGGTGTATGGGGGAGCAAATTACGAGTCTTCCCGAAGCAACAATGATCAAGTGATGCATTCCGTCTTGGATGGAGCTCGAAGTGTTGTCATCAAGATCAAGCGGGATGCGCAAGGCAAAGGTATGGCCTTGCTAGGTTTTACTTTTACCGGTCTCAAGGTGGTTGTTGGGAGACCGGGTTATAGGATAGATAGCCGCACTATCAAGAGAGGCTTTCGGTTGGGTAACTTGATCACATTGTCTTAGGGAGCTCAATCCTTTGCATACTTTGCATCTTCCTATTTTGTTGCTTCTTGGTATTTTCTCTCTATGAGGTTCTTGAGCTTTTTGCTATCTCTTCAAGAAGCCCAAGTTTATCGAAAAGGGAATTCGTATGCATCTTATATGGCGTTTTCAAGTTTGAAGGTTTTACCGGTTCTTCTTATAGGGAGGCTCCATACCTTTCCTCATTTGGTTTTTATCTTCCTTTGTTGTACTATGATGTTTTCATGCACCATATAGTAGAGCTTGTTGTCCTCGTCAAAACAAGACCAAGATCATCGAAATCAGAGTCCGGATGCAAAAGTTATTGCGTTTTTCGTGAAGTCTGTTGCATCCCGGTTGTGGATCCGGTTCAACCGAGCCCCACACCGGACGGTCCGGTGCCAGCGCCGGTAGACCGGATTTTCCGGTTTTCGCGACTGAGTCTATTCCGAGTTGGCAAACAGAGGTTTTCCGGTTTGTAGTTCGGTCCTCCGGCCTGGGGACCGAGTTTCCTGTTTCTGGGGCCGGTCCAACCGACTTTTAAACCGACTTTTCACAGATTTCCTCCCAACGGCCATATTTGCTTTCCCCTATAAAAGGGGGTTCTTCCCCAATGTTTTTGGGTGTTCTTGACCACGAAATTGACCTCCATTGTTGAACCTCTTAAGCTTGCTTCCTCTCCCTTCCCTCCTATGATTCTTGCATCTTTTTTAGGGCTTTGGAAGAGGAGATCTAGATCTACAATCCCCACCAATCAATTCCTCTTCTAAGTGAGGGGAACCCATTGGATATAGATCTTGGAGTCATTGGTTGACTTCCACCATTGTTCTTCCTCTCTAATTCCTCCCTAGAACTTGTTGCTTTGGTGGGATTTGAGAGTGAGGGATTTGAATGCCCTTGGTGTTCTTGCTTTGCATTCTTGCATAAGTGTTGAGCTCTCCACTATGATTTGTTCGAGTGAAAGACCGTGATCTTGTTGCTCTTGGAGGGTGACCTCTTAGTTGGCTTGGCGGTTGGTGCCGCGGTGTCCTCTTCGTGGAAGATTGTGAATAGACCCGGGCTTCTCCTTCGTGGATCTTGTGAAGTGGTTGTGGAGCTTGCCATCTCCGGAGTGGAGGAAAAGCTAGCCATAAGGAAAGGGCCTATTCCTTTGTGGGATAGACTCGAAGAAGAAGGTGAGCCTTCGTGGCGTTGGGAAATCTTTCGTGGAATCCCACACCTCTCCAACATGACGTACCTGACTTGTAAGGGAACACGGGAATACATCTTCGTCTCCGCATGCCTCGGTTGTCTCTATACCCGAGCTTCCTTTCCTTGTGATAGCCATCGAGCTTGAAGTACTTATATCTTGCTTATCACTTGTGGTATATTTATCTTGTGCTATCTTGCTTAGCTTATCTTGTTGTTGGTGCACTTAGTTGAGCCTAGTGTATTTAGGTTTTGTGCTTGTAAAATAAACGTTAGTTTAATTCCGTATTCTATCAAGCCAAAACCGCAATAGTTTTGAAATTGCCTATTCACCCCCTCTAGGCGACATCTCTATCCTTTCAATTGGTATCAGAGCAAGGTCTCTCCTTGTTTAGGCTTCACCGCCTAGAGTGTAAAGATGTTGGCTAGTATTATAGTGCACAATGACACAATTATCTTTGATGGCAAAAATTATATTTTGTGGAGAAATTGCTTGCTTTGTAATCTTCGGACCTTGTGTCCAAATATTGAGCGATTTCTAGATGTAGGTTTTTCTCCTCCGATGGATCCTCAAAATCTATCTTTAGAGGATGAGAAAAATTTACATCTCGAAGCTCAAATATCTAATGAGCTTATTTTCTCTTTGAGCCCGATAGTTAATTTGTTCTTAACAAATTTAAAGCGCAAGTCATCTCATGAGATGTGGACCAAGCTTAAAGAAATATTTGGCGGGTCCATTTCTCATAGGGTCGATGGTAATTCCGAGGAGCTCTCTTCTCCTTCACATCATGAAGAGCTCCAAGTGGCTTCTACCTCCGGCCGCGATGAGATTTCAATTCCCTCCACTTCATCTACATGTGACAAGTCACAAGGTAATAGCATGGTGAGTGAGAAATCATATGTAATGATGGTAGTGGTTCTCTTTACACCAATGATTCATGTTCTATAAATGCTAATGGTGTACAGAGTTTGGACTTAAGCACTTCTTACAACGATAATTACATAACCCCTAGTGTTGCTAGTCCTTGCATATTGTCTAGAAATTATTTGAGTACTAGTGTAGATGATATGCTTGATTTGTCTTGTTCCAATAAACAAAATGCTTCTATTTCCTCTAGTTGTGCTAACAATGTAGAGGAAATCAAACACCCTATGGAGCAAGACACAATCATGAATGAAGATTCAAGAATATCCTCATCTTCATCCTCCCGTGCTCACATGTGCCTTATGGCAAGAGGATCAAAGGTATCTCCTACTTTGGATCCCAAGATATATTCTCTAGATAATAGCAATGATAATGATGATAGTGATGATGACCTTGATGAGGATACTAGAGCTCCTGTGCTTGAGCTAACCTTTTTGTGTACCTCTCTTTGTGGTAATAATAAGGCTGTTGCTTGTATCAAACACCATATGGACACCATAACTAAACAAACGGAAAACATAGAGGAGTTGGATTTCCAACTTGATGATGGGAGTCGGAGATTCAATCTCCTTAAGCAAGAGATTGCCGAGGAGAAGCACACTAATTGTCTCCTCATACAAAAAATTGAATCTTATGAGCTTGAAAAGGAAAAATCTATTAATGATGCTAGTGCTACTACCTCTACTTCTTGTGAAGCATCTACCCTAAAGGAGAATGTTGAGCTAAGGGCTCAACTTGAGTTGCTAACTAGCAATTATGGGAAATTGGAAGAATGTCATGAAAAGCTCTTGGCCTCTCATAATGATCTTCTAATCTCCTATGATGGGCTAAAGTTAGCTCGTGAGGCAAGTATCACTAAGGTAACATCTTATGAGCCTCATTTGGACATTAGCACAACTTCTACTCAAAATGCTATTTTGCCATGTGCTAGTCCTAGTGATCCTTCTTGTCATACTATTGATAAAACTTGTGTTGGATTACTTGCTTTGCCTTGTTGCTATAACAATGAAGCTTCCGCTTCCTCCAGTACCTCTATTTATACTAACCATGTAGAGGAAATCAAAGAGCTCAAGGCCCAAGTCACTTATTTGAAGAAAGACTTGGAAAAGAGTCATGAAGGCAAATCCACACTCGATAATATTTTGAGTGTGCAAAACTGCCCCAATGATAAAAGTGGACTTGGATTCAACTCCAATAAGAAGAACAAGTCCAAGAGCAACAAGAAGAACAGCCAAGACCAAGTCAAGAATTCGTCTAAGATTATTTGCTTCAAGTGTAAGGTTGTAGGACATCATGTAAGATCTTGTCCATTGAAGAAAAAGCACTTGAATGATAAGGATGCTGGGGAAGCGGCCACAAGGTCAAGGTTAAGCCCAATCTTAACCTCAAGTTGAAGCTAGGCCACTTCCCAAGAAGAATCAAGATAAGGCTCCCCAAGACAAGAAATCAATAAAGAAGAGAAAGGGGAGCACTTTTTGCTACATATGTCATGAGAAGGGGCACTTGGCCTCTTCATGTTCAAATGGTACCTTATCTAACCCTATCATTGTTGATGATTATTGTTCTCTTGGGAAGGATAAGGATGGCAATGTGTTTTCCAAGTTTGTTGGAACTCAAAGTGGTGTCAAGAAATGAACCATTTGGGTTGCCAAGCCTATTGTGACTAACCTCTTAGGACCCAACTTGGTTGGGGACCAACAAGCTAAAACTTGATCAATAGTTGTTATTGGAGGGCATTGGATACTTGGCCAACTCACGAAGAATTAAGGGATCTTCATATACTATATTTGATCAAGCCAAGTTATAAGGATTATCATCTCCCTACCATATACCCAATGCGCCTCTTTGCGGTAATTCGAACTCAACTCTTTTATATTGAAAGTTACTTGCCCCTTTACATGTTTTGGATTTGTACCAAGTATGTGTTTGTATTTGTTGTGCCTCATGCTTGATTATTTTGTGTATTCAATTATGTATATGTGTTTGGCACATCATTTACTTGTGTGTTTTTCTTTGAGCCTCTAATGGATCTTGATGATATCTTTTTGGGCTCTTTTCGAGTGATTAATGGAACATCCCATTTGGGAGAGTGATATGCCTCACACATCTCTCAAACCTTAAAATGTGTGTACATTACTACTACCACTTAGTATTGATATCACAAGCTTATCTAGTCACTATGTGGTGTGTCATACTCATGAGAAATTCAAATTCTAAATGTCCATTAATTATCTCTAGTTGAGGTTGTTTTTCCTCTTATTAAGAAAAAATGAATACCACATTATGGGGGAGTAATATGCTACTTTTGCATATCACAATCCTAGGAAATGTGAACATATGAGGTGGTGCCACTTAGAGTTGATATTGTTGATTATCTTGTATCTAGGTGGCAAGTTAGCTCAAGCAAGGTCCTAATTTTTGTTAGAAGCTTTTATTGCTCATCTTTTCAGTCTTTGTTTGAGTAAGAAATTCTTGGTGTGGCCCTTCCTCAAATGCATATCTCTATATCTTATTTGGGAGACCATTTGCTTCAAGTTATTATAATCATTGCTTTGCATGATTGTGTGACTAGTTGAAGCTATCAAGAATCTCTATCTTTGCATAGTGCTTAATCATGTTATTCCTATCCTATGCTTTTTATTGTGAAGATTTATCTTTAATATCCATGCAATACACAACCGGAAATAAATTCCAATACACTCATTGTCTTCGACAATTGATATACTTGGGTGTGGTAGCATTTGTGGATCATCTTCACCTTGGATTTCACCTGCTATTGCCTTTTTTTCTTTCCAAAAATTGTTGTGGCTCCCATTGTCTTCCTTGGCTTTTTAACATCTCTTTGATGGTGCTTTTGATTATTATCAAATGTGCTTTTAGTGGAATACAAACCTTTTCTTCTCGGAATCTTGTGCCATTGTGAAGAGTGTTAAGGGTTTGGTTTATTTGTTGAAACCTTGCTCTTTTGGGAGTTTGTTATCTCATTCTTTCTTATCTATGTTATTTGATTGAATGAGATAAATCTTTGAGCATTTGTGTTTTTATCTCATCTTTTATGCTCAATAGTTTTTGCTTGGTTCATTTGTTGAACTTTGTTGAACAAATCTTGTGTTGATTTGATTCTTTGATATAGTTTGGACAACAAATGTGTTTTGTCACACCTTGAATGCCTTCTTGAATATTTTGGTGTTTGTCCAAATTATATCTTCGTTGGTTCTTGAAAGTCTTGTGCATGCATGTTTACTAAATTTATATCTTATATCATGTTTTGCTTTCTTTGATCCAATATATAGGGCATACTCCATAAAATCCTTAAACGGCTATGATGTGCATGAAATTCAAATTTCATATCTAAATATGCACATATTTTTATGGAGTATGTCCTATGTGTTGTGGTAGTCTAACCATTTTGGACCCAATAAGTTTGGGGACTAAGATGTACTTGATTGTTGTTTTATGTACATTGGAGATGCAATGGATGTGTGTCTTATCTATAAGGAAGGTGTTGTCCACATGATAATTAGAGCCAAGCTAGGATGATTGAAGAATTCTTATCTACTACATCATACCATTGCTATCTCGGTAACAAGTATCTTATTCATGCATACTATTCTTCCATCCAATCTCTTGTAGGTTACATCTTAGCATGGATTTGTTTGTTTGTAAATGTTGTGGTTCTTGCAAGGATCTTTTAAAGACTTCTCTATCGTTATTGATTATGTGAGTAATTTGAGATGATGCATATTTTGGGGAGTATATAAAACCATGTTCATGATGCACCAATCCCAAATATGCCTTCTAGCAATTTATTGCATATCAATTCCTCATGGTACTCTCATGTGCAATATTGTTAAAATTGCATTGAATCCTTACTTTTGATACTTGTTGTCTATCTCAAAATATCCCAACTAGCATTAGTTCCCTTAGTGTTAGTTGTGATGTTTTTGAGGTTTTTCTTTTTCTTTGGTGAAGTTCATTGATATACCATGAGAAAAAATAGAGCCATGGGCTATATATGCACTTATTCAAAATATCATTTTTTGGTATATCTTATGACTTCCTCTTGGATATCATGTTTTCTTATTTTTATTAACCTCTTATGTGTGGATGTTTCTTTGTGGATTATCGATGACCCACAAGTATAGGGGGTGTATCGCAGTATTTTCGATAAGTAAGAGTGTCGAACCCAACGAGGAGCAGAAGGTGCTGGTTTCTCTACAAATACTTAGCAAATGGATTTTTAGGGTTTTTTGATAAAGCAAGTAAACAAAGTACGAGTAAATAAAAGACAGTAGGAATAAATGCAGCAAGTGGCCCAATCCTTTATGCAGCAAAGGACAAGCCGGTTGTATTACTTAAGATGACCAAACGTTCTCGAGGACACATGGGAAGACTATCAAGTGCTTTCGCTTCATATAGTTGATTAATCTTCTCTAGCTTGCTAAGTGTTGTGTGGGTGAACCTGTGCTAATGTACCGCCCCATCCAAGACTAATACATACTTGTGATTATACCCCTTGCAAACATCCGTAAGTACAAGAAAGTTATTAAGGTAGAAACCTAACCACAGCTTTAAACTCTAAGACCCTTACGTCCCTTGTGCAATGGTTTCCTAACGGGGGTTCAGGTTTCTGTCACTCCGGCAACCCCTACGATTAGTAGCCAAATACACAATGCATTCCCCTAGGCCCATATAGTTGAAGTATCATGTAGTCGACGTTCACATGACATCACTAGAAGAAGTACACCACAACTTAAATAACAATCTATTGAATCTTTCTCAACACAACTCCACTACTAACAACAAGACTTCTCCCATGTCCTCAAGAACAAAACGAACTACTCAGAAGACATCATATGGATCATGATCAGAGATGGAATAATGATGTATAACAATCTGAACATAAACAATAATTCAATGGTTCACTCAATAGCATCAACTATAAAGAGTAATCAACACCGAGAAAGTTTCCCCTATGAAATATGCAAGATTCAACACAATTGTTACAGCAATATGGAGATGGTGATGAGGGTGATGATGATGATCCCGATGAAGTCCAGCTTGATGGTGGTGTTGATGGCGACGATCTTCCCTCTCCGGGAAGGAATTCCCCAGGCAAAAATCTGTCTGCTGGAGAGATCTTTCTCTCTTGGTGTTTTCCGCCCCGCAGAGGCGGCGGAATCTTTCTATGGTCGATCCCCCAGTCTTAGGGTTTCCGGAGGATGATATACGCCAGAGGGGAGAGGCTGGAGTGGGCCAGGGTGGCCGCGCCACTAGGGCTACCCGCGCCAGGGGGTGGTGTGGCCCTCCTGTGGCCCATCTCCACTCCGTCTTCTGGCATCCTTAGTCTTCTAGAAAAATAGGATTTTCTGTATATTTTCTCGGATTTTCTGATCTTCGCGAATTTTGCCTCCAAACAACACCTTTTCCATCAGAATCCTGACTGCAGCGGTCCATGCTCCAAAAGTCATCAACCATGAAAAAACAGATGAAATAACATAAGTATCACCTCTCAATACGAAATATATCAATGAATAATAGTGAATTAAGACATAGAATCGTGATGCAAAATGGACGTATCAACTCCCCCAAGCTTAGACTTCGCTTGTCCTCAAGCGAAACTGAGCTCAATAAACATGGCCTCGGGTTTATGGAGTGAAGAGTCGATAAAAGAATACGGACAAAAAGCATCACATTCATCAAATACATAGATCATAATAGAAGACAACTCACTATTATATAACTCAACTTGCAATAGGTAAAGGAAACACAATAAAGATACATAAAGTGAATCATAATTGGTAATAGAAAACTTAGCTCTTGGTCGAAGAATAGTTGATAATTTGCTGGAGTTCACAAATAGCTGGTTTTTCAATGAAAGCTTTCAAAGTAGTAAACATCAAGATAAGAGCAATGTGCAAAACAAGGAACATAAGACATGATTGCATAAATCATCATATGAATGAATGAAACACATCAAATCAAAATACTTGCTGGGGTAGAAGGGAGTAGGTTTACTGACTCAACTACAAAGTAAAAGAAAGGGCCCTTCGCAGAGGGAAGCAGGGATTGCAAGTCTCGTAAAGAGCTCCCAAAAATTATGATACTTACTAGCTTTCAGCTCTCATTGCCCCTATCATAGGCATCTTTTGGTGATTAAGGTTAAAGTGACACAACTAAGAGGATATGCTTGACAAGTTATGAATTGGAGTCCCATGCCCCTTACTTATGAGTACCGAGCCTCATGCTACTCAAATTTAGTCACGAGCAAGCTCTTGTCATTGTAAATACATGTGTATCATTAAGAACCGTCAACGGGGTACCCCTTGCACATGACACATGTGCTATCCCATAATCAAAATGACAAGGCAAGCAGACAGTGAGCATCTCGGCGATCTTTTTATTTGCTATTTGCATAGGTTTTTATTGAGGATGCTTCATAGAATGCTCACTATAGTTTGCTGCAAGTTTCCACCATGATTAGGCATGGCTTAGGCTAGCGGCCGAGGTGTTTCTCTAACACACATATAAACTCCATGATCTTACAAGTTCCACTTTTATTTCACACCGCCGGGATCCATAAGCTAAAGAACATGATATCAACTAGGTACAAAGTACCAATGAAGTGTTGAAAGTGGTCCCCATGATACATGGTTCTGCTAACTTGAACTCATAAAGCGCAAGCATATACACAACAAAGAAGGACCCAATGGTTCAAGTTTACTAAATGCAAGAAAGTAAAGTGTGCCATCAAGTTCGTGAGAGCTTTAATCACTAATTTTCGCATAACAAGTTTAATTTGGGAGGTAGATAAAACAAGAATTTACTTGGAATAGCAATAATGCTAATAGGTAGGTATGGTGGACACAAATGGCAAAGGTTTTGGTTTTGAGGAGTGGATGCACGAGAAGAATACCCTCTCAGTACAAGTTTTTGGCTAGCAAGGCTGGGTAGCAAGTACAAGAGTTGAAGGAAACAAACAAACATACAAGTGATAAAGACAAACATGCAATCTTCATTGGAAGCACAAAAGATCTTAACTAGAGAATACTAGACTTATGAGCAAATCAGGAAAGAAAGAAGATGAAATTATTTTTCTCTAGAGTACTTCTATCTTTTTCATTCAACTCTCGAAAATAGTGATGCTACTCACCGAGCCAGGTTTGCCAAAACCAACTAGATTACTCAATGGTCCCAAAGTGATACCAATACTAACAACAAGATCAATCATACAACCACGAATTGAAAACTAATATAAGCTATGCACAAGGAGTGAATGATAGAACTTCTCATTAATATTCCATAACAGAAACTCACACCACGGGATACATATCTAACGAGAGAGGGGACACTTCCATGATGCAAACCATACTACACAATAACTCCTCTATTCATGATATGACTCTACTAAAAAGGTAAAAAGATAGAAGATAGTGATGTGATACCGCGGCACTCCCCCAAGCTTGGAACAAACCAAGAGGATGCCAAACCTGATGACGAATTACTCCTTTGGTGTGGGGGTATCCTCTCATCTTCGTCCGTCTTCCAGGGTAAGGGCTTCCCATCAACAAAGGACATCGTGGTTTGCAACATCCTGAAACTTGCAGCAGCACTTATGCGTTTAAATCTAGCCTCATACTCACATTTTTGATTTTGAACATCATAGAACTGTGCTTGCAGTTTGTTGGTTGTTTGGCGGAGTGAGAGGACTTCGTCTTTGAGTTCAGCAGTCTCCTTTTGGTGCTCGGTGATGAGTTCGGAACAAATCTTATGGATGATATCCACTTCGCGCTCTGCCATCTTCTTGTACCTAAAGACTTCTTGCTCCAGTGCTTCCATCCTGTCCTCCAGACTTCCTTCACCTTTAGGGCCCTGAACCTCTTTAATCCGGACCTCCCCATCTTCGAGCAACAACTCCTTAGGATGAATCTTCAACTCTCTCATGTATGGGTTGATGATATCTTCTAAGGAATCTCCCTCGGCTGATCCAGTGGAAGACATTGTGGCTCTAAATCTGGGATTCTACCTGGCAGAAACAGATCGAAACAAAAACACAACGAAAACACGATATACGAACCTCGGAAGATCTAGGGGGTTATATATTATGAAGTTTCATATCAAAAGGAAGGTACTGGGAGAAAACGAGTCGGAGGCGGAGTCTGAGGTGGCCTCACCACCTGGTGGCGCGGCTAGCGGTGGGCCCGCACCACAGGGTGGTGTGGGCCACCCAGGCTTCGTTTCTGTCCCTTTTTCGCTTCGTAACTTCCCTTACCGACTGAAAACTGCAAAAATATAGTTGGATTATATTTTCGCGGAACTTTTCTTACCAGAACTATTACCTATTTGAAAACAGACTCTGCAGGTCTCCGAATTTATTCCTTGATGAATTTCTCCAGAGTTATAACTTGAAAGGCATCAACATCTTGTAAGAATCTCTAGTAATATAGTGCTTGAGTCGCTGCCCATTCACTACTTGTGTAGTATTATCTTTTAAAGAAGAAATTTGTATTGCTTCTGAACGGTATACTTCTTCAATAATGAAAGGTCCTTCCCATTTTGACAGTAGCTTTCCTGCAAAAAATCTGAGACGAGACCTGTACAATAGAACTTTCTCACCAACATGAAATTCTCTCTTAAGTATTCGCTTGTCATGCCATCTTTTAACTTTTTCCTTAAAGAGCCTAGCATTTTCATAGGCTTCACTCCTCCATTCATCTAAAGAACTTAAGTCAATAATCTTTTCTCACCAGCGAGCTTATAATTTATATTTAGTTCTTTAACTGCCCAGTAAGCTTTGTGTTCTAATTATAAGGGTAGGTGACAAGCTTTCCCATAAACCATTTTGTAAGGATACATCCCCATAGGATTTTTGTAAGCAGTTCTATAAGCCCATAAAGCATCATTCAACTTTTTAGCCCAGTTTTTTCTAGATCTATTAGCAGTCTTTTGCAAGATGGATTTAATTTCTCTATTGGATAACTCTACTTGCCCGCTAGTTTGGGGGTGATAGACTGAAGCAATCCTATGATTAACATCATATTTAGCAAGGGTCTTTCTAAAACCACCATGAATGAAATGAGAACCCCCATCAGTCATGAGATACCTAGGCACTCCAAACCTAGGAAAGATAACATCCTTAAGCATTTTTAGAGAGGTCTCCCCATAAGCACTCTTTGTAGGAATGGCTTCTACCCACTTAGTAACATAATCAACGGCAACAAGAATATGAGTGTAACCTTTCGAAGGAGGGAAATGACCCATAAAGTAGAATCCCCAGCAATCAAAAGGTTCAATAACTAGAGAGTAGTTCATAGGCATTTCATTGCGTCTAGAAATATTACCAACACGCTGACATTCATCACAAGATATAACAAATTTTCTTGCATCTTTAAAAAGGGTATGCCAGTAGAAACCTGATTGTAGAACCTTCTGTGCAGTTCTATCTCCTGCACGATGTCCTCCATAAGCACTACCATGACATTTACGCAATATCTCCTTTTGTTCATATTCTGGAACACATCTTCGCATAATACCATCCACTCCTTCTTTGTATAAGTGTGGGTCATCCCAAAAATAATGCCTCAAATCATAGAAGAACTTCCTTCTTTGCTGAGCTGTAAAAGTTGGAGGCAAATACTTGGAGACAATAAAGTTAGCATAATCAGCGTACCAAGGGCTCCCTCGCGAGCTCACCCCTACTGCAGCTAACTGTTCATTTGGGAAACTATCATTAACAGGCATTGGGTCAAAAGAGATGTTTTCCAAACGAGATAAATTATCAGCTACATGGTTTTCAGCACCCTTCCTATCTACTATATGTAGATCAAACTCTTGTAAAAGCAGCACCCATCTAATAAGCCTAGGCTTAGCGTCCTTCTTTGTCATAAGATATTTAATAGCAGCATGATCAGTATGAATGGTGACTTTTGAGTCTACAATATAGGGCCTAAACTTATCACAAGCAAAAACAACAACTAGAAATTCCTTTTCAGTAGTAGCATAATTCCTTTGAGCAGCGTCTAGAGTCTTACTAGCGTAATGGATAACATTTAACTTTTTATCAATACGTTGCCCAAGGATAGCCCCTACAGAAAAATCACTAGCATCACACATTATTTCAAAGGGTAAACTCTAATTAGGTGGTTGAACAATAGGGGATGTAGTTAAAGCCTTCTTAAGAGTTTCAAAAGCTTCCTTACAATCATCATCAAAAACGAAGGGTACATCTTTTTGAAGAAGATTAGTGAGGGGTTTTGATATCCTAGAAAAGTCTTTAATAAACCTCCTATAGAAACCATCATGACCAAGGATACTACGAATACCTTTGATGTCTCTTGGACATGGCATCTTCTCAATTGCCTCAACCTTAGCTCTATCAACTTCTATGCCTCTTTCAGAAACTTTATGCCCAAGAACAATCCCTTCATTAACCATGAAGTGGCATTTCTCCCAATTAAGAATAAGATTAGTTTCTTCACATCTTTGCAAAACTTTATCAAGGTTGTGCAGACAATTATCGAAAGAAGTTCCATAGACAGAAAAGTCATCCATGAACACTTCTACAATTTCCTCACAAAAACCATGAAAGATAGCAGACATGCACCTCTGAAAAGTAGCATGAGCATTACATAAACCAAAAGGCATACGTCTATAAGCATAAGTTCCGTAAGGGCAAGTAAAAGTAGTTTTTTCTTGATCTTGTTGTTTTACAGCAATTTGAGAGAAACCAGAGTAACCATCAAGAAAACAAAAATGGGTCTTTTTAGACAACCTTTCCAACATTTGATCAATAAAAGGAAGCGGGTAGTGATCTTTCTTAGTAACTTTATTAACCTTCCTAAAATCGATGCACATCCTATAGCCTACCACTATTCTTTGGGGAATAAGCTCATCATTATCATCAGGGACAACGGTAATACTCCCTTTTTAGGAACACAATGAATAGGACTAACCCATTCACTATCAGCAATAGGGTAAATAATACCAGCATCAAGGAGTTTCAATACCTCATTCCTTACCACTTCCTTCATCCTAGGATTTAAACGTCATTGGTGCTCCACTACTGGCTTCGCATCTGATTCTATGTTGATAGAATGCTAACATATAGTAGGTGAAATCCCTTTTAAATCATCCAGAGTATAACCCATAGCTCCTCGGTGTTTCCTCAAAACCTCCAATAACCTTTCTTCTTCCTTCCCTGAAAGTTTAGCGCTAATAATAACAGGATATATCTTTTTATCATCAATATAAGCATATTTAAGATCATCAGGGAGAGGTTTTAGATCGAAAACCGGACCCTTTTTAGGTGGCATCGTGGTACCCAAGTCTTCTACAGGCAAGTCATGCTTAAGCATCTTAGGTTGATCACGGAGAATCCTGTCAATCTCATTCCTTTCTTCCATGAAGATTTCACTTTCATGATCTTCCATAAATTGTTGCAAAGCATTGTTAGGAGCAAGAGAAATAGAAGCAAGTTGTTCAACTCTAAAATCCTCATTATGGGTTTCCTCTTCACAAGGTTCTTTAGCAAATTTCGAGAAATTAAACTCATAAGATTCCCCATCAAACTTAGTCAAGATTTTCTCCCTCTTGCAATCAATAATAGCTCCACAAGTACTCAAGAAGGGTCTACCAAAAATGATAGGATAAGTTTTACTAGCAGCTGAACCAAGTACTAGAAAATCAGCAGGATACTTAATCTTACCACAAAGAACTTCCACGTCTCGTACAATTCCAATTGGAGAGATGGTCTCTCTATTAGCAAGGTGAATAACCACGTAAATCTCTTCCAATTCGCAGGGACTGATTTCATGCATAATTTCTCTGTAAAGCTCATAAGGAATAGCACTAGAACTTGCACCAATATCACATAAACCATAATAGCAACGATCACCAATTCTAACAGAAAGCACAGGAACACTAGCCTTTTTAGTTCTATTAGGATGTGAAACAATATTAGAAGCATCCTCACAAAAGACTATGTGCCCATCTTCTATGCTTTTAGTGACAAGGTCTTTCACAATTGCTACCACAGGTTCAATGTTTATTTGTTCATCAAGTTTTACAGTTCTATTTTCACTTTTGGTGATTACATTAGTTATCATAGGATGGTCCTTTACCATTTTGGGGAAGGGAATCTTCTCAATATAAGGTCCGGGTAAGATGGGATCAATAATGCAATACTCAGCGCTTCTAATAGGAACATAGTCAACAATATCTTTATAAGGTGCATGGTACTTATTCCATCCCCTTTTTGGAATTTCAATGTAAGAAGCAAAAGCTCTAAAGCAATTCGTAATAACTTGCAAATCAAGACCATAAGCATTACTAATATTTTTAAAGTCATCAGTTCCCATAAAAGATTCAATGCATTCATAATCACAATTTATACCTGACTTTCTACCTTTGTCATTCTCCCAAGCTTTAGCATTGTCTTGAATACGGTCCAGAAGATCCCATTTAGTTTCTTCTTCCATGCGAGTGAATGATCCAGCACAAGAAGCATCCAATAAATCCTTATCATGTAGAGGGAGCTTTGCATAAAATTTATTGATAATAATATTGTTGGGGAGCTCATGAATGGGACATTTGAGCATTAGTAACTTCAATCTCCCCCAAGCTTGAGTTGTACTCTCTCCATCAAGAGGCAAAAAGTTGTATATTTGATTCCGATCTTTATGAATCTCACTAGGAGGATAAAACTTTGAATAAAAGAGAGGCACTATTTCCTCCCATTCTAGAGCTTGACCATTCTTCAACAGCTTATACCATTCCTCAGCTCTTCCTTTTAGTGATAATAAGAATAACTTCTTCTTAACTTGATCTGTAGTAATACCTGCACACTTGAACAACCCGCATAATTCGTGTATAAAGAGCACATGATCACCGGGATGGACAGTTCCATCCCCAACATAATAATTATCCATAACACGATCAATAATTCTTGTAGGTATTTTAAAAACATCATTCTCAGCAGGTGGTGGCTTATCTACTACCTTAGCAGTGGTAGTAGCATTACCAAATAAGAAACTCAGCGAATTATCCATAACGAAAATAAAGCAACTAGCAGTAGTAAACAATACTCACAGTAGAAGTTTCCTTTACCAGTTCCACTCTCCAATAGCGCTTCACTCCCCGGCAACGGCGCCAGAAAATAGTCTTGATGACCCACAAGTATAGGGGGTGTATCGCAATATTTTTGATAAGTAAGAGTGTCGAACCCAACGAGGAGCAGAAGGTGCTGGCTAGTGGTATGGATCAGGAATTCTCTGTAAATACTTATCAAACGGATTTTTAGGGGTTTTTGATAAAGAAAGTAAACAAAGTACGAGTAAATAAAAGACAGTAGGAATAAATGCAGCAAGTGGCCCAATCCTTTATGCAGCAAAGGACAAGCCGGTTGTATTACTTAAGATGAACAAACATTCTCGAGGACACATGGGAAGACTGTCAAGTGCTTTCGCTTCATATAGTTGATTAATCTTCTCTAGCTTGCTAAGTGTTGTGTGAGTGAACCTGTGCTAATGTACCGCCCCATCCAAGACTAATACATACTTGTGATTATACCCCTTGCAAACATCCGTAAGTACAAGAAAGTAATTAAGGTAGAAACATAACCACAGCTTTAAACTCTAAGACCCTTACGTCCCTTGTGCAATGGTTTCCTAACGGGGGTTCAGGTTTCTGTCACTTCGGCAACCCCTACGATTAGTAGCTAAATACATAATCCATTCCCCTAGGCCCATATAGGTGAAGTATCATGTAGTCAATGTTCACATGATGCCACTAGAAGAAGTACACCACAACTTAAATAACAATCTATTGAATCTTTCTCAACACAACTCCACTACTAACAACAAGACTTCTCCCAGTCCTCAAGAACAAAACGAACTACTCACAAGACATCATGTGGATCATGATCAGAGATGGAATAATTATGTATAACAATCTGAACATAAACAATAATTCAATGGTTCACTCAATAGCATCAACTACAAAGAGTAATCAACACCGGGAAATTTTCCCCTATGAACTATGCAAGATTCAACACAATTGTTACAGCAATATGGATATGGTGATGAGGGTGCTGATGGTGATGATGGTGGTGATGATGATGATGATGACCCCGATGAAGTCCAGCTTGATGGTGGTGTTGATGGCAACGATATTTCCTCTCAGGGAAGGAATTCCCCCGGCAGAAATCTGTCTGTCGGAGAGATCTTTCTCTCTCGGTGTTTTCCGCCCCGCAGAGGCAGCGGAATCTTTCTGTGGTCGCTCCCTGAGTCTTAGGGTTTCGGGAGGAATATATATATTCGCCAGAGGGGAGTGCCAGGGGTGGACCAGGGCGACCACACCACCTCTTGGCGCGGCCTAGGGCTGCCCGAGCCAGGGGGTGCTGTGGGCCCCCTGTGGCCCATCTCCACTCCATCTTCTGGCATCCTTAGTCTTCTGGAAAATAGGATTTTCCGTATATTTTCCTGGATTTTCTGATCTTCGCGAGTTTTGCCTCCAAATAGCACCTTTTCCATCAGAATCCTGACTGCAGCGGGCCATGCTCCAAAAGTCATCAACCATGCAAAAACAGATGAAATAACATAAGTATCACCTCTCAATACGAAATATATCAATGAATAATAGTGAATTAAGACATAGAATAGTGATGCAAAATGGACGTATCAATTATTCTCATGTTTTCACACTTAGAAACTTATATACACAAGAGTGTTAATCTCTCGCCTTGATATCCTTGCCTTTTGCCAACCATCTCACTTATTAGCTTAGTTTTTAATGGTTTTGGTAAGGTCTTGATTTATGAGTGCTCGGTTTACTTTTATTACATCTTCGCGCACTCATATCTCATATTTGGTTTCTTTTGGACTTAAGCTTGTCTTGACAAGTGTATTGATTTATATCTCTACTCCTTGTATCTTGGTTGTGTTCTAAATGATATAGAGGGAGTGAGGATTCCATGTTTGTGCATATTGTATCCAAATGAAACAAATCATTTGTGCACAAACATTGGGGAGCTTCCTTATTTCATTTAGATCACTATTTGTCCATTTGATTATTTGGATCTTTTGATTGCTTGCTTCATCCGTTGAAGTTTCTTCACCTTGTTATCCTTTTAGCAATATTTGATATAGTTGATTTCCTCCAAGTATTTTTCATTGGATATGTGCATATGATTTCACTCATATTATGAGAAATACACACCTTGGGAGGAACTTGAACTATATTGGCCTTCTAACTTTGTCATCCATTTTGGCACTTGTTGTCAATGGGGGAGAAGTTTAGAGGGTTTTAAGGGAACTGGTTTTCTACTTAAGATTGGTTTGTTCTTAAGTGTTTGCCTTTCATGCATTTCATATTTATTATGTATTGCATGGTTGAATATATAGTGGAAACTCTCCCAAAGGTTATGCTTGACAATGTATGCAATGAAATTCAAGTTCATCACACGTGCATATATTGTGGGGGAGTTTTCTCTATATATGTTGGTTCTACTCACATCTCTTGCATTAGTTGTAGTTTGTGTGAGTAGAATTGGTTTTTATATGGGCTAGTATCTTTGTGTTACTTAACCATATCAAATACAACCTCTTGTATACAACTTATTCTCGGATAAGTTGCGTACTTGTTTCTATTATTCATTATATAAACCCTCTTGTTGTGATTGTCATCAATTACCAAAATGGGGAGATTGAAAGGGTAATTGCCCCTATGTGTGGTTTTGGTGATTAATGACAATCCCTGTGGACTAATGTTTTCATGGAGTTTTATATGAAGGAATATTCCATAGGTCATGCTTGTAGTCCATATGTTGGATTCAAGTACGGATGCCATGAAGATAAAGATATACCTTGAGCTTTGGCATCAAGATCATCAAATTGAAGAGAAGAATATGATATGTTCAAGATCTTGAGAATGTGATCTCAATAGAATAATTCAAGATATGGCTCTAAGTCGGTGTCATGATAGCCTCATTAGTTGAGCTATGGTTGACTAAGATTTAGAGCATGTAATCAAATGAAGAATTCTTTATGTACCTCAAGATATTGAGATGGAGCATGAGAAGATACTTGGTTGACCAATACAAAGAGTGAAGAGTGATTTCAAGTTGGTCAACACATGAAGCATAAAGAATGTACCACATGGATCTTGTGGTATGGTAAGCCTTTTCATTTATGCATCATGAACTAACCCATTATATATGTGCCTTTGCATTTTCTATAAGGGATAGGTATCTTTCCATGGGAATGCTTCAAAAGTGAAGATCTCATATAGCCCATGAGAGGATGACATCAAGTGGTGATCGTCATCAAAGTTTGAGAAGGGCAAGTTCAAGATAAGCAACTCGAGAAGACCATTTGCTTGAAGCTTGCCATCCATATTGGTGATAATGGGCATGTGAAGATGTGTGTTAATGAAGCTATCCCATAGTGGTGTATGGGGAGCAAATTAGGAGTCTTCACAAAGCAACAACGATCAAGTGATGCATTCCGGCTTGGATGGAGCTTGAAGTGTTGTCATCAAGATCAAGCGGGATGCGCAAGGCAAAGGTATGGCCTTCCTAGGTTTTCCTTTTACCGGTCTCCAGGTGGTTGGTTGGAGACCGGGTTATAGGATAGATAGCCGCACTATCAAGAGAGGCTTTCAGTTGGGTAACTTGATCACATTGTCTTAGGAAGCTCAATCCTTTGCATACTTTGCATCTTCCTATTTTGTTGCTTGGTATTTTCTCTCTGTGAGGTTCTTGAGCTTGTTTCTAGCTCTTCAACAAGCCCAAGTTCATCGAAAAGGGAATTCGTATGCATCTTATATGGCGTTTTCGAGTTTGAAGGTTTTACAGGTTCTTCTTATAAGGAGGCTCCATACCTTTCCTCATTTGGTTATATCTTACTTTGTTTTACTATGATGTTTTCATGCACCATATTGTAGAGCTTGTTGTCCTCGTCAAAACAAGCCCAAGATCATCGAAATCGGAGTCCGGATGCAAAAGTTATTGCGTTTTTCGTGAAGTCTATTTCATCCCGGTTGTGGATCCGGTTCAACCGAGCCCCACACCGGACGGTCTGGTGCCAACGCCGGTAGACCGGATCTCAGACCGGATTTTCTGATTTTTGTGACCGAGTCTATTCCGAGTTGGCAAACAGAGGATGAGTTTGTAGTTCAGTCCTCCGGCCTGGGGACCGAGTTTCCCTGTTCTGGGGCCGGTCCAACCGAGTTTTCACAGATTTCCTCCCAACGGCCATATTTGCTTTACCCTATAAAAGGGGATTGTTGCCCCAACGTTTTTGGGTGTTCTTGACCACGAAATTGACCTCCATTGTTGAACCTCTTGAGCTTGCTTCCTCTCCCTTCCCTCCTATGATTCTTGCATCTTTTTGAGGGCTTTGGAAGAGGAGATCTAGATCTACAATCCCCACCAATCAATTCCTCCTCTAAGTGAGGGGAACCCATTGGATCTAGATCTTAGAGTCATTGGTTTACTTCCACCATTGTTCTTCCTCTCTAATTCCTCCCTAGCACTTGTTGCTTTGGTGGGATTTGAGAGTGAGGGATTTGAATGCCCTTGGTATTCTTGCTTTACATTCTTGCATAAGTGTTGAGCTCTCCACTATGATTTGTTCGAGTGAGAGACCGTGAGCTTGTTGCTCTTGGAGGATGACCTCCTAGTTGGCTTGGCGGTTGGGGCCGCGGTGTCCTCTTCGTGGAAGATTGTGAAGAGACCTGGGCTTCTCCTTCGTGGAGCCTGTGAAGTGGTTGTGGAGCTTGCCATCTCCGGAGTGGAGTAAAAGCTAGCCATAAGGAAAGGGCCTATTCCTTCGTGGGATAGACTCGGAGAAGAAGGTGAGCCTTCGTGGCATTGGGACATCCTTCGTGGAATCCCACACCTATCCAACGTGACATACCTTACTTGTAAGGGAACACGGGAATACATCTTCGTCTCCGCGTGCCTCGGTTATCTCTATACCCGAGCTTACTTTCCTTGTGATAGCCATCGAGCTTGAAGTACTTATATCTTGCTTATCACTTGTGGTATATTTATCTTGTGCTATCTTGCTTAGCTTATCTTGTTGTTGGTGCACTTAGTTGAGCCTAGTGTATTTAGGTTTTGTGCTTGTAAAATAAATGTTAGTTTAATTCCGCATTCTATCAAGCCAAACCCGTAATAGTTTTGAAATTGCCTATTCACCCCCCTCTAGGCGGCATCTCTATCCTTTCATCATCTTATCATGTAAGATCTTGGCTCGAGCATGTGCCATTGGTCCACTTGGGGGACTTGGCATAGTAGATGGAGTGACGTTGGAAGGACGGGCTTCATTAGCTCCCATCCTTGGGAAAGAGTCGTCCTCAACTCTTCATCCTCATCATCTCCATGTAATGGTGATAGGTCCGCCACATTGAACGTATTCCTCACTATGTACTTGGATGTCGGGATGTCGATGACATAGGATTGTTGTTTATCTTCTTAAGTACCTTGAATGGACAATCTTCCCTTGGCTTGAGCTTGGAATCACGTTCTTTAGGTAAGCGCTCCTTGTGTAGGTGTATCCACACTAGATCACCTTCTTCAAAGATCAACTCCTTTGTGGTCTTGTTTATCCTTGACGCTTGATGATGGACTTGTTGATCAACTATATATCTTGTGTCTTCGTGGAGTTTCTTCATTGCTTGGGCACGCTTGTCGATGTCCATATTAGTGTGCTCGTCAAGAGGAAGCAGTCGGATGTCGAGCGTGGTAAGGTGCTCTAACCCATAGACGATCATGAATGGACTCTTCATTGTCGTGGAGTGCTTGGCTCGATTGTAGGCGAACTCGGCGTGGGTAATGCATTCCTCCCAATCCTTTAGATTCTTCTTGATCAACACTCGAGGATAGTTCCTAGGCTTTGGTTGACAACCTCGGTTTGGCCATCGATTTTGCGTGCGAGGCGGATGAAAATAGGAGCTTGATGCTGAGCTTGGCCACAAGCGTCTTCCACCAATAGCTCATAAATTTGATGTCACAGTTGGAGATGATAGTTCTTGGCACACCATGAAGACGAATGATTTCCCTAAAAAACAATTTGCGATGTGTAAAGCATCAACGTTTGTTGGGAAAATGGTTCCAAGGTACCACGACACACTTGCTGTCGGGCCTCTCCTCGAGACGTATCTCTTCAAGGAAAAAATGCACTAAGAAATCTCTCCAAGAGCTCTCTAGGGGAGGTCTCCAGGATAGGTAAGGCACCTCGTGAAGCAACTGTGCGAAGCACACTTAAACAACAATTCCCTAGTGCTGAAGCAGAGGTGCCAAGGGATAACTACACTACCCCTTGCCCAAGGCAAGGGCCCTCTTCTTCCTCAAGCCTGGATTGGCCAACAAGACCTGCGCCTGGTGGGGACCACCCCACTTGGTTTTGCCAGAGGAACGTTCATGAGAAGGAGAGCAAGGCAGACACAATGCCCGCCGGTGGACTAAGTCCACAGTTGGTGACAATTGTGCCCTACCTGCCCCCGCTCGGATCGCCATGTGGAAAGGCGGGAAGAGGACCGGGGTGCCTATAAAAGGGGTAGGAGGTCACCCTAGAGAGGGATTTGCTTTCTCCTCCGGAAACCATAGATCTAAGCGCACGCTCAACACCTTGTATTGTAAACCTCGCAAAGAGTGCAATCAATCTACACAAGAAAGAGTAGGTTTTTACACCACATGATGGCCTGACCCTGGTAACTCCATGTGTCCCTGTATCATGTTTCCTCAACAGTTTCCTCACCAAGTTTCAGGAAGGTTTGGGGAGATCGTGTTTAGCCCCAAGTGTTCGATTCCATCCTACTTCGAGAGGTTCCCTGTAGGAACAATCTGCAACATTTGGCGCACAAAGTAGGGGGCTGAGGCGCATCTCCCACCTCTCCATCAAGCATGACATGGATAACTCGCAAGGAGAGGGCCCGTCGCATTGCCACTGCTGCTGCAGCTGAGGCCACTGTCGTTGCTGCTTGTCAGGCAGGGCCAAACCTCGGCGATGACAATAGCCACACCAACATAAATTATCCTCATCAAAAACAGGGAGCAAAGAACCAGGAGATACTACTCACCAACCCCCACAGAGCAGCCGGAGAGCGTTCACCAGCGCACCGAGTTTTCCTCTCGAGGCAAGCACAATAGCCGTCCCACCCCGGAACTCATGCTACACACGACGCAAGAGCTGCTACGTCACCAGCCCGCCCTTAACGCGCGCGTCGCATGGCTTCAGCACATCGCTGAGCTCGTCAGCGTCTAATGTGATAAATCATTTATTCTCACAAGAGGCAAATAAGAATTTGAATTTCTCATGAGAATAACATACCACATAGATACTATATAATCTTGCAATATCAATACTAAGTGGTATTCCTCATGTACAAACATTTTTAGGATTATGGAATTCCTAAAGAACACCACTCTCCCAAAATGGGATAGTCCATTAATTTCTCACAAGATCCAAATAATATAATAAGTAGATTCAATAAAGGCTCAATACAACAAAACAAGTACATGGTGTGCAAGCCAACATACAAAAATAAACTTGATAACTCAAGATAAGTAAGTGGTCATGCACAACATATACAAACACATGCAAGGTACAAAACCAACACATGCACAAGGGGCGAATAACTTTCAATGTAAATGCATTGAGAACATGTTAACATAAGGGGAGCAAATGATATATGATAGATATATGATAATTCAAATGACCTAGCTTAACAAAATATAATTGATGACCCTCCCTTAATTCTTCATGATGTATCCAGGTCTCCAGTGCCCTCCAACTAACACCTATTGATCAAGTTTTAGCTAGATGGTCCCCAATCAAGTTGGGTCCTAAGAAGTTAGTCACAATAGACTTGACAACCCAAATGGTTCTTTTCTTGATACCACATTGGGCACCAACATATTTCGAAAACACATTGCCAACCTCATCCTTCCAAAGAGAATAAACATCATTAATTATGATAGGGTTGGATGAAGTACCAATAATACATGAAGAAGATAAGTGACCCTTTTCATGGCGTATGTAGGAAGTTCTTACATTTCCTTCTTTCTTATTAGTTGGTTCCTCAACATGAAGATGATAATATTGATTCTTCTTAGGGAGTCGCCGATCTTGGGGTGAAATTTCAGTCTGCTTCCCTTGTTGCTTCTCATTAAGGGGCTTCTTCTTCAATGGGTAAGATCTAACATGGTGTCATTCAATTTTACACTTAAAGAAAACAATTTTGGTCAGATTCTTGATTTGTTCTTGGCACTTCTTGTTGCTCTTGAACTTCTTCTAGGTAGTGGACTTTTTCTAGATATTGGATTTGAATCCAAATCCACTCTTGCCATTGGGGAATTTTTGCATACTCAATATTTTGTCAATTTTGGACTTCCCTTCATGACTCTTTTTCAAGTCATTCTTCAAACAAGTGACTTGAGCCTTGAGTTCATTGATTTCCTCTACATGGTTAGTATCAACAACAATACTAGAGGAAGTATATGCTTCATTATTAGAGCAATAAGGCAAGAAATGTAATTCATCACAAGATGTAGAAATAGCATGACTGGATAAATTATTAGGACTAGCACATGGCAATATGACATTTGTAGTGGATATATTGCTAATGTCCATATGAGTCTCATTAGATGTTACCTTTTACATAATAGCATCATGAGCTAAATTTATCCTACCATGGGATACTATAAGATCCTTGTGAGATCTAGGCACATGGCTTAATAGGATTGATAGGATACTCATACCAACAAGTTGCAACTTCTTTTCCGGAAGCTCATTCGAAAAGAACTCTAAGGTTAAGCGTGCTTGGCCTAGAGCAATTCTAGGATGGGTGACCGACCGGGAAGTGGGTAACCAGGTGCGCACGAGTGAGGACAAAGTGCGTAGAAAAGACAAGTGTTGGTCTGTGGGGCCAGTCTAGATATCCTATTAAGCTGCCAGGAGTGACACCCCCCGGGCCCAGGAGTGGACGGGGTGTTACAACTGGTATCAGAGCCGACCCTTGCGATTACACGGGTGTGTGTGGGTTAGTGGCGGGACATGTGGAGCATGGTGCATGCGGCCCGGAGTGGACACGGCATGACACATGTGCCGGCACTGGACGCACATACGCGTGCCAAGAGGGAACGTTCCTGGGGTGTGCTTGATCGATGAGGGCATCGATCTTCTAAAGGGTGGGTGTATGTGAGATCTAGGCACATGGCTTAATAGGATTGATAGGATACTCATACCAACAAGTTGCAACTTCTTTTCCGGAAGCTCATTCGAAAAGAACTCTAAGGTTAAGCGTGCTTAGCCTAGAGAAATTCTAGGATGGGTGACCGACCGGGAAGTGGGTAACCAGGTGCGCACGAGTGAGAACAAAGTGCGTAGAAAAGACAAGTGTTGGTCTGTGGGCCAGTCTAGATATCCTATTAATCTGCCAGGAGTGACACCCCCTGGGCCCAGGAGTGGACGGGGTGTTACAATCCTCATGTGTTCTTGTGAGCTTAACATGACTTTCTTTCAATTCCCCATAATTGCTAGTTAGCGAATAAAGTTGAGCCTTTAGCTCAACATTCTCCTTCAAAATAGATGCTTCACAAGAAATAGAGTTAGTAGCACAAGCATCATCATTAATTGCAAGAGGTGAGGGCAACTTTGAAATCTCTTTTGAGTATGAAGCTTTAAGTTGCTCATGTGATTCAGTGAGTTTGATGAGCTCACCTTGATGACCTTAGAGCCATTTTTTGAGGTGCTCAAAATCCTCAAGGAGTTTAACATAAGCAACTTGAAGCTCATCATTTTTACTTTTGAGATCACTTGCCACCTCAATATCTATATCATGATATTCCTTCACTCTAGATAGATCTAAAGAAAAAGCCTCCTCAAGAGATTCCTTGGCTATTATTTCCTCTTAAATAGCTTCATTTAGATTTGCAATATCATTATCATACTCATGATCAAGGCTAATGATTTTTTCAATGGTGTTCTCATGCTCTTCAACTTGAGCTTCTCACTTATAAATATGTTCCTTGCTCTCATTAGCAAAATCCAAGATTTAAACAAAGTTAGAGCAAGCGATATCATTCTTAACAAGAGCATGATAAACAATATCACCCCTTTCATGTAACAAATCAACATCAATCTCTTCTTCATTAGTATCCCCATCCTCATCATCACAAGAGGTATTGGGTTCCAAAGTAGGAGATACCTTTGAAGCCTTAGCCATAAGCCATAGGTGGGCACCATGAGATGACGATGATGAAGAAATATTTGAATTTCCATTCAAGATCTTGTCTTGACCCATATAATATTCGTTTTTCTCTACATTGTTAAACACACAACAACTAGAGGAAATAGAAGCATTTATATCATGGGAAAAAGGAAAAGCAAGCATATCATCATGATATTTATCAAGCAACTTATAAATGGTATGCAAGGACTATCAACACGAGTATGTAAATCATATATAGTGCTAGCAGTTTTTAAGTCTAAAGATGAATCATTGCAATGAGATTGTGATGAAGGACCATTAGAAGTAAGCTTAGTATGAACATTGCAATTTTCACCACCACTCACCATATCATTATATTCTGTCTTGCCACACTTTGTTGGAGTGAAAGAAGATGAGAACTCATCATGGCTGAAAAGTGGAAGCAGTACAATCATCCTCAATAATATTGGATACATCATATTTATCTTAAAGTTTTATCCATAACTCATGAGCACTCCGATAAGGCATGATTGAAGAAATCACTACATTTCTCACAAAAAGTAAAAGCACTTTAGTAGCTTGAGCATCTTGATAAGAGTTTATCTTCTCCACAAATGATAGATTTTGGGGATCCATAGGAGGAGAAAAACCCATATCAAGAATTCACTCTAATTTTGGGTGCATGGCCTAAAATTGATTAAGTATACGCAATTTCCAAATATCATAATATGTGGCATCGAATATGAATATGTCATTGTGCACTAATCCCCTAGCCGACATCTTTACTCTCAAGGCGGTGATGCCTAAAATGCGAGACTAGTCTCTGATACCAATTGAAAGGACATAGATTCGGCCTAGAGCGGGGGGGGGGGGGGTGAATAGGCAGTTTAAAACTTTTACGAGATGGGCTTAACAAAGACAAAATAAAACTAGTTTTTAATTGTCAAGCACAAAACCTATATAAACTACGGTTCACCTATGTGCACCAACAAATTATGCTAAGCAAGACGATGCTAGGTATATGAATTCAAGCACAGGCTATCACAATGTAAAGTGGATAAGTAAATAGCTCAGGTGCAGAGACAAACCGAGGCACACAGCAATGATGATGATGTATTAACGAGTTCCTCACATAAAGGGAGTATGGCTCATTGAGGGGTGGGCGGTACTAAGACCACCATGCCACAAAAGGTCTCACACAATGCTCTAGTGAACCTCGCCACAAGAGGCCTGATTCACTTCTGCACTATCAATACCCTTTGAGGTGGGAACCGACGCCTTTACAACAAGCTTGGTGCACACATCCACAACTGAATTGGAGGCTCCGAAGTAACACCACAATATGCAAAACAACTAAACCGTCTAGGGTTACAAGAACCCAAGAGTAAAAAGCTTCTCACCTTTCACCCAATCGAATTCTCTCTGAGAACTCAAACCGATGCACCAAATGCAATGGCAAGAACACAAGAAGTGCTCAAGTTCTTCTCTTCCAAATTCCACCAAAGCTACAAAAGATATTAGGGGAATAGGGGAGGAAGAACATAAGATAAAATCCACACAAAACCTCAAGATGTAGATCCCATGAAGTTCCCCTCACATAGAGGAGAGATGGGTTGGTGGAGTTATAGATTTAGATCTCCCCTTTCAAATTCCTCGCAAAGATACAAAAAATATGGGAGAGATTGGGAGTATTGGCAAGCTCTTGAAGGTAGAAACAATGGAGAAGAGAGAGTATGCAAGCCCTTGGGCCCAAGGGGGAAGAAGAGGGCCTTTTATAGCCCTCCCCAACGGTTATTCCGTTGGGGACTTCCAAGGCCGGATAATCCGACCCTCGTATATTTCAGGTTCCTCTAGCCAAAATATGGCTAAGGACTTCGCGAAGCGCGCGTTAGTATAGGGTACGGATATTTGGGCCGTATATTTTGATATCATGACCGGGAAATCCGCCTCGGATAATCCTCCTCCCGAAAAATGGCAGAAATAGCAAAATTAAAATGAAAGCATCCAGAATCCTAGTTTGATGATCTTGGGCTCGTTTTGAAGATAGTAAGGAGATCTACAAGATCATGCAGAGAACCATCATAGTCCATCATGGGAGGATATAACCAAATGATGAAAGATTTAACCTATCTATAAATGATAAACCGGTTAAACCTCCAATATAGGAAACACAATAGAGAATGCATATGAAATCCATTTTCAATAAAATTGAGATTGCCAGCGATATTAACACAAGCTAAAAATCCTCTCATGAATAATAACCAAGGAATATGATGCCAAGTATGCAAAGATTTGAGCTCCCTCCGAGGGATATGATCAAGTTACTAACTCGAGAGATCATCTTGATAGTACGATTATCTATCCTATACACCGGTCTCCCAAACAAATACCACGAGACCGGTAAGAAAGAAACCGTATCAACAACATACCTTCGCCTTGTGCATATTCCACTTGAGCTTGATGATGACGATCTTTTCCACCTCAAGATGGAACACCCTTTCTTGATTGCGCTAGCCTGGTGAAGACTTAGAATTTTCTCCCCTACTCCACTATGGGAGAGCCTCTATTTTAGCCATATCTTCACATATCCACGAACCATAAGGATGGCAGGCTTCAAGCATATGATCTCTTCGAGATGGATCATCTTGAACCTGCACTTTATTTCTTCTTTCTTTATTATGTTGGTGTCTTTAAGGTACACATGCGATCACTCCATCTTGTTCTTTATGATACACTTGACATAGACTCAACTCTCTCATTACCAATCTTTTGGATCATTCTTTGAACACCTTGGCCATCACTTGATCTTCTCTATTTTCTTCTTCCTTTATCCTTGAGACCACTATATATCTTAAGCATTGCCTATGGATATATCCTTAAGTATAACTCAATGTAAACATTAGTTCATAGGGATTGCCATTAATTACCAAAACCACACATGGGGCACGCATGCACTTTCACCAAGCCCTGGACCCAATTCTCCGGTGCCTGTAGTAGATGTATGAGCTCACCAGCCAATGGTAGTCCTAGCAAATAAGACAAATCCTGAAGAGTAATACCAATATTCGTACAACTAACTAACCATATCCATGTGCACGCATAAGCATATACAATATAATGTAATTAGCGAGAGATTATGGTGTACCCTTGAAGCGAGCGAAGCTCTGTCGTCCATCGGTGTTTAGTCACTAGACTAGCACCACCACGTTCATACTACCCCAACACCATCCCCACCATTTCCATTGCTCCCCAAAACACCACCACCATTCCTCCAAAATAACACCACTAAATCGCCTCCCCGAGCTGTCCCATTAGTATATGGGTCCCCTACCTCCCTACTACATCTTAGCTGAAGATTTGCTGAAAAGCTAGGCAAAATCGAGCCAAAATCACCACAACAAATGGAGCTCACCGATTGGAGAGATAGAGAGAGAAGAGAGAGAAATAGGCAGGGAAGGAGGAAAGAGAGTGGCGGGGTGACCGGCTCGCGATATTTCCCCTGCTTGGGACTTATCGGTCTCGACGTGAGCGGCCGAAGTAATCGGCCTCATCATGGTCGACTGCTGGCCACACGCGACGGACATGTTTGCCCGCTGCTAGGGCGACAGGGGCCAACGACTTCTCGACTTCGATGACACCGAGTGGAGCTACTCGGCTTCGGCCATATCGATATGTATATGTCGGCTTTGGCTTGGCCGACAGGTTTCATTCGACTTCGCCAAGTCCGAGTGTCTATTATTTCTAAAAAAAATCATGATTTTGAGTATTATTTTTCAAAATAATATAAAAATTTATTATTTGAAAAAATAGGCTAGGTTTGGGGGCGCTCTAGTGGAGATGCTACGAGTGAAGCTAATTATTTAAATAATATATTTTTTACATAAATTTCACGAATAATACATGAAATTGGTAATTTTAAAAACTAACGCGGCCTCGAGGTTTGAGCCCCCGACAAGGACCTGTTGGGGGTTTAAACCCCGGACCAGTCCAGTCGATGAAATGAGGCCCGACTAAGCCTAGCTTTTCACGGCTGTGCATCAAGACTGGTCCGAGTTTGAACCACTGACTGGACTGGTCGGGAGTTTAAACCCCGAAAGATCCTCGTCAGGAGTTCAAACCCCGATGGCCGCGCTAGTTTTCGAAATTACCAATTTCGTGTATTTTTCGTAAAATTGATTTTAAAAATTATTATTTAAAAAAATTAGCGCCAGTGAACGTGTGATGCTCTCTCTGCACACGTTTTCTGGGTATTCGGGTGTTGGTATTCGTTCTCCCACTCACGTGCCAGGCTCTGGATTCAGAGTCACATCCTCTAAAAAAAATGTGAGTCGGGATCACATGTGCGTGTTAATATCTTCCCAGGTGATTTGGTTGGAGATCCAAATTCCAAAGATCAATACTAGCAAACTACAGATAGTTTATTATGTTTTTTTCACGTGTAGTATATCAACAACACACATGCATGGGATCGGTGCCCCGCCCATGTTTCGTCGGTAATCGAAGAAGCCTAAACAAAACCAGATCAATTTGAAAAGGTCCCGTCCGATATTTTTTCACGACTTTGACATGCATGGTACGTATTCAAACCACGTACCAGACGGGTGACGACGGTGTACACGCGAACCGAGGAGGAAAGTGCGCGCTTCGATACAGCAGCAGCGCTCACGTGAAGGCGGAACTCACTCGTGTACGGACCCGCGGGGGGTGGCGTACGTACGTGAAGGCTGCCGAAAGCGGCAGGGGCAACGCGAGCGGGCGAGCGGGCCTCGATCGAGGCGCGGACACACACAGACATCGGCCTGTCGCAGAAAGCAGCGCGTGGCGGCGATCGAGGCGAGAGGGTGGCGATCCGTGAAGGAGGAGGAGGAGGAGAAGATCTCCACGGAGAAGATTCGATTGGATGCGTGTCCCCGTGCCAGATTTACCACATTTGGGACCCGGATTCCCTCGTACTTTGCCGCCTTTATTTGGGGCCAGGACGAGGTGCACACACAGTACGAGTACTACAGTATACTCCTATATTGATGCATAAATCGAAATTATGGAGGTTTTTTCTTTTTTGAGAATCAATTCTAGTGCTCTTGTTTTTTGAGAGACGTAGTACTGTACTGTGCTCTTCACAAGCTGTTCGACCATGTCGTTCTAGGTTTTCATGGCCCAGCTGTCGGTGATATTATTAGGGCCTATGAAGCGTGGCGCGGTGATGGACCGAACCAAACCCAGAGCATGAGCGCGCGTGGCCGAGGCGAGGCGGTCGTGATCTCCTCCCCGGGGAATACGACGCTTCTGACAAACATGGCACGAGAGCCGATGCGCGCTACCGCCCGTAAAAGAATTTGCTCTTTTCCACTGCATGCAATGCAAGGACGGTGACGCGCGCACCTGGCCCTGGGGCTAGCTTTCGCACCTCCCAACCACGCGAGTCGAGTCGACCTAGCAAGTACAGTAGCAACAGAACAAAAGCCCGCGCGCACGAAGCCACGGGATGACGGGAACGGGGTGGAAAATCCTAGCTCCTCAGGCCATCTCCACTCGGGTGCTCAAAGGCCCTCCAAAGTCCTATGGCTGACGTTAGAAAACGTGTCCAGCCGCGACTCTTATTATAGAATTTTCGTCGATGGGATCTAATTATTAACTCGGCGGCCCCATGCGAAACCATATTTACAGGGAGGCAAGCGGGGGTGCCGGAGGGGAATAAAATATTGCCCTGTCGAGCCACGCGCCCTTCGACGGCCACGCGTCGGCCGGAAGTGGCTGCCACCGTGTTCCCGCAAGTTCCACCGCTTCCCGCCAGTCCCTTCTCGCCAGATCCACCGCTTCCCGCCTCAACTTCCCGCCATTTCCGGCTACATAGGCCACGGCCGTCATTGCCATAGCTCAGATATACACGCAATGTCATCCTCCAACCCCCCTCCCCTCCCCCACACACATTAACATACACCGAGGCGGAGGCGATGTGCGCCTCCCACTACCCCTGCCTGCCGGGGTACGGGTGCCCTCCGGGCTAGAGGTTGAGCGCCGGTGGCGTGCCGGTCCCGTCCGTCCCTCAAGGTGCTGCCCGCCGGATGGCCATCACCAACCACTACTACGGCGAGCTCACGTCGGAGCAGCGGATGGACACCAACTGGGACCCCGACAACGTCGCCACCTTGAACGCCTTCTTCGCGACCGTCGCGAGCGGCAACTCGCCATGTACGATGGGGACGGTATGCCACCCGTCAACAACAACGAGGAGGGCCGCAGGCTGTGGTGGGGCGCCCGGACTCTTGCTGGGTGATGGACCACATAATGGCGGGCGACTATCCCTGCCTCCGGTACCCGCACTTCCAGCGGAAAAAGGGCGGAGGTCGCGTGGCGTTCTGGGATCCTCTTGCCCCGCGCGCGATGCTACGCCTCGACCGGATGTTGGAGGCTCGGCCGGAGCCTCAGCCGGAGCCGCAGCCGGAGTGGGTGGTCCCTCCGGAATACGCCGTGGCGACGCGCCAGCAGAGGCGTCCCGGCGACCCGGAAGAATTTTCGTGCTAGCGTGCGGCCATTCGCGCGCCGTGAACTGACGCCGTCGGGGGACACCTGGTGGCGGAAGGAGGAGGAAGCATATCGTGCGCGCGGCGGAGGCGACGGCGAAGGCTGCAACCATTTTCGGGCGCCGGTCCCTAAAGCGACGATGGCTCTTCGGCGATCGTTCGATGTGGTGCGATCGTGGCCGGCCAGCGCCGCCGAGGCCGCAGCGCGCCGATCGACGACGAAGACGACGGCTCCTACAACGACCACGAAGACGAGTACTACAAGGCTAGACATGATTATAGCTAGTTTTCTATTTTTTATGTGTAATAAAATTAGGTTTTTCCTATTTAAAAATTACGTTTTCCCTAATTAAATGTTACTTTGGGGTGCACGGCTAGGAAGGCGGCGCCTCTATTTCCGATTTCGCGCCAATGGCCCTTGTACTGGCCAAAACCGCCGGGGTCCGTACGGGGTAGGAGTGGAGATGCTCTCGGTTGGCAAAGGCACGTAGGCCCGATTGAGAAACCACCGTATTTTTTGTGCCACTGCCTTCGACGAAAACTGCTCGTAAAAAACATGAAATGAGACCCGATTTTCTACTTCTCTCCCACTCTTGTTTCTTCGAGCATACTGTACTACTAGTAGCTACTAGTAGTAGCTAGGGTGATGCGTGCTGCAGATAAGGCTGGACGCAGGAGCAACAACGTACGTACGTCCAGCCCGGAGGAGGCAGCGGTTTATCTCCCTCGGGAGATGTGCCATGTCACCCATCCCCTTTCTCTCTTTCCCTTCCCTTCCCTCCCCTCTGCGAGTCTTTTGTCCTCTAGTACCGTGCAGGCAACCTCGCCTCTCCTCTCTGCGTCTACGGATTCCAAAGCGGACTAGGGCCGCAGCAGCTAGCGCTAGTAGCTGACCATGCATCTATCCCTCTCGCGCACTCTTTCTTTGTTTGTTTTCGGGGTGCGCCGTGACAAAGGGGCGGCGAAAAGGGCGCGTGTCCTGGAGATTATTTTAGGGGACGGATCACGGCTTGCCCGCCTGCCTGCGTGCACTGATTGATTTGATTGACGACGGATGGATGGATGGATATCTGTGCAACTTGGGGTTGGGGTTCCCGAGGAACCGGGCGTTCCACCGTGGACTTGCTCGTCTCGTTGCCTCCCACCACGTACGCCCACGCGGAGGAGCAGCTTCAATGCGATGCATGCCTTGCAATCAAATATCTCACTCCTTTCAATTTTAGTGACATATAGTACTCCACAAAACATGATAAATCCAGTGTAAATTACTACTCCTACTCGGTTCGTAGGATACCGTTAAATATCCAAGAAAAGCTCGGTTCGTAGGATATCAACAACATAGAAAACATCATAATCGGCGGCACCTAGTTTATATTTTGGATGCCGCAACCTCGCCCTGCTAGAAGTCCTACAAGTTGTACACAATTTTGTCTTCGATAGACTTTCCACATTTAACTCCGTGCAATAATTTTTATTCCATAAACTGCTAGGAGCACTTGGTTAGTACGACAAATTATATAGGGTGTGTTTAGTTTGTGCCCAAGATTGTTCCATCAAATTTTTTGGCTAGCCAAAATTTTGGTTGAACCTTTGCTTGCCAACATTGGCTAAAAAACTAAACTAGAGTTGGTAGTGGAGCATTGGCATGCTAAAATGTTGGCAACAATCCAAACAAGAGCCATAATATACCGCTCAACTTTTTTCCCAACGCGAGCTGCCGCCAGGGAGAAAAAGAGATCTTGCCCTAGGGCACAAGCCTTCCGACGCCCGCCTCCGACGGCTCCCTCGCCGATGACCTAGGTCATCGGTGGTGAGGGGAGTCACCGGATCCACGTGTGTGGGTAGTTTTTAGCCAAAGTAGATTCATTTTTAGGTTGTTCATCGTCTTTGTTTGAGGGCGGCGCTGAATATTTTTCTTCGGATCCTTCCCAATGGATTCAAAGACCAGTCTATTCAAGCACGGAAGATGCGATGGTGACGGTATCCTTGTGGTGGATGTGTGTCCTTAGGATCCACCGCCGCGCTGGCATTTGCTCCAGCACCGGCGTGGAACCTGGAAGGTAGTCAAGGAGCGGATGCAGATTGTGATCTGCATCCACGACAACTGGAAGATGGTGAATCGCGTACTAGTTCTGTGGTTCGTGGATGGCAGGTATGGTTTCCTCCTCCGACGTCTTAGTCGTGTGGGGGTGCTAGATCTGGAGTTCGATGGCGTGTCCGGGGTGCTGCCCCGGTCTGATTCGTTCAGCGATAATGGTTTTCACCTGGGTGATCCACCTTGGAGATCCGCAAAGCTGCATATCAGCGATGGAACCGCATCGAGCTCGGGTGAGGAGGTGATCCGTTATTTTTTTCCTTTGGTGGATGCTATTGTGGTGCCAGAGGCATGTGATGGGCGTTGGCGTCAAGCTCAGAGGATTTTTTGGTCTGGATTGTAATTTTCTTTCTTGGCTGACGGTCCTTTGTGCAAAGACTAGCGTTCTGCTGTTTTTTCAGTTTTGTCAACTCGGTGTCCGCGTGGTTTGTACTATGATATTTACGATATAAATGAGACGCATATTACCATGCAAAAAATCCAAACAAGAGCCAACCTTTTAGTCATGACCAAAATATTGGTAGGGTACATTTTGGCCATAATCCAAACATACCTAAAGCACGTTGCACGCTAGCATATCAATAATCAAATCGTTTATATATAGATCTTGTAGAATGCATTATAATTTTTTCTTGGTCAGTGATTACTATTAGCAAGCCTATTATGGCATACATAGTACTAATTGTACACACATTGTAAAATTATATTGAATCCATTATAACTCGAATGACATATTTGGTGATGAAAAAGTAATTAAAAATCTTACCAACTCTTATACTCTAGAAGTTCAATTTATCCTCTGGAAGTTCCTATAAATATCCTTACCTACTCACTAAACAACTATTCGGATGACCATATAATTTGGAGGTGTATACAATAATTATATATAACAATGTATAGTTACACACATGTAAATAATTTGGGAAAGGAAATATGGTACAAAATCAGTTTAAATATAGCACAATACAAGTGTGTTTTTTCATCGACATACAACAATTTAGTAACAAACAATATTTTAACTAATATCTGGAATTTTTTCCATGTTGTTAACAATGTCAAATAACTAACAATAACTTATACTAACTAAACCGCAGCATACTAAAGAAAGTTCGAAGTATAAAAGTTTAGTGTAAAAATATATGTATTTCAATGTGCTTATTATCTATGGTGATAAACTTGAATCACACAAGGATTATAGGAAATTCTCTGTTCAACCTGTGATCAACAATGATGAGTACAAAGACTCAATAAGTTCACGAACAAATAGTAACTTTATATAATTCAAAATACTAAGACATCATTAAACATCATACATCTATTAGAACATAATATAATATTCTAAATGCCTATATGCTCATTTCATCTCATTGCGAATACTGTATGGGTTGAGTGGACACTCGTCGGCATCCACTCACTCCAACTCGTGAAGGGTGCCTCTAAAGTAGGTCGCAATCCATCAATGGAAGTCACACTGTGCCCATCAAAGTAGGTTACACTGTCATCCTTATCATCACGATATGCAAAAATGCGCATAATATGTCATGCCACCATCATCATCTTTATCATTATCATCATCGACATATCATAAGCATTAGAAAAAATTGACTAAAGAGAGATATGTAAAATTCACTATTTGTCGTGAACTTGCCTCAACCACGGGACACAAACTGTGAGTTGTATGGTTTCTAACCAGAAGCACCAAAACCTATTATACAACATATATAGCACTTAATACATAGCAAGACTTCATAATAAAGTCATTCACAATTCAATACCGTTCCTACGTGTGAACCTCTCAAGTAACAAATGTCCATCCCTCACAACATAAATCTAAAACTCAACCTTATACATGGATTATATATAAAAAACAAATTAGTATTACTCACACATCCACCATTGACCAAAATATAGACATTGAAGTCTTAAATAAGTCAATCTTAAGCATCGATGCAATTCTGTCCAACACGGGATAGATCACTTAATCTTTTCATAAGAATTAATATTCTGCACGAAATCTTGCAAACAATAAGAGTTCTAGCATCATAAAAACGTTGCCCACAAGTTTCATGTTTAGCTCATAATTTAATTTGAATGACAAACAGTCCTAAAGTTGCAGGGAAGTCCATTGCAGGCAGAAAACTATAAATGGGACATATTAGTAAACTGGCTGCTGCTAGCCGCATATCCAACCAAATAGAGCAAAATGGTACATTATGGAAAGCATAAAACAAGATCTCCAACTTTTATGCAGGGTGTATCACGAAATTATGCTTGTAGAAAGTCGCAGAACAAAATGTAAACTCACTAACAAGACCTGAACCCTCTATATTGGAATGCCACACATCCGTACTTAGTTCTCCCAAGTGCTACTGGACGTGGCCAAACTTCAGAATAGCAGAGCAACATAGGACCAGCTAAACGTCAGTTCAGGTTACTGAGATCGAATTAGGTGGTTCAGTGCCCCAAGTCAAAACGTTGATGCTTGAACACCACTTGCTGCTCTAGTATACGATGTGGTTTAGAGAAGGGAATAGGAAGAACATGTCTCAAACGCCCAGGAACAGTCCTCGCAATCTTGTTCTACATATCTACCCACCAGAAGATACATCGCTGAGAGGAAGAACTAGAATATCGAATAAAAACAACGGCAACGCACTGCAGGAGTGATTGACTGGTGGCCGGCGGTGGCGACTTCTATAGGGAGCTGGCCCCTCCAAGCAGTCGCTGGACCTACTTCTGGATCCCAATGTTACAACCCTCGGTGCCGAAAAATTGGGACTCCTGTGGCAGTGAGGCGATTTAAACAAAGTGTACCCAAGCTTAAAATAAATTCACAAACTAAACTCTTGACAAAACTATTTCACAGGCGCTACACTATACAGTGTAACTCTATTGACCTCTGCCCTCGTGGCGGCTGCATGGCGAGGCTCTGCCCACCCCTGCCAGTGTGGCGGCCACGGAGCGTGGCTGGGCCCCACCCACGATGTATAACGCCTGTATTGTGGGTGCTACATACGCATAGTGCATTAGTCTTACATGCTACACGGCAAAAACATAACCGTGGTGCGCGGCCTGCCTCCCAGCCAGCAACAGTCTTCCACCCACGACCCGAAGGCAGCAAGAAACAGAGGGGAGGTGCCCTGGATCCCCTCTCTCATCCCTCTCCTAAATCCATCAGATCTGGAGCCCCTTTGGTGGATGTGGGCCCCCATCTCAGCCTCGAGGAGTATTCTCCTTCCATCCCCTCTTTTTTATCCAATAAATCATCCATATTTGTGCTTCATTTGCTTGAAACTCTAGGTCTAGATGTAGATACTAATTCTGGGAAATTTGTTCAATTTTTTTGGTGATTTAGAAGTTGTATCTAAAGATATAATTGGTGAGGGTACTAGGACTCAACACAAAAATCAAGTATTTTCGGTCATCCGATCGTGCCAGCCAGCAGATCTTAAGCGTTCATTTTCTGACTAGTATTCATGTGGTCCACCTGTAAATAACTATAAAGGATAAAAAATCTGGTGCAAATATGTTCGGTTTCCCATTGGTCAAAGCCCGACACGATTTTGTTTTGTGACTACTATTCATGTGGCCCCCTGTAAATGCCTATAAAGGTAAAAAATCTGGTTCTAAAGATATGATTGGTGAGGGTACTAGGACTCAACACAAAAATCAAGTATTTTCGGTCATCCGATCGTGCCAGCCAGCAGATCTTGAGCGTTCATTTTCTGACTACTATTCATGTGGCCCACCTGTAAATAACTATAACGGGTATAAAATCTGGTGCAAATATGTTTGGTTGCCCATTGATCAAAGCCCCACAGGATTTTGTTCTGTGAGTACTATTCATGTGGCTCACCTGTAAATGACTATAAAGGTAGAAAATCTGGTGCAAATATGTTCGGTTGCCCATTTGTCAAAGCCCCACACGGTTTCGTTTTCTGACTACTATTCATGTGGTCCACGTGTAAATGACTATAAAGGGTAGAAAATCTTATTTTCTGACTACTATTCATATGGTCCACCTGTAAATGACTATAAAGGGTAAAAAATCTGGTGCAAATATATTCGGTTGCCCATTGGTCAAAGCCACACACGATTTTGTTTTGTGACTACTATTCATATGGCCCACCTGTAAATGATTATAAAGATGCAAATATGTTCGGTTGCCCATTGGTCAAAGCCCCACACGATTTTGTTTTGTGACTACTATTCATGTGGCCAACCTGTAAATGACTATAAAGGTAGAAAATCAGGTACAAATATGTTCGGTTGCCCATTTGTCAAAGCCCCACACAGTTACGTTTTTTGACTACTATTCATGTGGTTCACGTGTAAACGACTATAAATGGTAGGAAATCTAATTTTATGACTACTATTCATGTGGCCCACCTGTAAATGACTATAAAAGGGTAAAAAATCTGGTACAAATATATTCGGTTGCCCATTGGTCAAAGCCTCACACGATTTTGTTTTGTGACTACTATTCATGTGGCCCACCTGTAAATGACTAAAGGTAGAAAATCTGGTGCAAATATGTTCGGTTGCCCATTTGTCAACGCTCCACACAGTTTTGTTTTCTAACTACTATTCATGCGACCCATGTGTAAATGACTATAAAGGGTAGAAAATCTAGTGCAAATATGTTTGGTTGCCCACTCGTCAAATTCCCACATGATTGGAAAATATGCTGATTCGCCAATCCACACCAATGTCTTCCCCTCTTCCTCCTCCTCCCAACCCTCGTGCCACCGACGCCCCAATCCTCTCCTGCATGAGGTCTAGCTCTCCCCTCCCCGCCTCATGCCTCGCCGCTATGCCCCTCCCCTTCCCCCTCGTCTACTCCTCTCTCTCTCCATCATGGTCGGCTCAGCCACCATCTCCTCTACCATGCCTTCCTCACTAGCAGGAGCAGCATGTCGTTCTCATAGCAGCAGTTGTCTCACTAATCGAGCAAAAGTAGCGCCCATGGGAGGGTGGTTGACATGTGAGAAAAGGAGGCAGCGCGTGGAGGAGCCGGACGCCATGGGCCGGCGACTGATGTAGTAGAGAGTAGGAGGTTGCACATTGTGTTGTCCCCCTGCAGGAGAGGCTGGTGGATCTCCACCCGACCTGCGCATCCCTATTGCGCTTCTTCTCTCTCAAAGGAACACCCGTGTCTTCTCAAGGCTGAGGTAAACGTGGAAGACCCCTGGAAATTAAATCTCATTTTTATTTATGCATATTCATTTTTATTTTTGCTTACAAGGTGCTTGACTAAAATCCTACCTAATATTACTGTATGTATTGTTTAAGAAGAAGCAAATGGCCTCTCTATTTTATTTCTTTTTGGTAAACATATGTTTTTTATTCTTGATTCGCAATAGACCACCCGACTACTATTTTGTCTAAAAAAGGGTCCAGATAAATGTTATATGATGTATGTTTGGTCACTGAATTTTAAGTTACAACCATCAGCATAATCTATCACGGAGTACTAAAACTCACTAGACGTGGCACAACGAAGCACGCCTTCCCACCTAGTGTCTATGTTGTTTCTAAATTAGATTTGTCCTTCCATGTCTGCCCCTGTGATGCCTTTGTTCGCGAGAAAGCAAAAGTAATATTAGGTACGTACGTTGCATAGCTAAACCATCATAAACATAACTTATTTGTTTTACAGTCTTTTAATTCTATCAGTTGTGTTTCCTTTGGGTTTATATTGATTCTTCAAAGATATCGAGCATTTATATGGACACTGCCTAGCTCCCGTATAAACGGAACATAGACATACATAATGAATAGATAATAAATCTATAAATAAAATATTTCTTGGATTCACTTCCTTAGTTTTAATGCAATTTGACCACTCCTATTTGACACCCTTTTTTGACGTGGACTGAATTTCCCTTTCTTACTCAATGAGAATCATCTTACTGGTGATACCGTCGATGCCATTCGTAACAATGCTCTTGAGAATAATGCTAAGAATGTGTAACATCCCAACATTAGAGGTTAAAAATAAGCTGAACACAGGTGTGTGCATTGCATTCATGTATAAAAATCCAGATAATTTTCGCGCTTTTAAATAAAACCTGTCAAAGTGATTGAAGCTTCTCTTAACTTGGTGGAACTGAAGTAGATCATCAAGTGGACTGTGATAAGTTTCAATATGACCTTTGCTAAAACCTTATCTTTGGGTAATATAATTTGATCTAAGGGTATATCAAATGTAATAAAACTAAGTAATAACACACTCCTTAATTAGGAGTACTTGATCTTATAGAGATCATTACATGGTATTCCAAACCACAACTCAATGATGAATTAGTATTCCAAAGATCATATCAAGGTATTATCTACCACAAATCCTGAATACAAGGTTAAGGATATAACTTAGGTAAAAGAAACTCTATAGCTAAATCTTGAAACACTTGTTTGCCATAGTTACTCTTACCAGGAGAATCATGGTAGTTTCTAAACATTAACTTTTAATACCAATAGAGTAGAATGGAAGTCAAGCCAAGACCATCCATCACATAACCTTAGTGTCATGTGAATAGATGACAATCCTATTTAACCAAGTCCTAGTGTCAATTGATCAAAAGTATTGAGTGATCAATCCTTGACCTAGAACTTAGTGACCTGTTATATTAACCTTCCAAATACCTTAAGTAGAGTAATAAGAAGAAGGAACTAGTTATGGTAGAGTGTACCATCATCCATGGAATGTGATCCTTAGTGGAGATCAAACCATTTGATGTTGGGGAAGTTAACTCACTCATGAGTTAACCAGAAGTAGTACCTAAAACCAAGAGTTGAGCTAGTAATTGAGGAGCTATGAGAAAGCTAGTAGTATTAGTACATTAGATAACAATCTTGTTAGGACAAGTGGATATAGACTTAGAGTAAGCTTGCTTAACAAGGTGAATCTATGGAGAGACTAATTCAAGTTTACTACTTAGTTGAGTATAGATCTTGATCAAAAAATTAGAAGCCTAAGCTTTATCTGATCAAATGATGGTGATCACTATTCTCAAGTCACTTGGGAATAGATGACTAGGTGTTGAAGAAGACTTGAGAGTATACCAAGTTAGGCAAGTCCTAGTAAGCTGAATCTTCTAGCTAGATCATTAGAAGTCAAGCTAGAGTATGGTGAAGTATTGATGAGTTATATGGAGTAGTTGGAGGCATAGTAGCTTAACCAAGTTGATATAAGGACAACTGGTATTATGGGAGTAGTACTATACCTATTTCAAAGGATTGATATCCTTTGTATGTATAGTGAGGATGGTAGTCTTGCAAACCTTGGAAGTAGTTGCAAGATGAAGTTAAGGAAGTTAATAGATGGAGTTAGCAGTAGCTACATTGATAGATGCATCAATGGTAGTTAATTAAGAAGAGTTATATACTAGGAGTAAGAATGGAGTAATGTTGAAGTGGCATGACCATGTCATCATATGATGATGGGTATGGTGGAGTCAGATGATTGTCTTATTCATGAAGATGTGATCTTTGTGAATAAGATAAGAGAGGTATATGGAGTATATTTAGGAAAGGAATTCCTTATCTCAAGATATCCTTAGTGAGGTATTAAGGTAAGGATTCTTTAGAAGCCCTAACCAAGAATATATCAAGCCATGACAAGACCCATGTCTACTGTATTGTGCAAGACCCTAGAATCAAATGGATAGTGAAACCATTTCCTATTCCAAAGTAACTATTGAACAATACCTCTCGAACAACTAAAGCTTCCAAGAGGTAATTAAAGAACCAAGTGAGTGTTTGATAAGCCTTGTCCAGTTGATTGTCTTAAACCCTAATAAAAACCTAGAATGATAGGATTATCAGGATCATATTACTAAGTAATTCCAATATCTCACTCTATGTGGAGATATCAAACCCACTCATAGATTTAGAAATAGTATCCGTAAAACTTGATCCTTGTCATCTATAATTGAATATGAGTGATTAGATTGTCTTAAAACCCATATACCTATATTTAAATAAACCTTAGTATTTCTCTACCAATGATTATTAGTGATTCATCATCACCTAACTAAAGGTGTTCTCTAGTAAGTCTAAACTCTACAAACTAAGTAGAATTGGATTGCACAAATCACCAAATATAGAGGACCATGAAACCTATATCACCCCATTATGAACCACAAAGGTTAATACCTTATTATGTATATAGATAAATCTTTTATAAAGATAGCAGGAACAAGATCCTATATACATCAATACACATCTCAAACTAGTACCATTCAGATTATCAAGTGAAACTAGAATAATTTCTATTAAATTTTCATATAGGAACCCAATTCCTAAAACCCTAATCCTTATTAATATTTCTTAATGAAATGGACTTTTAATATAATGAATGTATTTTAATGCACAATAAAAAATCAGGAGAAGAGAGTCATACTTGCTTTATACAGTATTATTCTTGACTTATAAATTCCCTGGATATTTAAATCCCTGAAGAAATTCTAATTTAAAAGGAATTTTTAAAAGAAAACATAAAACAAAAAATAGAAAAGATTAAAGAAAAAGGAAAAGGCAGCCAGCCGCTTCAGCCCACGGCCCAGAATCTTTTCTGCGCTAAACGTCGCCCATGAGCGCCAGACGCAACTGCTCACTCTCTCCACCGCAGACTAGCATTGGCCCAATAGCAGCCCAACCTAGGTACCAGTTCTTTCCCTCGCTGGCAAGTAGGGCCGATCGAGGTGAGCGACCGTCTTCTTCTTCCTTCGTATGTCTGACAGCGCGCCGGCAAGCTCCACAACGCCGCCGTCATTCGAGACCGCTCGGACGCGATTGGCTCACCTAGAGCCCCGTCTAAGTCGCCAGGCATTCGCCAGTTGGACAAATACGCAGCGATTCACACCCAGATCGAGCTCCTACGTCCCCGCTACATCTCGGCCATCGCCGCCGTCGTGATGTTGCCTCTGACGTCGACTGGACCTAGAAATAGACCGTGGAGATCTGCATCAACGTTCTTATCCATCCCTACCCTATCTATTTCTCTCTCTCGCTCCCCACAAATCCACCAAAGCCGCCACCGGCGAGCTTCAGCTAGCCACCGAACCAAACCATCTCGACGACCGTGGAGTGGAGGAGAAGAAGGACTACGCTCCATAGATCCCCTTGGTGGAATTTAGCTTCTAGGGGAGCTCAAGGTGAGGCGAATTTTGTAGTTCCTATCCGTCGGTGTTCGCCGGAATCCACGACGCCGCGCTCATCTCCGGTCATCATCGTCGACATGGACCACACAACAATACTCAGGGTGAGCATACACATCTTCAGACCCCACTCTTGCTTGCTAATTCTTGCTTTACCGCTGTTGCATCGAGCGCCGCCATTCACCACTGCCAGTCATCGTCGGAGTCATTGTTCCGGTGACCACTTCCTGGCGGCATGCCCATAGATCAACTCATCTCGGTCTCCTCTTTCGAAAACACCACTCCACAGCCCCGCGCGCGCTCGCATACCTCGCCGCCGATGACCATCGAGTGGTGGCCGGCGAGGTGACGTCACACCTACGTTATCAACCGCCCAGCCAGCCAGTTTGACTCGGTCCATGCCCATATGGCATGTGACGTGGCATTGGTCCCACCTGTCTGTGACTCTGTGGTAAGTTAAGTTGGGTGTAAAGAGGTATTTGCCTCGTGTGGTAGATGACGTGGCCATGGGCCCATTAGTCAGTGTCTGTGGCTAGGTTTAGGGTTAGTATAAAAAGTAATATATGTTTAGTAAATAGACAAAACCAAATAAGTTTAATATACACATAAATCCAGGAATTTAATAAAATGGATTAAATGTTATTAATTGAATAACTTTTGTTTTATAAATCATAAAAATGCATATTATATATCAAAATTTTCAGAAAAATAAACTCTATATTATAAACTTATTATCATATTTTATTTCCCAACTTAAATAAATCATTAGCATTTATTAGTAAATAATCTATTAGTAATAAATCTTAATAAATAAATTCTATTACTTAAAATCCATAAAAATAAGTATAAAATATCAAAAATCTTAGAAAAACAAAATAAAGACTTATAAATTTGATTTAAACATTTCTAAACCACTTAACTAATATTTATTATTTATTAAGTATTTATAAAGTAATAAAACTTGTATAAAATCATATCTTATTATTTAAAATTCACAAAAATACTTATAATATACCAAAATGATCACAAAAATGAAATCTACACACTAAAAATATCAAATCTTACCTTTGAAGTAAAATAAAAGGTAAAGGTCTAATGAATCTTATTTAAACCCTTTTCTTTTATTTCCTTCAGGCGCACCCCTAAATCTAGTACTAGTTATATTCATGGGGTAATGCAAGTGTGTTGTTAATTTGTATTATATATCATGGTTGCATATGAATTTCTATATAAGAATTGAAAATATGCTCACATGTTCTTTGTTATTTCTTGTACTATCTATGTATAATTGTTGAGATAAGTGTTGCTTGCATATTGAAGAAAGCTCACGTATATAATTGTAAATTGAAATAATGGCCACACAGGAAGAACCACTCACATATGTATTATTGTTCCGAAAATATATGTAGGATGGTATGGCTATTCGATGATTATTATGATGTTAAACACTAGGGCTTCTTGATGGTGGAGAAGAATATGGTAATGTAATCATAGTTGCAATTGTTTCTTTTTAATTTTGTATTGATTCAACTATGTAGGATATGGCATAATGTTTTGACTCGTAATGTATGCAGAAGCTTCGACCCCTCAAGATTCGATCTCATGGCGCGTCCTCGAGTGACATGTACGAGCGGTATACTTCGTACATCGAGGAGCTATGCCTCCTCCCGTTCATCACGCTTGTGAGCCACTCGATGCCAAACCTGAACGCGGCTGCTATCACTGCACTTGTTGACCGGTGTAGGCCGGAGACTCACACTTTCCACCTCTAGACCAGCGAGATCACCCCCACTCTTCAGGATGTTTCCATAATCTTTGCACTTCATATTGAGGAGAACCCTTTGTGTATGAACACATATTCTGACGGGTGGCGCCATCAGATGGAGTTACTTATTGGTATGGCTCCTCAAGAGGGTGAAGACAAGAGTAAGGATAGACTCCTAGTAGGCACGACATACACGTGGATTGCAGATAACTTCGCGCATTGCTCGAATCCAGCCAAGGTTGAGGTGATCGAGAAATGCTCGTGTGTACGTGTGGTGTGTTCTCTCTAGAAATCTGTTTGCTGACAGCGGTGGTAGGACCGCTTAGTGGATGTGGCTCAAGGAATTAACTGACTTTGACAACAAGATTAGCTAGGGTTCGGCGGCTCTTGCATACTTGTACCGATAGGTAATCACTTGTTTACTCTTAGTTCATTTGTACATTTTCACTCCAAACATATCTTATACTAACCTTTTTTTTGTTTACTTGCAGTTGGATGATGCTTGTCGTAGGTCAAACAACATAGCCAGAATTGGTGGTACTATGGTTCTACAATAATAGAGCATATAAGGGAGAAACATACATAATTGGTCATGCCAAGTATCCAAGCATACCAGCCAGATTAAAACCACCACATCCTCTTCTAAGCCCAAGTTGGCTCCCTCTTTGTTGCCTAGGGCTTGTTGCCTAGGAGCTTGTTGCCTAGGGCCGTCTTGCCTAGGAGCATGTTGGCTTGGAAAATTTTGTTGGCTACCCCTTTTTGGATAGAAATTTCCTGAGTAGGAACATGTTGGCTTCAAGGATGTTGTTGCTACTTCTTGCTTGGCTCATGCTTGTTTCATTTCCCCTTGCTCTCTTGTTTTGGGAACACTTTCTTGTATTGTACCCTTCACCATTGAACAGTTCACAACAGGCTATCTCACGAGACTCTTGGAATTGGTCGTTGCCCGATTCTTGACCACCACCATGGCCCCATCCATCTATGTCACTCCTAAAACGTTTTGTCTTGCGTCTTCCACGCTTTCACCTTACATTTCGGATCAGGTCATAGTTGAATTCCATGGTACTTTGGCCATTGCGATTGGTCTAGGTATGGGTAAAATCTAGGAGCCCATGTATTCTTGGTAGCCATGATAGAGAACGCAGACTCTTTGACTGTGAGCAAATGATTATAATCTAAATGTCGCATGTGAGCCCCTGTTAGAAAGTGCTAGAAAGTGCGAGTATGCAAGATGAAGCAAAATGGCCTTGTGCATGTGCACTCACAATTCCTGAGTGAGACCTTGAACGCCCGACCTCCGTTTTAGACACCATCGGTCGTGGTTCCTCCTGGCTCGGTAACTTGGTAAATGAGCTCGTCATTATCAAATTTCATGACAACTTGGGAATCCGCTTTTCTTGACTGAAATTCCATACAACCGTCTACCTTCGGTGAGTACTTGTACTTATGCTTGTTCTTGTAGTCCCCTGCAATCTCTTTGTCCGTTTCAACTGAGTAGTTCAGAAAATACTCATTCAACTTGTCGAATATGTATCGAACTATTGTCGTGACAGGCAATGCATGGACACGCTTGAGCACTTTGTTGAAGCATTTTGCCATGTTTCTTGTCATTTGACCGTACCTCCGTTCACCATCATCGAAAGCTTGTGCCCACTTTGTCATATCTCCAATGTTCCTATTGAGAAACACTATACCCCCGCATTGAGTTCTTTCTTAAAGAGAAATTTGTTGCACAAGTTCGAGAAACGACGGTCAGTGAAAGTGATACAACACTATTGTAGATCATCGCAGAAGTCCTTGCTCTTGCATGCCCTATAGAAGTTTGAAACAAAACGTCTCATGCACCATCGATGGTGCAATGGAGCATGTCCAGGAATGTCAATCATCACCACATTGGGAATTTCTTGATGACGATCTGAGATGACACCTATTTCCCTTGGAGTGGGTAATACATTTGTTCTCAAAAGACGGAAGAACCACTCCCAGTTATCATTGTTTTCTGCCTCAACCAAAGCAAAAGCCATTGGAACAAACCGGTTGTTGGCATCATTTGCTATTGCAATTAAGATAGGACCCTTGAATTGTCCGGTCAAAAAGGTGCCATCAACGGAGATGACATGCCTACAATGTTCGAAAGCCCTCACACATTGCTCGAAAGCCGAAAGCCCAAAATGCACGGCTAAATACTCGGATAGTGTTAGCCATCACTAACAACAACCTAGGGATTCGGTTATAAGATTCCTCCCAATCATCATACAACATCTTGAATGTGGCTTGCTTCGCCTTCCATGCTTCCCATACTTCACCTCGTATTGAAAGAGGGCTTTCACAAGCTCCATGACCATCCTGATGCTCATTATTTGAAAATATGAGATGTCAGTGCAAAGCCTATAAGCGAGGAACTCACAGGTGAGTTGTCGGTGCTTGTTCTTCACATACTTTCCATCCACCCTCTTCTCTTGGCACATGTGAGTTGATACACAACTAGATATGTGCCAATCGGGCCCTCCCTTGAATGGTCTTGCACGCACAGTCCAAGGACATCCATCCTCCTCGTATTTAACCATGTAACGCTTCTTCACATCTGAGTGAACCACCGTTTACAGACAATGATACTTGACCGAGAAGTCCTTGATCCATTGCTTAATTCCAACAAAGTTTGAAACTTCAATCCAGAAGAAATCCCATTATTCTCGAGATTATCATCCCGGTGAGAACTTGGCCTTGGTCCAAGAACTACACCCTTGCCGCCATCAACCGTGGCTTCATCCGCGAGACTAAGACCACAAAAAAGATACCTGATGATCTCTCCCTAATATCGTATCTTAGATTTTGGCCTCTTTGGCCGTGAAACCCTCCTCATCAACTTCTTCTTCGGGACCTTCATCATCCGAGTGTGATGCATAGACTCGAGTATACGGGGGTCACGGTCCATGTTCTCTTGTGTAATATATTTTTCCAAATCTCCATCATTGTTGTCGTGGAGCTCAACCTCATTCTCATCATGCCCATAATCATCATTGTCCTCTTGCAATACTTCATCTTGGTTCTTTGAAATTGGGCTCAATGTTTGGGTCAAAATAGGTTCACTCAATACCTCTTGGTTTAAGGGTGTAGGACTCCTAGAATCCAACGGGGAGGCAAGACGGTTCAAGTTCAAGTGCAAAAGAACTACCAACCTTCTTGGTGGAAAATAGCTCAAGAGCCTTGTCTAGTGATTCGGCTGAAGGAAATATGCCCTAGAGGCAATCATAGAGATGATTGTATTTCATGTGTATCCATGAGTTATTATAATGTTCCTTGAATATCCATATACCAGGCAACTTGTATTGATTGGCAATTATGTGAATTGTTTGTGAAACTCTATACTTGTATGGTTATCTAATAATTGTCCCTAGTCGGAGTTCATGCGAGGACACACGTGAATATTAGACTAGCACGTCGATTGGTTAATGACTATGTTTCGCAAGTCATTGACATAGAGATGTCAAACCAATGATGTGGACACATGTTATGAACATGGGGTTGGACTGACCCAACATGAGACTAGCAATAATACTTGCAGCTCTCTCTACACATCGTGTACGTTTTGTCCTTAGACCTGAGATTGTCGCATGTACTTGAGATGTGGATCGACCTACTTTGGGGCTATCAAACACTACTCCGTAACTGGGTAGTTATAAAGGTAGCTTTCGGGTTTGTCCTGATACATGCTGCAAGGCATCGGTCAATCAAGATGGGATTTGCCCCTCTCTACTTGAGAGAGATATCTCTGGGGCCCTCGAGTGATCGGATCCAGAAATGCATGGCCGTGCTACATATGGTTAAGAGTTAACCTAGTAAAGGGATTCTGAATCACAGTATCGAGAAAGAGAGGTCAGCTTAGAGCTAGACCAAATATCGTGAGGCAAAGGGAAAGACATGTACTCAACCTTGTGATGGTTCGTCTGAATGATCTTTATATGCGTTTAGGAGTTGGCACGTCTTGCTAGAGGCCGCTACCAACTATTGACGGAGTAAGTGTACTCGTGTCATATCTATACGTGTATGAACCTATAGGGTCACACACTTTAGGGGCTGGAAGCCTAATGAGGATTGGATCCGAATTAGACCAGGCTTAGGCTGCTAATGGGCTACTAATGTAGAAGCCCACCAGAGATGCCTATATAAGAAGGAGTGAGGCGAGCTAAAAAGGAGAGAGCATTCCACCCAGCCGCCACTCCTCTTCCGCCTGTGTTGCACGCGCAGACCTAGCAGTCTGGCGTGTGACGGCTTCCACTCCGGACGTGTGGATACCTCGGAGGTGCTGCATCTGTAGCACTTGGACGAGCCGCGCAAAGGGGAGCTGCTCGTGGGACAAGGACGAGGAGGAGACGTAGAACATCTACACTGCCGCAACGTGCTTCATCGAGTTCCGCACCTGCGCGTCTAGCGGTAATCCCGTGATCTATGACAATAGTATTCCTGGTTGACGCGGTAGAAAATTTTGATTTTACGCTAGTGTAGCCTACCCGTAACCCTTGAGTGGTATCAGAGCCGATGCTATTCAGTCATAGGTTCGGGAAGTTTGCATATGGTGATATGTAGATTGATATGAATGATATGATCGTTTGTATGGCGGTGTTTCTAGATTGATCTATGATCTTACTTTTCGTGATCGTGATTCTAAGGTCGTCGAACGACTTACCCCTACCGGTCGGTTTCCGCCATCGGGGTAGACAGTGACACATAAATCCTTCTGAATCACGCGAAGATCAATATGATTGATCGAATCGGGAATTAGATCTGAATTGACGTACCGTGATCAAAAGAGTTTGGTCGAATCGGAACTAGACCCCCCTTAGTCGTAGCCCCCTTTTTGTATCTCGTTAAGGTTCATAGGTGGTACGATTTCACATGATCCGGTAGAATGCGATTCTATGCACAACTTGTTTTTGCAGGATTTATGTGATCAGTATGGCCCAAATATGTATGTGATGCATGTATGTATTTTTTTCATGACCTGCGTGTCGTAAGTTTGGCAACACGGCTGGAGCCATATGTGTTGTCAATTATTGTAATGGCCTGCGTGCCAACTTGTGATGATCCCAATACCATGTAATTTTGATTACTAGATGTTAGGAGTAATAGCTTGTATTAGTTCTTGGAGAACTCATCACTTGGAGGATGGCTCGCATAGAGCATGAAGATGGAGATCATCATGGTGGACAGGTTCTATGGCGATGGAGATCACCATGAGAAAATGGGCCATACTGTATCACATCTATGTGAATGCTATTCTTATACGTTTTACTACTATGCATGCTTAGATGATAGAAGTAGAACGATCCCTCACAAAGTTTAAGTTAAACCATGCCCTCCCAACCAAACCTTGTACCATCCTATGCCCTGTACAATCGTTGGTGGGTCTATGAAATTAGGGTGCCACGGTTTTCCTTGGCTGGATGGGTTTGTATCGGATACCTACACGCATAAGGGTTGGTGAGCTTAACAAGGTCATCTTAACAGTTAAGGACCTTGGGGCATAAAGGTTGGGCGCCTAGTTTTGACATAGAGATGTCACCCAACAACAAGAGTCATATGTGATATGATTAGCAAAGGTTGCTTACCGATTTACCTTGTCTTCTAGCAGTGATGCTAAAGCTCACTAGTCGACTTGTTAATTGGGGATCTTGAATCACTTAGTATCAATAGAGGGATGTTGATTTAAGTGGGAGTATATGCTATTAAATTGTTTAATATGTTTTACTCTTTCATGGTTACATGGCTTAGTATTTTGCATATTTTTTGTTGTAGATCAATGGCACCAAACAATTCATCACCTTTTGCTTTGCGTTCGATTCTTGAAAAGGATAAACTAAATGGAACAAACTATTCAGACTGGGTCCATAACCTGAGAATTGTTCTCAGGGCTGAGAAAAAGGAAACTGTTCTGGATACCCCAATCCCGGATCAACCTGCTGATAATGCAACTGCTACCCTTAAGAATGCCTACAAGAAAGCATGTGATGAATCTCTTGAGGTCAGTTGTCTTATGCTTGCATGCATGGAACCTGATCTTCAAAAACAGTTTGAGGATCAGGAAGCGTACGATATGATCGTTGCGCTTAAGGACATGTTCCAGACTCAGGCTAGGACTGAGAGGTACAATATCGCTAAGTCCTTTGTGGAATGCAAGCTGGCAGAGGGAGCAGCTGTAGGCCCCCATGTGATCAAAATGGTTGGTTACAGTCAGACTTTGGAAAAGCTTGGTTTTCCATTAGGCCAAGAGTTGGCCACTGACTTCATTTTGGCATCTCTTCCATCTAGCTATGGGCATTTCATTTCGAACTACCATATGCATGGGGTGGAGAGGGGCCTTAATGAATTATGTGGGATGCTGAAAACAGCAGAATGTGACATTAAGAAGTGTGCAGGGCATAGCCATGTGATGGCTGTGCAGAACAAGCCTAGCTTCAAGAAAAAGGGCACTTCTTGGCAGAAGAAGAAGGGCAAGGCTAAGGATACGATCCCTAAGCCAAACCCTGCACCCAAGCAAAAGGCTGGTCCTGCAGGAGACACTGAGTGTTTCTTTTGTCACGAATATGGCCACTGGAAGAGAAACTGCAGCAAGTACCAGGCTTCTTTGAAGAAAAGTGGAAGTAAGAGTACTTCCCACTCAGGTACACTTGTTGTAAATGTTGTGGACATTTTTCTCGCAGATTCTTATGTTAACTCTTGGGTATTTGATACCGGATCGGTTGCTCATATTTGCAATTCGATGCAGGGGCTAATAAGGACTAGAGAAGTGCAGAAAGGCGAAGTGGATTTTCGCGTCGGAAATAAAGCAAGGGTTGCTGCATTGTTCGTTGGCGTCATGCAACTTCACTTTCCGTCAGGATTTATCATGGAGTTGAATAATTGTTATTACATTCCTAGTATGGGTCGAAACATTTTATCACCTTCATGTTTGATGAGGGATGGTTATTCATTCGCGAGTACAAACAATGGTTGTGTAATCTCTAAGAATGCTATGTTTGTGGCTGATGCTCCCATTATGAATGGGTTATTTATTTTAAATCTTGATAATGCATGTGTTTACAATGTTAGTGCTAAAAGGCTTCGGACAAATGATTTGAGTCCTACCTATCTATGGCATTGTCGTTTGGGGCATATAAGTGAAAAGCGCATGAAGAAGCTCCATGGTGATGGTCTTCTAACTTCGTTTGATTTTGAATCATACGAGACATGTCAAGCTTGTTTACTTGGAAAGATGACCAAGACGCCTTTCAAGGGGTTTCCCGAGAGAGCGACAGACTTGTTGGAACTCATACATACTGATGTATGTGGACCAATGAGCACGACAGCCAGAGGAGGATATCACTTCATTACTTTCACTGATGATTTCAGTAGATATGGCTATGTCTACTTGATGAAGCATAAGTCTGAAACTTTTGAAAAGTTCAAAGAGTTTCAAAATGAGGTAGAGAATCAACGTGGCAAGAAAATAAAGGCCTTGCGATCTGATCGCGGAGGTGAATATTTGAGTCACGAGTTTAGCAATCATCTTAAGAGTTGCGGAATTGTTCCACAGCTCACGCCGCCCGGAACGCCTCAAAGAAACGGGGTCTCTGAACGGCGTAATCGAACTTTGTTGGACATGGTTCGATCGATGATGAGCCAGTCGGATTTACCATTATCATTTTGGGGTTACGCGCTAGAAACAGCAGCTTTCACACTAAATAGGGTACCATCTAAATCCGTAGTTAAGACACCATATGAGATGTGGACTGGAAAGAATCCCAGTTTGTCTTTTCTAAAGATTTGGGGTTGTGATGCATTTGTCAAGCGACTTCAGTCGGACAAGCTAACACCCAAATCGGATAAGTGCATTTTTGTGGGATACCCAAGGGAAACCTTAGGGTATTACTTCTACAACCGAGAAGAGGGCAAAGTGTTTGTCGCTCGTAGCGGTGTTTTCCTAGAGAAAGAGTTTCTCACAAAGGGAACGAGTGGAAGGTCGGTGCGACTTGAAGAAGTTCAAGATGAGCCAGTCGGGGATGCTTCTACGAGTGATGCTATTGTAGCAGAACAAGTTGAGGAACCCGTGGCAATAGAAGCACCACAACCACGAAGGTCGGCGAGGCTCCGCGAAGCGCGAGAGTTATTATTGTTAGACAATGATGAGCCTGCGACCTATGCAGAAGCGATGGTGGACCCAGACTCTGAGAAATGGCTGATTGCCATGAGATCCGAGATAGAGTCCATGGGAGACAATCAAGTTTGGAACTTGGTTGACCTGCCTGATGGTTTTAAAGCCATCGAGTGCAAGTGGATCTATAAGAAGAAGATTGATATGGATGGAAATGTTCACATCCATAAAGCTCGACTTGTTGCAAAAGGTTTTCGAGAAGTTCAAGGAGTTGACTACGACGAGACTTTCTCGCCCGTAGCGATGCTTAAATCTATACGGATCATTCTAGCCATTGCTGCACATTTCGATTATGAGATATGGCAGATGGATGTCAAGACGGCTTTCTTAAATGGAATCCTTTCTGAGGACGTGTATATGATGCAGCCCGAAGGTTTTGTCGATCCAAACAATGCTGGAAAGGTATGCAAACTTCAAAAGTCTATTTATGGGCTGAAGCAAGCATCTCGGAGTTGGAACATTCGATTTGATGAAGTTGTAAAGGAGTTTGGCTTCACCAAAAACGAACAAGAACCTTGTGTGTATAAGAAAGAAAATGGGAAATCACTTGTGTTTCTAATCTTATATGTGGATGACATATTATTGATTGGAAATGACATTCCTATGCTCGAGTCTGTTAAGACCTCATTGAAAAATAGTTTTTCTATGAAGGACTTGGGAGAAGCGGCATATATTCTGGGTATCAAGATCTATAGAGATAGATCAAGGAGGCTAATTGGATTAAGCCAGAGTATGTACATTGACAAAGTGTTGAAACGGTTCAGCATGGAAGAGGCTAAGAAGGGGTTCTTGCCCATGTCTCACGACATTAAACTCAGCAAGACTCAGTGTCCTTCGACCACTGATGAGCGAGAACGCATGAGTAGGGTTCCATATGCTTCGGCTATTGGATCCATCATGTATGCAATGACATGTACTCGCCCAGATGTTTCCTATGCTCTAAGTGTTACGAGCAGATACCAGGCTGATCCAGGTGAGATTCACTGGACAGCGGTAAAGAATATCCTTAAGTACTTGAGAAGGACTAAGGATATGTTCCTAGTTTATGGAGGTGAGGTTGAACTCAGTGTAAAGGGTTACACAGATGCGAGTTACCTTAATGACTCATACGACTCGAAATCGCAATCAGGTTATGTGTTTGTCATGAATCGCAATCAGGTTATGTGTTTGTCATGAATCGTGAGGCAAAGGGAAAGACATGTACTCAACCTTGTGATGGTTCGTCCGAATGATCTTTATATGCGTTTAGGAGTTGGCACGTCTTGCTAGAGGCCGCTACCAACTATTGACGGAGTAAGTGTACTCGCGTCATGTCTATACGTGTATGAACCTATAGGGTCACACACTTTAGGGGCTGGAAGCCTAATGAGGATTGGATCCGAATTAGACCAGGCTTAGGCTACTAATGGGCTGCTAATGTAGAAGCCCACCAGGGATGCCTATATAAGAGGGAGTGAGGCGAGCTAAAAAAGAGAGAGCATTCCACCCAGCCGCCACTCCTCTTCCGCCTGTGTTGCACGCGCAGACCTAGCAGTCTGGCGTGTGACGGCTTCCACTCCGGACGTGTGGATACCTCGGAGGTGCTGCATCTGTAGCACTTGGACGAGCCGCGCAAAGGGGAGCTGCTCGTGGGACGAGGACGAGGAGGAGACGTAGAACATCTACACTGCCGCAACGTGCTTCATCGAGTTCCGCACCTGCGCGTCTAGCGGTAATCCCGTGATCTATGACAATAGTATTCCTGGTTGACGCGGTAGAAAATTTTGATTTTACGCTAGTGTAGCCTACCCGTAACTCTTCATCGGCCACCACCTCCTTGTATGCAACCCAACAGGGTTCGGCATAGATATGCATGGTCTTCCAAGGATACGCAGTCCCAAACCCACATTATGTCTTCCCTCCAACTCAACAACATCACGTGGGTCCATCCATTTTAATTCAATCCTCACTTGCTCCAAGACCTCGGCGTAGGTGGGACTACGCTCAAATAGCACGTCAAGCTCATCCGGGTCTGATTCTATATTGCCTTTCAAAAAGGCATCCTTTTCCACATGATGAACATAAACAATTCTCGCCATCCCTAACACATAGGAGAATATATTCATTAACTACTAATGCCAAGATGAACACAAATATCCTAGTCATATAACCAAACCCTAACCTAACAAGAACGCTAACCATAACCTAGTAAGAACCCTAACCCTAACATCAATAACCCTAAACCACACTAAGTGCTTCATAGACATGACCTTAGCCAATAGAACAACAAAAAACCAAACATTTTGAATCAAAATAAAAAAAATTAGGGTTTCAACCCACATCCCACCAAAATACAAGATTTCAATGGGTAAAAACAGAGGGAAATGAGGGAGAGTACCTCTAGCAACTTGAGGGGGGCGAAATCCACGGAGGAAATCTTCCGATTTGATAAATTTGGGAGGGGATTTGAGAGGGAGGAGAGAGGGAACCGGGGCGCCTCCCGTGTTTGTTCCTGCTAGCTGGGACAAGGGTGGAGAGAGTGGGTCGGGCTGGGGAGGCTAGCCGCGCGGCTATTAAGTTTCAAAGTATAGTGCCTAGCCGAAAGGCGCTATGCTAGGTGTAGCGCCCGGCTAATAGGTGCTACACTGCTGCCACGCTGGCAAGGGTGGGTTCTGGCCTGGGTGGGTCCCGGCCTGGCCATGCAGCCGCCACGCTGGCAAGGGCATAGCGCCTATGACAAAGGCGCTACACTGCATAGTGTGACGCCTTGGTGTTGGGCGCTACACGAAAGGGTCAGGGTCCGTGAGTTTTGTTTGTGATTTTTTTCCACATTTGGGCAATTTTGTTCAACTCGCATGGCAGTGACACCGAGCACTACGTTCTGGCCTTTGCGAGGCTTGGCTATGTCATGTAAGAGCATCTCAGTGAGGATGGAGTGGAGATATACTCTAAACTTTTCCTGAGATCCACATATGTATTGTCCATTGCAGATAAATTCTTGCAGTTTGAGAATTCAAGTTACAGCGATTGCATTTCAGGTCTTAACTATTCTGCAGTGTCATGTCTACCTTTCAATATTTGGACGGTGGTTTCGGGCTAGGAGCTATACAGTTTTCTGAGATTCGGGATGATGCTCAAAGTTTCTTTTCTCCAAAACAGTCAGGTACTATAAAACATTGATAACAGTTGTACAGTTACACCCCTAATTAATCACTACAGCGACAAGTATATACTCTAGGGAAGTACGGCCACATACAAGTGTTCTGCTACTAAATTCTTGGTTCCGTTCTGCAATAGTATAGAATGATACTGACGAAAACTTAACAGAGCGAGAGGTGTTAGCCTCGACAAGATTGAACATTAGAGGATGTCCTGCAGCTGTTTCATACTGGGATCCAACTCTGCACCATTGCCCTCTTCATAATAACCATCCGAAGGGGTCCTGTATGCATCGGCAATCGCCTTCCCTTTGTCCATAACTGCTGATGGCACGGTTTGCAGGAGACTGAAAATACAAAAAAATAGAGTGAAAGCTGAGTGATGATTCCTTTTGATTTGGATATGAACAGAAGTCTTTCAAGTGATAGTACTTGTCTAATGCTCCAAGCGCAACAGCGATTTTGCTCCTCATAGTTTCAATGGATGCTGATGGGTCTTTCCGTGTTGCCTTTAGCAGTAGCGAGTCAAGATCTTCCAACGCTCTAGGAAAGAATACGCATCACACCTCATAAGCTCCTAGTTCATCATGCAAACAAGCATACTTACACAAAAAATATCATCATGTACCGTAAGCATTCATCCACAGCATCAGAAGCAGCTTTGCCTTGACCATTGCTGGATGCATACTGTGCCACCTGCATTAACATCTCTTCAGTATGCATAGTTGAAATCAAGCAATTTGGCTAATTGTACTATTATGGAATATGGTTATCCTATCATGGTATAGCCTATAACAAATAAAGAAACCTAAATGGCTTAGTGTAAAGATACGAGAACATGGACCAACATTCACCAGAAGAGTAACTTACTGCTCGGATATTGATGCGCAGAGAGGACGCTGGGCCTGAACGAAGCAACGATCTGCTCTCATCATACTTTGGTTTCTCAAATTCCAAGGATTTCTCTGCAGTTAAGCAGCATATAAATGTTAAATCGATATGGTATGGTACAGGTTGCTATCACAAAACATATTTGTTTACTACTAAACGTTCGGAGAGTAACATGTTATACTTTCTAGCATATGTTTTGCGAGAACCAGGGCAGACAATCAATACGGTACTTTCAAGCTTATCACTTGTGAGTCAGCCTCACCTAGATCCCTGAACTGGTCTTGCGTCAACAGCACAGCCGGGACGTACGCCTCCAGTGGCTCCAGCTTCTTCCTATCAGTAGAAATTCAAGATTCAGCAGGGAGCAACGATGCGATGGTGTCAACACAAATCAAACGTCGCAATGCAAAAAATATTGTGCATCGGAGCGAGACACAGGTTAATGTTAGCAGTGGCGCGGTACCTCTTGACGTAGTTGTCGAACGGACTGGCTTCTGCCCCTGCAACAGCCGTGGCACCAGAAATTGGTCAGTCTTCGCACACACCGCAGCGTAGATAGTACGATGATAGTATAATTGACTCACGGCCGGCGGCAGTGGCGAGCCAGGCGGCGACTCCGGCAAGGGAGATGGCGCGGCGGCCGAGGCCGAGGCCGTCGGACGGCGGCGCCGTGGAGGCGGCCGTGATGCGGCTGCTTTGGCACCGGCGGAGGGGTCGCGCTAGGGAGGCAGGGCAGAGTTGCGCCCCGGCAGAGGTGGCCGGGAGGAGCGATGTGGAGGGCATTCTCGGCACAGGTGTTGGGTTAGCTGCGGCCTGCGGGAGCTTGCGGCGGGGAGACTGGGCTTTTGCTGGCTGCCGCGACGCGGGGCGAGGAGGGGATGCGGCTGTGGTTTGCTCGGCGTGGCCGCCTACCAGGAAAAGATCGTTTTGGGACTCGTGCCCGGTGCTTGTGCGCGCTACGTGGACTACCCAACGCCACTATAAACATCAGCTTTGGCTGTATTACCAGTGATGATTCTCGTTGCCAGCAAAGTGTTTTATGGTGAATTTTGGCTAAAAAAACGGTGTCCAAAATCAGTGAAATAAACGAGTAGAAAATTGCTCAAGCAAATCAAGTTGTGCAAGGCCAGCACAATATCCTCGTCTCGAACAAAAATCATGGATTACCGAAAATGTTTGAACTAGCACCAGAAACACTTTACATTGCAGCTGTGCGATCCAGAACACGATTCAGTCAAGACCAAGGAGCAGAGAAGGAACTACAGGCAGAGCTGCTCCTCCATGCGATCGATTCTCAGTACTTCCTAGCTCATCGACCATCTGAAACGAAAGAAAAAGAGTAGGACCAACCGGATACCCACAGCAAAGCTCTGGTATGTATCACTGTCTCTAGAAGGATGCCTTGCACTTGAGCACGAAGCCGAGCAGCAGCAGCGTGGCCACGAGGCCGCAGGAGGAGCCCCCGACGCGGTGTATCCAGTAGGGGTCGAACCTGACCACCCTCCGGTCCACGAAGCACGCCACGTTGATGGCCACGATGAGCACCACCAGCAGCGCCGGCAGCCACAGCGCCGACGGCAGCACGCCCCACCCTTCCTCCTCCTCGTCCTCCTCGGCCTCCGGCTCGCGGTCGATGTACAGCGGCGACAGCACCGCCAGCACCGCCAGGACCAGGCACACCAGCTTCTCCGTCGACGACGGCCTCCCCATGTCGATAGCTAGCACACGCTGCAAATGCAGATTAGCCTCACTCTAAGACAGACTCCCTCGTTCTGAACCTCAAGTCCAAAGGTTTATACTGCTACTTGGTGGAATTTCTTTCTTTTATTCGGTGTTTGGCAAGCTGGACCAATCTTGAGAAGCAAGCACACAAGTACCTACCGAAAGATATTCTCCTGATCAGCAAACTTTTTGACTAGTGAGCGATTCCTATCATGCATGTAAAGGAACATATTCAGATTTGGCGCATTATTATCCACTCACTGATTGTACGTTGGTGGTGGCGCAGGGTGCTGTGCAGTACTGGCTTGCGATATGCAAAGCCGTAAAGCAGGATTCTTCATCTTCGTGGCTGGGCTGGTGGTGAGCACGGAATCGGATGCCGATCGAGACGAGTTGCCCAATGATCCGAATGTTATAGGGTGCAGCAACGGACGCGCCCGGGTCGAACCGGACTTCTTTCTGAAGCTGCGTCCACAAAATCACTTTTTTTTTTAACAAGGGGAAGGATCCAGAAAGGTCCAGAGCTGCATTAATCGGTGGGTAAAGTTACAAATAGAGCCTTAAAGATAAAGCAAATTACACAAAGGCCCTGGTCTTTTACAAAAAGGACCTCAGAATAAAACTGAAAAACGTGATCAGGTCCTTCTCCACCGGGGACGATGACGCGCTCGAAGCCGCAGCCAGCTGCACCATCGTCAGGGACGAGACCACTTGGCGAGGGAGCGTCGAAAATCGCCGCGACTAAGTACTGCAGGGGCCTCCAACCAGGTACAACAGCCAGGAGGTTGATGAAGAAGCGGTTCACATGTGGTTGTTGTCTATAAGATGAGCTTGCATCATCGCTACCTTGCTGCTCCCCCTGCGTATGTGGCTGCTGTCGAGAGTACACCTAGAGATTATGCGACCGTCGACCCCGAACAGGTTCAATAGGAATCTAGAGAGAAGCATTCTGAATTCTACTCACTATTGGCTAAATCTGAACCCGATTATCAGTATTAATCCCCATAGAATCATCCCCCTGCCGAGGGCATCACTATTAGAAAAACGGCTATAGGTAATCCACACATCCGTGGCGCACGTGCTAGTGGTGCGCCACGGGTAAAATGGGCGTGACGCACTGCCTACAGGTGCCCTACGGCTAACTGCCGTAAGCGTGGCGCGCATGGGGGTGGTGCGTCACGGCTACTTGTGGGTCAGGGCACAGGTGACCGCAGACAACCTAGCCGTAGCGCACCTGCGCCCGGTGCGCTACGGGTGTGAAACTCAGTTATAGCGCACTCTGACATAGTGCGCTACGGGTATGTGGGTTGCGGCCTGCTGTGTAGCTGGGCGAACTTACCCGTAGGGCACCCTAGCCTAGTGCACCACAGGTAAGTTTCCTGCACCAACCCCTCCCTCCCCCCCCCCCCCGGATCGCCTTTTTAGCCTTGCAAAAAATAAAAGAAAATGATAAACAATTCAAAAATAAAATCCTTTCACATGTATGTAGGTAATATGGTCTACTATGTAGGAAAATTAACAAACATGAATTTCGACTTTTTATGCAAAAAAAGATAATGCCACGGTAAAATAGCCGTAACTTTTGGATACGAATTCGATAAAAAATGTTTAATATACCAAAATGACGAGAACGAGATTTCGCATCCGCTCGCAACCACCTTTGGTCGTTTGGCGACTTTTTAGATTTTCAAAATTCGAAAAGAGTAAAAAGTTATGATTAAAAGATCGTTTTTTCTTGCAAAAAAAATAGAGGCCACTTACTTGTAGCGCACCACCCCTAGTGCGCCACGAGTAAGTTGGGCGGGATTCGAAATTTGAATCACCACCTAACCCTTCATATATATCTTCCCCACCCACCCCTTATCTCCTCCACTTCCACTTCTCCTTCTCCACTTCTCCTCCCTTCTCCACCTTCTCCTTCTCCTCCACCTCTCCTACCTTCTTCTTCTTCTCCTCACTCCTCCACCTCTCCTACCTTCTTCTTCTCCTCACTCCTCCACCCTCCGACCATCCTCCAACGGCGCCCTCCTCCGACCACCTCCGGCTACACCCTCCCCGACCATCCTCTGACGGCGCCCTGCCCCGTGCACCTCCGGCGGCAATCTCCTCCACCATACTCCGACCGTGGCCTCCTCTGACTGCACCCTCCGACGACGACGACGGCGGCCGGTGGGTCGATCTAGATCTAGATCAAATCCCGCTTTCTTTTTTGAAATTTGAAATCGTACCCGTGGCGCACAGCACCTAGTGCGCTACGGCTAACTTTTCATACTCGTGGCGCACCACCTAGTGCGCCACGGCTAACTTTTCATACTCGTGGCGCACCACCTAGTGCGCCACGGCTAACTTTTACCCGTAGCGCGCGCCTCGTGGCGCATCCCTAGTGCGCCACGGATGATCAAAACAGGTGCGCCACGGATTAGCTATTTTCTAGTAGTGCATGACACAGTCTTCTCCCCCTCATGGCCATCTTCCACAGAGTGGAGTTGGTCAAGTTCAGTAAACAATAGGCTCAGATCAGTAGGTTCGCTGTAAAACGGCTCAGATTCCCTGAAGGTGACATCCATACTCACAAACATCCATTTCGCAGAGGGACTCCAACACTTATACCCCTGTTGGCAAAACGAATAACCCCCAAAAAACACATTTCAGTGCTCATGGGTCCATTTTCCCAATAGATGGCCTGTGATCCCGAACAAAGCATGTACTACCAAATAACTTATTCTCTCCAAATACCAGTTCACATGGGGATTTCATACCTAATATCCTAAAAGGTGTCCGGTTGATCAAGTATGTGGCTGTCATGACTGCTTCACTCCACAAGAACTTGGGTGCATTTATCGTGTACATAAGTGAGCGAGTAACTTCCAAAATGTGGCGATTCTTACGCTCTGCCACATTGTTTTGAGGAGGGGTATCTGGGAAAGATGTTTGATGAAGAATACCTTGATCATACAAGAAAGTTCCAAAGGTAGTTGATACGTTGCTAACGTATCCATAATTTTTGATGGTCCATGCTTGGTTTTTATCTACTTTCTTATGTTTTGTCCACACTTTGGAATACTTTTATACACTTTCTTGGACTAACCTATTAACAAGATGCCACACTGCCAGCTGCCTGTTTTCTGCTGTTTTTGGTTCCAGGAAAGTCAGAAAATGAATATTCTCGGAATTGGACGGTACAAAAGCCAAAGTCAGTGTTTCACCGAGGGGGACACGGAGCCAGAATACGAGACGGAGAGGGGCCAGAGGGCCGCCCCACCACCTGGCCGTGCGACCAGGCCTAGCCCGCGCCAGGGGGTGGTGTGGCCGCCTAGGGCACCCCCTTAGCCTCCCCTTTCGCCTATAAGATGCCTCCGATACAGAAACCCTAAGTACCCGATCAAAATTCCACGAAAGAGTCTGTAGCCGCCGTCATCTCCATCCCTAGATCGGGAGGGATCTGAAGCTCTTCCCGGCACCCTACTGGAGGGGAAAATTCACCCTGGAGGCCTTCTTCATCACCATGCAAGCCTCTGGTGTGATGCGTGAGTAGTTCATCCTTGGACTACGGGTCCATGTAGTAGCTAGATGGTTGGTTCTTCTCCTTTGTTCTACCATGTTTAGATCTTGTGAGCTTTGTTCATGATCAAGATTATCTATTTGTAATCCTACATGTTGTGTTTGCGGGGATCCGATGGATATTGAGATGCTATTTCAAATTGATTATTGATTCTATCATGTCTTTGTTATTTGTGATCTTGCATGCTCTCTGTTGTTAGTAGATATCTTGGCCGAGTAGATGCTAGCAACTCCAAGAGGGAGTATTTATGCTCGATAGTGGGTTAATGCCTCTAGTAATCTGGGGAAGTGATAGAAATCTCTAAGGTACTAGATGTGCTATTGCTACTTGGAAGAAAACAACAATCCTTTGTTCATAGAACAATCGTATTGTTTACTTTACACGCAATGCGTAATGCAATTATCTGTTGCTTGCAACTTAATACTGGAGGGGTTTCGGATGATAACCTGAAGGTCGATTATTAGTCATAGATGCAACTGGATTATGGTCTATGTATAATGTTGTAATGCCAAATCAAATCTCATAGGAGTCAAGATGATTAGTATATGCATGTATGCTTTCTCGATGTTTTTCAATTGCCCCGCTGTAATTTATTCACCCAACATGTCATATATCTTAAGGAGAACCACCACTAGTGAACTATGGACCCCGGTCCTTTCTTTACCATCAATCTATAACTGTTTACTGCTTTATGTTTACTTTCTGCAAGCTTTTACTTTTTTCCACACAATACGTTTAATCCTTTGTTTTCAGCAAAATCGGTGAGATTGACAACCTCACTGTAAGTTGGGGGCAAAGTTCTGTGGTTGTGTTGTGCAGGATTCCAAGTTGGCAACAACACCTTGGAGGTGTTTTCTTGCTCCTACTAGTTCGATAACCTTGGTTTCATAACTGAGGGAAAACGTGCTGATGTGCTCATCATACCTTCCTCTTAGGGTTCCCCAATGAGCTCGATATATTTTGGGCCATCAAGCTACTTTTCTGGCGCCGTTGCCGGGGAGTCAAGGACATATTCACAAGGGGACTCCCTCATAACCAATCTCTTTACTTTGTTATTTTTGTTTTGCTTAGTTTACTTCTGCTTTGTTTGCTTGTTTCTTTATCAAAAACACAAAAAAATTAGTTTTACTAGTTTGCTTTATTTATTTAAAACACACAAAAAATAAGTCGTAAACTTTAAAAAATTGAGCACCCTGAAAAGAGGGATTTTATTATGGAAACTTTGCTTAAGGAATTCTATGATGTTGCCAAGGAAGCTAGAAAAGTCTTTGAACGTTTTAATATGCTAGGCTCATGCGTAGATGTTATTGGTACACGAGAAGAGATGAACAAAACCGAACCTAATGGGGAGGAAATTAAGATACCAATACCTTTCAAACTTGTAGCAATGCATGTAGCCATAGAAAAGAATCTCGATTAGATCAATCCTGAAAACCCGTTTGATGAAAGTAGTGAACCCAAAAGCATTGAGAAAGGATCCTCTAGAACTTATTTGGATGAGATACCTTTCCTTGTTGAATATATTTCTGGTATTAACTTTAATGCTTCTTCATTTGAGAACACTTGATTCTTTTTCTTGCTTCTTATGCCTAACTTAAAGGCGTTAAAGAAAAGTACTTATTGGGAGATAACCCAAAAGTTTTAGATGAATCTTGGAAGTTATTACTTCAGTAATAACCGCTCCTTATCCTTTTTATTTGCTTTTTGTGCCAAGAGTAACCTCTAACGAGAGAGAAGTAATGCTTGGGAAAGTTGATGTCCCGAAACAGATTTTTGTGCTTCACTATAAAAATTCGTGTAAAATCTCTGTAGGTCATTTTGAGGCGTGAAGTTTTGTGCTTCTGACCCAGGTTGTTATCTAACTTTCATTAGTTCAGCACTTTTTGATTTGAGCAACAAAAGGTCTTTGAAAAAAATGGGTTTTTACCTCCTTGTCTGTTTTGACAGATTTTTGCCATTATTTGCATTTGCTTCTTGTTGGTTCCTTTTTGAGTTCTCTTTGGGGAATTGAGATTTTTGAGGGAAGTGCTACAGTATCTTGTGTCTTAATGGAAGTTTTATTGGTGTTGAAACTGAACCCAAAGACTTATTATATTGATTGCACTAATGTTGCTAATAAAGATTGTGTGAAGTTTTGTATGAAGAAGAATTTCAGGCGTATGGAGAGAATGATGTAATGAGATGAAGAATGGACTAAAGCTCAATCTTGGGGATGCCACCCATGTCACCCCAAGAAATATACAAGAAGTAAAAGCGTCAAAGCTTGGGGATGCCCAAGGCATCCCCTTCTTCATCAATAAAAATCCCAGGTTTCTTCCAAACACTTCATTTTTATTGTTTCATGCACAGTTGTGTTGTTCTTGGAGCGTCTTCGTTTTTTGTTTTTGGTTTTCATTTGCTTGGTTTGCTTAGTTTTCTTGAATAAATTGGTTTGAGACCCTCTTTCATACATTGGTTTTCAATTAGTTTGGTTTGGATTGGAAAAGAGTAGGAAAGTTCATGCTTAAGTGGAAAAGAGAGCTTGTTTTTGACTGTGGCCTATGCTTTGTCATGCCATGCTTGATATTGTTTTGGCTTTATGCTTAGTGATCATTGCTGTAGCATGACATGTTATAAACAATTGAGATTGCTTAATGTGCCTTGGAAGAATCATGCGTTGTTTTAGCATATTAAAGCATAGCATTGTGGTATTCTCCTTTGATGCTTTATTTGGGTTGAAAGCGTTCCCCATGATACATGGTTCTGCTAACTTCAACTTATAAAGCGCAAGCATATACGCAACAAAGATGGACGCAATGGTTCAAGTTTATTAAGTGCAAGAAAGTAAAGTGTGCCATCTAGTTCGTCAGAGCTTTAATCACTAATTTTCACATAACAATTTTAATTTGGAAGATAGACAAAAACATGAATATACTTGGAATAGCATATGCTAATAGGTAGGTATGGTGGAATCTTTGGAATAACTTGGTTTTAGGAGTTGGATGCATGAGTGGAACTCACACTTGGTTATGGAGGCTAGCAAAAGACTGGGATCGACCAACTAAGAGAGCAATAATGGCCATAATCATGCAGAGCGACAAAACATCATTGATCAAAGCATAAAGTGATACTACAAGTTGAAAACTAAAGGATCATCAAGGCTATGGTGACTTGGGATAGTCATAACATGGTGTGAGCATGTGCCAAGTCAACCCAAATAAAGCGTCAAAGGAGAATACCACAATACTATGCTTTAATATGCTAAAACAACGCATGATTCTTTCAAGGCACATTAAGAAATCTCAATTGTTTATAACATGTCATTCTACATCAAAAAATACTAAGCATAAAGCCAAAACAATATCAAGCATGGCATGACAAGGCATGGGGCACAGTCAAAAACAAGCTCTCTTTACCACTTAAGCATGAACTTTTCCTACTCTTTTCCAATCCAAACCAAACTATTTGAAAAACAATGTATGAAAGAAGGGGTCCAACCAATTTATTCAGCAAACTAAGAAAACCAAGCAAACTAAAAACCAAAACGAAAAACAAAAAAAAGACGCTCCAAGAACAACACAACTGTGCATGAAACAATAAAAATGAAGCGTTTGGAAAAAACCTGGGATTTTTTATTGATGAAGAAGGGGATGCCTTGGGCATCCCCAAGCTTTGACGCTTGTATTTCTTGGATATTTCTTGGGGTGACACGCGTGGCATCCCCAAGCTTGAGCTTTAGTCCATCCTTCATCTCATTACTCATTCCTTCTATACACCTGAAATTTTTCCTTCATACAAAACTTCACACAATCTTTATTAGCAAGATTAGTGCACTCAAGATAATAAATCTTTAGGTTCAGTTCCAACACCAATAAAATTTCCATTAAAACACAAGATACTGTAGCACTTCCCTCAAAAAGCTCAATTCCCCAAAAGAACTCAAAAAGGAACCAACAAGAAGCAAATGCAAATAATGGCAGAAATTTGTCAAAACATACCAGCAGGTAAAGGCGAATTTTTTCGAAGAGCTTCTATTGCTCAAATCAAAAAGTGTTGAACTAACAAAAGTTAGATAACAACCTAGGGCAGAAAAACAAAAATTCACACCTCAAAAGGACATACAGAGATTTTACACGAATTTTTACGGTAAAGCACAGAAATCTGTTTCGGAACAGCAACTTTCCCAATCATTACTTCTCTCTCATTAGAGGTTACTCTTGGCACAAAAAGCAAATAAAAAGGATAAGGAGCAGTTATTACATAAGTAATAACTTCCAAGACTCATCTAAAACTTTTGGGTTATCTCCCAATAAGTACTTTTCTTTAACGCCTTTAAGTTAGGCATAAGAAGCAAGAAAAAGGATCAAGTGTTCTCAAATGAAGAAGCATTAAGATTAATACCAGAAATATCTTCAACAAGGCAAGGTATCTCATCCAAATAAGTTCTAGAGGATCCTCTCTCAATGCTCTTGGGTTCACTATTTTCATCAAACGGGTTTTCGGGAACAATCCAATCATGATTCCTTTCTATGGCTTCATGCATTGCTACAAGTTTAAAAGGTGTTGGTATCTTAATTTCCTCCCCATTAGGTTCAGTTTTGTGCATCTTTTCTCGTATACCAACAACATCTACACATGAGCCTAGCATATTAAAACGTTCAAAGACTTTTCTAGCTTCCTTGGCAACATCATAAAATTATTAATAAAAGTTTCTAGAATAAAATCTCTCTTTTTAGGGTCCTCAATTTCTTTAAGTTTAAGGAACATTACTTGCAGGGGTTAAGGTTAACAAACCTAGCTTCCAACATGTGAACTAAAAAAGCTGCATCAATTTCATAGTTTGGAGCAAGTTCTGCAAGGGATCTATCCTCAATATCCTCATGTTTACTAACATGATTAAAGAATTCTTCAATATTATCTTTTCCAATTATAGAGCCACTGCCTATTGAAAGGTCTCTCAAGGTGAATTAAGGGATCAACATGGTGAGCTAAGAGAGAGGTAACAACTATAGAAAGACTTATTTTTGTGTGTGTTTTTAATAAAGAAAGCAAACTAGTAAAACTAATTTTTGTGTGTTTTTGATAAAGAAACAAGCAAACAAAGCAAAAGTAAACTAAGAAAAACAAAAATAACAAAGTAAAGAGATTGGTTATGAGGGACTCCCCTTGTGAAGATGTCCTTGAGTCCCTGGCAACGGCGCCAGAAAAAGAGCTTGATGGCCCAAAATATATCGAGCTAGTTGGGGAACCCCAAGAGGAAGGTATGATGAGCACAACAACAAGTTTTCCCTCAGTTATGAAACCAAGGTTATCAATCCAGTAGGAGAAAGGAAACACCCCAAAGGTGTAGCTAGCTGAACTTTGGCAAGGCGCACTACCGGTGCCAGCAGCAACGTGGAGACCTGCACAACACAACCACAGAACTCTGCCCCCCAACTTACGATGGGGTTGTCAATCTCACCGGTTTTGCTGAAAACAAAGGATTAAACGTATCGAGTGGAAGAAAGTAATAGTTTGCAGAAAGTAAACACAAAACAGTAAACAATTGAGTGTAGATTGATGGTAAAAGAAAGGACCGGGGTCCATAGTTCACTAGTGGTGGCTCTCCTTAAGATAGATGACATGTTGCGTGAACAAATTACAGCGGGGCAATTGAGAAACATCGAGAAAGCATACAAGCATATACTAATCATCTTGACTCCTTTGAGACTTGATTGGGCATTACAACATTATACATAGACTGCCATCCAACTGCATCTATGACTAATAATCCACCTTCAGGTTATCATCCGAACCCCCTCCAGTATTAAGTTGCAAGCAACAGATTATTGCTTTACGAATTGCATGTAAAGTAAACAATACGATTGTTCTATGAACAAAGGATTGTTGTTTTCTCCCTAGTAGCAATAACACATCTAGTACCTTAGAGATTTCTGTCACTTCCCCAGATTACCAGAGGCATGAACCCACTATCAAGCATAAATACTAACTCTTGGAGTTGCTAGCATCTACTTGGCCAAGATAGCTACTAACAACGGAAAGCATGCAAGATCACAAATAACAAAGACATGATAGAATCAATAATCAATCTGAAATAGCCTCTCAATATCCATCAGATCCCCGCAAACACAACATGTAGGAATTACAAATAGATGATCTTGATCATGAATGGAGCTCACAAGATCTAAACATGATAGCACAAAGGAGAAGAACCAGCCATCTAGCTACTACATGGACCCGTAGTCCAAGAAGGAACTACTCACGCATCACACTGAAGGCTTGCATGGTGATGAAGAAGGCCTTCAGGGTGAATTCCCCTCTCCGGCAGGGTGCTGGGAAGAGCTTCAGATCCCTCCCGATCTAGGGATGGAGATGACGGCGGCTACAGACTCTTTTGTGGAATTTTGATCGGGTACTTAGGGTTTCTGTATCGGAGGCAATATATGGGCGAGAGGGGGGGCCGAGGGGGTGCCTGGGGTGGCCAGACCACCCCCTGGCGCGGGCCAGGCCTGGCCGTGCGGCCAGGTGGTGTGGCCAGGCCCCATCCCCTCTCTGTCTTGTATTCTGGCTCCAGGTGTCCCTCGGTGAAAAACTGACTTTGGCTTTTGTCCCGTCCAATTCCGAGAATATTCATTTTGTGACTTTCCTGGAACCAAAAACATCAGAAAACAGGCAACTAGCACTGTGGCTCTTGTTAATAGGTTAGTCCAAGAAATCATATGAAAAGTACTCCAAAGTGTGGACAAAACATAAGAAAGTAGATAAAACCAAGCATGGAACATCAAAAGTTATGGATACATTAGCAACGTATCATGCACCCTTGGACATTCCACTGTCCCTCTCATCAACTAATATGTGTGCCTTCTGAACTCCTGAGTATCCGCACAGCCAGGGTCCTCAAAACTGGTGAGATTGACAACCTCACTATAAGTTGGGGGCGAAGTTCTGTGGTTGTGTTGTGCAGGTTTCCACGTTGTTGCTGGCGCCAGTAGTGCGCCCTGCCAAAGTCCAGCTAGCAACACGTTGGAGGTGTTTCCTTTCTCCTACTGGATTGATAACCTTGGTTTCATAACTGAGGGAAACATACCGCTGTGCTCATCATACCTTCCTCTTGGGGTTCCCCAACAAGCTCGTTATTACACGAGTCGACAAGTACTTTTCTGGCGCCGTTGCCAGGGATCGAAGAAGAAGAAGCTCCCACGTCAACAACGCACCATCAAAGCTACTTTTCTGGCGCCGTTGTCGAGGAGTCAAGGATATCTTCACAAGGGGAGTCCCTCATAACCAATCTCTTTACTTTGTTATTTTCGTTTTGCTTAGTTTATTTCTGCTTTTCTTGCTTGTTTCTTTATCAAAAACACACAAAAAATAGTTTTACTAGTTTGCTTTCTTTATTAAAAACACAAAAAAAAATTAGTTCCTATCTTAAAGTTGCCATTATGTCTATCTTTGCTCCAATCACCATGTCACCTAAGGAAATGATTTTCACTTTTAAACAAGGAATTGAAGAGAGTTTCAAAGAAGCTTGGTCTAGAATCTATGATCTACGTGAAAAAACTGAACCTAAAATGACTCAAAGCTTGTCCGTTAGCAGTTTTTACCTTGGAATTGCTCTTTGCTATAGATATGCTTTGGATGTTGTAGTGGGAGGAGATTTCCTCCAATGCAATGAGGATGATGTTGTTAATGCCATAAAGAAGTTGGTCTTTACTTACAACTTGCCTAGCAAATCTGATTCTTCCTTCATAAACATATTTGCTAGATTGAATACTCTTGAGACCAGCACTGCTAGTTTGAAAGATTGCTATAATACACTTATAGAGCATCATGACTATGTTCCAATAAATTCTGAACCCTCAAAATGGCTTCCCACAGTAAAGATTGCTATAAATAATGAAATTTTTCATGCTCGCTGTGATATCATGTCTGAATTCTGTCTTATGCCTAAAGATATCTATGAATCTTTGAATCTTTGGGGACTTTCTGAAGAAGGAGAAGAAATATTTCTTGCTAATAATGCCACAATATCACCAATTGGAATAGCTGAAGGAGTGTTTACAAAGATCCTAGGGAAAATGGTTTCTATTGATTATCTTGTTATTGAATGTGTAGGGAAAGGACAAATTACACTTGGAAGATCCCTATTGAAACTCCTTGGAGCAATAATAGATGTGGAAAAGGGAACCATGCACTTTTATTCTCTACCAAACAATCATATGTTCCTAGAGGTTAAGAATAAAAGTAAGAGAGGTAAGGGCAAGAAACGTGGTCTTAATGCTTCTTCATTTGAGAACACTTGATTCTTTTTCTTGCTTCTTATGCCTAACTTAAAGGCGTTAAAGAAAAGTACTTATTGGGAGATATACCAAAAGTTTTAGATGAGTCTTGGAAGTTATTAATTCGGTAATAACCGCTCCTTATCCTTTTATTTGCTTTTTGTGCCAAGAGTAACCTCTAATGAGACAGATGTAATGATTGAGAAAGTTGTTGTCCCGAAACAGATTTCTGTGCTTCACCGTAAAAATTCGTGTACAATCTATGTACGTTGTTTGGAGGCGTGAATTTTCGTGCTTCTGCCCCAGGTTGTTATCTAACTTTCGTTAGTTCAACACTTTTTGATTTGAGCAACAGAAGCTCTTCGAAAAAATTGGATTTTACCTGCTGGTCTTTTTTGACAGATTTTCTGCCATTATTTGTATTTGCTTCTTGTTGGTTCATTTTTGAGTTCTTTTAGGAAATTGAGCTTTTTGAGGGAAGTGTTACAGTAGCTTGTGGTTTAATGGAAGTTTTATTGGTGTTGGAACTGAACCTAAAGACTTATTATCTTGAGTGCACTAATGTTGCTAATAAAGATTGTGTGAAGTTTTGTATGAAGGAAAAATTTCAGGTGTATGGAAGGAATGAGTAATGAGATGAAGGATGGACTAAAGCTCAAGCTTGGGGATGCCACTCATGTCACTCCAAGAAATATCCAAGAAGTACAAGCGTCAAAGCTTGGGGATGCCCAAGGCATCCCCTTCTTCATTAATAGAAATTCCAGGTTTCTTCCAAACACTTCATTTTTATTGTCTCATGCACAGTTGTGTTGTTCTTGGAGCGTCTTCTTTTCGTTTTTGTTTTTGTTTTTGGTTTTCTTGGTTTTCTAAGTTTGCTGAATAAATTGGTTGGACCCCCTCTTTCATACATTGGTTTTCAAATAGTTTGGTTTGGATTGGAAAAGAGTAGGAAAGTTCATGCTTAAGTGGTAAAGAGAGCTTGTTTTTGACTATGGCCTATGCTTTGTCATGCCATGCCTGATATTTTTTGGCTTTATGCTTAGTATTCTTGCTGTAGCATGACTTGTTATAAACATTTGAGATTGCTTAATGTGCCTTTGAAGAATAATGCATTGTTTTAGCATATTAAAGCATACTATTGTGATATTCTCCTTTGATGCTTTATTTGGGTTTACTTGGCCCATGTTCACACCATGTTATGACTATCCCAAGTCACCATAAGCCTTTATGATCCTTTAGTTTTCAACTTGTAGTATCACTTTATGCTTTGATTAATGATGTTTTGTCGCTCTGCATGATTACGGCCATTATTGCTCTCTTAGTTGGTCGCTTCCAGTCTTTTGCTAGCCTCCGTAACCAAGTATGAGTTCCACTCATGCATCCAACTACTAAAACCAAGTTATTCCAAAGAGTCCACCACACCTACCTATTAGCATATGCTATTCCAAGTATATTCATGTTTTTATCTACCTTCCGAATTAAACTTGTTATGTGAAAATTAGTGATTAAAGCTCTCACGAACTTGATTGCACACTTTACTTTCACGCATTTAATAAACTTGAACCATTGCATCCATCTTTGTTTCGTATATGCTTGTGCTTTATAAGTTGAAGTTAGGAGAACTATGTATCATGGGGAACGCTTTCAACATTGCACTTGTACTTTGTACCCCGTTGATATCATGTTCTTTTGCTTCTGGATCCCGACGGTGTGAAATAAAAGGGGAACTTGTAAGATCATGGAGTTTGTATTTGTGTTAGAGGAACGCCTGGGCCGCTAGCCTAAGTCATGCATAATCATGGTGGAAACTTGCAGCATCACTATAATGAGCACTCTATGAAGCATCCAAAAATAAAAACCTATGCAAATAGCAAATAAAAAGATCGCTGAGATGCTCATTGTCTGCTTGCCTTGTCATTTTGATTATGGGAAAGCTCCCGTATCATGTGCAAGGGGTACCTCGTTGGCGGTTCTTAATGATACACATGTACTTACAATGACAAGATCTTAATTGTGACTAAAGTTGAGTAGCATGAGGTTCGGTCTTTGTAAGTAAGGGGCATGAGATTTCAGCTTATAACTTGTCAAGCATATCCTCTTAGTTGTGTCACTTTAACCTTAATCACCTAAAGATGCTTATGATAGGGGCAATGAGAGCTAAAAGCTAATAAGTACCATAATTTTTGGAAGCTCTTTATGAAACTTGAATCCCTACTTCCTTCTATGAAGGCATTTCTTTTACTTTTATGTTGAGTCTCCACCTTCTAACTTTATGCACCTACTTTGAGAGCATAGTGGCCATTCTTAGTTCTATGTGCATTGTCCCAAGACTTGTTGATTGATGCATAGCTTTGATATTGCTTGTTTGAAACTATTTGTATCTAGTCACTCTTATGAACTTTGAAGGTGTCCTATGCATTTATATTTGCTACTCTATGAGGGAGAAGCTGAATGCTACTATGTTATGTTTCTTTATGTGAAACAAACAAACGTCTTGCAAAGCATTGTTATTCATGAATCTTTTGTTTGTGCCTTTTCATGTTGCAACATAGTTGCTTTGTCTTATTATTAGAACTTCGTCTTTCCTATTATGATTGAAGTACTATGATCCCAGCTATCATTGTTTTACAAATACTTTGATAAAGTTTATGATGGTGCATGTGTTGGGGGGATACCCCCGGGTAGGGTCACGCCGGGGTATAAAGGCCGAGTTAGCCGAGGTTCGGCAAGGCCAAAGCGGATGCTGGCCGGGTCACCTCAAGGCAGGCCGAATCACGGGGTAACCCGGACCAGGGGGCGTTCGCCTAACTAAGTCTCAACCGACTTAAGCAGTAAGTCGGAAGTGCATGTTTTACTTGTATGCAGGAACAAGTGTGGCCGGATCAACTATGATCCGGGTCACGTCTAGCTTCTAGGATAAGGAAGGAATCTCGCTAGTCAAAAGAAGCCCCGGTACGCACTACCTGAGCGAAGCAAGCAAGGGCAGGACCACCGGGGCGTGGCCGACAAGGGTGACGACGCCCATGTCGGCTGACGCGGGCGCCGCAGAGGCTCACGTAGCCTCTGCATGTGTGACGCGGGGGAAAAGCACCCTAGTCGGCTTACTACTTTGGGAGGAGGCATATTCGTAGGGATATGCCTCCACGTATGCCCTAGGCAGAGACCGAGCTCCCTCTATAAAAGGGGGGCTAGGGTTTCAGTAGAAGGGGTTCCGGTTCCGCTATTCTGATTTGGCTAGGGTTTTAGGTGTGATCTGTGGGTGAGAGTAAGAGAGTTTCTTCTTCCTCCTCTCGCCAATACAACTCTAGGAGCACTTGTAATCTTGGAAGCAAAGCAATACAAACTACTGTGTGGAGGATCACTTCACTATCCCTCCCTGGATTCCCCTAGCGTGTATTAGTCCCCACCTTTAGCCTATCCGGCTCGAGCGCATGTCGAGCTAGAGGAAACTAGGCAAAAGATACTAGAGGGTGCAAAGAAAATAGCCGCGGCTCAGCAGTTGTTGAATATGACACTGCGTGAGTACACAAAGGCGAACAAAGTAGATGCTGTAAAAGTAAAGGGGAGAAATCTCATGAGCGAGATGAACAGAGAGGGTGATACTGGAATTGTGGAATCAGAAAACTGTATGTCCGTGGGGCTACCGAGGTACAGTACCCCGGCAAAGAACCTCAGAGCAGCGGATGCAGCTGCATCCGAGTTAGAGGGTCTGACGGGTGAAGCCCGTCAAAGACAACAAGATAGGGTTAACGAGCTGGTTCGGATCGCGAACAGACAAAACGAAGAACTACTCAGAGCTAACCCAGAGAGAGCTGGAGCCTCCAAGATCGTCCATTCGGCGATGGGTAACCCGGAGAAATCCGCTGGAGCCGCATCGTCTCCTCATGGTGGTCCAAGGAGAGAAGAGGTGGTAACCTCGGCCAGACGGAACAAACAGATCGTCCCGTATGACCCAACTCGGGCAGGGAAAGGAAAAGAAGCACAGAAAAATGATGACCGACAGAGTGTGAGCCGAGGTGAAGTTGGCCGAGGTAACCGCGACCAAGGCAATGTCGGTCAAGGGAACACAGTCAACGGCAATGCCGGACTACAAAACTCGGCGGGAGCAGGATAACCGCAGCAGCGGAATATACCAAGGCAAGAGCAAAGTGCCGGCCGAGGTATGCAACAGAAAGGTGCTCCGCGAGAGCAAGACAGGTATAATGATGGAGATTCGGAAATGGCAAACACGGGATACCCAAGGCCAGACTATCATGTGATAGGGTCAAGATTGGGAAGCAGGGATTTGATGCCAGATGATGCCAGGTTGAAACTGGATCGACTGTATAGGTCGGAACAAATCGAATGTCAAGGTCCACCGGGTCCTGCGTGTTTTGGACCCCGTATCATGAAGGAGCCACTGGTACCCAACTTCCAGTTACCCAGGGGCACGAAGACGTATGACGGCAGTTACCCAGATGTTGGAAGGGCCGGCAAGGGTATGGCTGAACAATTTGCCACCCGGAAGCATCAACTGCTGGATAGACTTTGAGGAAATGTTCATCGGCAATTTCTTGAGTTCATCGGCAAATAGGCCGCCGACCCTAGCTATGTGCAAGCAAAGACCTAATGAGACAGACCGGGAGTTCTTGACCCGGTGGTGTACCATGAGAAACTCGTGTGAAGGCGTGATAGAATCACATGCCATAGCGTGGTTTGCACAAGGGTGCAGATATGCAAGCGAGCTGTGGCAAAAGTTGCAAAGGAAAATGCCAACTACGTTGGCAGAGATGATCCGGAATGCAGATTCATATGCTTTGGGTGATCCGACTCAACCTAGGCTCGTATCAAACGAGTCAAATGATGAGTACTATCAGAGGGATGGAGCCGGATCATCCCGGAGGAATGACTACAGAGGAAAAAGGAGGGATGATAGACCAGATCATCGATACGGTTCACAACAAGTTGCGGCTGTGAATCAGGATCAGCCCGGAGCACGGGGCAGTCAGCGCCAGAAAACTGGAGGGCAATGGACTCCGAGAAACGATGGCAAGAAAACTTGGACGCTGGAGCAAAATAGACAGTGGCAAGAAAAGAAGGACCGTCCGAGGTATACTTATGAGTCGATGTTGGACCAGCCGTGTAAGTTTCACACGCCAAATCCGAGTAACCCAGCGGGTCATACGACGAGGCAATGTGAGTGGATGTGCAAGATTGAACAAGGTGGTTCGGGGAATGCTCAGGCACCCCGGAATGATCAGCCTCGGTAGGAGTTACCCCGGCAGCAATTGCTCTCCGGAGCGAACATGCAACAGCTAATGTTGCCTCCCCCTCCGCCGAGGTATGATAACAATGAGAGAAGGGATGCAGTGCATCAAGTGGAAAATCAGCATCAGCCGGATCAGAGGTACCCCGAAAATGAGGGGAGAAATGAGTATAGAGAGCATCATCAGAGCTATTGTGTGTTCACAACTGAGGAAACAGATAGAAAGAGCTTGCAGCGTAGGCATATGGAGAGGAATGCAGTGATGCCTGCAGTGACGAGGTACATGCCTTGGTCTGATCAGGAAATCACCTGGAGCATAAAGGATCATCCCAAGCTTATGCCAAGCCCTGGTTCGTATGCGTTGGTGCTGGACCCGACGTTCATTAGGCCTAGCATTAATGTAAGATTCTCAAAGGTACTAATTGACAATGGCAGCAACATTAACATCATGTATGCGGACACAATGCGCAAGTTGGGTATCTCGGAAAACATGCTACAGCCCACGAGGACAACTTTCCACGGTATTGTGCCCAGCATTTCTTGTGAGACCATAGGCAAGGTCCGAGTTGATGTATTGTTCGGCACGAGGGATAACTGCCGAACCGAAAATTTGGAGTTCGAGGTGGTGAACTTGGAAAGTGCGTACCATGCGTTACTCGGAAGGCCAACGCTGAACATGTTCATGGCAAGCTGTCATATTAGCTACTTGAAGATGAAATTGCCCGGACCAAACGGGGTGATCACCATTGCTGGGGATTTTTGACGTTCCATGGACTGTGCGTTGGCCGGATCTAATCCGGTGCTGGTGGAGAAGAAGAAGGATGACCCGAACGTGGCAGTGGTTTGGCGAATGTGTATCGATTACACGAACCTGAACAAGGCGTGTCCAAAAGATCGATTTCCACTGCCAAGAATAGATCAGGTCATAGACTCAACTGCTGGATGTGAATTGTTGTCATTCATTGATGCATATTCTGGTTTCCACCAGATACCTCTGAATCCGGATGATCAAATAAAGACTGCGTTTATTACCCCGTATGGGGCTTATTGCTATCGCACTATGCCGTTTGGTTTACGTAATGCAGGGGCAACGTACCAAAGATGTATGCAAAAATGTTTGCACGACCAAATAGGTCAAAATGTACAAGTGTACGTGGATGATGTGGTTATCAAGACCAAGGAAAGCAAAACGCTCCTTGACGATACCAGGCAAACATTTGCGAACTTAAGGAGGTTCCGGATGAAGCTTAACCCGGAAAAATGCACCTTTGGTGTCCCGGCTGGGAAATTGCTCGGTTTTCTTGTTTCCAGCCGAGGTATCGAGGTTAATCCAACTAAAATCTGGGCCATCGAACGAATGGAACTGCCGAAGTGTCTTAACGATGTCCAGAAGTTCACAGGTTGCCTGGCCTCGTTAAGCCGGTTTGTATGTCGGTTGGGAGAAAAGGCATTGCCTCTCTATCAACTCATGAAAAAGTCGGATAAGTTCGTTTGGACATTGCAGGCCGATGAAGCCTTTGCCCACTTGAAAAAGATGTTAGCCACTGCACCAGTATTGGCCTCACCACTATCAAAGGAGCCAATGTTGCTCTATATAGCCGCAACCAACCGAGTTGTAAGTGCAGTGATAGTGGTGGAGCGCGACGAGGAAGGTAAGTCGGTGCAAAGGCCAGTGTATTACTTGAGCGTGGTGTTGTCAGCCTCAAAGTAGAACTATCCACACTATCAAAAGGTGGTGTATGGCGTGTACATGGCCACTAAGAAGCCGAAGCACTACTTTGAGGAGCATCCCATCAGGGTCATATGTGAGGCCCCCATATCCGAGATAATGAGTAACAAGGATGCGAGTTGCAGAATTGCAAAATGGGCAATTGAGCTAGCTCCTTATGCTCCGCAATATGATAAAAGAGAAGCCATCAAATCCCAAGCTGTGGCGGACTTTTTCGTGGACTGGGCCGAGGTGCAATACGAACCACCACTCCCAGATCCGAACTATTGGCGAATGCACTTTGACGGATCAAAAACCAAAACTGGGCTAGGTGTCGGAGTTGTACTTACCTCACCAAAGAAGGACCAGCTGAAATACGTGTTGCAGATCCATTTCGCGGCATCAAACAATGTCGCTGAGTATGAAGCACTTATGCACGGGCTCAAGGTGGCAAAAGAAATTGGGATACGTCGGATATATGCTTTGGCAACTCGGATTTGGTGGTGCAGCAAGTGTCGGGAGTGTGGGACGCCCTTGATCCAAACATGGCACTGTACAGATTTCATGTGCAGAAGATATCTGGTTACTTTGAGGGATGCGAATTTCACCATGTACCCCAGGTGGAAAATGAGGCTGTCGACATGCTGCCAAAGCTCAGGTCAACCCGACAAGCAATTCCACCGGGTGTAGCATTAGAGCACCTCAGGAAACCATCCATCAGGCCCACCCTAGGAAACGACTCAATCTATGTCCTGGAGGACACGGAATCCGGAGCTGTACCCATGGATATTGACATGGGAAGTGGTGCGCAAGACCCGGGGACTGCTTCGCAAGACCCGGGGACTGCTCAGCGTGATCCAGTTGAGGTTATGCCGGTGGATCAGATGGAGATTGATGAGGATGTGTTCCATGTGCGAGCAATACCAGCTTGGGGACTACCTACATTTCGGTTCCTGAAAGATGGAACGTTACCCACTGAGGAAGTGCTGTCCAGGCAAACACAGAGGAGGGCAAAGGCTTACACGATCATCAATTCTGAATTATACCAAAGAAGTGTGACCAATGTCCTCCAGCGATGTGTTGACCCGGAAGAAGGGCTTGACATCCTCCGAGATATACATCAGGGGGCATGCGGGCATCATGCCTCATCCCGAGCCTTGGTAGCAAAAGCTTTCCGGCACAGATTCTACTGGCCAAATGCCTTAGAGCAGGCGGAAGATCTGGTGAGAAAATGTAATGGTTGTCAGAGGTGCGCTACCAAGACACATATGCCAATGTCGGAACTCAAGACCATACCAATTACTTGGCCATTTGCCGTATGGTGCTTGGATATGGTTGGCCCGTTGAAACCAACAAGGGGAAATATGACTCACATTTTAGTAATGCTGGACAAGTTTACGAAGTGGATTGAGGTAAAGCCTATAAGAAAATGTGATGGAGCTACGGCCGTAACGTTTCTCAAAGATATCATCTTGAGGTACGGTTATCCTCACAGTATCATAACTGATAATGGCACAAATTTTGCGGAAGGAGCATTTGCGCGTTTCTGCTGGGATAAGAAGATCCGGCTGGACGTAGCCTCGGTAGCCCACCCCGCATAGAACGGACAAGTGGAAAGATCCAACGGATTAGTATTATCCGGGATAAAACCCCGGCTCATTGATCCGCTGCAAAGATCAGCGAGGTGCTGGATAGAAGAACTACCAGCGGTACTGTGGAGTTTAAGAACAACTCCGAATCGATGAACATGCTATACGCTGTTTTTTCTGGTATATGGGGCAGAAGTTGTATTACCAGCCGACATAGAGCATGATTCGCCTAGGGTCACCCAATACACAGAAGCCGAAGTGCAAGAAGCCCGGCAAAATGATGTTGATCTGCTGGAAGAAGCGAGAGAACTGGCACTGTCCAGATCCGCCATATATCAGCAAAATCTCCGACGCTATCATAGCCAGAAAGTGTGCCCCCGAGTCTTCCGGGAAGGCGATCTGGTGCTCCGGTTGGTACAACGTACTACGGGCATGCATAGATTATCCCCCCATGGGAAGGGCCATTCATCGTGAGCATGGCATTGCACAATGATTCTTATTATCTTATAGATGCAAAGCCACAGGAAAAGAACAAGGCGGACAGGTCCGGAGAGGAATCAAAGCGACCATGGAATATAGCTCTACTTCGTCCTTTCTACACTTAGCTAAGAAGTGTATGTATTCGAGTCATCTCATATGTCAGTATGTATATCGGCAATGAGCTTATCAATGAAATGTTGGCACCTCGAGCAGTAACTCGGGGACTGCCATAATAATATTTGTCGTTTTTTGTGCGTTAGCTGGAATAAATTATTCTACTTAACTCGGATTAGTAATATGTGAGCACCAAGAACCTAACTCTTTCACTTGCTGCTGTCCAACAAGAATTGGCTTCATGGCAAGTAAGAGAACAAGTTTGAAATTGCATAGCACATGAAAAACGACTAAGGAAAAGAATTTATTCAAGCCGACGTTTGTTTTTCGGACTAACCCTGTATTTATTTTCAAGTTATTATGCAGTTTTATTTTTGAGCTAAGTCTAAAAGTTTCCCAGTATTGTTAAGACAATTTTGAAGCTCGGATTCGTAAGTCGTAAAACCGAATCAAGGTAGACACGAACCGAGCCAAGAGATTGGACGAACAAGAAAAAGAAACTCGGGGACTACGCCCAAGTTAATCCGGCATAATAATTTGGTAGAAAAATATCACATGTATGTGGAATACAACTCCACCCAGCATACCGGGGATCTGATAAATTTTCAAGTTTTTCACTTAAGGAGCAGCAGGAGAAGGAAGTTCGGCATCATCCTCGCTGTCTTCAATGTCTGAGGCATCGCCTTCTTCGTCCTCGTCCGACCCGTCTTCAACGTTCTCAGCATTTTCATCACCAGCGGCTTCCAGGAAGCTCGGTCCTTCAACCCATTCATGAATGGGAGAATATTCGATGAGGCTATGGGCGCAAGCCTGGCGCCGAGCTACCCACTCCGGGTCATTGGTCCATCTAGATCCTGTGCGCAGGCGTGTAAGGAGGCTGAGATCAATCTTCTCATACCATGTGAGTATGTGATGAAGGATGGTATCAGCTGCGGCACGTCCAGCAGATTCTCTCCAGAGGTCGAGCTGGGTCTCAGTTTCCATTAGCTTCTCGACGAGAATCGCGGTGGTCTCCGGGGTATCTTCTCCGGGCCAGAAAATGTTGAAGATGCGAACGGCAACGTCGAGGATGTCCTTGCCATAATTCTTGATAAGCTCCACGTGAGATGACAAGCTGACCAACAGGTCCTCCATGTCATAGGGAATCTCTGCACCGTCAGGAGCGGCAGGAGTACCCCTTTCTCGGCGGAAATCCGCAACTGCTGCGCTTGCTATAGCAGTGCCCTCAGGAAATTTTCCTGGGAGCAAGATAAGGGAGGAAGGTAAATAAAGGACATATGAAGTAACCCGGAAAAGTATGTCCGATAAGGGAAGGAACTTACGTGATATATGGCTGAGGATCCGGGTTAGCTCCCTGGTGCAATCATCGCGTCTCTTGCGAAGTTGCTCAAGCTCAGCATTCGCCGACCCAAGCTGGATGTCGGATTCCTTGAGCAGCTCCTGGTCCTTGGAGATCTGGAGAGTAAGGCGCTCGCGCTCTTCTGTGAAGTCCTGGCCAACCTTTCGGAGCTCGGTTTGGTGCTGGGCCTTCATCTTCTCCATCTCAGCCTTGAGCCTAGCGATCTCATCATCCTTGGCCCGGAGAAGGGCGAGCTCATCATCTTTCTTCTTCAGCTCGGCTTGATGCTGCCCTGCTTGTTCGAGAAAATGCAGCATCATATCAGGCACGGGCACACTATCCTCGAGCGATGCTGAAATAGTATGTTGACCCGGCAGAGCCGAGGAATGAATGTTTGCTGAGCCAAGGAGAAAAGGAAATGGAAAGCATTGTAAGGTCGGACAAAAATGACTTACCCTTGATCTGCTCCAGATTTTTCCGCATAATCTTGTTCTCAGCCTCCACCCCGGCTGCGGAAACCGAATGATGAGATTAGTTCGGCAGAGGAAGATGAAGAAAAAGCGGAGAAGTGCCAAGGAAATTTTTTACCCTTTTTCTCGTGTTCCGCGATAAGTGCAGCTTGCTTGGCGCGTAGAAACTTGTGGGTATCCAGCAGACGTTGGAATTCAGCACTCCAGCGATTGGTGGTCACCTGAAAGAAGTACAAAAACATAAATTAGCTAGGTGTGTGCACATTCGAAGTGTACAAAAATCCGGGCCAAGTGGAACTTAACCCGGCTCTAGGTGTGTGCATATTCGAAGTGTACAAAAATCCGGGCCAAGTGGAACTTAACCCGGCTCTAGGTGTGTGCATATTCGAAGTGTTCAAAAATCCGGGCCAAGTGGAACTTAACCCGGATCTAGGTGTGTGTATATTCAAAGTTCTCATGGAGCTACATTAGTTTTCTAAAGAGAATCCGGCCGAGTAACAAGTTACTCCCCCGGAGGCTCGGGGACTAATGGTTATTATCTACAGCATGTAAAGGGGAAGCGACGTACCTCCATTATCCGCCCCGCGAGGTTGATCGCCTTAGCGGCTGTGTTCATTTGGGTGGAAAATTCAGCGGGGCCGAACTTCTCCGAAAGATCATCGTTGTTGACAAACTCCGCCTTGTTCCAATTCATGACAAACTCAATCAAGCTCGGAGGGTACCGCTCACCGGTGGGCGTATGGGGCGCCACCAAGCCCTTTGCGTGCGCTTCTTTCCTCTCAACCAAGGCAAGGGCTGGGCTGGTGTGCAAAACCATCTGCTATGCATCAGTTGGCTCGGCAGGGGTGTCCTTCACTGCTGGAGCTTTCTTGGGAAGCATTGATGCGAGGGTACACTACCCAGCCTCGACAAATGCCGACTTGGTAGCGTCCGGAGCCTTTTTGCCCTTGGCTTGCTGGGAAGAGGAAGTAGTCGCAGCGGATTTCCCCTTAGGAGCTGCCGGAGTAGTTCCTCGCCGAGGTTGAGAAGACTCGGACGAGGCAGAGGAGCTCGGCGCTGGTGCTCTTGTTGCGGGACTTGGTGCCGCTGCTGATGTTTTTGCAGCCGGAGTTGGAGCTGATGCCGGAGTTGGTATCGGTGCTGGTTTGGTCGCTGGTACTGGAGCTAGTGCTGGTGCAGAGGTAGTTTTAATGGTTGTTGGTTGCGGCGAAGCCGAAGTTGTGGATGTCATCGCCTCGGCTGGACCGGTCTCCCCCGCTCCGAGGTTACCCCCTCTTGACGAGGTGGAACAGAACCCGGAGTAGCCGCAGAACCCTCTGGAATAGGGCTCAGCGGACGTGACTCGTCGTCACGAGAGGGAGAAGGGCTAGGTCGGAGCGGTGAAGAGATGCTAGACCCACTCTGAGGGACCTCCACCGGAGCACTGCAAAATCGAATAATGTCAGAAGAGAAATTACAACAATGCAAGGAAGAGAAAGTTACAGAAGGAAAAATGACTTACGCATCCGAGGTTTGGGCCTCCTTGGGTTTCCGAGCCCTTCGTGCTGGGGCCTTGCATGCTAGCTTGGAGGCAGTCTTGTCCCTGGACTTCTTTCGCCTTTTAGCGGGCTGAGAAGGTCCGGAGGAGGAACTTGGAGCAGCCCCGCGCTTCTTCTTCGGTGCTACCAGAACAGGTTCGCCCGTGGCAAGGGGAGGGTCCTCGTAGATGTGCCCACTAGGATTAGCTGATGCTGGAAAAGCAAAAGAAAGGGGGACAGCCTCAACAGGTTCAATCACCTCAACATCCGAGTCATCTTCATCATCGGGCCAATCTCTAATAGAAGAGAATTTACCGGTAGGTCACTTTGTAGCGTCGGTCATCGGGAGGAACATCTCCTGGTCCGGCTCTTCCTCATCCGGAGTCTCCCGGTCCGGCTCCCACTTAAGGGTCGAATCGGTGCCGTCCTCAAGGGTCTGTTGAAGAAATTGCCGAGGAAAAGAATGAACGAAAGAGTCAAAAATGCAACAATAACCGACATGTAATTAGTCCGGGGTAAGTTTGCAACATGAAGCTTACCGCGGGAGGAATCCTATCGCGGCAATAATGCTCAATTCCCCAAGTCCACTCTGAGGAGAAGTCCTTGTGGGTGGTGAAGAGAGCCTTAACCCGGCGATATATCTCCGTGTTGCTCAGCTCAAAGGATGAGGTCCGGTTGGGGTCGCGGCCGAAGCTCATGTGGCACACCTTGTGGGTGCGCTTCTGGAGAGGGGAAATCCGGTTGCGCACGAACGTGATCATAGCATCCTCGTTGCGCAACCCGAGCTCCTTCAGCTCCGCGAACCTCTTGTTGACCTGGTTGGCCAAGGCCGTGGGCTTCTTGGGGACGACGTCCCACAGTTCTGGGTTAGGTGGACCCGGAGTATAAGGAAGCAGCCGGATCAAGTCTTCTTTGCCTGTATTCCGGACATAAAAGAAGGTCCAGGCCCACCCTTTGCAGGAGTCTAGCCCGGTGACCCGGGGGAAAACGGAAAGCCTCCGGGGTGAGATGGACGCGGCTCCGAACTGAGTGAGTTGTTTATCCTCCGGATCAAGTTGGATGTTTCGGATGACGTTACGACGAAGGCCAAAAAACTGGATGCATAGCTCCTTCATGGGCCATAGTCTGGCATAGCCTTCGATCGTAGAGGCAAAAGCGGAAAGAGAGGTAATGGCGTTGGCAGGAAGATGGTGCGGCTGGAGTTCATAGGTACTAAGCCAATCCCAGAAGAAGTCGCTCACTGGCAAGCCGAACCCCCGTTGGAAGTGGGACAAGAACACGACGAACTCACCCGGATTGGGTGAGGGGGCCAGTTCGGCGGAGGGGAGACGAGCGGCGACGCCGGCGGGGATGCGTCTGGTCCGGTAGAGCCAGTCTAGGTCGTCTTGGCAGACCCAGGACCCGGCCCACGCACCACGGTCTGCCGTCGCAGAGTCCTCCTCCATCTCCTGCTCAGCGACGATGAGCTCCTCTTCCGTCATCTGGTCTTCGTTGCCCTCGCTGGCGCTAGCGGCGGCGGGGGGCAGAGGCCTAGATTGGCGAGGACCTGTGGCGAGGGAGTTGCGTAGCGATGGCGGCAACGCAGAGGCACATGGAAAAGTGCGGCGGCGGCGCTACTGCTTGGAGCACAGGCGGCTGCGCGGTCGCGAGGAAGACGAAGGAGAAGAGCAACGGGCAGAGGGGCGCGGAAGGGGAAAAATCCTAAGGGGTGCGCCCCTCCGCTATTTAACCACTCCCTCAAGGGGTGAGTGGGATCGCATCCTGCGGATCTGCCACATGCAGTGGCCGTGTATCACCTGCCTCGGCCAATCAGTGGGGAGCCACACGGAGGGCCACAGAGCAGAGATGATCCCATGACGTGACGCAGTGATGCGGTCAATGAGGAGGCAGGCGTGACGTGACCGCGCATAGTGATAACTGACGATTACTGCGGCGGTTACTGTGCAGGCCCTTAAAATAAGACAACATAATGATTACCCTCCACATGGATTGGCGTACGAGAAAAGGAAACAAGACCCAAATGGAACCGTGGTAACCCGGCCAGCAAGTGAAAACGTGGAATGTGCAGAGGGAAAGTAAAACCATGAGGTCCGAATTAAAGTGGTAACCCGGCCGGCAAGTGAAAACTTGGAATGTGTGAAGGGAACGTAAATCCATATGAACCGAGGTAAAGAGGTAACTCGGCAATAACGACCGGAGCTCGAAATGGAACATGATGTGGCCTTAGCGGCCAAGGCAGCTAAGACCACACCAGCTTCGGGGACTAATGTTGGGGGGATACCCCCGGGTAGGGTCACGCCGGGTATAAAGGCCGAGTTAGCCGAGGTTCGGCAAGGCCAAAGCGGATGCTGGCCGGGTCACCTCAAGGCAGGCCGAATCACGGGGTAACCCGGACCAGGGGGCGTTCGCCTAACTAAGTCTCAACCGACTTAAGCAGTAAGTCGGAAGTGCATGTTTTACTTGTATGCAGGAACAGGTGTTGCCAGATCAACTATGATCCGGGTCACGTCTAGCTTCTAGGAGAAGGAAGGAATCTCGCTGGTCAAAAGAAGCCCCGGTACGCACTACCTGAGCGAAGCAAGCAAGGGCAGGACCATCGGGGCGTGGCCGACAAGGGTGACGATGCCCATGTCGGCTGACGCGGGCGTCGCAGAGGCTCACGTAGCCTCTGCATGTGTGACGCGGGGGAAAAGCACCCCGGTCGGCTTACTACTTTGGGAGAAGGCATATTCCTGAATATGCCTCCACGTATGCCCTAGGCAGAGACCGAGCTCCCTCTATAAAAGGGGGGCTAGGGTTTCAGTAGAAGAGGTTCCGGTTCCGCTATTCTGATTTGGCTAGGGTTTCAGGTGTGATCTGTGGGTGAGAGTAAGAGAGTTTCTACTTCCTCCTCTCGCCAATATAGCTCTAGGAGCACTTGTAATCTTGGAAGAAAAGCAATACAAACTACTGTGTGGAGAATCACTTCACTATCCCTCCCTGGATTCCCCTAGCGTGTATTAGTCCCCACCTTTAGCCTATCCATGGCATCTGCCGTGACACCACCACGACAGCATGTCACCTCAAAAATTATTCTTTCTTTTTATCACTTACCTACTCGAGTACGAGCAGGAGTTAAGCTTGGGAACGTTGATATGTTGCTAACGTATCCATAAATTTTTATGTTCCATGCTTGGTTTTATATACTTTCTTATGTTTTGTCCACACTTTGGAGTACTTTCTATACACTTTCTTGGACTAACCTATTAACAAGAGCCACAGTGCTAGCTGCCTGTTTTCTGCTGTTTGGTGCCATGAAAGTGAGAAAATGAATATTCTTGGAATTGGATGGGATAAAAGCCAAAGTTAGTTTTTCACCGAGGGACACATGGAGCCAGAATACGAGACGGAGAAGGGCCAGAGGGTGGCCACACCACTTGGCCGCACGGCCAGGCCTGGCCCACGCCAGGGGGTGGTGTGGCCAGCCCAGGCACCCTCTCGGCCTGTCCTTCTGTCTATAAGATGCCTCCGATACAGAAACCCTAAGTACCCGATCAAAATTCCATGAAAGAGTCTGTAGCCATCATCATCTCCATCCCTAGACCGGGAGGGATCTGAAGCTCTTCTCGGCACCCTGCCGGAGGGGAGAATTCACCCTGGAGGCCTTCTTCATCATCATGCAAGCCTCCGGTGTGATGCGTGAGTAGTTCATCTCTGGACTACGGGTCCATGTAGTAGCTAGATGGCTGGTTCTCCTCCTTTTTGCTATCATGTTTAGATCTTGTGAGCTCTGTTCATGATCAAGATCATCTATTTATAAATCCTACATGTTGTGTGTGCGGGGATCCGATGGATATTGAGATGCTATTTCAGATTGATTATTGATTCTATCATGTCTTTCTTATTTGTGATCTTGCATGCTTTCCGTTGTTAGTAGCTATCTTGGCCAAGTAGATGCTAGCAACTCCAAGAGTTAGTATTTATGCTCGATAGTGGGTTCATGCCTCTAGTAATCTGGGGAAGTGACAGAAATCTCCAAGGTACTAGATGTGATGTTGCTACTAGGGAGAAAACAACAATCCTTTGTTCATAGAACAATCGTATTGTTTACTTTACACGCAATGCGTAATGCAATTATCTGTTGCTTGCAACTTAATACTGGAGGGGGTTCAGATGATAACCTGAAGGTGGATTATTAGTCATAGATGCAGTTGGATTACGGTCTATGTATCATGTTGTAATGCCTAATCGAATCTCAAAGGAGTCAAGATGAGTATTATATGCATGATTGCTTTCTCGATGTTTGTCAATGGCCCCGCTGTAATTTGTTCACCCAACATGTTATCTATCTTAAGGAGAGCCACCACTAGTGAACTATGGACCCCGGTCCTTTCTTTTATCATCAATCTACAACTGTTTACTGCTTTCTGTTTACTTTCTGCGAACTATTACTTTCTTCAACACAATACGTTTAATCCTTTGTTTTCAGCAAAACCGGTGAGATTGACAACCTCACTGTAAGTTGGGGGCGAAGTTCTGTGGTTGTGTTGTGCAGGTTTCCACGTTGCTGCTGGCGCCGATAGTGCGCCCTGCCAAAGTCCAGCTAGCAACACCTTGGAGGTGTTTCCTTGCTCCTACTGGATTGATAACCTTGGTTTCATAACTGAGGGAAACATACCGCTGTGCTCATCATACCTTCCTCTTGGGGTTCCCCAACAAGCTCGTTATTACATGAGTCAGCACACCTCACCTTGAGTCATTGCTGCAATAGCCTCATCAATAGTGGGAAGTGAGGTATGATGCAACAAAGAAGCGTTTCTACCACCAAAGCGCTTATCGAGCCCCTCTAGAAGTTGTAACACGCATTTCCGTGCTATCCATTTTTGTCCTGACTCGATGCAGGCTGCATCATAGAGTTTGAGAGGGTCACAATTATCCTGGTCTGCCCATAATGCTTGCAGCTCAGGCACATATGTCATCATTGAATTTTCACCTTGGCGCAACCGACGAATATTACCATCTGTATAAGCAATGATCATAACATCGCCCTTGCTAGAGTATTGGGTGGACAATGTCTTCCATATCTCAGCAGTAGTGGAAAGCCCTTCCACAGATCGCCCAAGGGAGGGCACACCACTGAATTCAACAGCCACCCAATAAGGAAGGAGTTGATGGCCTTCCACTTCTTCCCTTCTGCACTAGTTTTGTCTCCTGGTTTCCCAACAGTACCCAACAAGTACCCATCAAAATCTTTCTGCTCCACAGCCAACCTCGCCCTCCGAGACTAACTCAGATAGTTGACATCACCCTCAAGTTTGAGGTCAGTTGGCACCAACACAAGCTTCTGAACCACTTCCTCTTGAGGCATGACAGCCCAGAGGTTGGGCCTTCTGCCTTGGAGGCAAGGAATGAGGTGACCTTCTCCAGAGCCTCAACTAGACTCTTTGCATCAGCCATCTTCACCGCTGCAACCGACAACCGCAAGCACACAACAACAACTCTTCAACCCCTAGCACCTTCTGCCCTGCCACTATCGCCGCCTGCAGCAGCCATAGCTCCGCTGCCCTCAACAGCCTTTCACGCCACCACCGCCCCCAGCAACCATAGCTCTGATACCATGTTGTTTCAGAGGGGAATCACCTTTCTAACACACACACAGATAGCACTGGCGGCTAGATGCGGGGATTAGGTCTTGCTCTCTGATGACCCACAAGTATAGCGGGTGTATCGCAGTATTTTTGATAAGTAAGAGTGTCGAACCCAACGAGGAGCAGAAGGTGCTGGCTAGTGGTATGGATCAGGAATTCTCTGCAAATACTTAGCAAACGAATTTTTAGGGGTTTTTGATAAAGCAAGTAAACAAAGTACGAGTAAATAAAAGATAGTAGGAATAAATGCAGCAAGTGGCCCAATCCTTTATGCAGCAAAGGACAAGCCGGCTGTATTACTTAAGATGACCAAACGTTCTCGAGGACACATGGGAAGACTGTCAAGTGCTTTCGCTTCATATAGTTGATTAGTGTTCTTTAGCTTGCTAAGTGTTGTGTGGGTGAAACTGTGCTAATGTACCGCCCCATCCAAGACTAATACATACTTGTGATCATACACCTTGCAAACATCCGTAAGTACAAGAAAGTAATTAAGGTAGAAACCTAGCCACAGCTTTAAACTCTAAGACCCTTACGTCCCTTGTGCAATGGTTTCCTAACGGGGGTTTAGGTTTCTGTCACTCCAGCAGCCCCTACGATTAGTAGCCAAATACACAATGCATTCCCCTAGGCCCGTATAGGTGAAGTGTCATGTAGTCGACGTTCACATGACACCACTAGAAGAATTACACCACAACTTAAATAACAATCTATTGAATCTTTCTCAACACAACTCCACTACTAACAACAAGACTTCTCCCATGTCCTCAAGAACAAAACGAACTACTCACAAGACATCATACAGATCATGATCAGAGATGGAATAATGATGTATAACAATCTGAACATAAACAATAATTCAATGGTTCACTTAATAGCATCAACTACAAAGAGTAATCAACACCGGGAAAGTTTCCCCTATGAACTAATGCAAGATTCAACTCAATTGTTACAGCAATATGGAGGTGGTGATGAAGGTGCTGATGGTGATGATGGTGGTGATGATGATGACGATGATCCCGATGAAGTCTAGCTTGATGGTGGTGTTGATGGCGACGATCTCCCCTCTCCGGGAAGGAATTCCCCCGGCAGAAATTTGTCTGCTGGAGACATCTTTCTCTCTCGGAGTTTTCCGCCCCGCAGAGGCGGCATAATCTTTCTATGGTCACTCCCCGAGTCTTAGGGTTTCGGGAGGATGATATACGCCAGAGGAGAGAGGCTGGAGTGGGCCAGGGTGGCCACACCACCTCCTGGCGCGACCTAGGGCTGCCCGCGCCATGGGGTGGTGTGGGCCCCCTGTGGCCCATCTCCACTCCGTCTTCTGGCATCCTTAGTCTTCTAGAAAAATATAGTTGGATTGTATTTTCGCAGAACTTTTCTTACCATAACCGTTACCTATTTGAACAGGGACTCTGCAGGTCTCTGAATTTGGTATTTAGTGGATCCTTCTGGAGTCACCACTTGAATCATCAATATCTTCATCTTCATACACTTATTACTTGAGTCATAAAACCCTTCTTTTTCTTATTACACCATTATCTCCACTTTCTGGAAATTTCTTTCACACAAAACTTCACACAGTTCTCATTAGCAACATTAGTATAAGTGAAGTGATAAAACCTTTTGAGTCCAACTTCAACTGAAAACCATCAAAACAAAAGCTACTGTAGCAACTCCTTCCGAAAACCCAAAAAGAATTCAAAAAGGAAATCGAATAAAGAGGCAGATGCAAGAGTGGCAAAATCTGTCAAAATAGACCAGCAGGTAAAGATCAATTTTTTCGAAAATCTTCTGTTGCTCAAATAAAAAAGTGCACAATTAACGAAAGTTAAATAACAACCAGGGGCAGAAGCACAAAAAATTACATCTCAATCCGAGAAACAGAGGTCTCTCACGAATTTTTACGGTGAAGCACAAAAATCTGTTTCGGGACAGCAACTTCCCCAAATCTTACTTCTCTCTCATTAGAGGTTGATCTTGACACAAAAACCAAATAAAACGGATAAGGAGTGGTTATTACCGAAGTAATAACTTCCAAGACTCAAAGAAACAAAAATAAACTAAAAGCAAAAACAAAGTGGGTTGTCTCCCATAAAGCTCTTTCTTTATAGTCATTAAGATGGGCATGATAATTTTGAAAAAGCTCTCATAGGGATATGAATTGAAGTGAAAGAGAGCATTAAGAAGCAAAAACACACACACATTTAAGTCTAACCCACTTCATATGCAAGGGAATTTTGTAAACAAACAAGTTGTTGAAACCAAAGGCTACTTGCATAAGAAGGCAAAAGAAGTGCAACATAAAAACTTTCAGCATAAAACGAGGAAACTTGATATTATTGAGATGCATACGAACACTTTTCCCTCTCTCATAGTAACTTTCAGTTTCATGCATAAACTAAAAAATATAGCTATCACAAGGACCATCGTAGCAATGATCACTTATTCTAACAGAAAACATGGGAATACTAGCTCTCATAACACTACTTTGTGAAACAATATTAGAGGTATCCTTACAAAGGACAGGGTGTCCCTCTTTTTCATATTTAGTAACAAAGTCTTTCACATTTGCTATTATAGGTTCATCAACCATATGTTTATCAGGTTCAGTAGCTTTTCTTGTACTTTCATTAACCATACTAGCTATCATAGAATGTTCCTTAATCCTAACTGGGAAAGGCATTTTCTCAATATAAGGTTTGGGTAAGACATGATTAGCAGTATAAACTTCAGTATTTCTTGAAGGAACACTCTTAGCAATATCTTTATAAGGTTCATGATACTTATCCCACTTCTTTTTAGGCACTTCAATATAGGAAGCAAAGGCCTTAAAATAGGAAGCAATAGCTTGAGAGTCTAGACCATAAGCATTTTTAATATTTTGAAAGTCATCAGTTCCCATAAAAGATTCAATGCATTCATAATCATAATTTATACCTGACTTTCTACCTTTTTCATTCTCCCAAGCATCAGCATTGTCTTGAATACGGTCCAGAAGATCCCATTTAGCTTCTTCTTCCATGCGAGTAAATGATCTAGCACAAGAAGCATCCAACAAATCTTTATCATGTAGAGGGAGCCTTGCATAAAAGTTATTGATAATAATATTGTTGGGGAGCTCATGAATGGGACATTTGAGCATTAGTAACTTCAATCTCCCCCAAGCTTGAGTTGTACTCTCTCCATCAAGAGGCCAAAAGTTGTATATCAGATTCCGATCTTTATGAATCTCACTAGGAGGATAAAACTTTGAATAAAAGAGAGGAACTATTTCCTCCCATTCCAGAGCTTGACCATTCTTCAGCAGCTTATACCATTCCTCAGCTCTTCTGTCAGGGGTATGATCCCCAGGTACCCCAACCGGACAAGAAACCGAGCAGTCGGATCGCGTCCAGCTGACCAGATGCAGCCGGACAAGGCAAGACAGGTCGGCTATCGTATGATAGCCGAATCGGCAAGAAGTAGCCGTCTACGGCAACGTACCCAGAACCAATCAGCGAGACAAGACAACATGCGTATCAGTGCACGGTACGCCCTGTACGATGACAAGACCGGCAACTACTCGGCCATACCGAAGACTTTGCGGGGATGACGCAGGAACAGTGGCCCGATGCTGACGACGGGCTCGCACAACGTCCACTGTGTCTACGACAGCCATACCGCTCGTACTCCGATGTGACATACCATACCGGATACTGTAGATGACCAGCCGGTTGGGACCCGCCTGTGGGGCCTGCCAGTCGGATTAGCCAGTGAGACTGTTGCCTCTCTGCCTATATAAGGAGAGGCAAGGCCTCAACAGAAAGGGTTGGTCTCATTGCATTTAAGGCAGTAGCTAGAGAATACAGCTCGAGGAGCGCTTGTAATTCGTATATCCCACATAGTCAGATCCGGAAGGAGTAGGAGCTTTACCTCATCACGAGGGCTCCGAACCTGGGTACTTCCTGCGTCCAGCTACGCTCGCTTGTATCCAATCCCGCATGCGGACGCCGTCTATAGCTTCCCTGCTAGTCCCCACACCTCTATCTAACCTCTTCAGGTACTGCCGTTCCCAATACAACGACATCTTCCTTTTAGCGATAATGAGAATAACTTCTTCTTAACTTGATCTGTAGTAATACCTGCACACTTGAACAACCCGCATAATTCGTGTATAAAGAGTAAATGATCACCGGCATGGACAGTTCCATCCCCAACATAGTAATTATCCATAACACGATCAATAATTCTTGTAGGTATTTTGAAAACATCATTCTCAGCAGGTGGTGGCTTATCTACTACCTTAGCAGTGGTAGTAGCATTACCAAATAAGAAACTCAGCGAATTATCCATAATGAAAATAAAGCAACTAATAGAAGTCACGTTCCACACGGGACCCCGCACTTCAGCCGGTGAGCGCCTGGCCTCCGGCCTGGTGCTCACGCTCGGCAAGTTCGACTGCGTCATCGACAATGCTTCCTGCTTCGCCGGAACCTCCTTCCCGGTGAACGGCACCGTCCTGCTATTTGGCGACCTCCCTGTCTATGTCGCCACCGTTCCGGAGCTTTTCCCTAGGGAAATCGTGTCTGTCGCGGGGCTATCGCATCCAGGCGGTAGCGCCCCCGACGCATCCTGCGGCATGAAGGTCAGGATGTCCGGCTCCAGCTCTCACCCCCGCCAGCCGCGGGAGCTAGGCGCGGACGAGGTAGGAACTTCTGCCCCTCCGCAGCCTCGGAACCCGGTGGAGGAGGGCATTAACCGGCTCCTGATGCCGGTTAACCTCGGGGATAACCCGAAGGAGGCGGAGGCCAACTTCACCATGGAGAGACAGATCCTCCTCCAGGAGGCCATGGAGCTTGCAGCAGCCCGCAAGGAACTCGAGATCACCCGGCGCGAGTACGACCGCGCGCATGGCTTCACTCCGGCTACCGCGGAGCCGAGCCGGCGTGGCCAGGTGCGGCGCCGGGTCGGCGAGCTAGGCGGTAGGATGGAAAAGGATGGGGAGTCGGATCCCGCACCCGCCCTCATCCGGCCCACCTACAGCACGCCCATCAAGAACCTACGCGCGGCACAAGCCGAGGAAGAGGAACTGCCCAACCTGGATGGCGAGGAGTGAGCCCGCCAGCACGCTCGCGTGCAGGAGCTCCTCTGCATCGCGGACGAGCAGGCTGATGCCAACCGGCAGATGCAGGAGGACCCCAGCTACTCCAGGGGGAGCAAGCTGCCTGCCAACAGTAGGGGCGCGCCGCGCGACACCCAGCAGGCGTCTTCCCCTCAGCCAGCTAAGGCCCACAGCAGGCATCGTAGCTCTGGCAATAGGGGCCAGCCGCGCCAGGAGCAGACGGTGAACAGCAACCCGCCGCCTCCCCCTCCACCAACTGGAGCGCCTAGACCCGCCGGTTCCCATCTCTCGGGCCGGGTGGGAGCGCCCAACCCGGATTGTCCGGATGCCCGTGACTGCATCGAGCTCCTCGCTCAAGCGCGCGTCACGGAGGAGAAAGATTCTACCGGTCCGGTTTGCTTCGGACCCCGCATCCGGAACGAGCCGTTTCCGGATAAGTTCTCCCTACCCAGGGACACCCCCAAGTACGACAGCAGCATGAAACCGGAAGATTGGCTGACCGATTATGCTACGGCAGTCGGCATCGCCCATGGGAACAAGCGCACAGCCGTGTGCTACGTCCCCCTCATGCTAACCGGGTCGGCAAGGACGTGGCTCAACAGCCTCGCGCCCAATAGCATCAACGCCTAGCCAGACTTCGAGAAGGTGTTCGTCCGCAACTTCAACGGCACGTACAAGCGTCCAGGGCGCCCGTGCGACCTGGCCTTGTGCGTACAGGGTGACCGCGAGACTGACCGCGAGTACCTCGCCAAGTGGACGGACCTGCGCAACACCTGTGAGGGCATCCTAAAGAGCCAGGCCATCAGTTTCTTCATCGAGGGTTGCCGAGAAGGCACCATGCTTCGCCACTGGCTACTGTGTGACGAGCCGAAAACCATGGCGGAGCTCATGACAGTCGCGGACCAGTACGCCACGGCGGATGATGCCATGAAGAAGCCTCTCCGAGTAAATGCGGACGGGCGTCCGACTCCTACGGAGCCGGCTCGCGACCGCCCGAGCAATCTGGCTGGCGAAGCCGGATCCTCCAGACGCCACGACAACGACAACCGGTTCCACGGGGACCGCCAGGCCGGACAACAGAAGCCCCGCTACCACGCGCGGCAGGTCAATACTGTGGAGGGCGCACCCGGCGCGCTGGCTAACGAGGCAAGGAGGTAGAAGCCACGGCTCACCTTCGACCAGATGTTTGACCGCTCGTGCAAGTGGCATAGCGGTCCCTTCAAACCGGCTACGCATACCACTCGGAATTGTAGCTGGACCCGCCAGCTAAAAGACCAGGGTAACCAACCTCGTCTCCCCCCTCCACCTCCTGGCGGACCTCCACCACCGGCTAGGGGAGCCAGCAATGATGGTAACAGCGGCAACGGCGGCAGCAACAACAACAACGGCTACCCCCAGCCGCACGCCGCCTACCACATTTTCGAGACAGAGCAGGACGACAAGCACCGCCGCAAGCGACGCTCCAAGGAGGTTAATGCCATCGTCTCTCCGGTCCCCCAGTACCTGAACTGGTCGGAAACCCCCATCACCTGGAGCCGTGCAGACCAGCCGGAGCATCTGCCGACTCCCGGGGGCTACACCATGGTACTCGACCTCCTCATCGTCTCCAACGCGCGTACCTGCCGATTCTCGCGCGTCCTCATCGACGGAGGCAGCAACCTCAACCTCCTCTACCAGTCCTCACTGGAGAAGCTGGGCATTCGCGAAAGCGACCTGCGCCCGACCACCACAACGTTCCACGGTGTACTGCCGGGGCTAGCCTGCGCCCCGCTGGGGAAAATCCAGCTGGACGTCATCTTCGGGACCAAGGAGAACTTCCGCCGCGAACCAATCTGGTTCGAGGTGGTAAATCTGACGAGCTCCTACCATGCTCTCCTCGGGCGCCCCGCCCTTGCCAAGTTCATGGCCGTCCCCCACTACGCGTACCTCAAGACGAAGATGTCGGGACCCCACGGCGTGATCACCGTCGCTGGCTGCTTCAGGCGGTCGATGGAGTGCGCCTCAGCCAGTTCCAAACTAGCGGAGGCCCTCATCATAGCCGAGGAGAAGCGCGTGATCATGCGCAATGTGGCCATGGCCCAGAAGGACATGCCGGCTAGCAGCAAACCGGCTGGAGAAGGAGCTTTCCAGCTGGCAAAGGAGACGAAGAGGATCCTGCTCGACCCCTCTGACCCGACTAAGTTCGTCACCATTGGCGTCGGCTTGAACAGCAAATAGGAAGGCGTGCTCATCGACTTCCTCCATGAGAATCGGGACATCTTTGCATGGTCCCCTAAGGACATGCTGGGTGTGCCGAGGGAATTCGCCGAGCACTCACTTCATGTGTGGCCGGATGCCAAGCCGGTCAAGCAACCTCTGCGCAGGTTCGCGGAGGAGAAGAGGAAGATAATCGGTGACGAGATCACCCGGCTCCTTGCAGCCGGGTTCATCATGGAAGTGTACCACCCGGACTAGTTGGCGAACCCAGTCTTGGTGCTGAAGAAGAACAAGACCTGGCGCATGTGTATCGACTACACCAGCATGAACAAGGCATGCCCAAAAGACCCCTTCGCCTTGCCCCGTATCAATCATGTTATCGATTCCACGGCCGGCTGGGATTTGTTGTCTTTCCTAGATTGCTATTCCGGGTACAATTAGATCCGGCTAAACCTGGCTGATCAGATTAAGACATCATTTATCACCCCCTACGGGGCTTTCTGCTACGTAACCATGCCTTTCGGTCTAAAGAATGCAGGCGCTACCTATCAGCGCTGCATGCAAAAGTGCTTGCACTCGCAGATAGGCCGATACATGCATGCTTATGTGGACGACGTGGTCATCAAGACCAAGGAGAAGCGCACCCTCCTTGAGGATCTGGGAGAGACATTTGGCAACTTCCGCCAGTACCAGATGAAGCTGAACCGAGAGAAGTGCGTCTTCAGAGTGCCATCCGGTCAACTCCTCGGCTTCCTCGTATCACAACGAGGCATCGAGGCAAATCTAGAGAAGATCGCGGCCATCGAAAGGATGCAGCCGCCCAGGAGCCTGCTTGGAGTCCAAAAGTTCACCGGATGCCTGGCTTCCCTCAGCCGTTTCGTCAGTCGGATGGGGGAGAAGGCACTCCTGCTGTACCAACTGATGAAGAAGACAGACAGGTTCTCCTGGACTTCGCAAGCCGATATCGCATTTCATGACCTCAAGCGCATGCTATCCACAGCACCGCTTCTAGCCACGCCGGCTAGCAAGGAGCCGATGTTGCTCTATATAGCAGCCATCAGCCGGGTCGTCAGCGTCGTCCTGGTGGTGGAGCGCCCCGAGGAAGGCAAGGCTCAGCTGGTTCAGAGATCCATCTACTACCTCAGCGAGGTTCTCTCCCTCTCCAAGCAGAACTACCCCCACTACCAGAAGATGTGCTACGGCGTGTACCTGGCATGCAAGAAGCTCAAGCACTACTTCCAGGAGCATCCGATTAAGGTCGTGTGCACCGCACCCCTTTCGGAAATCATCGGCAACAAGGTCACCACCGGCCGAGTCGCCAAGTGGGCCATCGAGCTAGCCGCCTACTCCATCCAATACGAGCCCCGACTCATGATCAAGTCGCAGGCATTGGCGGACTTCCTCGTCGACTGGGCTGAGACCCAGTATCTCCCACTGGTTCGGGATTCGGACCACTGGAAGATGCACCTCGACGGGTCGAAGATGCTCGGGGGCTTGGGAGCTGGCATCATGCTCAACTCGCCCAAGGGAGACCGGCTGGAGTACGTGTTGCAGATCCACTTCAAGGCCTCCAACAACGTAGCCGAATACGAGGCACTGGCACATGGACTCCGAAGCCAAGGAGATCGGTGTCAACCGGATCCTATGCTTCGGTGATTCGGATCTGGTAGTGCAACAAGTGTCCAGGGAATGGGACGCCAGAGATGCAAACATGGCCCTCTACCGGTTCCACATCCAGAAGCTCAGCGCCTCCTTCGACGGATGCGAATTCCATCACGTCCCCTGCGCTAACAACGAGGCGGCTGATTCACTCGCCCGAATCGGATCCACCAGGCAGGCGATCCCACCAGGGGTTTCCTTGGAGCACCTACGCAATCCCTCCATCAACCCGTCACCGGAATCGGACTCCATCATCTAGGCAGGGAGCGCTCCGGCTGACGAAGCGGCAGAAGCAGAGCCGATAGAGCCGCCAAAGAAGAAGACCCGCACCAACTCCGGCAAGGCAGTGCCCTCCGGCTCGCAAGACCCGGGGGCTGCCGGTTCGTCAAGCAGCTCGGGGGCTGTCGTCCCAGGTACGCCACCCAGACGACCCCCCGACATCCGTCAACCGGAGGGCGGGAGCGTCCTCGTCATTCGGGAAGTGCCATCCTAGGCATAGCCCTTCATGAACTACATCGCCAACGGAGAACTTCCGGATGACGAGGTAGAGGCCAGGCAAATCCGGCGCCACGCGCACACGTACACCATCATCAACGGTGAACTGTACAAGCGCAGCGTATCCGGCATTTTCCAAAGATGCGTCAATGCAGACACGGGCAATCGGATACTCAAGGACATCCACCAGGGCGAGTGCGGGCATCACGCTTCGTCAAGGGCGATAGTCGCCAAGGCATTTCGCCATGGTTTCTATTGGCCCACCGCCCTCGAGGACGCTGAGCAGCTGGTCCGCGCGTGCAATGGGTGCCAACGCTTCGGGCAGCTCAGGCACATGCCAACTTCGGTACTCAAGACCATACCGACCACCTGGCCCTTCGCGGTTTGGATCCTCGACATGGTTGGTCCCTTCAAGCGAGCACGCGCGGGCATGACCCACGTACTGGTGGCGGTGGACAAATTCACGAAGTGGATCAAGGCCAAGCCTATCTAGAAGCTAGACGGGGCGACAGTCGTTACCTTCTTCACTGACATCATCAACCGCTTCGGCTACCCCAACAACATCATCACCGACAACGGCACGAACTTCGCCAAGGGGGCCTTTCGCCCGGTTCTGTAGCAACAAGGGCATCCGGCTGGACCTTGCCTCCGTCGTGCACCCACAGTCCAACGGGCAAGTCGAAAGAGCAAATGGCTTGGTGTTGGCTGGTATCAAGCCACGTCTCATTGAGCCGTTGGAGCGGTCACCCAGATGCTGGATCGAGGAACTTCCGGCTATGCTGTGGAGCCTCCGCACTACACCAAATAGATCAACCGACTACACACCGTTCTTCCTGGTCTACGGATCAGAAGCCGTCCTCTCCGCGGACATCGAGTTCGACTCACCGCGCAAAGCTCCTATATGACGAAAAGGCCAACCAGGAGGCGTGGGAGGACGGAGTGGACCTCCTGGAGGAGGCCCGTGAGCTGGCTCTGTCCAGGTCAGCCCTGTACCAGTAGCGACTACGTCGCTACCATTCAAGCCGGATCTGCCCAGTCGCATTCTGTGAGGGCGACCTGGTTCTCCGGCTGGTGCAAGACACGAAGGGCATGCACAAGTTATCGCCACCCTGGGAGGGCCCCTTCATCATCAGCCGGGCACAGCCCAACGACTCCTACTACCTCACCGACACGCAACAGCCGCGCAAGAACAAGATGGACAAATCAGACGAGGAAACCGAGCGTCCCTGGAACGCGGCCCTGCTGCGCCCGTTTTACACCTAGTCGCTAGACAGTGTATGTATCCCGCAAAACCTATGAATGAAAATCCGGACCCCTACGAGAATATCGGGGGCTCCTTGCTAGAAATGTGTATGCATCTGTTTTCCGATTCTGATTTTCCGGCTCCGGCAACCCCTACCCGCGGGCTCGCCGGCTGGCCCGGCCTGCTAAGTCAACAAACCGATTGAGTAGTGTGCGACGATGTCAAAGGCCCACTCTTCGTCTCAGCTACAGAACACAACCCGGCTGTCCGGCTAGCAAGAGCAAAAGCCCGAGGCATCCCACACGAAAAACGGGGAGGAGATGCGACAGACCGGGCGTCCCGGCCTTGCAACTAGCTTAAACCAATCCGGTTACTAAGCTGTTAGTACCGTGCGCGATGTACTGTCAGCTCCCTTCGATTCCGGTTGCAGACCGCAACCTGGCTGCCCGGCAAGGACGCAGCGAAAACAGCAGAGCACACGGGAAAGCGACCAAGTGTCTAGAGAGGCACAAGCTAGTTTCCGAAAAAACAAGTCGTTTTCCGGCTACAATTTGGCAGACTAACCTATTAACCTGTGAGGATGTATGTGTATGTGTATGTATATACTTGTCCGACTACCTTGATTCGGAATTCAGGAAGGAAAGCAGAGGAAGATTTGAAGTCCTTGCCTTCATCAAGTGCTCCGAATCTCGGGGGCTACACCCACTGGGTGCGCTCGCGCGCCCCTAGTGGAATCTTGTAGTTCCTGACCGGCTAAAGGCGTTTAGCCGGCCGTTCAGAGCCCATGTGAGGGCAAGGGCAGGTGCAAGAGAACGCAAGAAAGATTCGAAGCACCTGGCTACGCCAGCTACTCCAAATCTCAGGGGCTACACCCAGTGGGTGCGCTCGTGCGTCCCCGCTGGAATGTTCAGCCAGCAAAGGCAACCGACTAAGACGAGTGTAGTCGATAAAGATAGAAGATTTGGGAAAAGAGGGAAGATTCGAAGCATCTGGCTATGCCAGCTACTACGAATCTCGGGGCTACACCCAGTGGGTGCGCTAGCGTGCCCCAACTGGAGGTGTAGTTCCCCCGGCTAAAGGTGTGTAGCCGGATGAAGTCAACCGGCGAAATATTGAAGGAAAATTCAAAACGCACAAGTTGAAACAAACATATTAACAAACATAAAGGAGGCGAAGCTCCCATAAGTTTACCCGGCATCAGAAGCAGTCGGTATAGACAAACAAGTTGCAAACAGAACTAAAAGGAAGACAAATACACCCGGCATCCTGGGGCAGTGGCTAAGCGCATGACCTTTGCTGTGAGGAGCACCTTAACCGGCAGAAGCTTCAGGCGGAGGAGGAGGTGCGGAGCTCGATCCGGTTCCGGCGCCCGCAGGCAGCGGCGTCGGGCCTTCCGCATCAGGAGTACCGACGGACTCTGAGTCGGTGAGCACCTCGTCGGGGTCCACATAGTCGGCGATCTTGATGGCGGATCCGCGGAGCTCCGGATGGGCTTGGCGGATGGTGGCAAGGTCGGCGCCGGCACGAAAGCCTCCGTCGATCTTCTCGATGCGGGCGCCCTTGTACCAGGAGAGCATGAGGGCCAGAGCCATCTCCGCTCCGGCTCGCGCCGCCAAGTCCCGCAGCCGGTCCACCACAGCCGACACCTCTCCCACCTTCGCAAGTAGCTGCGCCATCGTCTCCGGAACCGGAGCCTCCGGCCACAAGAAGGAGAAGACATCCCGTGCCGCTTGATGAAGCATGGCAGCTTCCTCGCCAAGAAGGACGACGAGCTCCTGGGCCGTCGGCTGCGCTCCCGGCCAGTTCTCCTACAGCCGGTTGTAGGCCAGCCGGTTGTAGGCCAGCAGGTCTATGCCGGAATAAAACGCTGTCAGAAAAGAGGGTCAGATCCGGCTAACGGATCCGGAAAGAAAAGAAGGTGGAAAAGGGGAACTTACCCTTAGCCGTGTGGCCGACCTGCATCAGCTCGTCCACCATAGCCTTCTCCTTCGTCGCCAGCCGTTTGATCTCTTTCTCTTGGTCCTTGTTCTGGGCCTCGAGAAGATTGAAGGCCTCGATCCGGCTGGCGAGCGAGGCGTCGCGCTCCTTGATGGTGGCCTCCAGACCGTCTACCTTCGCGTGCCAATCCAAATTTTGCAGCCACAGAGTAGAGTTGGACTTGCTCAGCCGGTCGTTCGCTTTTTTCAAGCGATCGATCTCGCGCTGAGCGCACACGGGATGGCTACGACAAAACCGGCTATCAGTAAAAAAAAAGAGAGCAAGACGGATGAGGCAAACTTACTCTGGGAAGTCCCATTGGCAGCAGCAAGCTTCTGCTCCAAGGACCGGTTCCCGCCGGCTGCGGCCTCCAGCAGCCGGATCTCCTTCACCGCCAGCTCGAGTGTGGCGGCAAGGTCTGTCAGCGAGGCGGCGGAGGAAGCGTCGTCATCCACGACGTTGACGGCCAAGGATTCCTTCGTGGCAACCACCGCCATCCTCCACTCCTCCCCCGGCTCCTCGTCGGAGTTGTCATCGCTGACAACTATGAGCTCCTTGCCGGCAGCAGCCCCCCGCGCGCCCGCGAAAGAGCCATCTGGCTGCGAAGACTCCGCTTCCGGCTGAGGACCCTCTGATCCGGCTGGGGCGGCCGGTTCAGCTCGAGGGGGAGGCGGAGGCGGCACCTCGGAAGAAGGAGGGGCGCTGGCTGGTGCAGTCAGAGAACGGGGCGGCGACCCAGTTGGAGCTCGAGCCGGGCTCGCGGCTCCAAAGGAAACCAACGTGCTAAGAAGACAGAAGAAGAGAGGGAAGAAAGAAAAGCAAATAAACCAAATGCAAGGGAACATAACTAGAGGCAGGCAGAAGACAATGAAGGAAGAGGAGGGACGTACCCCGACATAACTAGAGGCGGCCCCTTCTTCCGGCCAAGGCGGCTCGGCGGTAGGGTGCTGGTTCGGCTCCTCTTGGGAGCCGGCTCCTCCGCGGCAGACCGGCGGGAGCCGGAACGGCTAGAGCCGCTCCCGCCAGCTTCGCCGTCAGTCACAGGGCGCGGCGCCGGATCGGTGGTCGGCGCGGCCTCCTCCTCGTCAACCTCCGGGTGGGGGTCGGCGGCCGGCTCATTGTTCTGGCTATGGAAGGCATCCCCATCCCCGTCCGATTCCTCGCCGGATGGCCGAGCGTGCGGCTCGGGCAAGTCGGGCGTGAACTCCTCCAGGGGAGCCTCACTCTCCTCGTGAATGATGCAAGGGAACATCTGCCAAACATAAGAGATCAGTCGGATAAAACAAGAAAGAAGGGCAAGAAGCACAAAAGAAGAAATCCGGCTAGAGGGACCTACCCGGGGCGCGCGGTTCTCCCAGCTATAGGGCACTAGACTGAACTTCCAGCCCTCTGGTAGCCGCTCCTTGGTGATCGTCCACACCCACTCCTTCAGGTTGTGGTAGCAGGGATCGCGGCACGATAGCCGGGTCAGGTCCAGCCAGCTGGAGTAATAGCACATCTTGTGCGCTCGCTGCTGCAACAGCATCATCAGCCGGGACATCCAGCTGAGGGTGACGTCCAGGCTAGTCAGCCGGCAGTGGACGAGGGAGTGCATGCGCTTCAACATCTCATCCGACTCCGCCTTCTCGCCGTGGATCTTCAAGTCCCAGTTCTGCCGGCTGGACTCGACATCCTGGAAGGCCGGAAGGTTGATACGGTCGACGTTGGTGAGGTTCTTGACGTAGAAGTACGACTGCTGCCACAGTCGTACCGTGTCATGCAGAAGAAACTTGGGGTAGCCGGTCTGCGAGTGGGAGTAGATGGAGGCGCCGCCGTAGACGACTAGCGGCCCTTGCGTGAACTGCACCGGTGGTCGGATTCGGAAGAGCCGGCAGAATAGCCCGAGATCCGGCTGGATCCCGAGGTAGCTCTCACAAAACGCCACGAAGTGCGCCAGCGTACCGATCGCGTTGGCGCCGAGGTGGTGGAGGCGGAGGTCGAAGAACGCCAAGAAGGTGAGGAAGAAAGGGTGTACCGGCAACACGAACCCGCGCGACAGGTGCGAGAGGAAGATGACGCGCTCCCCCTCCGCCGGGTGCGGCGACACCTCTCCCGCCGGCGCTAACCGCACGGCCACCTCCTCCGACGACGGGAGAACGCAGGTGGCGCGGTACTTCGTGATCTGATCTTCAGTGACGAAGGAGCCGCACCAAGCCCCGTGGTCGGCGGCCATCTCCGACTGACAGAGGGGAGCGGCGACGGAAGAGTGGCGGTGGCCCGTAACGTCAACGACGACGAGCGGGCGGCGCAGCGGGCTATAGCGAAGGAAGGAGGGAGCGTAGAAGGAAAGGGCGCAAAGGGCAGGAGCGAACTGGGGAAGAGGAAACTGAAGCGGGAGAGCGAAGGAAGGGAACTGCCTCCCCCGCGGCATCCCTTTAAAGGGCCGGAAGCGCAACCGCCCATGACGCCACGTGGCGGCCATCCGGGCGACCCACACCCAAACCGCCGCCTAGATCCCGTGTGCCAGAGCAGGATGCGCAGAAGATCCCGGAGCGAGAACCGAAGCGTCGGGCAGCGGCTTCCCGAGGCGACGTGCGACGGGACGTTACGCTGCCCGCCGCAGTGCAATGATGGCGCGTGTGCGCGTGGCCGGCGTCAGCGCTGACATCACGGGTAGCGCACCGCCAGGCATAGCCGGACACAAATTCAAAAATCAGGAGGGAGCGCACGCACATTTCGCTAAAGGGCAGAATCCACACGCGCTCCGGGGCTAGTGTCAGAGGGATGATCCCCAGGTACCCCAACCGGACCAGAAACCGAGCAGTCGAATCGCGTCTGGCTGACCAGATGCCGCCGGACAAGGCAAGATAGGCCGGCTATCGCATGATAGCCGGATCAGCAAGAAGTAGCCGGCTACGGCGACGTAGCCGGAACCAATCAGCGAGACAGGACGACGTGCGTATCAGTGCACGGTACGCCCTGTACGATGACAAGGCCGGCAACTACCCGACCATACCGAAGACTTTGTGGGGATGACGCAGGAACAGTGGCCCGATGCTGACGACGGGCTCGCACGGCGTCCACTGTGTCTACGATAGCCATACCGCTCATACTCCGATGTGACATACCATACCGGATACTGTAGATGACCAGCCGGCTGGGACCCACCTATGGGGCCCGCTAGTCGGATTGGCCAGTGAGACCGTTGCCTCTCTGCCTATATAAGGAGAGGCAAGGCCTCAGTAGAAAGGGTTGGTCTCATTGCATTTAAGGCAGTAGCTAGAGAATACAGCTCGAGGAGCGCTTGTAGTTCGTATATCCCACATAGTCAGATCCGGCAGGAGTAGGAGCTTTACCTCATCACGAGGGCTCCGAACCTGGGTACTTTCTGCATCCAGCTACGCTCGCTTGTATCCAATCCCGCATGCGGACGCCGTCGATAGCTTCCCTGCTAGTCCCCACACCTCTATCTAACCTCTTCAGGTACTGCCGTTTCCAATACAACGACATCTTCCTTTCAGCGATAATGAGAATAACTTCTTCTTAACTTGATCTGTAGTAATACCTGCACACTTGAACAACCCGCATAATTCGTGTATAAAGAGTAAATGATCACCGGGATGGACAGTTCCATCCCCAACATAGTAATTATACATAACACGATCAATAATTCTTGTAGGAATTTTGAAAACATCATTCTCAGCAGGTGGTGGCTTATCTACTACCTTAGCAGTGGTAGTAGGATTACCAAATAAGAAACTCAGCGAATTATCCATAATGAAAATAAAGCAACTAACAGAAGTAAACAATACTCACAGTACAAGTTTCCTTTACTAGTTCCACTCTCCAATAGTGCTTCACTCCCCGGCAACGGCGCTAGAAAATAGTCTTGGTGACCCACAAGTATAGGGGGTGTATCGCAGTATTTTCGATAAGTAAGAGTGTCAAACCCAACGAGGAGCAGAAGGTGTTGGCTAGTGGTATGGATCAGGAATTCTCTGCAAATACTTAGCAAACGGATTTTTAGGGGTTTTTGATAAAGCAAGTAAACAAAGTACAAGTAGATAAAAGACAGTAGGAATAAATGCAGCAAGTTTCCCAATTCTTTATGCAGCAAAGGACAAGCCGGCTGTATTACTTCAGATGACCAAACGTCCTCGAGGACACATGGGAAGACTGTCAAGTGCTTTCGCTTCATATAGTTGATTAATCTTCTTTAGCTTGCTAAGTGTTGTGTGGGTGAACCTGTGCTAATGTACCGCCCCATCCAAGACTAATACATACTTGTGATTATACCCCTTGCAAACATCCGTAAGTACAAGAAAGTAATTAAGGTAGAAACCTAACCATAGCTTTAAACTCTAAGACCCTTACATCCCTTGTGCAATGGTTTCCTAACGGGGGTTCAGGTTTCTGTCACTCCCGCAACCCCTACGATTAGTAGCCAAATACACAATGCATTACCATAGGCCCATATAGGTGAAGTGTCATGTAGTAGACGTTCACATGACACCACTAGAAGAAGTACACCACAACTTAAATAACAATCTATTGAATTTTTCTCAACACAACTCCACTACTAACAACAAGACTTCTCCCATGTGCTCAAGAACAAAACGAACTACTCACAAGACATCATACAGATCATGATCAGAGATGGAATAATGATGTATAACAATATGAACATAAACAATAATTCAATGGTTCACTCAATAGCATCAACTACAAAGAGTAATCAACACCGAGAAAGTTTCCCCTATGAACTAATGCAAGATTCAACTCAGTTGTTACAGCAATATGGAGGTGGTGATGAGGGTGCTGATGGTGATGATGGTGGTGATGATGACGATCCCGATGAAGTCCAGCTTGATGGTGGTGTTGATGGCGATGATCTCCCCTCTCCAGGAAGGAATTGCCCCGGCAGAAATCTGTCTGCCGAAGAGATCTTTCTCTCTTGGTGTTTTCCACCCCGCAGAGGCGGCGGAATCTTTCTATGGTCGCTCCCCGAGTCTTAGGGTTTCAGGAGGATGATATACGCCAGAGGAGAGAGGCTGGAGTGGGCCAGGGTGGCCACACCACCTCCTGGCGCGGCCTAGGGCAGCCCGCGCCATGGGGTGGTGTGGGCCCCCTGTGGCCCATCTCCACTCCGTCTTCTGGCATCCTTAGTCTTCTGGAAAAATAGGATTTTCCGTATATTTTCCCGGATTTTCTGATCTTCGCGAATTTTGTCTCCAAACAGCACATTTTCCATCAGAATCCTGATTGCAGCGGTCCATGCTCCAAAAGTCATCAACCATGCAAAAATAGATGAATAACATAACTATCACCTCTCAATATGAAATATATCAATGAATAATAGTGAATTAAGACATAGAATAGTGATGCAAAATGGACGTATCACTCTCCTCCAGCCCCTTCCATTTATAGGTCAGCACTCAGTGGGCTTGGGCCTCTTGGGACCGAATGGTTCAACACGAAGCTTGCTCAGTACAGATGATAAATAAAGAAAAATCATCAATTACATTTAGCAAGAATACAAAGCCTTGGCAGAGGGAGGAAATGAACAATATACTGCATATTACATCAGAAGGCCTAAGGACAAATTATCTAGGTGTTCCATCCTATGTTGGAATAGCTAAATCAATAACATTTGAGTATGTGAAAGAGAGGGTGTGGAGGAAGATCCAAGGCTGGAAAGAAAAACTGCTCTCTAAAGCGGGAAAGGAAATATTAATAAAGGAAGCAGTGCAAGCAATTCCTGTGTACTCAATGGCATGTTTTGACATTACCAAATCCTTGTGTGATGAGTTGAGCACTATGATCAATAGATATTGGTGGAGCCAAATGGACAAGGAGAATAAAGTACACTGGGTCAGCTGGGAGAAATTGACAAAAACAAAGAGAAATGGAGGGATTGAATTTAGAGTTATTCCTTCTTTTAATCTGGCCATGCTTGCAAGACAAGCATGGAGGCTTCTTTGGAAGCCCTCCTCGCTTTGTGCTCAAGTTCTTTCAGCAAGGTATCATCCAGGCTGCTCAATATTAGAGGCTAGAGCAAAGAATGGAATTTCGTACACATGGCGAAGCATACTTAAAGGAGTGCAACTTCTAAGGAAAGGGATTGTATGGAGGGTGGGCAATGGCAACAATATCAACGTCTGGCATGACTCCTAGATCCCAAGAGGAAGCACCAGAAGAGTCATCACCCGAAAAGGCTGAAATATAATAGACAAAGTAAGCGACCTGATTGATCCCTCTACAAATTCTTGGGATGAAGAGCTAGTAAAACAAACATTTCTTCCAGAAGATGCAGACTTAATCTTGCAAATACCAATCCAAGAGCACACTGATGACTTCATTGCATGGAACTTCAACAAGAAAGGTATTTTTTCTGTAAAATCCGCATATAGGGTAGCTGTGGATAACATAGCCTGAGAATCTCCATCAGGATTAACCTCCACCCCAAGTGCAGATGAAGACATTGGGGGTTTCAATTGGCCGAAACTGTGGTCTCTATCTCTACCAAACAAGGTGCTCCACTTCTTATGGCATCTATCTACTTACAGTCTACCACTACAAACAAAACTTCAACAACAAGGTATGCAACTAGATACTCGTTGCCATCTCTATTTCAGAGTGGATGAGGATGGTGGTCACTGTTTCATTAGATGTAAGAAGGTAAAGGAGGTCTAGAGGAAAGCCCTTCTAGAGCATGTTAGGTTACAGTTAATTCCCTTCAATGATTCCCTAAGCTTCATGGAGATGATTCTTAGTTTACATGCGCAGGAGAAGATAAAAACTTGCCTACTACTGTGGCATTGGTGGCATGAGAGAAATAAAGAAAATATAGGAGTTATTAAATCTTCTGATCAAATTTGCTCCGTTATTGATTATGATGTCAGGAATGCTTCAAGGGCAAAGGAAGGAGCTGGGAAACCAAAGCAACAACCTGGGGGGAAATGGTCCAGACCACCAGCTGGGGTCCTGATGATTAACACAGATGGATCATTTCAGAAGGACTCCAATAGTGGTGGTTGGGGATTTGTTATAAGAGATGAACATGGTAAACCTATGGTTGCTACATGTGGAAAAAGCCCCACCTCGCGTCTCGTGTCGCCCCCCACGAGGGCGACGGAGGCGCAAACCCTAGCTCGTGCCGCCTCGTCCCCCTCCTCCCCAACCGCCGCCGGCGAGCGCCGCCCGGCAAAGACCGAACGGTCCGGCGGCGGCGGGACTTCCTCTTCCCGTTGCTGGAGAGCCACCATGGGGTGGTGCTGCTGGCGGCGGTGTGGCATGGAGACGGCGACGGCCTCGTCTGGCGGTGACGCGACAGACACATGGTCCCAGGGCGGTGCGGCGGCGGGGATGCGTCTGGCGGGGACGCTCAGGCTCTGGCTGGCAACCTGCTGAGGCGGATGCGGCCGAGGCCCTCCGGCGGTGGAGCATGTCGGCTTGGCCTGCGCGGCGGCGATAGGGGTAGGGAAGCTCGGGGAGAAGGACGTCGGCGACATGGCTGCCTGGCTGCTACAGCGCAGCGGCGGAACCGACTGGCCTGATCTGGGCCTGATCCGGGCTTGGTTGGCACTGCTGCGGCGTCTGGACGGCAATCGCCGTAGGTGATGGAGGGAGGTTTCCCTTCCCTAGGTGGCCATGTGGCCTGCTTCCGGCTTCCCCGATGCCGCCATACCATGTCCTACCCGGCGGCTTTGCGATGTGTTGTCTGTCGGAGCCTTGGCACGAGTTCGAGGATGCCAGGTGGCGGGTCTGCACAGGCGTCTCGACGACGGGGCGGCGTTGCGGTGGTCATGGCTCCTCTCTTTGGTCCATGTGGGTGGCAAGGAGCAGACTTCGGGGGTTCCTGGTGGTGGTCCGAAGGATCGTATGTGGTGAGAGTTTTTCTGGGCGAAAGCTAGCGCTTTGGCGCCGACAACGGCGACTCCCGCGGGTGTCGTGTCCCTCTTGGGGGGCGTTGTTGTGGCTACTCTCACCATATTAGGGCTCCGGGTGAAAACCCTAGACGTCTATGGTCTCGGCGGCGGCGGCGCTTGGGGCGTCGTGACCTTCTTGGAGGCGTTGTCGTGGAGTTCTGGTCTCCTTAGCCTCGTCATCTTTGGTGGCAAACTAGATGTTCTTAGGCTTTCGTGTTTATCTTTTGATCTGCTTGTAAGAGGAACTCCTCGTCTCCATGTATCGGTTTGTCCGTATGACTTTATTTATAAAGCGGGGCGAAAGCCTAGTTCGAGGAGGAGCTATGGTTGCTGGTGCAGGCAAGTTGGAGCGAATCACTGATGCACTTCACTCTGAAGTTTTGGCAATGCTTTATGCCATAAATACAACAATACAAATGGGATGTAACAGGGCACTGTTTGAAACTGATTCTGCGCAACTGAAGATTGCGGTGACTACGGAAAATTATGATCTAGCATCATTAGGGGCTATATTCAGAGATATTAAATATCAGTTGCGTATGAGTTTTACTTAGGTCAATGTTGTATCATGTTCTCGGGTCTGTAATTTAGCAGCACACTCGTTAGCAGCATATGGTGCCAATTTAGGAGCTGGAACCTATGAGACTTGGCTGGGCCAGCTCCCAGACTTTGTAAAAAACGCTGTTGCTGGCGACTTGTCCAGCACTACTTTGTAATAAATGGAATGCGAGGAGTGTTCCTTTCAGAAAAAAAAAGGAAGACAAAAGGTTTACTGAACCAACCCGGTGCCAACGACGGGCAGTGGTGGCATGGAGAAGAAGGCCGGCGGTAGGCCGTGCCGATGCGATCGCTCCCGAGTTGCCTCACATGCGACTCGGAGGTACGGTTTCTCTACACAAATGGCATAGAGACTGGAAAAAATTGGCAAGTGGCAATAGCAGAACACGATTTTTGTTAGCAGTATAGATAAAATTGATGAATTGTCTCTTATTCATATTAAAAATGAAGAATCTTTCTAGGATAGAGTGCATATATGACCCCTGAGCATCCTTTGTATAGAACTCAAGCATTAAGTACCCCCTCTGTCTCTCGAAATAGATGTCTTAGAAAAACTGGATGAATCTATATACTAATCAATGTTTAGATTTATCCAAATTTAAAAAAAGCGGAGACCTATATTTTAAGACGGAGAGAGTAATAATTTATTCACTGCTACAATTTTCCATTATGAATGGTAAATTGATGGAAGGTATCCAATACATTATTACCCAGTTATTATTAATCCGGAACCTTACAACATATGGATAGTTTGTTTTTTTGGAGGGGGAGGACAAACGGTGCAGTTACATGCAAAGTCGTGGATACAACTAGGTGTAGGATTGTAGCGGCCCCAGCTTTTGTTGCAACGATATTGGCACGAATCTAGGGTACACTTTCCTTTGTAATAGAAGTTTTCGCAATCCTCTGACATCACCTTCACAGCCACATCTTTGGACCCAGAAGCAAATAGAAAAGATAAGTTTAGAAGATTGCCATCTGGAATGATTTGGCATGTAAATAATCTGTTTGAAGCAATGTACATACCTGAGGATAGAACAAGGAAAGTAAGGACCAGGAGAAACATATAGCGAGTCCTCATAGTAGATTTGGAAGGAAATTTCGCAAAGTCACAGTTCTGCTGTGGCTCTTGAAGATAAGCAGATGTTGGTGAGGTACTAGGATGGCTTGCAAGGTCGGGTTATATATAAGTTGTTTGTCCTTATCTTCTCCGAAATTATTACTAGCATCATAAATGTGAATACAGATAATTTGGATCAAATTAATGTACGAAATTAAGAGCATTAAGAACCAGTGGTGCTTTGAAGCTTAGACATACGATTCAATAAAGAGCACCCCAATTTTACATGGAACATACTTCGTGCATGTTTCGAAAAGACGTCATGTGTTCCAAAAAAAGAGACGTCATGTGTGTGTATTTTTTGGGCGACAATAAAGACGACTATCCAAGTTTTTTTAGATGCTAAAAGAGTACTGTATATAAGTTGGAAACAATGGTTAGTGCCAGGATTTTATCTTGGCAACAATAGGGAAAGTCACTACACATATCCAGAATTATGCTACCTCCATACCGGTTTATTATTCTAACACAAGAAAAATATTGATCATAAATTGGTCAATAAGACATGAATTATATGTCACAAAAATTATACAATTGAATTTATATTTAAAAGAACTTTTCAATGATATAGTTTTTGTGACATATGATTCATATTTCATTGATAAAATTTGTACTCTAATATTTTTCTTAAACTCGTGTTAGCCTAATAAATCGGTATTGAGGGAGTACCATTCATTGCTGGACAAGTATTACTCCTTGCAATGATTTCGCTGTGGACAGGACTACTCCCTCTGTTTCATAAAACAAGGCATATAAATTTATTCAAAGTCAAACAATGTCTAATTTGTCACAGTTTTTAGAAAAAAATATAAACCTCTACAATTTCAGATTATACTTATTAGATACTTCATGAACTATATTTTCATACTAGAACTGTATAGTGTCATAGTTGATATTTATTCTATAAACTTTCAAACTTAGCATTGTTTGACTTTGACTAAATTTATTTGTCTTATTTTATGGAACCTATGTAGTAAGTAAGTTGTGCAAACATATAAGAGCAACCAGGCTATGGGTATAGATCACTTGATTAATGAAAAACATGCGTGTTATCAATTCTATGATACAAGGCACCACGTAGTGCCATCAAGGATCATGAAGCTTACCTTCACAACTCATGGGAAGTGCACTGAATTGTACTCCCTCTATCCTAAATTAGGACATATATAGTTTTTGGTCGAAGTCAATAAATTTAAAGTTTGACCAACTCTATAGAGAAAATTATCAACATTTATGTTATCAAATGCCATATGAAGATATATTATATAATGGCACTGATTGGGGGCTATAAATATCAACACATTTTTCTATATAGTTGGTCAATGTTTGAAAAGTTTGACTTGACCAAAACTATATGCATCCTATTTTGGAATAGAGGGAGTATGAAACTATCTTTTGTCTCGAAGGCCAAGGCATATATGGCACTATGCATTGGGATGGCGCGATTAGTTATTATCTATGTTGTGCTCATAACGCACCATTCATTTGATCTTTTAATTACAAATTTGTGTGATATAGCTTGAGGATAAGTATACATGTGCTATGATCCTTGTGTCAATGGTTGAATTTTTCTTTGTGTGTAATTTCTTACATAATTAGATGCACGATGTTTTAACTGACATAATCATTGTTAGTCTAGTTGGAGCATAGAGAGGTTGTTTGATACAGAGTGTCAAAGCTTAGCTTATTTTCTAAGCTATACACCCTATGTGTTTTCCTTACCTTTCATGTGATCACAAGAGCAGTTACCTTTATTATCAACGAATAATAGGAGATGAACATTGTACGCGCATCTTCCATCATTTGTATATTACACATATTACAACATCAACTTTCGTTGTATGTGAGAACCTTTTCATTGTAAATTTGACATACAATACTCCACCATTTCTTGCGGTATGGAATGATCATTTCATAGTTTTGCTAAATTTTGGAAAAGGTGCTCAAGCGATGGTAGGATGAGATGAAAAACTTTTGAAGCATCAACGATGTGGAATATAAATGGAGAGGGAGGAAGGCAAGGAAAGATGAATAAAGTAAAATTGGAGGGATGGGGATAAACCTTTCATTTTGTCTTCTCACAAGGATATTATGTTTAACCATATATGATGAATGGAGGAATAAGTGAGAGAGATAATTCATATTTGTTTCCATGAATGGAAGCCATATGCCATATGTTCGCAAAATTTCTGAATTGGTGCAATAGTTTGATTAGTGTGTACATTTTTTATTCGTGGCAACGCACTAGCATTCGGCTTGTTTTTGTTGCATAGGGGTATGGACTTAATGTTTTCAAAAATGAAGTATTGATTTCCTTAGCATGGAAACAATACATTTTTAGAATATTTTGTTTTATAGAAACTAAGCTGCCAAATAGAGCCTCAGTTCTTGTTTTTCCTGGCTCCTAGTTTTTTCACAGAGCATGAGTTTATAGAACGATTCTAAATGTATAGGAAGAAATATGTATACTAATATTCGCAATGCAATGAATCTATCACACCATCATACATGGAGGCCAGGGTTATTCCAGTTCCAAAACAATTCGTCGCTCATTTTGTTTTGCAAGTAATACATGTCTTATTTATAAAATAAATATCAAGTTACAAGCCACATACACACCGATCCTACATAACTGAAAATATAGAATATCCCTAGCTATTGCAAAAAGGACCCTCAGCCAAAAAGGAAAATTACAATCCAGACAAAAAACCCTTGAGCAAAGTACCAAAACATGTCACTCGCCTCCGGTATCGCCGTAGCCGCCACCCTAGGAAAAGTGGATAGATCACCTCTTCACCTGAGCTCGATGTGACTCCATTATTGATCTGCAGCTTTACGGATCTCAGAAGTAGCTTACCAAAGGAAAGACCATTGCCGTTGAAAGAATCAGGCCAGGGCAGCACCCCGCACACGCCATCGAACTCCAAATTTGCTACCCCCGCGTGATGACATCAGAGGAGGAAACTAGATCTGTCAGCCTTCAACAACAAACCCAACACAAGATTCAACATCTTCTAGTTGTCACCAAAGCAAACTATTGTATGCACGACTCCTGAACAACCTCTCGAGCTCCGCTCCGACGCAGAATCGAGCGCCGTCGCAACGGTGGAGCCTGAGGACACAAGTCCACCGCAAGGATGCCGCTGCCGCCACGCCATCCCTGCTTGAACAGACTACCACCCAGATCCATCGCCGACCACAGAGTAGAACAAGGCATCGGAGGAGGAACTGAAACACTTTTATTCATCACCATTGTTGCCTTCACTGGAGCCAAGACGTCGAGTGGCCGAATAAACGAAGCTACATAGGACCTAACCCTAGAGCTACGCAGATCCGCACACGCGAGATCCAGCGACCCTCAAACCTGACAACCAGGAGGTCGTCAGCAGAGGAGAGCCGCCGGAGACCAGGCGTTGTAGGAGAGCCTAGATCGCTTTTTGCTCTCTGGCGGCGCGAGACTGATATGTGTCCAGTGCGTCGACGAACTCAATCTCGCTGATTGACCACCATGTCAAAACGTGGTGGTGTGCCTAGTATCAAATAAAGGTGAAACAAGTAGTGAACCACCAGAGGAAGCTTTGGTGCCCGGTGACTGTGAGGCCTCCACAAACACCTCGCCTCCTCCTCCATCCATCCATATGAGCGCCCATTTTTTCTAGTGTTTGTACTGTTTCGTTCAACACAAACACCTCTCCTTCTCAATCTTTCGTCGGTGCACTTTCCAAAATGAATAAATAAAGAACTAAGATCTCTAATACAGTAGTGGGTCGTACAAATTTTGTCCTCGCTCGCAATCCGTATATGTCGAGAAGCAAAACAACAATTCATTCACCAGTCAGTGGGTAGTACTTCTCGGCCATTACAATCCTGTTTTATTGCTGGGGAAACAAAGCACAACACTATATCATGGTTTAGAAGCAAACCACACATTTGCATGCGGCACCGTCACAGCTAGAATTATGACTCACGCTGTACTTTCCCCATATATCGTCACAACGCCATTTACACCAGTCCTCGTTACAGAAGCCCTTGTAGAAGTACGGCCTGCACTCACCGGGCTCCGCATTCACGGTCACATCTGTGGATCTCACGGCAATTTACGAAAGGAAAAAATCAAAAATATTGTTGCGATGGATCTGCTCTACATACCATAGTCATATGAAAATAACATTGTTTTTCATGAAAGAACCAATGTACCTGGAGATAGAACGACAAGAGTCATGACAAGGACCAGGAGGAACATGCACCGAGTCCTCATGATCGGCAGAAAACCTTGCAAGCTATCGTGCTAATACGATGGGCTTTTGAAGCTGAATGGGTGGATTGTTGTGCCTAACTCTGATAGATGACTTTTGCATTAATATAGGATGTTAGTGCTTATCTTATCTAGACACATTCAATGTGTTGTAAATGTAAAATAAAGATGGGGTTAGAACAAATTAATGTACAACACATTAATTTAAACAGTAGACACACACGGTCGTAATCCTGGCCTCGCCACCTCCATCCCCTAGCCCCGTCTTGCCTAATGGCATCACCGGACCGACCCAACCCGCTCGGGCGTGTCCGAACACGTCCTCCCAGACGTGCGGGACGTGCGCGGTCTCTCCAGCGGCACGACCTATCTGGACCGATCCATCGGCGCACCAAATTTGCGTGGCCAATGCGTCGCCCCGGACACGGGCGGATCGAAGGCGTGTCCTCCCGTGCATGGTACTGGCCCACCCGTCAGCGATAGCTTAGCACGGCACGGATTCAAACGCAACCGCGACATCAATTCAGAGACGCGAGCTGCAACCTGACCGACGGCAACCTTCGCCATCAATGCCGACGTGGCGCCAGCCTGTGACTGACGGGACGCTGCCTGAGTTCCCGCGCTGGCATTGATGGTGAAGGTGTGAGAACGTGCGCGCGCTTGCACGGGCAGGGGCTGATACATTGCAAATGTATCTATAATTTTTTATGCTCCATGCTTGGTTTTTTTATCTACTTTCTTGTGTTTTGTCCACACTTTGGAGTAATTTTCATATGATTTCTTGGACTAACCTATTAACAAGAGCCACAGTGCCAGCTGCCCGTTTTCTGCTGTTTTTGGTTCTAGGAAAGTCAGAAAATGAATATTCTCGGAATTGGACGGGACAAAAGCCAAAGTGCCAATTTTCCGGAAGACATCTGGAGCTAGAATACGAGACGAAGAAGGGCTGGGGGCCGTCCACACCTGGCCCGTGCCAGGGGGTGGTCTGGCCGACCCCAGCACCCCCTCGGCCTCTCCTTCCGCCTATATATTGCCCTCGGAATCAAAACCCTAAGTACCCGATCAAAAATCCACGAAAGAGTCTGTAGCCGCCGTCATCTCTATTCCTAGATCGGGAGAGATCTGAAACTCTTCCCGGCACCCTGCCGAAGAGGGGAATTCACCCTGGAGGCCTTCTTCATCATCATGCAAGCCTCCGGTGTGATGCGTGAGTAGTTCATCTCTGGACTACGGGTCCATGTAGTAGCTAGATGACCGGTTATCCTCCTTTGTGCTTTCATGTTTAGATCTTATGAGCTCCGTTCATTATCAAGATCATCTATTTGTAATTCTGCATGTTGTGTTTGCGGGGATCCGATGGATATTGAGATGCTATTTCAGATTGGTTATTGATTCTATCATGTCTTTGTTATTTGTGATCTTGCATGCTTTCCGTTGTTAGTAGCTATCTTGGCCAAGTAGATGCTAGTAACTCCAAGAGTTAGTATTTATGCTCGATAGTGGGTTCACGCCTCTGGTAATCTGGGGAAGTGACAGAAATCTCTAAGGTACTAGATGTGTTGTTGCTACTAGGGAGAAAACAACAATCCTTTATTCATAGAACAATCGTATTGTTTACTGTACATGCAATTCGTAAAGCAATAATCTGTTGCTTGCAACTTAATACTGGAGGGGGTTCGGATGATAACCTGAAGGTGGATTATTAGTCATAGATGCAGTTGGATGGCGGTCTATGTATAATGTTGTAATTCCCAATCAAGTCCAAAGGAGTCAAGATGATTAGTATATGCATGTATTGCTTTCTCGATGTTTGTCAATTTGCCCGCTGTAATTTGTTCACCCAGCATGTTATCTATCTTAAGGAGAGCCACCTCTAGTGAACTATGGACCCCGGTCCTTTCTTTTACATACAATCTATAAATTGTTTACTGCTTTGTGTTTACTTTCTACAAACTATTACTTCCTTCCATTCGATACGTTTAATCCTTTGTTTTCAGCAAAACCGGTGAGATTGACAACCTCATCGCAAATTGGGGGCAAAGTTATGTGGTTGTGTTGTTCAGGTCTCCACGTTGCTACTAGCACCGGTAGTGCGCCCTGCCAAGGCTCAACTAGCAATACCTTTGGGGTGTTTCCTTGCTCCTACTAGTTCGATTAAACCTTGGTTTCATAACTGAAGGAAACTTACTGCTGTGCTCATCATACCTTCCTCTTGGGGTTCCCCAACGACCTCCACATCAACACCGAGCCATCAGGGGCTACTTAAGCAGCCCCTGTGCCCGTCGGTGCCACACTTCCCTCCTCTCCCCATCTCCATGTACACCCCTCCCAGCACCTCCCGTCGCCGTCGTCACCGCCACCGATAACGATGAAGAAACCAGGGTGGTTCAAGACAGCCAAGAACGACCACGAGGCGGGCGGATTCGGCTCAAGCGGCCGGCGCGGGCAGGGGAATGGCATGTCGACCTTCCTTCGGGGGGTCATGCCACCATCGCGGCTGCAGGACTTCGTCGGCCGCCCCGCCAAGCATCGGGAGGAGGAGGAGCCCCGTCGTGCCCGCCGCTACTTTCGTATGGCGGAGTGCGAGCGGCTGTGGAGGGAGGGAGAAGGCATCGCCCACCACGATGTCTCCCTCCCCACAGGCTGGCACCTGAACCGGGATCAGGTGTCGGTGCCTCCCGCGCCCAAGGAGGGCAAAGCGCTGGAGAAGGAGATCACGATGCGCGTCTGCAAGCTCCCACCGGCCCTCCGGTACGAACACGCCTACCAGAACCAGGGGTTCTGGAAGTAGTTCATGGAGTGGGAGCACATGGCGTGGCGCACGAGCTCCTACCGTGACGAGTTCGAGCCGTGGTGGTCCCGCGCCCTCCCCACCTTCGATCCCGATGACGATAACACCGTCAACCACTCCGACGCTGAGCTCGGTGACGACGACCTCGACATCATCGTCAAGGAGGAGGAGGAGGTTGTCGCATCCGTCACCGCGCGCATGCCTTGGAGTACCAGGAGCTCCTGGCACAGGGCTACAATGAGGACGCCTTCATCAAGCAGGCCATCGTGGCCAGCGCAAAGGAGGAGGAGGCCATGTGGGATGGCTACCAGGTGGCCGTCCAGCTCACCGGCCTAGTGGCGCAGGTGAACGCGGGGTTGCCTCCACCGCCGCCACTGCCAGGGTGGGCTGCTCCGCCCACGTCGGCGGAGACGTATGCGTGGCCTGGCCAGGTGATCGACCTGCCCCCGCCCGCACCCGCGCCTACCACCGGCGCACCTCTGGACGACGCCGGAGTACATCAACCTCGATCCCTAGATGGACGGGGCGACGCCGGCGGTAGAAGATCAGTAGTTTTAGGGCTAGTTTAAATCTAGGTTTTTTTATTTGAATGTAAATTACTTATAAATATGTATGAAATTTGCCAGTTTTAGCACGTATTATCTCTATTTGATTTAAAAAAACACCCTATTCCTATTGGCCAGGCGCGGACGGACAGATGGGTCGCGCTGGGCGCGGCTGGCCGGACCGCGATCCAAAAGAGACCACGGCCTGACCCAAATGGACCGTTTCGGTCACCTGTTTAGGTCGGGCCGGTGGAAATACCCAAAGAGATCATGTTGGACTCCCTGACGGCTGGTGCAGGAGCCGGACTGGCCAGCTGAGCAGGGTCTTTGGGGTGGAATGGGGGAACCCGGCCTAGAGATCGAGCCTGGGTAGCGGCGGTCGCCTGGAGCAGGAGCTAGAGTAGCCAGATGATAGAAGTGTCGCTGACCTAATGCCGGAGCAGCAACTCACGGCGGTAGGAGTTTTTTTTTTTTGCGGGGAGGTTGAGTAGGTTTTCCCCTCCCTGGTGGTGGTGTAGCATGAGCCCTTTGCCGGAGGAGCTCTTCCGCTGGAAGGTGCTACGGCTCGTGGCCTGACTACACCAAGGAGGGGAAGACACGGATGCGCGCATTGTGCTAGGCAGATAGAGGCGTGTGCTGTGCTGGGTAGATGAAGGCGTGTTGTGTTGGGCTGGGTGAATTGACACGGGAGATCGACGGAGCCAACTCTAGAAATTCGGGGGCCCTGTATGAAACGTAAAATGAGGCTTTAATTTTTTAAAAATTTACGTAATTATAATTATTGTGACACACTTTCACTTTATTATATAACTGTAATATGTGTTATTTCGTACAATATGTAGAAATATCAAACATTAATTCTACGAAAATCTAAAACTGGTACTACTACAGCGATAAACAAACCTCAAGTTCTACTAAAAAAAATCATCCATCGTGTATTTTTTGAAATGAATCTTCAATTATATCTACATAATTAATCTCCTCTAGCATATCATTTTCAAGTACTATTTCGCCAATCCATTGAGCCTTTCTTGCGCCATAGTAAAACATAAGTAAGATTTCAACAACTTGAATTTGGAAAAGATACTTTCCACCCGATGCAAGTATAACATGAATGATTAACAAAATTCTATATGCAATAGTAGAAATAGAATAATAGGGGTGCTCCTTCAAATAGTTCAAAATATCAATAGGACCTATAGATTTTTCAAGTAAATCCTGAACATAGACTTAGACTAACTAAAAAAGCATTTCCTCCACATCAATATCTTTGTGTTATGCAATCTTATTCCCATGAATATCTTCAAGTTTTGGAATCTTAAGTGCATTTTCAAGATCAACACAAGTAGCCCTCAAACTATCATCTTCCATGGATTGCAACAAGAAGCCAAATGTTTTTCGTACCATGATACTGTTCAGATCTCTTGTTAAGTGAAGCTATAGCTTGATCAACGATAGGTATAAAATAGATGACCCTGAATGACTCCTTTGTTGTTGTAAATCGATAGATTCATCATCTGTGACCTCATCAAAATTTCCTTTTCTTTTGATTTTATGCTTGGTGCGAAACTTTGGAGGAATATTCATATCTTTTGCAATTTCTTTCATAGCTTCCATTGCCATCATCTGTATCATCACCATGGTCATCATCAATATTAACGCGTGGAGCTTGATTTTCAGAATTAGCTAGAGAATCCCTCACAATAAATCTATCAAGAGTACCACTTTGAGATTGAGCTCGTCTTCTTTTCTTCACCTAATTAATATTTTCTAGAAGTCATGATTACCTGCTGTTTTATAAAAAAATGTAATTTAAATGGATTAACATACCACATGGATTTAACTTGGCAGTTGTCAATATAATAAGTTAATAGAAGAAGGTACTTCAGACCTGGAGGTGGTGTTTTAGCTCACAGGCGCAAATGAACCCATTATAAAAATACATAAAATAAAATTTGAATTGTCAAAAAGTTCTGAACAAAAATTTCGCATCTACATTCAGAAATTGTATGTTTGTAAACAACTTCTTAGAAAAATGAACATTTTATGTGGATTACGTAAAAAGATTAAAAAAACATGTTCGCGAATAGACACGTTGGAGTACTGAAATTTGCACTTTTTACATAGGGCATCTAAAATGTTCTTTTCACCTACAAACTTGTGTAAGAACATATAATATTAGGATGTGCACGCAACTAATTTTTTTGATATTTTAAAGTATGTTTTCACACAATGGTTTCATTTTCACCCGTGAGACATTGGATTTCCGCTTCAAACCTTGACCAGCCTTGAGTTTGATGTCCAGAGTTGGGTCGTCGCGAGATCGAGAGGTTTGATCGATTTGTCCTAGAAGTCTAGATCCGTGAATCCATATTCCAAAACATGACGGCGGGCCGTGGGGTGCGTCGATTGATCTAGTTATCGCAGGAAAACCTATCGACGATTGGGCACTCTTGGCAGTGGCGGAATTAATTGATCTTTTCTGATTAAGGATGGAAATTTTACCCACGGTATGGGTACTATTGATACCGTACCTGCATGGGCATGCTCTTATACCAGTGTGTAGTATCTGTACCCTACTCGTTAAGTCATGTGTAGGGCACAGATATAGTTTTGTATCCGAGTGTATATCGATACCCTACCCTTTTAAACCGACATGTGTATCTGAGGTGTAAACTTTGGTAATTATCATGTATTCCCCCGTTTTATAATATAAGATGTTTTAGCTTTCTGAAAGTAACGTATCTAGACACCTTTTAGTGAATATATTCGGAACGAACCTCTCCGAACCTACACACTAAAAGGTGTCTAGATACGTTATCTTCACAAAGCTAAACCATCTTATATTTTGAAACTGAGGGAATACACATCTACCTACTATTGAGTTGAGATATTTGTTCCTTTTGCCAAATGCGCTATCGATGAATGTAAAATTATGGATAAATTGTGTGCCCTACCCACATGAATGAAGGGAGAGTGGGGGCACCACCTTGGACACCGACCATGGGAGGGTCTGCCCCTTCCCCCAATAAAAGGCACCCTCCTCCTCCTCTCACTACATACCTCCTCATGAAGGATCTCTCCCCTCTCTACAATATTTTCCATGGCTTCGGATTAGTAAAGTACATGTTCCCGGTGACTTTCTATGGAAGGATTTGTTGCTTCCGCTGCTTTGCTAGAGCAAGAACTCGGAGGTGGTCGTATACCGGACGTGTGTACCATCACGGATGCACTACTACTTTGTGGTGCTGGACTTCATCACGATCTTCAGATCGACAAGTGAATGACTACATCATCCACGAGATTAAATCTCATAACGCTTTGTAATTATTCGAGGGTAAGTTCTCTATGGATATATATCCACTCATTATATGTATCTAGGTAGATAGATATTGGTGCTTAGTAGTTCATATCGTATGAGTTTTTTGTTTTCTATGTTACGAACCCAACAGTTGTATTAGAGTCTAATCTATGCATAGATGCTTTGCCCGGGTAGAACACATATAATTATGTGGGCACTGATGATCATGTTATTGCATCTTCTATATATTTTGAATATTGGTGGCATAGTGGGATGAAGCGGTCCGGACTAACTTTACATGTCCTCGCACATGAGACCTGTTCCACGCTTGACATGCAACTAGTTTGACATAAGTGGCTAGCAAGTCTCTGTCTCTCCTACATAATCAATATCTGATTTTACAACGAGATGCTAATAATTTGGTTATCATCGTTATGGTTTGATGTTCGTAGGTAAGAACAGTTCTATCTTTGAAAGCCCTAAGCCACGTAAAAACATGCAAAGGATAAATTAGAAGCGTCTAGTTTAGTTGTTGTTGAGCAAGTGTCATGATATGATAATGTTGTAATTTGTAGTATGGTTTGATACTCTTGAAAATTATAACATACCAAAGTGTAAGTTCCATAGACCTTGTCCTTACACACCCTATGAATGATGAAGATCATACCACAATGCACAAGATAGTGATCAAGTGAAAGGACCATATCATACCACTTTTTGGATATGATGTTTGTTTGCATCTTATATAGCTTGTATGGCGCTTTAGTAGCATTATAAGATGATCCCTCATTTAAATATCAGGATAAAAATGTATTCTTCCTTTAGTATGAACCGTTAAGAAAGTTATTCGTTTCGAGACACCACATGATGATCGGGTGTGATAGACTCTATGTTCGCATATAACATGTGTAAGACAATTTTGCACATGTAAGTACTAAGGTTATTACTTGACGAGCCTAGCATTTACAGGCATGGCCTCGGAACACGAATCGTAAGGTAAAGCATGAGTCATATGGTTGATATGATGACCATCTATATGCTCGCCTTTGAAGACACACCAATTCACGTGATGATCGGTCTTGGTGTAGTGGATCTGGTTCATGTAATCACCAAAAAGACACGAGGGATGTTATTTTTGAGTGGGAGTTCATTTATAATTATGGATTAGCTGAACTCAATCTATCATAAACTTAGTCTAAATAAACTTTGCAAATTTTATTGTAGATGGCACCACATGCTTTTAATTTTAATGTGTTCATGGAGAAATATAAACTTGCAATGAATGATAGCAATTTTACCAACTAGGCCCTGAACTTGAGGATTCTCCTCACTGCTGCACAAAAAAATGTGCTAGAAGCGCCGCTAGGCCCCCCACCACTTGATAATTCTTCTGATGATGTAAAGAATGTTTACTTAGGTAGTCAAGAGGACCACAACATGGTTCATTGCAGCATACTATATGGGTTAGAGCCGGGACTCCGAAAGCGTTTCGAGAATGGCAATGCCTTTGATACCATGGGTGAACTAAAAATGATTTTCGATACCCATGCTACTGTGGAGAGTTATGATGCTTCAGAAAAGTTTTTTAGAGGCATGATGGAGGAGAACAACTCCGTTAGTGGCACCTACTCAAAATTCTTGGGTACACCGATAAGCTTGTAGCTTTGGGAATAACGATTCCCATTGACTTAGGCATACATCATGTTATCCAATCTATGCCACCAAACTATAAGAGCTTCGTGATGAACTATAACATGCAGGGCATGAATAAGTCTCTCCCCGAGCTTTTGTCAAAGAACTACAATATGACCCAGTCACAATATTCAACATTGTGATATCTATAAAAGCATAGAAACTTAATCCTTTGACCGTGAGATCATGTTTAATCACCATCTCCCGCGGCTGCTTTGATCACATCAACCATCATGCCTGTAACTGGGTGACCATAAAGGTGTATTTTAGGTATTCTAGATGAATGATTGATGCACATTTGTCGAGATTAGAATTTGCCTATCCAAGTGACAGATAGATATTCTGGGCCCACTTGGTGAGATCACGCCAATAATCTTGCAAGCATGTGACTAGGTCATAGGGATGTGATACCATGGGAACGAGTAAACGTGTTTTTCGGTAACAAGATCGAACTACATACGGATGCATGCGATCAGGTCTTGGACAAACCAGGTATCGTTATGCAAAGGGAATATGAATCAACGTTTAGAAGGTTCAAGCGAACAACCAAATTCGTGGAATGTGAAGGGGTCATCATGTGTTTCCAAATACCGTTGATGATCATTGATCGGAGAGATGTCTCCTTCATGACTGAGCATTCCCGAATCGTAAGGGTGTCACGCTTAAGGGTAATCAATGCCACGGATTGATCTTCTACCGATAGAGAAATAGGAAGAGAGAATACCAAAGGGTTCAAAATCCATTCAAAAGGAGTTTTAAATAAGGAGAAATTAAATAATAAATTTAATATTTAATTATGAATTAATATGAAATACAAAATTATTAAATATAAAAGAAAAAGACCCCCCCATGGGCCCTCCCTAGGAGGGAGGAGGCCCAAGAGGGGGAGGCGGCAACCCTTGGTGGGCTAGGGCGCATGGGTGGGGGCTCCCACAATCGCCGGCCACCAAGTTGGTGTGACACGCGCGGTTGGGGCCCACCCCACCGGCGGCAGCCCCTCCTCCAACCTCCTCCCAAGTTTAGTCCCACCCCGAGACTTGGAGAGGTGGGAGTGCCTAGTTTTCTTCTATATATAGGGGTACCATTTACCCCAATTCTTCATCACACAATTGCCCTTTGCCATTCTCTCTCTCCCCCTCTCTCTCCCTCTTTGTGTGTTCCCAAGTAAGGAACGAGGCTACACGAGGTAGAGATTTCTTCACCCAGCACACGCCGTCTTGCTTCTGGAAACGGTATGGATTTCTTCTTTCGCTGCCTTGCTGGACCGGGGCCCTAGAGGCGTCTTTTACACCGGACGTGTGTAAAACCTGATGAGGTACTGCCATTAGTGGTGCTGGACGCTTGAACCCTTCCAGACCCCGAGGTCTGTTTTGCTCGGCTTCATCAGCAACGTTTGTGCAGGAACATAATCCCGCGTCCGGTCTTCAAAGGTATAAATACCGTATCCCTCTCATTATTGTACTTCTCCATAGTTACATCATGTGTTGGTGCGTTCTAGTAGTAGGAATTTTTTGTTTTCTGCACGGAACCAATTCAATAAGAATCAAGAAAGATGATGCCAAGTATGCAAAGGTTTAAACTTTCTTCAAAAGATATGATCAAGTTACGCGCTTGAGAGCCCCTCTTGATAGTACGGTTATATATACTATAAGCCGGTCTTCCCAACTAACACCATGAGACCAATAAGAAAGAAATCCTATAAAAACTACCCCTTTTCCTTGCGTATATTCCACTTGAGCTTGATGATGATGATCTTGTCCACCTCTAGATGAAACATCTTTCTTGATTGCGCTAGGTTGGTGAAGACTTGAAATTTGCTCTCCATACTCCACTATGGGAGAGCCAGTCTATTAGGCATATCTTCACATATGGTTCAAGCATTGCTATGAATAAATCCTACAAGTAGTGCAAACATAAGTTCATAAAGTTTGTCATTAATTACCAAAACCATACATGGGGCACACACGCCCTTTTAGAAGATGTATATTTCAAAGGGTTGAAATAAAACATCAAAATAGTTGACTACTTTTTTGATAAAATGGTCAAAAGAGTTTGATTTTATCAGAAATAACGAAGGGATCTGAAAGTAAGTGAAAGCACAAGTGTCTCTATGATAATATATATGGATGACATATTATTGACTGAAAATGACTTTTAAATTCCTAATAGATTTGTATTCCCTTATGCCCACACAAGAGAGGAGCTCGTCGCTTCCCTCTTCTGCGTGGCGGTCGGCGCTCGGCGTCATATTCTTCAGGGAGCCAAAGCATGAGGCGGCTCCCTCACCCCCAAGGGGCCGACTCTCTTTCAGTCGGGCAAAGAAAAGGAAACCACCAATGCGAGCCATGGAGCAGCAGCAGTCCCATTTGGCGTGGGCGATTGAGCACTGCATCCCGTCTCCCTGCACCATCCCGACAACGACAATAGTGGGGTTCACCGCCACCATGCATCGTACAACAATGCGCCTCCCATGTCACCCATTGTGCCTACGGGTGGTCCGCGAACGATTATGACATCATCACTGTCGACGATGACGATGACGGTGGGAACCAGCATCAGTGGCTTCTCCACCGACGACGACGGCAAGGAGGGCAGCGACGACGCGGATGGCCCCCTTGACTACAACGCCTTCGGCAAGTAGATCTAGGTTTTAGTTACCGACGTGCAAAACTTCATTCAGATCATGTAATATATCCAAAATTTGAATGAAACTCGCCATTTAATTCCTCTACTTATTCTATTTACCGTCAAAGTTTACTTTTTTAATGGATAGAATATGTGGCAGGAACGAGTGTATTAGTGCCTGATTTTACTGTTCAAAATTATAACTACCAACGTGCGCAAATTATTGACTGTGGCATGAGAAGACACATCACATATTGGTCCAAACGGTGGCCTGGCGTGTTGCACACTACCAATGTTGCACTACTCGGGCATGACCATTCCCCGCAACCAGTACAACTTACCAGCGCAGACATTGCTAACGGCGATTTCACAACACCGCTAATAAGGGTTTCCCTCTCTGGTTCAAGTTTTTTGTTGTTGTTTTATATATTCACCGTGATTACTAAAAAAAACTATTTGCAATGTTCTTTCGGCATAGCACTTTTTTGGAGAAGAGTATGTATGGATACCTTGAAAATTTTATATTAACGAATGCATATAGAATTTTGCTTTAGCAGTTTTGCAAGGATACCATTTTACAATAATAATGATAAAGGTAAACAAAATATACTTTTTGACTGCCTAAAACTTGTAGAAATAACCTTTCATAGAAAATAATACTCACTCCGTCCCAAAATAAGTGACTTGTAGATTCAGATGTATCTTGCACTAAAACAAGTTAGATACATGCGAATCTAGACAAACCCAAGTCACTTTTTTTAAGACGGAGGGAGTAGTTCTCAAATACTTATTTTTCCATATGTGTAGGGCCTAGCTTTTCCTGGCTCCAAAATTCTCAGGAACGCCCGGCAAAAAACAAAATCAGGAACGGCCCTGTTGAAGACCCGAGATTCCAAGTTTCCAATAATCCACACTCTAAATAATGACGTATATAGCCAATCATGTAGTCATACACCGGAGCCGGCGGAGCACCGTGCCGGGACGTGGGCATGTCGGCCGCACGAACAACCTGTAGGCGGTGGCCAACAGAAAAAAGAAACGAAAACCCAAACCCAATCCACCACACCACTACACCAGGCGCGTCAGGCCCACAGAAATGTGAAACGGATAGAGTAGTACTAGTAGTATTGCTACTTTTCTCGAGGGAGAAGCAGCCGCGCCGCGCCGCGGGGCCGGTACAACTAGTAGTTGCTTGACCACGGCGCACGCCAGCTCGAACCCCGCATTTCCCTGCCGCCACCGGCCCCCTCCGCCTAGCCGCCGACCTCCTCTGCTCCCTGCTCCCGCGGACTAGGCGCTAGGATCTCCCGTTCGAGATGGCAAGCGGAGCCGTTGCGCCGCCGTCCACGCCTCTGACCGCCGCGCGGCGCGGCTTCGGCGGCCGGGGAGCCCTCCACCGACGGCGTCTCGCGGCCACGCCTATGTGAGCACCCCTTATTCGGTTCTCATCTCGTCTGCTAGTTCCTTTCCCGGGTAGTTGGCTGGTAGTTGCTGGAGGAGTGAGGGATTTCATGTTCTGAAGTCGCCGATTGCAGTAAAGTAAGGGAATCGCCTGTTTTGATACGGAGGAAATAGATCGATAGGATTCGGGGTACTCTGTTGAGTACTGAACTATTGATGACTTGGATTTATCGCATGTTGTAAAATGTAACCTCATGTACATCTTACGCATGCTGTGCACTATTTTTCACGCAAAATCAGTTTCCTCTTTCAGGAAAGATGAGCCTGTGGTTTCTACAAACGGTGGGAAAGAGGAAATGGCCACTGATAGTGTTAGTGTTGCCAGAAAAGCACCCCTCCCCGGGCTGTCATCCAACAGGCCAACAGTGACCCCGACACCTTTGCATCCGGCGGAACCATCCGATCTCCGTTTCAACCGTCTTCGGCCCTCGATCGAGGAAAGCGATTGCAAACACAAAAGATACTTTGGTCGCTATGTTGCTCGGGAGGCTATAATGGATGAGGAATACTGGGTATTATTCTTGTTACTTGTAGAAGATAGACTATCGCTGATTTCGTATGTGTTCTATGATGAGTTGGTGACAGTAATTAGCAGGCTACCTGTCTTTTCTTTCTCGCGCTAATAATAGCCCAGTGCATTTCCTAGCTGCTAAAATTTGTGTTCCAAATCATTTATCTTCACATTTTAGTTTGTGCTACGAAGTAACGAGATAATATTTCCATTATCACTATGCCTTACTTGAATCTCTTCTTACCAAGACTTGATAGATTGCCGCATGGTTGAGAGCAGAAAATCACCATGAAGATCAGTCAGGCGATCGGTTAGTATATAATTTTACACTGCTTATGCACATTTTCTTAGCATTATCCTTGTGACCAAAATCTATGTACCATTGTTTTATCACTGCAGCTATGTTGAGAGCTTCAAAAGAAAGTATGCATCACAGGTACGTGCGTAATCAGTTCGTCATCTTATTATTTTGCTTGAGGAAAAATGGATTGTAAAGGTGTCAATGCATTCCCAATACGATTCAACCAACTTATCATTTAATAGTTGTTGTTCTGTTTCACGTGTAGTCGTGTATCATTTCTATTGTAATATGTCGTGTGTATCATCATCAGTTATCTCATTGTAGGAGTTTCATGCTCTAAAGAAGCGATGTGGCAAGCAGGTTGGAGAGAAGTATACTTGTTTTGTTGCGGTATGGGAGCAAATCTCTCTGTAACCCATTTGTCAAATATATTACTGGGTCTTGGATCTAGCATGTTACTTCACCAAGTATAGCGTGTGTTATGTTAGTTTCTGAATATGCTTTGAGGAAATCAACACACATGCCAAAAGGACAATCTAATAACCGACAAGTCGAAACTTCAGCTTTCTGTTGTTGAGATCTTGTGTGCTAATTACTTAGGTCTAAATCGTCAAACACTCTTAAATTTTGCTTAGCTAATATTTTCCGAATATTTCACCTTTTAAGATCTCCCCCGCCGCGAAACATTGCAGGTAAAGAATGATGACCTCACACGAACTGTTCTGAATAGTGTAGTTGGTACACTGGACGTATGTGTCAGGCATCCTCTGCATGGGGAGAAATATCCCGCGGTATGGAAAAAATAGCACCACTGTTTTTACATTACTCCTATCTGGGCCTTTGGAGGTTACATTTCGAAATTATTCACAGGATCCTGGAAACTCGCCATTTTATTCTAGAATCTATCAGCCAGATCAGCCAAAATTTGCATATATAACAAATGTATGTGTTGCCAAGTATGCACGGCGTCAAGGGATTGCCAGCAACATGTTATTATTGGCCATTGATGCAGCAAGACTCGATGGTAAAGCAATAATCTTTTTTTTAATTGTAAAACTACAGATAATAGTGGTCCATTTGCTGATATCTTGGCCCCTATTGTAGGTGCTGAAAGTATTTATATTCATGTACATAAGGATAATTTGCCAGCTCGAAAGCTCTATGATCATATAGGATTCAAGGTATATATACATTTTGTTCCATTTTTTCTTCTGGATTTTCCTATTTAGTTACAGAGCTCTCGGCTGAATTACTCTTTATGCTGTTTATTTTTAGATGGTTGACATGGATGGCGCTTGCCACTCATCAGATCTATGCTTACTCTCCTTCAGTAAGCACTAGGCAGTAAACAAGGGACTTGCGGTATCCTTTGTTCAGGTGCAAGTCAAAGTACGCCATCAGTCCTCTTGATTTAGTAAAAGCAGGACGGTGTCAGTGAATATGCTTTACCATCTTGATCATGATGAAAACCTGTAAATTTAAAAATATCCTTGGAAGCAGTTCTGATGCCCAGAATGTGCGTGTCCTCTGTGTAGGCAACTGGACATTGTATCTGAATGCTTCAAAATTTTATTTTACTGTACAGTTTGTGGACTGAGCCATCTAATGCTTTGTCATTCGCTCTGGTAATTCCGCAAGGAAATATGTACATCGGTGCCAACAGAAGTCCATCCGAGGATCTGTAATTCAGTTTGTTTCTTACTCAAGTTGTGTAATTCAGTTAGACAATCTTTTTTTAGTTTTTCTTCGGGCAATCTTTTTTTTAGTGTAGTTATATACTTTGGCTAGCTGTTCAGGCTCGGGCTGGATGGATTTAACAGGCCAACTGGGCCAAAAAGGAGAGGTGCCCAGCTTGATTAGTTAGATTAATAAATCACAGTTGAGCATTCCTGGTTCTAAGAAAAAGCAGTTGAACATTTCTATGAAGCATAATTTTTTCGAACGAAAATCTACGCACCATATTTTTTCTTTGAAATTAAAATGCTATTGTTATTACCCCCCACTTGCAAGTTGCAAATTTCAGTTGAAACTCCATTTGCAACTAAAATCTCAATTACAATTCCACTTGCAACTGAAAAGATCTCATTTATAATCATACCATGATGCAAATCCAACAGTCTTAGGAAGTGACCGAGATCTAACTTAACTCTCAAAATGGACTAAGAATTCAAGGTATATAGACATTTCTTGAAGATATAGACATTTCAGCCGCCCTCACAGCCGCCGCCACCGCCACGGCAGCCATTGATTGATGTATTTACCATTACGCCACCAAGCAGAAAGCAAGGAGTTGAAAACAACACTACGAACACTCGAACTCGAGCAGGACACAGAAAGACACACATACTCAGCAGTCATCATCGGATACGAAAACCGCAGTGCACCCGGAACAGGAACTCGCCGGCCTGCTCGCCTTGGCGGGCTTCTTCTTCGTGGGGGCGCCGTCGTCGCTGTGCGAGCTGCGCCCGCAGAGGAGGACCGCAAGCGACACGATGCAGACGGATGCTGAGATCATGAACATCGCCATGAGCCACGGTGGCATGATGCCCGCGACTGCTGCTGCCCACGCACCGATGGCTGACATCGCGGACGGAGCTACAGCACTCTCAGACCAGGGGCGAGGTGTGTTGAGTAGTGGGTAGTGTACTACGCTGCGAAACTTTGTGGTTCTCCCTTACTCGAGGAACAAAGCGTATATATATAGGCATATGATGATGGCGTGGGTGTGGATTGGCTAAGGCACAAGGCGCATATTTTCTTCACTCCCAGACTCTTTTTCCATCTTTTTTTTCAAACGAAGCCTATGATCAGGCAGTAAAGAGTCCGAAGAGTCCATGTATCCAGTGGCCAAACCTACATCAAGATAACATTCAGCAGCAAAATGTATGGCATACATGTGCAAGGTGAGCAATGGCACGGAGGGCTCCTTGCAGATTCACGTGCTTAGCTCGGAGGTAGGGGCGTGGCTTCTCTTGCCATCTTTCCGGAAACGCAGCAGCACGCAGTGGGTCTCAACACGAAGAGCGCGCTGCATTTACCGGCGGTGCAGCTGGTCCTGGTGTGCTGCAAAGCGGTATATAGTTTTATACTGCATGTGCACTTTTCGTTAGCATTATCCTTGTAGCCAATAGCTATGTACCATTGGTTTATTCAGTGCAGCTATGTTGAGAGCTTCAACCAACTGATCATTTAATAGTTCCTGTTCTGTTTCACGTGTAGTCGTGTACCATTTTCGTTGCAACGCTATCTTTTCTTTCGTTGTAACACTATCTTTTCTTGAACGGAAAAGGCCTGGAAGCTGCATTAAAACAGCAGCGGGTACACAATTACAAATAGGTCCTTGGCAACACTTGCACCACAGGACCAGAGATTTGAAGATAACACCTTTAAATTTACAAAAAAGACCCTAGGAAAAAATAAGAAAAGCAATCAGGCCCAAGGTGTCCTCCTCCGCCGCTCGCCAGCGACCTCAAGGCACAGGCACTAGAGTCATCGCCGGGGACGGGACCACTTGGGGTGGCGCTGGCACTACCTCCCACGTCGAGGTCAAAGAAGCTCCTACAGTGAGGAGGAAGAAGAATCTTGACATTGGCCGATCGAGTGCAGCAGGGCTGTTCCTACGACCAAACATAGCAGCGGCGAGATCACACCACCACTTGGGCACTGCTGTCGAGGACGCAACCTTCAAAGTCCTCCATCGCCGCTTCCGAGCACCAGCAGCAACGCCCACACTAGCGTCTACTCCCTCGCCACTGAGGCCGGCCAAGGAGAGGCAGGAAAAAGCATGGCCACAGCGATGATAGCTGTTGGGGGGATACCCCCGGGTAGGGTCACGCCGGGGTATAAAGGCCGAGTTAGCCGAGGTTCGGCAAGGTCAAAGCGGATGCTGACCGGGCCACCTCAAGGCAGGCCGAATCACGGAGTAACCCGGACCAGGGGGCGTCCACCTAACTTGGTCTCAACCGACTTAAGCCGTAAGTGGGAAAGATGTATCTAACTTTCATGCAGGAAAGGGTGTGGCCGGATCAACTACGATCCGGGTCATGTCAAGCTTCTAGGAGAAGGAAGGAATCTCGCTGGTCAAAAGTAGCCCCGATACGCACGGCATGAGCGAAGAAGACAGAGGCAGGACCAGCGAGGCATGGCCGACAAAGGTGACGAAGCCAATGTCGGGTGACGCAGGCGCCGCAGAGGCTCACGTAGCCTCTGCATGGGTGACGCGGGGGAAAAGTAACCCGATCGGCTTACTATTTTGGGAGGAGGCATATTCCCTGGAATATGCCTCCACGTATGCCTTTAGTGGAGACCTAGCCACCCCTATATAAGGAGGGCTAGGGCCTCTGTAGAAGGGTTAGGTTCTACGGGTTGGTCTTGTATGGGTTAGCTAGTGGCGAGAGTAAGAGAGTCTCTTCTTCCTCCTCTCCCCAAGACAGCTCTAGGAGCACTTGTAAACCTTGGAAGTGAATCAGATATAAAACTTCTGTGTGTGGAATCACCTCACTATCCCTCCCTGGATTCCCCTAGTGCATATTAGTCCCCACCTTTAGCCTATCCATGGCATCTGCCGTGACACCACCACGACAGTTGGCGCCCACCGTAGGGTTAGCGGCGCTAGCAGGGGTCAAGATCCGGACGGGAAACCTCATCGGCACCGGCGAACGCATCGTCTCCGGGCTCGTTCAGCGCTTTGGAGCGCTGGACTTTGTCATCGACAATGCTGGCTGCTTCGGCACGCACCCGCTTCCGCGCAACGGCCTCTTCGTCAAGCTCGGCGCGCACAAGGTCTACGTTGCTGTCGATGTGTCGTGCGTTCATCCGCGGCACGTCGTCGAGGCAGGGGAGCCACCCCTTAGCGTGGTTCATGGGGCGCGTATCACTCGCTCCTCGGACCGTGCTGAGGTGATGATGACTGCGTCTGGTGCAGGCGCAAGCAAGGATCCGGCACCGGATTCGGAGGTAACGCCTAAGGCACCGAGGAAAGGTAGAGGTCCTCCACTAGAGAGGCCTGAGAATGTGCTGCGGGAAGCGATGGATAGCTTGGCAAACCCTGTAGTAGCAGCAGTAGATCTGGCTCAGGTGCAGGCCGAGCTAGAGGAAACTAGGCAAAAAATACTAGAGGGTGCGAAAAAGATAGCCGCGGCTCAGCAGTCGTTGAACATGACGCTACGTGAGTACGCAAAGGCAAACAAAGTTGATGCTGTAAAAGTGAAGGGGAGAAACCTCATAAGCGAAATGAACAAAGAGGGAGACACTAGGATTGAGGAGTCAGAGAACTGTTTGTCCGTGGGGCTGCTGAGGTATAGTACCCCGGCTAAGAACCTCGGAGCAGCAGATGCTGCTGCATTCGAGTTAGAGGGTCTAACAGGTGAAGCCCGTCAAAGACAACAAGATAGGGTCAATGAGTTGGTTCAGATCGCGAACAGGCAAAATGAGGAATTGCTCAGGGCTAACCCGGAGAGAGCTGGGGCCTCCAAGATCGTTCATTCGGCGGTGGGTAACCCGGAGAAATCCGCTGGAGCCGCATTGTCTCCTCATGGTGGTCCTAGGAGAGAAGAAGTAGTAACCTCGGCCAGAAGGAACAAACAGATCGTCCCGTATGACCCAACATGGGCAGGAAAAGGAAAAGAAATACAGAAAAATGATGATCGACGAAGTGTGAGCCGAGGTGAAGCTGGCCGAGGTAACCGTGACCAAGGCAGCCGGTCAAGGAAATGCTGTAAACGGCAATGCCGGACAGCGAAACTCGGCAGGAGCAGGACAACCGCAGCAGCGGAATATACCAAGGCAAGAGCAAAGTGCCGGCCGAGGTATGCAACAGAGAGCTGCTCCACGAGAGCAAGACCGGTATAACGATGGAGATTCGAAAATGGTGAACGCAGGATACCCAAGGCCGGACTATCATGTGATAGGGTAAAGATTGGGAAGCAGGGATTTGATGCCTGATGATGCCAGGTTGAAACTGGATCAACTGTATAGGTCGGAACAGATCGAATGTCAAGGTCCATCGGGTCCTGCGTGTTTTGGGCCCCGGATCATGAAGGAGCCGCCGGTACCTAACTTCCAGTTACCCAGAGGCACAAAGACGTATGACAGCAGTATTAAGCCGGAGGATTGGTTGATAAACTATGCTACAACTGTGAAAATTGCTACAGGCAACTTGAGATGGGCTGTGAGATACGTACCCCAGATGTTGGAGGGGCCAGCAAGGGTATGGCTGAACAATTTGCCGCCCGAAAGTATTAACTGCTGGATCGATTTTGAGGAAATGTTTATCAGCAATTTCTCAAGTACGTATCAGAGGCCGAATAGGCCACGGACCCTAGCTATGTGTAAGCAGAGAACGAACGAGACGGACCGGGAGTTTTTAACCCAGTGGTGTACCGTGAGAAACTCGTGTGAGGGTGTGATAGAGTCACAGGCCATAGCGTGGTTTGCGCAAGGGTGCAGATATGCAAGCGAGCTGTGGCAGAAGTTGCAAAGGAAAATGCCAACCACATTAATTGGCAGAGATGATCCGGATTGCTGATTCGTATGCTTTGGGTGATCCGACTCAACCCAGGCTCGTGTCAAACGAGTCGAATGAGGAATACTACCAGAGAGATGGAGCCGGATCATCCCGGAGGAATGATTACAGAGGGAAAAGAAGAGATGACAGACCAGACCACCGGTACAGTTCGCAACAAGTTGCAGCTGTGAATCAAGATCAGCCCGGAGCAGGAGGCAATCAACGTCAGAAAACTGGAGGGGGACAATGGACACCAAGAAATGATGGCAAGAAAACTTGGACGCCAGAGCAGAAGAAACAGTGGCAAGAAAAGAAGGACCGTCCGAGGTATACTTATGAGTCGATGTTGGATCAGCCGTGTAAATTTCACACGCCAAATCCGAGTAACCCAGCTGAACATACAACGAGGCAATGTGAGTGGATGCGTAAAATAGAACAAGGTGGTTCGGGGAATGCTCAGGCACCCCGGAATGATCAACCTCGGCAGGAGTTACCCCGGCAGCAATTGCTCTCCGGAGCGAACACACAACAGCTAATGTTGCCTCCCCCTCCGCCGAGGTATGATAACCATGAGAGAAGGGATGCGGTGCATCAAGTAGAAAACTAGCATCAGCCGGATCAGAGGTACCCCGGAAATGAGGGGAGGAATGAGTACAAAGAGCATCATCAGAGTTACTGTGTGTTTACCACTGAGGAAACAGATAGAAAGAGCTTGCAGTGCCGACATATGGACGTGAATGCGGTAATGCCAACAGTGACGAGGTATATGCCTTGGTCGGACCAGGAAATCACCTGGAGCATTAAAGATCATCCCAAGCTTATGCCAAGTCCTGGTTCGTATGCGTTAGTGCTGGATCCAACATTCATTGGGCCTAACATCAATGTAAGGTTCTCCAAGGTACTGATTGACAATGGTAGTAGCATTAACATCAAGTATGCGGATACAATGCGCAAGTTGGGTATCTCGGAAAACATGCTCCAGGCTACAAGGACAACTTTCCATGGTATTGTGCCTGGCATTTCTTGTGAGCCCATAGGCAAGTTCTGGGTTGACGTATTGTTTGGCACGAGAGATAACTGCCGAACTGAGAATTTGGAGTTTGAAGTGGTGAACTTAGAAAGCGTGTATCACGCGTTACTCAGAAGACCAGCACTGAACAAGTTCATGGCAAGTTGTCACATCAGTTACTTGAAGATGAAGTTGCCCGGGCCAAACGGAGTGATTACTATTGCTGGAGATTTCCGACGTTCCATTGAGTGTGCGTCGGCCGGTTCTAACCTAGCCGAGTCACTCGTGATCGCGCAAGAGAAAAGAAAAATCCAAGAGGTGGCAGCATTGGCTCAGTCCGCGCAGCAGTATATGCCGGCGCTGAGTAACCCGCATGGCAGTGTCTCATTCCAAGCCACGAAAGATACCAAGAAGGTGCCTGTTGATGATATGTTCCCAGAGCGCACCGTAACAATTGGTGTCGGGTTAAATGACAAATAGGAAAGCGAGCTCGTCAACTTCCTCCGTGAGAATCGGGACATTTTTGCTTGGTCGACGCAGGACTTGCAAGGTATTCCGAGGGAGTTGGCTGAGCACTCTTTGAATGTGAGACCCGGAGCAAAGCCGGTGAAGCAACCTCTCCGCCGCTTCGCCGAAGATAGGAGGAAAGTCATCGGAGATGAGATAGCTCGGTTGTTGGCTGCAGGATTTATCATGGAAGTTCTTTATCCGGATTAGCTATCTAATCCGGTGCTGGTGGAGAAGAAGAAGGATGATCCGAATGTGGCAATGGTTTGGCGTATGTGTATCGATTACACGAACCTGAACAAGGCGTGTCCAAAAGATCCATTTCCACTGCCAAGGATAGATCAGGTCATAGACTCAACTGCGGGATGTGAACTGTTGTCATTCATTGATGCATATTCTGGTTTCCACCAGATACCTCTGAATCCGGATGATCAAATAAAGACTGCATTTATCACCCCGTATGGGGCTTATTGCTATCGCGCCATGCCTTTTGGTTTACGTAATGCAGGGGCGACGTATCAAAGATGTATGCAAAAATGTTTGCACGACCAAATAGGTCAAAATGTACAAGTGTATGTGGATGATGTGGTTATCAAGACCAAGGAAAGCAAAACGCTCCTTGACGATATCAGGCAGACGTTCGCGAACTTAAGAAGGTTCCGGATGAAGCTTAACCCGGAAAAATGTACCTTCGGTGTCCCGGCTGGAAAATTACTCGGATTTCTTGTGTCCAGCCGAGCTATCGAAGTTAATCCAACTAAAATCCGGGCCATTGAGCGAATGGAACTGCCGAAGTGTCTTAACGATGTCTAGAAGTTCACTGGTTGCATGGCATCGTTAAGTCGGTTTGTGTGTCGGTTGGGAGAAAAGGCATTGCCTCTCTATCAACTCATGAAAAAGTCGGATACGTTCGTTTGGATGCCGCAGGCCAATGAAGCCTTTGCATACTTAAAGAAGATGTTAGCCACTACACCAGTGTTAGCCTCTCCACTATCAAAGGAGCCAATGTTGCTCTATATAGCCGCAACCAACCGAGTTGTAAGTGCAGTGATTATGGTAGAGCGCGATGAAGAGGGTAAGTCAGTGCAAAGGCTAGTGTATTATCTGAGCGAGGTGTTGTCTGCCTCAAAGCAAAACTACCCACACTATCAAAAGGTGGCGTATGGTGTGTATATGGCATCTAAGAAGTTGAAGCATTACTTTGAGGAGCATCCCATCAAGGTAATATGTGAGGCTCCCATATCCGAGTAATGAGTAACAAGGATGTAAGTGGTAGGATTGCAAAATGGGCAATTGAATTAGCTCCCTATGCACCATAATATGACAGAAGAGAAGCAATCAAGTCTCAGGCTGTGGCCGACTTTTTTGTGGACTGGGCCGAGGTACAATACGAACCACCGCTACCAGATCCGAATTACTGGAGGATGCACTTTGACGGGTCAAAAACAAAAACCGGGCTAGGCGCCGGAATTGTACTTACCTCGCCAAAGAAGGACCAGCTGAAATATGTGCTACAGATCCATTTCACGGCATCAAATAATGTCGCTGAGTATGAAGCACTTGTGTATGGGCTCAAAGTGGCAAAAGAAATTGGGATACGTCGCATCCTATGCTTTGGCGACTCAGATTTGGTAATACAGTAAGTGTCGGGACTGTGGGACACCCTTGATCCAAACATGGCGCTGTACATATTTCATGTGCAGAAGATATCTGGTTACTTTGAGGGATGTGAATTTCACCATGTACCCCGGGTGGAAAATGAGGCCGCCGACGTACTGTCGAAGCTCGGATCAACCCGGCAAGCAATTCCACCGGGGGTAGTATTGGAACACCTCAGAAAACCGTCTATCAGGCCGTCCCCAGAAACCGACTCAATTTACGTCCCGGAGGATACAGAATCCGGAGCCCTGCCCATGGACATTGACACGGGAGGTGGTGCGCGAATCCCCAGGACTGCCTCGGCAAACCCGAGGACTGCTCGCAAGACCCAGGGACTGCTCGGCATGATCCGATTGAAGTTATGCCAGTGGATCGGATGGAAATTGATGAAGATGTGTTCCCTGTATGAGCAATACCAGCTTGGGCACTACCTATATTTCAATTCCTGAAAGATGGAACGTTACCCACTGAGGAAGTGCTATCCAGGCAAACTCAAAGGAGAGCAAAGGCGTACACAATCATCAATTCCAAGCTATACAAAAGGAGTGTGACCAATGTCCTCCAGCGATGCGTTGACCCGGAAGAAGGGCTTGGCATCCTCCGAGATATACATCAAGGGGAGTGCGGGCATCATACCTCGTCCCGAGCCTTGGTGGCAAAAGCTTTCCGGCATGGATTCTACTGGCCAAGTGCCTTAGAACAAGCAGAAGATCTGGTGAGAAGGTGCAATGGTTGTCAGAGGTATGCTACCAAGACACATATGCCAATGTCGGAGCTCAAGACCATACCAATCACCTGGCCATTTGCCGTGTGGTGTTTGGACATGGTGGGCCCGTTTAAACCAGCAAGGGGAAATATGACTCACATTTTGGTCATGGTGGACAAATTTACAAAGTGGATCGAAGTGAAGCCAATAAGAAAATGTGATGGAGCTACGGCCGTGACGTTTCTCAAAGACATCATCTTTAGATACGGTTATCCTCATAGTATCATAACTGATAATGGCGCAAACTTTGTGGAAGGAGCATTTGCGCGTTTCTGCCGGGATAAGAAGATCCGGTTGGACATTGCCTCGGTAGCCCACCCCGCTTCGAACGGACAAGTGGAAAGATCCAACAGATTGGTATTATCCGGGATAAAATCCCGGCTCATTGAGCCGCTGCAAAGATCCGCGGGGTGCTAGATAGAAGAACTACCAGCGGTACTGTGGAGTTTAAGAACAACTCCGAATCGATCAACAGGCTATACGCCGTTCTTTCTGGTATATGGGGCAGAAGCTGTATTACCAGCCGACATAGAGCATAATTCGCCTAGGGTCACCCAATACACAAAAGCCAAAGTGCAAGAAGCCTGGCAAAATGATGTTGATCTGCTGGAAGAAGCGAGAGAATTGGCATTGTCCAGATCCGCCATATATCAGCAAAATCTCCAACGCTATCATAGCCGGAAAGTAAGCCCCCGAATTTTCCGGGAAGGCGATCTGGTGCTCCGGTTGGTACAACGTACTGCTGGCATGCATAAATTATCTCCTCCATGGGAAGGGCCGTTCATTATGAGCAAAGCATTGCACAATGATTCTTATTATCTTATAGATGCAAAGCCACAGGAAAAGAACAAGGTGGACAGGTCCGGCGAGGAATCTAAGCGTCCGTGGAATGTAGCTCTACTTCGTCCTTTCTACACTTAGCAGAGAAGTGTATGTATCCGAGTCTTCTCATATGTCGGTATGTATGCCGGCAATGAGCTTATCAATGAAATGGCACCTCGAGCAGTAACTCGGGGACTGCCTTAATAATATTTGTTGTCTTTTGTTATTTGTACGTCAGCTGGAGTAAGTTGTTCCACTTAACTCGGATTAGTAGGGTGTGAGCACCAAAAACCCAACTCTTCGACTTGCTGCTGTCCAACAAGAATTGGCTTCATGGCAAGCAAGAGAACAAGTTCGGAATTGCGTAGCACATGAAAAATGACTAAGGAAAAGAACTTAATCGAGCCGACGTTTGTTTTTCGAACTAACCTTGTATGTTTTTAGTTTATTATGCTGATTTATTTTGAGCTAAGCCTAAAAGTTTCCTAGTATTGTTAAGACAATTTTTGAAGCTCGGAATCGTAAGTCGTAAAACCGAATCAAGGTAGACACGAGCCGAGCCAAAAGATTGGACGAAAAAGAAAATAAAACTCGGGGACTACACCCAAGTTAATCCGGCATAAAAACTTAGTAGCAAAATATCACATGTATACTGGATACAATTCCACCCGGCATACCGGGGATCTGATAAACTTTAAAGTTCTTTCACTTAAGGAGCAGCAGGAGGAGGAAGTTCGGTGTCATCTTTGCTGTCTTCAATGTTCGAGGCATCGCCCTCTTCGTCCTCATCTGAGTCATCTTCAACGTTTTCAGCGTTTTCGTCACCGGCGGCTTCCAGGAAGCTCGGTCCCTCAGTCCATTCGTGAATGGACGCATATTCCATGAGGCTGTGGGCGCAAGCCTTGCGCCGAGCTACACACTCCGGGTCACTGGTCCATTTGGATCCGGTGCGCATGCGCGTTAAGAGGTTGCGGTCGATCTTCTCGTACCACGTGAGTACGTAGTGGAGAACGGTCTCAGCTGCGGCACGTCCAGCGGATTCCCTCCAAAGGTCGAGCTGGGTCTCGCACTCCATCAATTTTTCAACAAGAAGTGCGGTTCCCTCCGGAGTGTCTTCTGCAGGCCAAAACGTGTTGCAGACTCGGACTGCAGCGTCAAGGATATCCTTGCCATAGTTCTTGATGATTTCCATGCGAGATGACAGGCTGACCAGCAGGTCCTCCATGTCATAGGGAATCTCTTCAGTGTTAGGCCCAACGGGAGTACCCCTCTCTCGGCGGAAATCAGCAACAGTGGCGCTCGCGATGGCAGTGCCCTCTGGAAATTTGCCTGAAAACGAGATAAGCGAAGCAGATAAAGAAAAGACATGTGAAGTAACCCGGAGAAATATGCCAGATAAGGGAAAGGAACTTACGTGAAATATGGATGAGGACCCAAGTCAACTCCCTGGTACAGTCATCACGTCTTTTGCGAAGCTGCACAAGTTCAGCGTTCGCCGACTCAAGCTTGACGTCAAACTCCTGGAGAAGTTCTCGGTCCTTGGCAATTTGGAGGTTGAGGCGTTCGCGCTCTTCGGTATAGTCTTGGCCAGCCTTTTGGAGCTCGGATTGATGTTGTGCCTTCAATTTCTTCATCTCGGCCTTAAGCCTGGCGATCTCATCATCCTTGGTCTGGAGGAGGGCAAGCTCATCATCTTTCTTTTTGAGCTCGGCCTAATGCTGCCCTGCTTGTTCGAGAAAATGCAGCATCATATCAGGCACGGGCACACTATCTTCCAGCGATACTGAAATAGTTTGTCAACCCGGCAAAGCTGAGGTATGAATGTTTGCCGAGCCAAGGAGGAATGGAGATGGAAAGCATAGCAAGGTTGAGTAGATATAACTTACCCTTGATCTGATCCAGATTCTTCCTCATAAGCTTGTTCTCAGCCTCCACCCCGGCTGGGAAAACCGAATGATGGATTAGTTTGGCAGAAGAAGATGAAGGAAAATGGAGAAGTGTCAAGGAAGAAACCTACCCCGTTTCTCGTGTTCAGCGAGAAGTGCGTTATGCTTGGCGCGCAACATCTTATGAGTGTCTAGGAGACACTAAAACTCAGCGCTCCGGCGGTTGGTGGTCACCTGAAAAGAATACAAAAATACAACTTAGCCTTGTGCATATTCGAAGTGTACAGAATCCGGGCCAAGTGGAACTTAACCCGGCTCTAGGTGTGTGCATATTCGAAGTGTACAAAATCCGGGCCAAGTGGAACTTAGCATGGCTCTAGGTGTGTGCATATTCGAAGTGTACAAAATCCGGGCCAAGTGGAACTTAACCCGGCTCTAGGAGTGTGCATATTCGAAGTTATCAAGGAGCTACGTTAGTGTTCTAAGGAGCATCCAGCCGAGTAACAAGTTACTCCCCCGGAGGCTCGGGGACTAATGGTTATATCATTAATATCTACAACATGCTAAAGTAAAGGGGAAGTGACGTACCTCCATCATCCGACCCGCGAGGTTAATTGCCTTAGCGGCTGTGTTCATTTGGACAGAGAATTCAGGGGGCCGAACTTCTCCGGAAGGTCGTCGTTGTGGACGAACTCCGCCTTGTTCCAATTCATGATGAATTCGATCAGGCTCGGAGGGTATCGCTCGCCGGTGGGCATATGGGGTGCCACCAAGCCCTTCGCATGCGCCTCCCTCCTCTCAACCAGGGCAAGGGCCGGGCTGGTGTGCAAAACCATCTGTTGCACATCAGCTGGCTCGGCAGGGGCGTCCTTTGGTGCTGGAGGCTTCTTGGGAAGCATGGATGCGAGAGTGCGCTGTCCAGCCTCGACGAACGCTGTCCTGGTGGCGTCAGGGGCCTTTTTGCCCTTGGGGTGCTGGGAGGAGGAAGTGGTTGCAGCAGATTTTCTCTTAGGAGCTGTTTGGGTACTTTCTCGCCGAGACTGAGAAGTCTCGGACGAGGCGGAGGAGCTTGGCGCTGGTGCTCTTGCTGCTGGGCTTGGTGCTGCTGCTGGCGCTCTTGCTGCTGGGCTTGGTGCTGCTGCTGGCGCTCTTGCTGCTGGAGTTGGTGCCGGTGCCGGAGTTGGTGCTGGTGCTGGTGCTGTTTTCTCCTTCGGTGGAGGTGCTGAGGTAGTCTCGGTGGTAGCTGGTTGCGGTGCAGCCGAAGTTGTGGATGCCGCCGCCTCGGCTGGGCCAGTCTCCCCCGCTTCAAGGTTGCCCCCCTCTTGACGAGGTGGAACAGAGCCCGGAGCTTCCGCAGAACCCTCTGGAATAGGGCTCAGCGGGCGTGGCTCGTCGCCACGAGGGGAGAAGGGCTGGGTCGGAGCAGCGAAGCAATGCTAGACCCACTCTGGGGGACCTCCACCGTGGCTCTGCCGAATCAAACAATGTCGGATGAGAAACTAAAACAATTCAAGAACAAGTAAGTGGCTGAGGGAAAAGAGGCTTACGCATCCGAGGTCAGGGGATCCTTAGGCTTCCGAGCTCTTCGTGCAGGGGCCTTAGTTGCAGGCTTGGAGGCAGTTTTGTCCCCGGACTTCTTTCGCCTTTTGGTAGGCTGAGAAGGTCCAGAGGAAGAAGTTGATGCAGCTCCCCGCTTCTTCTTCGATGCAACCGGAACAGGGTCACCGACGACAAGGGGAGGGTCCTCATGGATCTGCCCACCAGGGTTAGCTGATGCCGGAAAAGCATAAGAAAGGGGGACAGTGTCAAGAGCTTCCATCACCTCGACATCCAAGTCATCTTCATCATCGGGCCAATCTCTAATGGAAGAGAGTTTACCGGTGGGTCGCTTCGTAGCGTCGGTCATTGGAAGGAACATCTCCTGATCCGGCTCTTCCTCGTCCGAGGTCTCCCGATCAGGCGCCCACTTAAGGGTGGGATCGGTGCCATCTTCGAGGGTTTGCTGAAGGAATAGCTAAGGAAAAGAACAGACAACAGAGTTAAAAATACAACAACGACCGACATAAGGTTTAATTCGGAGAAAGTTTGCGGCACAAAACTTACCGCGGGAGGAAGCCTATCACGGCAAAAGTGCTCAATTCCCCACGTCCACTTAGAGGAGAAGTCCTTGTGGGTGGTGAAGAGAGCCTTGACTCGGCGATAGATCTCCGTGTTGCTCAACTCGAAGGACGAGGTCCGGTTGGGGTCGCGGCCCCAGCTCATGTGACACACTTTGTGAGTGCGCTTCTGGAGGGGGGAGATCCGGTTGCAGACGAACGTGATCATGGCGTCCTCGTTCCACAACCCGAGCTTCTTCAGTTCCGTGAACCTTTTATTGACCTGGTTGGCCAAGGCAGTGGGCTTCTTGGGGACAACGTCCCACAACTCCGGGTTAGGAGGACCCGGAGCATAGGGGAGCAGTCGGATCAAGTCTTCGGTGCCGTCGCTCCGAACATAAAAGAAAGTCCGGGCCCATCCCTTGCAGGAGTCCAGCCCGGTGACTCGGGGGAAGACGGATAGCCTCCGGGGAGAGATGGACGCAGCCCCAAACTGCATAAGCTGCTTGTCCTCCGGATCAAGCTGAATGTTCGGAATTACGTGACGACGAAGGCCGAAAAACCAGATCCATAGCTCCTTCGTGGGCCATAATCCGGCATAGCCTTCGATCGTGGAGGCGAAAGTAGAGAGAGTGGTGATTGCGTTGGCAGGAAGGTGGTGTGGCTGGAGTTCGTAGGTGCTCAACCAGTCGTGGAAAAAATCACTGACCGGCAAACCGAAACTCCGTTGGAAATGTGACAAGAAGACCACATACTCACCCGGATTGGGTGAGGGGGCGAGTTCGGCGGAGGCGAGGCGTGCGGTGACGCTGGCGGGGATGCGCCTGGTGCGGTAGAGCCAGTCCAGGTCATCCTGGCAGACCCAGGATCCGGCCCACGCACCACGGTCCGTCATGGCGGCGTCTTCCTCCATCTCTTGCTCGGCGACGGCGAGCTCCTCCTCTGTCATCTCGAGTTTGCTACCCTCACTGGCGCTAGCGGCGGTAGGGGGCAACGGCCTAGACTGACAGCGACCCGTGGCGGAGGAGGTGCGCAGCGGCCGTGGTGACGCAGAGGCGTGTGGAAGCAGTGCGGTGGCGGCGCTGCTACTTAGAAGAGGTGGCGGCGGCGCTGTCATGGGAGAAGACGAAGAAGAGGAACTGGAGGCAGAGGGGCGCGGAAGGGGGAAAAGACCTAAGGGGCGCGCCCCTCCCCTATTTAACCACCCCCTCGAGGGGGAAGTGGGATCGTGTTTTGCGGTTACGCCACACGGTGTGGCCGTGTACACACCGGATTGGTCAATCAGCATCAGGCCACACGGAAGGTCTAAAGGCGCAGCAGATCCCATGACGCGACGCATTGATACAGTTAACGAGGAGGCAGGCGTGACGTGACGTGCGCACAGTAACTCCTGACAGTAACTACGGCGGTTACTGTGGCTGGCCCTTAAAATGAGGCGATATGATGATTAGCCTCCACGTGGGGAAGCGTACGAGAGAAGGAAGAACAACCCAGATGAGAATGTGGTAACCCGGCCAGCAAGTGAAAACTTGGAATGTGCCAAGGGAAAGTAAATCCATAGAATCCGAGATAAGGTGGTAACCCGGCCAGCAAGGGAAAACTTGGAATGTGCCAAGGGAATGTAAATCCATAGAATCCGAGATAAGGAGGTAACTTGGAAATAAGATCCTAAGCTCAGTGAAATGGAACCTGATGTGGCCTTAGCGGCCAAGGCAGCTAAGCCCGCACCAGCTTCGGGGACTAATGTTGGGGGGATACCCTCGGGTAGGGTCATGCCGGGGTATAAAGGCCGAGTTAGCCGAGGTTCGGCAAGGTTAAAGCGGATGCTGGCCGGGCCACCTCAAGGCAGGCCGAATCACGGAGTAACCCAGACCAGGGGGCGTCCACCTAACTTGGTCTCAACCGACTTAAACCGTAAGTCGGAAAGATGTATCTAACTTTCATGCAGGAACGGGTGTGGCCGGATCAACTACGATCCGGGTCATGTCAAGATTCTAGGAGAAGGAAGGAATCTCGCTGGTCAAAAGTAGCCCCGGTACGCACGGCATGAGCGAAGAAGACAGAGGCAGGACCAGCGAGGCGTGGCCGACAAAGGTGGCGAAGCCAATGTCGGGTGACGCAGGCGCCGCAGAGGATCACGTAGCCTCTGCATGGGTGACGCGGGGGAAAAGTAACCTGGTCGGCTTACTATTTTGGGAGGAGGCATATTCCACGTATGCCCTAAGTGGAGACCTAGCCACCCCTATATAAGGAGGGCTAGGGCCTCTGTAGAAGGGTTAGGTTCTACGGGTTGGTCTTGTACGGGTTAGCTAGTGGCGAGAGACCCTTCTTCCTCCTCTCCCCAAGACAACTCTAGGAGCACTTGTAAACCTTAGAAGTGAATCAGATATAAAACTTCTGTGTGTGGAATCACCTCACTATCCCTCCCTGGATTCCCCTAGTGCATATTAGTCCCCACCTTTAGCCTATCCATGGCATCTGCCATGACACCACCACGACAATAGCAGCAGAGATCTTTAGGAGTAGGGGGTCGGTTGCTCCGTTTGTCCCTATCCACTTCTCTCCCACGCTAGCACGACCGACAGAGAGAAGAAAACCCAGGAAGAAAGGCATCGCGGACCACTACCCGGCATCACGCGCACGCGCTAGAGCAGTGTCTCCCCCGCCACCTCCGAATCCGTGCCTGACCTCTCTGTCCCCTCACCTCCACAGTCAATCAGAGGGAGATGAAGAAGCTCAGCAAGGGCGAGGAAGGGGAAGTAGCCAACAATGACTTTATTCGAAGTTGCGGTGGTTGTCATCACCATCTCTAGCTCCGGCCAGAGGAGCTCGAGCACGGCAAGGGCAAACCCTAGTCTCCAGATCGAGCCAAAGGACCTGGAGCTCCATCACCGAAAGGAAGAAGGCCCACTACCATCATATAACCACTAGATCTAACCCTAGCTACCCTGGCGCCACCTCCCGTCCAACTCCGACCGGCTACTACGGCGGAGAGGACCCGGGAGGGTCCAGGTCTCTAGTGGAGAATGCTCAGACGTCGAGGAGTAGAGAGCGAGGTGGGAGAGAGAGGTCCACTCATATGTTTTTCTTGGAGACCATTGTAACACTAGAACACATCATTCATGTATATGAAGAAGTTTGGTTGATGTCATTTGGTGATTCACTGAGCACTTCATGAAGCACAAGAACAAGGACTAAGGAATCATTGCACCTACCAAAAAGAAGGAAGCAGCGAAGCCAATTGTCCAATTTTAAAATTATTCTAGTGAAAAATAATATAAAGAAAAACAATGGCGATGCTCGTAAAGTAAAGATTGCACTATAGAACGAACATGTTGTTGGACGTCAGACACTAACACAGATGACACAATATTTTTTGTTGACCGGGTTCAACCTCTACATGTCTCTGGGATATGCCTAGTCACCTTGAGAAAACCTCGGTTGTTCAGGTGTATCACCCTTCACGAACCCTTCATGTTTACTCTCGAGTGCCAGAGGTTCAGAGGGATTCCCTTGGAGGAATCAATCTCTAACTCAAAGTCTGAAAGGATTAGCTAAAGAAGTACTCCCTCAGTTTCAAAATATAAGATGTTTTAGCTTTGTGAAGGTAATGTATCTAGACACTTTTTAGTGTGTAGATTCGGAGTGAACCTCACCGAACCTACATATTAAAAGATGTCTAGATACACAATCTTCACAAAACTAAAACATCTTATATTATAAAACGGAGGGAGTAGGTCTGATCTTGAGAGGGAGAGAACTTGCTTCATATGTGGTGGGTTACATATGACTAATAATAATCTTAGTGGGGAGAAAAAGTAAGGATAAACTGGTCTATTTTAGGGAAATGTGTAAAAGCACCCCCAGTGGGGGAAACCGCAAGGGCCTTCTAGTTTTGTTTGGTCCATGCACTTGGTCCATGAAGGAGGGCTGTTTCTAGTCCATGAAGGATTACATTAATGGGTTTAGTGGTCATCATTCCTCTTTACGGGCTCTTTTATCCTTCTCTCCTTTTGGCTCTAGTCTTATGCTTGGTATTTTCTCCACATGTGTCTTCGTATTTCTGACGTCTTAAGACTGCAATGTAACATTGGAAACCACTTGGCGGTGATATGATTTTATCTTATGTCAATATACAAATATGAAATATAAATGATATGCAACGTTTTAAATATTTTTTTACTAGTGCGTTGCATGTGAAAGGTTACTAGTTGTTTACCCTTTTTGGTCAAGGACCATAGCATGCTCACTACGGCCATAATCTTATGAGTGCACCCGCCCAATTTTTGTTTGAACCATATTCTGAACGACGGAGATTTGTTTTGTGATTAGTAAAATTAGCCATGCTTTCTTTTCCTTACAAAATTACGAGTGCCTAGAGGGCAAACGATGGTTTTCATCCAATTTAACTTGTAAAATTATTATTATTATTATTTAGATAAAAGGCATCATCAAAAATTCCTATAGATTAGCAGCCGCGGACGTTCTCTCCTCCCGTGAGAAAAAAAGGCGGCGGCTAGGGTAAAAACCCTAGCAGCCGCCACGATCTACTTCGTCCTCGCCGTCTGCGACTGAGCATCGACGGGTCCCCGCCTCCTCTGCTTGCCGCTCCGGCGGCGGGAGGAGGTGGGGACCTCAGACCTGCGCTCGGCGGTGTAGAAGGGTCCCTAAAGTTAGAGTTTGGTCATCCGGTATCGTCGGTATGGTGGCTATGGCGGCGTTGTGCGGGACAAGAATAAGGTATACCCGCCTCCTCTTCCACCTTGTCAGCGACAATCCTGCTGCTGGCGTTGAGGAGGGTGGGGATTCGTCTGGTCGCCGCTTCCATGGAGTGGTGAATCTCGTCCAGTCTACGTGTGTTCTGGATCTCATCCAGTCTACGTGTGTTTTAGGTTTGGTGTTACAAGTTTCGGAACAATTCAAGGGTTCAATGGCGACAACTTCATCTCTGGGACGCTGGTCCTTAGGGGCACGTGCACGAAGACTTCCCGACTGTCATCAACAATGGCATGCCGGCTCCGGTAATGGAGCGGCGACAGCGGCGCGTCGGCGGCTCGCTCTGGCGATAGTAGTATTCGTTAGGTGGTCCAAAGACCTTGATGTAATTTTTATTATGTTTAGGATACTTTGTACTTCTTATGAACTCATGAAATAGATCCGGATCTTTTTCCGCAAAAAAAAAGATAAAAGGCATCAAGTGCCCAGCCTTAAATTAATAAAGCAGCAGAGTTCACAAGCATTCGGTTACACGACAGACAGGCCGAGGCCTACGACTTAGCAAGAAAGAGAAACGGTATGAAAGAAACTAGAGAAGGGGGTCGGCCTCCCTAGAGACAGACCGAAGCCGGCCTAAACCGGAGGAGGAAGGTTACACTTCAGTGTTGCCCGACGCCATCGAGAGTTAAAGCACCCTTAGCTAAATTGCCATCGAATTGAGTCCCTCCTTGCCTTTCACCTTTGTGTTTAGCTTCCATAGCTGCAAACAGATAAGCATTTTGTAGATCATGTCAGCAGGGTGGCGTATGACCTTTACTTCGATTGAAAGCTTATTACGGATCAGCCATAACGACTAAGCCAAGGCGACAAAGAAAATCAGAGAAGCCGTCTAGGTTGCCCTGAAAAACCCGATAGAATGGAAAAGAAGTGCGCAAAGCTATTGGGCTGCCAGTTGCATCCCAGAATTTGGCAAGGTGCGCCCCATGCAAACTTTGCCATGGAACATGAGAAGAAGATGTGTGAAACGTCCTCCGCCGCCACGCGTAAGGCGCAAAGGCCATTCGAGGGGCCGTGTCTAGAAGCTATAAGCTGGTTCGTGGGCAGGCGGTCGAGGGCCAGTTGCCAGGAAAAGATCCTGTTCTTGAGGGAAATTTTTGCCGCCCAAATGTCATTGAAATGAGCTACCTCCACCCCTTGAGAGAGCAGATGGTATATGGACTTAACCGAGAACTCTCCGGAGGGCTCCGGGTGCCAGATGATTTTGTCCAGGCCAGATTGGAGGGTCACCGCCTCTAGCCCTTCCAACACCGCGAGCCAGGACTGAACACCCCTGTGATCCAGAGTCTGGCGGAAATGGAGGTTAATGCGTGTGGGGAGACAAACTTCTGCCACCGCAACCATGGGATTGCCACAGACGGCGAAGAGGACAGAAAACTGGTCGCATAGTGGGCTCGCTCCAATCCACCAATCCAACCAGAATGAGGTCCGCGCCCCGTCTGCCACCTCATGGTTGGCCTCTACCTTAAAATGATGTTTGATTTTGTGTGAACTCCTCCAGGAAGGGGAACCCCCTTGCCCCAAGCCTGCGAAGATGTCGCTTGCTTCCCCATACTTGGCCCTGATGATGGTGGCTCAGATGGAGTCGTCATGTTGGTAAAGCTTCCAAATCCATTTCAAGAGGAGCGCAATGTTCATCTTCTTGGTGTTGATTAACCCTAGGACACCTTGATCTTTGAACGACAGACCGTCGACCAGTTCACCAGGTGGTACTTGCGCTTGGGGCCGTCCCCTCCCAAAAGAATTTGGATCTAATGGAGTTGAATTTTTCACGGATGCTATCTTGCAGCAGAAAAAGGCCCATCGCAAACAACGGAAGGTTGTCCAAGCACGAATTGTTAGGATTAGTCTCCTACCCGAGGAGAGAAATCTGCCGAGTCAGGGTTCCAGCCTGCCTCCCAACTTCCCGACTAGTAACTCCCACTGTTCTACGGTCAGCTTTCGATCAGAGATGGGAAGCCCCAAATACACGAAAGGGAAACCTCCAAGTTTGCAGTTGAGAGCATTTGCCGTGCGGAGCTGGACTTCTAGTGGTTGCCCCATGACCACCACCTCGCTGTTGTGGTAATTGATTTTGAGACCTGACATATCCTCAAAACACATCAGGAGAAACTTAAGATTGGCAATAGATGTCTCATCATGTTGGATCAGGATCAGCGTGTCGTCCGCGTACTGCATGTGTGTGATCCCCCCGGGATCAGGTGTGGCACCACGCCTCTAATGTGTCCTGCAGAGTTGGCCGCAGAGAGAATGGCGAAAAGGGCTTCACTGATAAAGTTGAAGAGCAGGGGCGAGAGTCCCCTTGACGCACCCCTCTTTTGTTGCGGAAGGATGGCCCCACCTCCCCGTTGATAGAGATAGCTGTTTTCCCTCCCGAGATAAGTTGAGAGATCCTGTGGATGTACCCGGCCTCAAAACCCTTGAGACGGAGTACCTCCAGAAGAAATTCCCAATTGACACGATCGTAGGCTTTTTTGACATCTAGGTTTATAAGAACTCCCCCGAGTTTCTGCTTCTTGAGCTCGTGAACGATTTCCATTAGAGACAAAATCCCCTCTAGGATGAACCGCCCTTTTATGAAGGCGTCTGGTTAGGGATAATGACTCGATTAGCTACCAGATCGAGGCGGGAGGCATAAGCTTTCAAGATAATCTTGAAAATCACGTTAATGAGGGCAATGGGACGATACTTGGTGGTCGATTCCGCCCCGGAACCTTGGGAATAAGGTATAGAATGCCAGAGTTGAGACGGGAGACATCTGTCTGCCCGAGGACGAAGTCATTAAGGATGAGCATCACTCCCTTCAGCCAGGGCCAGAAGGATTAAAAGAAGATGAACGGGAATCCGTCTGGGCCTATGGCAGTGTCCAGGTATAGCATGCTCCCGTGCGCGCAACCTCCCGCAAAGCCCACTTTGCGATATGTGTGTTGAATAGATCAATTCTGGGCCAATCGAGGTTCGAGTTATTTTTGTCTTCCGTAGCTCGGATCAAGTTGAAGTCCCCGTCGAGAATGATAGGTAGGTCGCACTCCGCGATCTTGTCCGAGATCTCAACAAGGAAGTCTGCCGACCTTGCGTGGTCCGCGGGGCCATAAACTGCCATGATTTCCATTGTACGATATGATTCTCTGTGCAGCACCGCCTCACTGAGAAAGAATGCTCCCCGGTCCACATGGTCCACTTCGAAGACGCTGTCCCTTAGCCCTACCATCATCCAGTCGGAACGGCCATTGGCAGGCAGCCAACACCAGTAGAACTTGTCGCCCACCTCCAAGTTGCGTAGCTCGGCATCCGTAAAATCTTGCTTGATGGTTTCCTGAAGACACACAACATCAATCTGGTGCTTGCGGAGGTACTCTTTGAGGAGGATTCGTCTCCCCCGGCGGCCGAACCCTCGTATATATCAGAATAGGATCCGCATTAGGGAACCCGTCCTTGCGCCCGTGCTTGGCGGGTTACAGGGGCCTTCCCCACTGGGACGCCCCCCCCGGCCTTCCTCTTACGCTTATGAGCCGGGGGAGGGGCGGTGGGTGTAGTGTGTAAAATTATTATAGTGTATATAACTGTATTTGTGTATATATGTGTCTTCTCATATACATCCTCGGTTCCGAATTCTAAGATATTTTGGATATTTCAATGTGGCCTACATACGGATAGAATGAGTGAACAGACACACCAAAACATGTCAATATACATGCGATTCAGAAAGAAAAACAGAACTGTTTATAATTCGTAACGGCGGCTGTATCTTAGTCCACCACGAGGGAATAATTCAAGGTATATATACATTTTGTTCTGATTGTTTCCATTTAGTTATAGAGCTCTTAGTTACCAGTATGCTATTTATTTGCAGATGGTAGAGATGGACGGCGCTCGCCAGTCACCAGAACTATGCTTACTCTCCTTCACTTAGCACTAGGCTAAACAAGGTACTTGCCATCAGTTCTTGATTTAGAAAAAGCAGGACGACAAAAATGAACAATGAATACCTTTTACCATCTTGCACACGATGAATTCCTGTAAGGGCATCTCTAACCGATCCCCAATCGGTTAGAGAAGTAAACTGCCCAAAATCGATTAGAGGAGTAAAAATACTCCCCAAACCGGTAGCCGTTCCTAACCGATCTCCTATAGTTAGCTGAGTAAATCAAATGATCACCTCCAAATTCGATCAAAATCAACCGAAAATTCACACCGAATTTCAAACTAACGCATATATTCAACATAATATTTACATACTACAACCAAAAGGCGGCCGAATTTGACAAAATTCGACCACCTAACCCTAATCTCTGTCGTCCCATTTGAAGGAGGAGGATTCGGAGTCAAGCTCGATCACCGCCGGCTCCGGCGTCGGTGGCATATCCTCCCAGTCCTCCTCCTTCTTCACCGTGGCCGGCGCCGGAGCTGCCGACGGCCTCGCCTCCTCCTCCTTCTTCACCTGCTTCCACGCTGCAGCGTCGGCCTTGCGCTTGGCCTCGGTGAAGGCCTCCAGCGCCTTCCGCTCCTTCTCGATGAGCTCGGGGTTGTAGCCGGCGAGCACGGCCGCCATCGCCGCGTCACGGCGCTCTGCTTCGAGGCGCTCGCGTGCCTCCCGCCGCTCGCGCGCAGAGACGGAGCGGAGCCCTTGCGGCTCCACCTCCGGCACCGGCCCCGACACCTCTAGCGGGAAGTTGAGCTCGCCGCACTCGCTCCCGTGGAGGTCCACGTTGGCGATGTCGTACGCCCGTGCCGCCTGCTCAGTGGATTGGAAGGAGCCGACCCACACCTTCTTGCCGGTGTTGCGGTCGGTGATCTCCGAAACCCAGGTGCCCCATTCCCGCTGCCGCAAGCCGCGGTACACTGGTGTCAGGGGCACCGACAGATCGACGGTTCCGGCGGAGCGGCGGGGCTGCCGGCGACGTTTTGGTGGCGGCAATCAACGAGGGGAACGACGTCGGGAGGATGAAGATGAAGCGGCCACAGGAGCTCGTGGCGGGGGGCTCCGGTGCCGGCGCGCGCTGGGGATGGGTGGCGGAGACGGCTGACGAGATGATCCGGCCATCGCGGAGGGGAGGGAGGGCGGTGGGAGGGATGAATTGGAAGCGGCGGTCGCCGGAGACGGAGGAGAGCTTGAGGTGGGGTGGGGGATTTTGAGTGTGAACGCAAAAAAGGAGAGAATCTTTTACTCATCGGTGTCTCCGATGAGTAAATATAGGGATCGAAGACACCGATGAGTAAAATATGTGCTCCTCTAAAACCTTTTGGGCTTCGGTTAGCTGCGGTCTTTTACTCCTCTAAACGATTTTTGTACATCGGTTAGAGATGCCCTAAGTACAAAATCCTCGGAAGCTAGTAGATGGGGGTGACAATTCTGATGCACAGAACGCTTGTGCTGTGTGTGTGGGCAACTAGGAATTGTATCTGAGTGCTTAAGTTTTTTCTTTACTGTACAGCTTGTGAACCAACCAATCTAATGCTTCTTCGTTCATTTTTGTGATTCCGCAAGGAAATATGTACATCCATGCTGGCAAACGTCCGTCGTAGGATCTGTAATTCAGTTTCTTTCATATGCAAGCTCTGTAATTCAGTTAAGTTGGACAACCTTTTTTTATTACAGTTATATACTTAGGCTAGCAGTTCCGGCTCGAGCTGGATGTATCTAACTGGCCAACTGGGCCAAAAAGGAGAGGTGCTCACCGGATTGTCAGATTGATAATCACAGTTGAGCGTTCCTGGTTGTAATAAGAAAATGCAGTTGAACATTTCTATGAAGCATAATTTTTTTCAAACGGAAATCTATGCACCATACTTTTCCTTCTGTATGTATACTCGAGGCAGTCCCTATTTTCGGCGCTGTGGCGCGCGTATTAAGGCGTTGCTGCCATATGCAACGCCGTCCTAGTCCTGTGCTAAGAAAAGTACTCAGTGATTGCTCGTTTGATGACCCCAGTATTGACTTGATGCACTGACCATCTGAAATAAACGCTCGAAACTCATGAAAAGCGCTAGACGATAAATTTATATTCTCAACATCCAATTGGTGGCCCTGTGTGTTCTAATTTACTTTGTGAAGGCCCCATGGCTACAAAAATCATTTCGTGTTTTCAGTATGGAATTACTCATGCATGTTCTGTGTTGAGGTTGGACATCCACATTTCTGGAAAAAAAAAGGCAGATCTAAGCACAACTGAAAACACCATTGATATACTATTACCATTACGTGTGGCATCGCCATCAAGCAGAAAACAAGGAGGAGTTGACAACACCACTACGAACACTAGAAATGATACTGAAAGACTGGCTAGTCGACGATCGAAGTTGGAAGTCGAAACACAAATCCGCCGCTAAGAAGTAAGAACACACCGTGTTGGTAACACATGACGAGATCACTAGAACTACCTCGGTCATCAGGAACTACTCGGCCGCCGTCACAGCCACCACCGCTGCCCCAATCTCCGCATCAGCAGGCAAGGTCACCACCACCGCAGCCGCCTCCACCACCACAGCCGCCTCCGCCACCACCACCACAGCCGCCTCCGCCACCACCACCGCCTCCCGTCGCCTCCACCACCACAGCCGCCTCCGCCGACTCCACCACCGCAGCAACTTCCCTGCCCTCCACAGTCACCGCCACCACTGGCCGCGCTGCTTGCAGCAGCAGCGAGGAAAAAAATCGAAGTGCTCCCGGTCCCGAAACCGGAACTCGCCGGCCTGCTCGCCTTGGCGGGCTTGGCTGCAGCGGGCTTCTTCTTCTTCTTCTTCTTCTTGGGGATGCCGTCGTCGCTGTGCGAGCTGCGCCCGCAGAGGATGACCGCCAGCGACACGATGCACACAGAGGCTGAGATGATGAACATCGCCATGAGCCAAGGTGGCATGATGCCCGCGACGGCTGCCGACGCACCGGTGGCCGACATCGCGGACAGAGCTACACTACTCTCAGACCAGGGGCTAGGTGTGTTGACTGTTGAGTAGTGAGTAGTGTACTACGTTGTGAAACTGTGGTTCTCCCTTACTCCATCAACCATCAACAAGGCGCATATATATATAGGCATACGAGATGGCAGGGATGTGGACTTGGCTAGCTGCTTAGTTGCATACAGGGTCCTTAGGGTTAGGGCACAAATATTTTCCTCTTCAGTCCCTGGCCCCTTTTTTCATTTTCTTTTTAGATGAATCATGTGATCATCCGGCAGTAAAGACTAAAGAGTCCACACAGTCCATAGTATCCAGTGGCCGGGCCACACCTACATCAAGCTAACATTCAGCAGAAAAATGTACTGTCATAAATGTGCAAGGCGAGCAATGTCACGGGAGGTTCCTTGCAGATTCTACTAGGCCCCATTTGCACATGATGGCGCGTATATATATATACATACATAGGCAGTATCTACCATACCGGAAGATATGTACACATAGTATAAAGTATATATATATGCAGTATCTACCGTACCGAAAGATACGTACACATAGTATAAAGTATATAAGAATATTTGGGCAGTATATATACTATTTTTTTGGTAGTATGTAATTTTTATTCACATACTCCTTTTGTACATATAAATATGACGGTATTTTACATATGTAGTGCAAACTATGGGTGCACTTGCAATTTTTTCACCTAACTTGCTTGGAAGTATCTTAGATATAGTATATGAACATACTCAAATAGATAAAGTATTACAAATACTTCTGTAAGGCAGTATATGAGACGCGGGTGTAGTTACACCCTTCATATAGTATATGAACATACTCAAATAGATAAAGTATTACAAATATTCTTATATACTTCATACTACGTGTACATATCTTCCAGTATGGTAGATACTGCCTATATAGTGTGAAATACGTGTGGGTGTAACTACACCCGGGTGTAGTATGAATATGTCCTATATATATATATATATATATATGGGAAATAGTGGCATGCCCATGGTGACCACGGTGCATAGGCTAGCTGCCGTCCGATTAGATTAAGGGAGCACACGGCGTGTGGTGGCAAACGGAAGCTCTCCACAAATTAACTGACGGAATTCATCTGAGAGCTAGACGGAGGAAGGTGATGCATCAAACGGTGGCCGCAGAGTACACCCGTCTAACACGGTGGATTCGCTTGTAATTATGGCCATGCAATCGGTAGACAAACACATGCATGCAGCAAGGTTCAAGGCTCGACCCGTCGTCGGCAGTACACACCCATGAAATAAGGTATACGGTGAGCACACATGTTTGCTGCACGGTTTAGTTTCCCGAAGGAAAACAGCCATGCATCCTGTTGGCCATGCATATACACACGGATCAAGGCTCGATCGGTCGGCGGCAGTACACCGCCATGAAAGAAGGCCGATTAGGAGCACACATGCGTTCTTTACGGTGTAATTTCACAAAGGAAAACAGCCATGCATCCGCACGGCCATGCATGCAGCAAGGATCAAAGGCTTGAACCAGGTGCGGCAATATACACCCATGAAAAAGGTCGACGGCCAGCACACATGCGTGATTTACGATGTAGTTTTAGGAAGGAAAACAGCCATGCATACCGTTGTCCATGAGCAACCTTGTAGTAGACATTACTATATTGAACTAGCACGGTGGTGGATGTGTAAGACCTAGCGGGTTTTTTTTTCTCCTTTTGCAAAGACCAAGTACATACATTCATGATGTTTCCCAACTGTACGTCATGTCGATTTCCCAACCTCCGTGACCGCAAATTACACCCGCAACATACATCCTGCTTCGACCATACCTAATGCCAAAACCAACCTCCCAGGAATACATGTTGAAGAACTCATACGCCTCTTCAAGTGTCTGAAATACTTGTCCTTCTTTTGGTAGGAAGATGCACCTCTCCCCCCTACTTGCAGATTCTCTGAGAGCCCGCTCCACGGCACCGTAGTTCCAGGCTGCAGGAAGTCTCGGGCCGGCTGGCAGCCTACAAACAAATATTGTTCCTGTCATTTTTACTCTGAATCAAAAGCAATGAAATAAAAAATTTGTTCTCGACATACCCATCGCTTGGGTCCGCTGCCTCCATGGACTAACACCTTTGATGTACAACAGAAAGAAATGGTATGAAGCAAAGAGGAGGACGACAGTGGAGAGCCGGCGAGGGAAGATGCACGCTCAAACAGTTAATATATAGCAGTGCAAGTAGCATGGACACTAGCATTCAATCCGTAAGCGGTAATACATATCCACTAAAGTAGGTCTATGGAAAGCACACATACGTGTTTATTGGAGCCCGTACCCAAGACATGCATGCGATAATGATCAATGCTCATCCAAGCAATACACATGCATAAAATATGGACGACGGAGAAAACAGTTAATATATGGCAGTGCAAGTAGCATGGACACTAGCATTCAATCCGTAAGCGGTAATACACATCCACTAAAGTAGGTCTCGGCAAGCGCACATACGTGTTTTATGGATCCCGTACCCAAGACATGTATATATATGGAGGTACGGAGTAGTTCATTGTATTCACAATATTTAGAACTACATTACTAGTAGCCTTTTTAATCTGGAAGAAAAGGTAGTAAATGTTTATTCTTGAAGGAAATTAAGCCATGCGGATACTTTAATTTCCTAAGAAGCACAGCTATTTCCATTATACAGGCCATTATTAGGTAGAATATAAGAACTGGCATACATTGGAGCTCTTAAAACAGTACACTTGTTCCTTCACTAAAAGAGTAGATTCTACTCGATCTTGTTGTCCACGGTGACTCTCGTAATTAGGTTTTCATTGAGGAAAGTACTAATTAGAAACGTAAAAAAGACATGCTCTTGTGTATATAATCAAGATGCATGATACGCATTCGTGTAAATTAGCAGTAAAAAATCATCTAAAACTAACTAACATAGACAATAGAACTCTTCTATAAATAATTTACTTCCCTAGCTTGGGATGAGTTTTACTTTTACCCAACCTTCCCACTGCGCTAGCTGGCTATGCAGTTGGACTACCTGACAAAAAGGCCAAGATCCAAAATTCGTTTCCATCAGAGTTTTAGGAACAGTAGCATGTGCAATATTTGTTGTATCCTCATTACAGTTTCTCTGAAAACTCTTCCCACACTCACACTGTCCTTTAGCTCTGCCATATCTCCAAGAATGCAGTAGCGCGTTAATACTCGGCCGGCAAACTATTCTGGCGATACACTCTCTTACTCATGGACGGCAAGCAATAATTCAGGCGGTGCTCATCAGTTGTCTGTACGTACGGCCAGAGTTTGCCCTAGCTGGTGATAGAAGTACACATGCCACTGTTTCAGCGTGGACTTACCGGCGGTGCATCGCAACCATCGTGGGACGGGCGCTGTTTCGTGCGCCGGAAAGCGGCATTCACGCTCTTGTTCTTGTTCGCAGTGAATCGCAGCCATTCCTGTGACGGGCGGCGGCCGGGGCACAGCCGAGCGCAAAGATAGAGTGAGTTACAAAGTGATACAAGTACTGTACTGGTCACGCGCCGGCAAAGGGATGTTAGCTAGGTCGCCGCTAACCACAAGGATCTCAAATTCTCCATCCAACGTCCCAACTAAGGCTCCCTCCAATTCTCGCTTCTTGTAACTACTAGTAACTGGCTATATATCTTGTACATTAGACTCGGTCTAAAGCGACATAAATTCAATATGAGAAACCTTGAGCGTTTATAGGCAGGACAAAAAGAGGGTGAAGAAAATTGCTATTGTCAACATGGCTTTTGTGAGGGTCATATTTGTCAAAACAATGTTATTGATCATCTCACTCTGACGTCCAATCTGGGGGCATTGATGATACCTTGTGTCATGTCTGCTCGATGAAAGGATTTTACCGTTCCATCTGTATTTCTCCTTTAAGATCATTGTTTCTCATAAAGGGAATATATTAATACTGAGACAGCGTTTCGACTCACGATAGTAGATTTATAGGCGATGGAGGATTTAAGGTCATGATCCAATGAGTTAACAACCTCAAGGCGGCACACAAGATTTATACAGGTTTAGACCCCGGGTGTATACCCGGTAAAAACCTACTTCCTATGTCACTAGTAGAAACCGAGCAATTTGCCCCGGTTCGTAAGGGCCTTTAGCCCCGGATTTCGAACCGGGGTTGCGAAAGCGGGACTAAATGTCCAAGCTTTAGCCTCGGTTCAGTTACGAACCGGGGCTAGAGGTCCAACCACGTGGCCTGCTAGGTGCGCTGGGTGGCAGGACATTTAGCCCCGGGTCGTGTTACGAACCAGGACTAAAGGTTCCCTGCCGCGGCAGCATTTTGTGCTATTTGGCTGCCTCGGCAGGGGATGGGGTTTTAGGGTTTTGTGTTTTTCTTTTCATTTTGTGTTTTTGTGTTCAATTATTTTCATTCTGTGTTTTCATTAGAAACAAGTTTTCGTATACATACGGAACGCTACTATACAATACTTGTACACATTGACACAATATATAATATAATTACTCTTACAAGCATATATGGAGTCCCAACCAGGTCCAGAGCATGTCTATTTGATTACATAGAGATCATTACATGGATGCTTTAGGGTCTATTTATACAGTATTCTCCGCGTGGGTCTATGACCTCGTCGAGAAAAAATGCAGCAAATTCCTCTTGGATTGCTATTAGGCGGTCCTCTGGTAGAAGCTTGTCCCGCATCGCGTCCAACTATGTAAAAAGGAGATCGTATGAATTAGACTCAACACGACTTTTTGTAATAAAAATAAAGGGTGAATATATTGTTTACTTACCCGAACATTTTCCGAGAGCTTCTCAATACTGATGCGAATGAACTCGCACACGTAGAATCCACATAGATTAGTTCCCTGTGGCTACCTCGCGTACTTTACAATAATAGAATTCAATCAAATAATAACGCTAGCATGATAAATGCACATAAACTAGAATTAAATAGATGCGCGGACTTAGCTCATACTACTTACCGAGAGTGATTTAAAAAATAGCTCCTCACGTCATTGACCGCGGACATGTTTCTTGAACTGTGTCCAAACCCTACCCGACAAAGAAAATTAATGTATGAGTTAATAACTACTTGATATCCAAAAAAATGAACGAAAGAAACCGATATAGTGCGATAATGGTTGAAATTACCTCTGGAGCACATCGATAATGATGCGGTAGTTTTCAATGTCTTTGTTTAGTGAGTCCATGATGTGAACTCTTCCCATGTCAAGTGAAATGCTTAGAAGAATCCAGTGGTACCTACGCAAGGTTTACATACGTCAGTAACTCATCATTTACACTGAACATCGAGTAAGCAAAAGTTAATGTGTACAAAAACTCACTTGCCGTCGTGGTAAGGAAATAGTATTTCGTTACAGAAATGTTGTTTCGTGAGAAACCACAACAAGTTGTGCTCGGTCTCCAGTGGTTTATCCTTTAGTATAGCTCCATGAACTCGATGTGGGTCAATGTACCCAAATCCGTTGATAGCCTTTCTTTTACAATCGAGCATCTTCATTCTGCATCATTATATATAGCGTACAAAAGAATATAGTGAGTATACTTACCGGCAATGAATTGAACAAGCTGAGATAGAGACCTAATTACATAAATAAAGTAATCACTTACAGACAATACGAACCGAGGATAGTTTTGTCGAGTTCCTTTAGATTGAATAACTGAAATAATTCTGTAAATTCAATAGGGACCTCGTCTTCAATGAAGTAATGCGATTTTCGAACTTTCAGTATGAGCCAATTTCGCTGTTCTTTTGATGCTTTCATGTACCATTCATGGAATCGTCGTATTTGTGTTGGCATATCCCGAAGCCTCTCAGAACTGACCAGAGGCTCCCCGTTAACAAATTTGGGTGCTACCTCAGCCTTGGGCATATCGCCGTGAATAATTTCATGAATAGGCATACCACATTGCTCGGCCAATATCCTAGCCGTTTCCGGATCCATAGGTTCTTTCTCATATAGTTGAGGTTTGGGTATGTTCACCTGGAGTGGGGGAGCGATTGGTTTGCTTGTTTCCCCAGCTGGGGAACATCTCTTTTGGTTCTTCGGCTACCACTCGATTGTTTTGCTTGTTTCCCCAGCTGGGGGACGTCTGTTCTGATGCTTCCGCTACCACTCGATTGTTTTGCTTGTTCCCCCTGCTGGGGAACCTCTTTTTTGATGTTTCCTCTACCGCTTGATCTCTTCTGTTTCAATGTCTTATGAAGACATCGTGTATAGTCATCTGGCGCATTTAACTGAGCTTGGGATGGCTGCGTCAGTAATTTCCTAAAGTGCTCCTTGGTTTCGGGTTTTATTTGGACCTCTGGCTCTGGTTGTTTCTTTTTAAAATGAGCATCCACTTTGGCCCGTACGATCGCATCGGTCTCCTCATCGGTCAGGTCGTAAGCCCTCTTGGGAGGAACCGGCGGTACTCTTGGGAGGGGCGACAACCGTCTCTTCGGGCGTTGGTTATCGCTCGACGGAGTGGTGGTATTCTTCCGCTTTTGGCCCTTAGTGGGTGGAGGCGGCTGCGTAGATTGAGATGGACTCGTGTTGGGGTCATGGATTGGACTATTACTGGGGGGAGACGGTGCACTTGGAGGTGGACTTGGAGGAGACGGTGCACTGGGAGGAGACGGTTTCCTTGGTGGAGAAGGTGGCCTTGGTGTCGAGCCTGGAAACTTGATGTATTCTTTTTTCCAAAGAATGAAGCCACTCGTGACTTCTCCCAGTGTCGTCTCCCCTTCACCTCCAGGGATGTCAAGCTGTAGTGACTGACACATAGGTAGAATTTCATCCACACCGACACGAGCATAGCCAGCTGGAATCGGATTGCAATGGTAGGTCGCTCCTGGTGCAGAAGGTAAAGCAAATCCGACCGCCACCTTCATGGAAATATTCTTCAGTTCAACATGCAGCTCACAACTAGTCTTCTCCTTAATTGCATTCACAGGGTACACATCCATCGTTGCATCATTACCGTGGCCCTCCGTGGAAGCCACGCTGCTTTTCCATTGCGATGGGCCGACCGTACTGTCCGGTGTAGGATCTTACTGTTGGAGTCATTTAAGTTCATTAAGCTCTTGGCGATGCTCCTGCAGCATGGCTTCAAACCTCGCGAACCGCTCCGTATCCTCCTCTTTTTGCTGCTTTGTTCTTCTCGATCGGCTTCTGTACGTGTCACGGTGCTCGGGAAACCCGATAACCCATGGATAAGAAGGTTCGAACCCTCTTGTTCGTCTAGCCTTTTCAGGATTCCCGAGAGCCTTTGTCAGCTCATCGTTCTCTCTGTCGGGAACAAACCTTCCCTCTTCAACCTCTTTCATCACTTTAACAAGTTCTTTCTTGGGTGAAGAAATTTCTTCGGCTGCAACAATCTCGCATGTTTCTGGGTCTAATGATGCCCCATGCCCGAATACCCAATTTCTTGACCTCAATAGCCAACTAGACGTAGCTGGAGTGACCGCTTTAGCCTCTAGGTCAGCCTCAACTTTATCCCACTTAGGCATGGCACTCCTATAGCCACCTGTGCCCATATGATGGTGATATTTCTTTTTGGCTGCATTTTCCTTATTTTTTGCTGATATTGCCTTAGCTGGTGCCGAGGTCTTGTATTCCACAAATGCGGCCCAGTTATCCTGCTGCAACTCTAGTGGGCCAACGAATGGAGGAGTTGTTTCCTTCAAGACATACTTGTGGTACAATATTTTTTTCCATTCCTTGAATAGTTCGGCCATCTTCTTAAGAGCAAAGTGCTTGACTTTCCTCGTCATTTGCTGTGTGAGCTCATCAGTCTCCAAGACTGGTAGGGTGAAATGTGTCATGAGAGAATTCCACATTGTATCTTTCGCTCTGTCATCTACAAAACTAGCCCTAGATGGATCCTTTTTCTTTCCTGGCTTGTTCCAGTTTCGCGTGGTGATCGGGACTTTGTCTCTACCAATCACTCCGCATTGACTTGTAAATGCATTGGGCTCCAGCGGTTGACCCTGCGGAGAGACTAAGTCAATGCTGAAACGGACATCAGCGGGCAACCTGTGTGTCGGGCCTCTTGTATTTGTAGAAGATTGGCTGGAAGCGGAGGTCTAAGAGAAGAAACATTCGTCAGTACATATATACGAATCAATTAGTGTATCTATACTAGTGAACGATCGATAGAGGCTTTATATACCTTGACGGAGTTTGTCATTATTATGGTGTGTTCACCATGGTCTCCACGATGGTCAGCACCATCGTCTCCACTATTTTATCCATCATCGTCTCCTCCAGACAAATTAAGATATTCAGAGCCATCATAATAAGACCCCCCGGTACCCTCATCTATAATGTCAAGGAGCTCCTCTTCATTCTATCTACCGTCCATAGCTTAACTAATACAGAAAAAGAATATTGCATTAAGTAAAAGAATATTACAACTGCGAAAACTCGGATATAATACTTAGTGATTAAGATAAAGTACAATAATATAAGATAAAGTACATTATTAATACATCACCGGAGAATAGCTCGGGTGCATTATAAGATAAAGTATAAGATAAAGTATATTATTAATACATCACCAGAGAATAGCTCGGGTGCATTATAGGATAAAGTATAAGATAAAGTATATTATTAAGATAAACTAGCGAACGCGGCTGCCGCGTTCTGTGCTATGGGAGCTCTGCAGCCACAAAAGAGGAACCATCACCGGAGAATAGCTCGCGTGAGATCCGTGAACCTTCCAGATATTGGAGAACCTAGTCTCCAAAAGATACATGTATCGTCGTACATGCTCGTCCTCCTCCCTGATACGACGACGTACCACCTCCTCGGGGGGTTGGCTCCCTCTACACCGCTCCTGGACCTCGTGGACGCCTCCAAAAAAGCTCCGGGTCGACGATGATATCCGGATTCCTCACCAAGGTACGAGTCCCGACAGGAAGCACCTCCTAGTGCCAACCCGGCGGAGCCCAGACTCGGATATCCCCGACGGAGTCCAGTAGGCTCGGACGAGATGGACGCGGCATAACTAAATAATGGCAATAAACAATCATAAAACATAAACAGTAACTAAATCACTAAGTATATATTGCCCTAATAACAATAACCCTAAACCTATCACTAACTAAACTAAACCTAATTAACTAAGTATTCTAACTAAACCTAATTCCTAATAAACTCTAATCCCTAATAAAACCCTAAGCCCTAATAATAAACTAACTAAAATCCCTAACTAAAATCACTAACTAAATCACTAAAATCACTAACTAAAATCCCTAACTAAATCAATAACTATTATCCCTAACTAAATCACTAAATAAATCACTAACTAAAATCACTAACTAAAATCACTAACTAAAATCCCTAACTAAATCACTAACTAAAATCCCTAACTAAATCACTACTAAAATCCCTAATTAACTAAAATCCCTAGTTAACTAAATTCTCTAACTAAAATCCCTAACTAAATCACTACTAAAATCTCTAATTAACTAAATCCCTAATTAACTAAAATCCCTAATTAACTAACAAAATCACACTAATTATAACTACACGTACGTATACCTCACCTGCAGGGGGCGATGCGGTGCGGCGGGAGCGACGACGGCGCGGGACGGGCGAGGGCGCGGGCGGCGGCAGCGATCCTCCTTGGCACGGGCGGCGACGGCACGGGCGGCGGACGGGCGGGGCTGGGACGGGCGGCGGGCGGACGGGCGCGGCGGGATGGGCGGCGCGGAGACGGTGCGGCGGGGCGGCGCGGGGCAGAGACGGGCGGCGCGTTCGGCGGCGCGTCGGACGGGCGAGCTCTGCGGGAATCAAAGAAGAACTGTGGCTCTCCGGGTCGTACCACGACCCGGGGCGGGGGTGGGGTATTTATACCACTCCTCACCTTTAGCCCCGGTTCGTATTACAACCCGGGGCTAAAGGTGTTTTCGGCCTGCCGCACTTTCCGCGCGCCGAAACCCTTTAGCCCCGGTTTGTAATACAAACCAGGGCTAAAGGTTATTTTTGGCGCCAAAACCAAAAATGGTTTATAGTTTTCAGAAAATTATGTATTATATATCAAAATTTTCAGAAAAAGAAGATCTATAATTTAAATCTATTATCATACTTTATTATACAACTTAAATGAAATTATCTATTATTTAACAAGTATTATATTTAGTAGAAATGTTCACAAAAAATAATAAAAGTATAGTTTATTATTTAAAAATGGAAAAATACATATAATATAGCAAAATATTCACAAAAATATAGTAGAAATGTTCTCCCGCCATTTCTCCTGCTTTCCGCCATGTTCTCCCACCATTTCCCCCGCTTCCCGCCATGTTCTCCCGCCATTTCCCCCGCTTCCCGCCATGTTCTCCCGCCATTTCCCCCGCTTCCCGCCATATTTCTCCCGCCATTTCCCTCGCTTCCCGCCATGTTTCTCCCGCCATTTCCCCCGCTTCCCGCCATGTTTTCCCGCCATGTCCCTCTATATCTAGGCCGACCGCCATTTCCATCGACACATCCACACCTTCTCTCTCACAACAATGGACACCGCTTACTGGGCTTTTCTGACGCTCGAGGAGACCGAGGCGCTGTGCGCCTCCAGCTACCCATGCCCGCCGGGGTACCGGCTGCCCGCTGGCTGGATGCTGAGCACTGGAGGGGTTCCTGTTCCTCCTATGTCTCAAGGTTCGGCCCGCCAGGCGGCCATCACGAACCACTTCTACCTCGAGCTCACGCCGGAGCAGCGGATGGATCCCCATTGGGATCCCGAGAACCTCGACACCTGGAATGCCTTCTTGGCAAACCTGCGGGAAAGGGAGCTCGCCAGGTACAAGGGTGATGGCCCGCCCCCAGTGAACCACAACGAGGCTAGTCGCCGCCTGTGGTGGGCGAACCGGACTATTGCCGGTGTGATGCGCTACATCGCCATGGGAGACCATCCTCGCCTGAGGTACTCGCACTTTCACCAGCAGCATAGCCACAAGAATGGTGGTGGTGGTGAAGGCCTAGGGCGTACTAGGGTTGTCATCTGGGAGCCCCCTCCCCCGCGCGTCGTGAATCCGAGGCCAGAGGATCCATCCGCGTGCTACGAGGAAGGGCTGAGGATCCATCCGCGTGCTACGAGCGACGACGATGACGATGACGATTCCGAAGACGACCCAGAAGCTGTGTACTACAGGGCTAGATATGATTATGACTAATTTTTACGTTTTAATATTAATAAATGTCTGGCCACAACAAGTTGCAATACTACCTATTGAGATCGAGAAAGTTCATATCCATATATATATAAGAAGATCATTAAAAATAAAGGTTTAATAATATTGTACATCACCAACATCCACACATGTTAGGGTTTTCTTCTCATTCGTAACCATGGAGCATCTTCCTTATTTAACGGGATGCTTGGGTCATCCTTCACAGCGAAGGACGGAATTTCATGAAACTTATCATAATCGTCTGACATGTCTGTCTTATCCTCCATCCCCACGATGTTTCTTTTTCCTGAAAGAACTATGTGGTGCTTTGGCTCATTGGATGCTGTATTATTTTGCTTATCTTTCCTTTTTCTCGGTTTGGTAGACATGTCCTTCACATAAAAAACCTGAGCCACATCATTGGCTAGGACAAATGGTTCATCTCTATACGCAAGGTTGTTGAGATCCACTATTGTCATTCCGTATTTCTTGTCTACCTCAACCCCGCCTCCTGTCAGCTTGACCCATTTGCGCCAAAACAAAGGAACCTTAAAAAAAGGTCCATAGTCAAGTTCCCATATCTCCTCTATGTAACCATAATATGTATCCTTTTGCCCATTCTCGTCTGTTGCATCAAATCGGACACCACTGTTTTGATTGGTGCTCTTTTTATCTTGGGCGATCGTGTAAAATGTATTCTCATTTATCTCGTACCCTTGGAAAGTCAATATAGTCGAAGATAGTGACCTGGCCAACAAGTACAACTGCTCTAAAACATTTATGTCATTCATTAAACGTGTCTGCAACCAACCGCCGAAAGTCCTCATATGTTCATCTCTAATCCAGGAGCCAGGCTTCCCCGTGTTGTTGGAGTGTACAATATTCTTGTGTTCCTCGATATACGGAGCCACCAAGGTGGAACTTTGTAGAACTGTGTAGTGTGCTTTAGTGAGAGAATGTCCGTCCATACATATCCTTGCTTTCTTTCCTAGCGTGCCTTCTCCACTAATTCTACCCTCATCCCGTGATTCAGGAACACCGATGGTCTTGAGGTCAGAAATAAAGTCAACACAAAACTCAATGACCTCCTCTGTTCCATATCCCTTTGAGATGCTTCCTTTTGGCCTAGCACGGCTATGAACATATTTCTTTAACACTCCCATGAACCTCTCAAAGGGGAACATATTGTGTAGAAATATAGGACCAAGAATGTTAATCTCATCGACTAGGTGAACTAGGAGGTGAGTCATAATATTGAAGAAGGATTGTGGGAACACCAACTCGAAGCTGACAAGACATTGGAACACATCTTTCTGTAACCTTAGTAGACTATCTAGACTGATTACCTTTTGAGAAATTGCATTGAGAAACGCACATAGCTTCACAATGGGTACTCGAACATTTTCCGGCAGGAGTCCCCTCAATGCAATCGGAAGCAACTGGGTCATAAACACGTGGCAGTCATGAGACTTTAGGTTTTGAAATTTTTTCTCTGCCATATTTATTATTCCCTTTATGTTCGACGAGAAATCAGACGGGACCTTGATACTATAAAGGACTTCAAAAAATATTTCCTTCTCTTCTTTGGTAAGAGCGTAGCTAGAAGTACGTTCAAACAGCTCTGGATGCATGCCGTCTTGGTCTTTTATACGTTGTTGGTCCTGCCCTGCTTCAGGTGTATCTTTGCTCTTCCCATACACGCCCAAGAAGCCTAGCAGTGTCACGCAAAGATTCTTCGTCAGGTGCATCACGTCAATTGCAGAGCGGACCTCTAGGACTTTCCAATAGGGTAGCTCCTAAAATATAGATTTCTTTTTCCACATGGGTGCATGTCCGACATCGTCCTTCGGAACAGATTGTCTACCGGGACCCTTTCCAAAGATTACTTTTAAATCCTTCACCATGTCAAATACATCATCACCAGTATGGCGGATAGGCTTACACCGGCTGTCTGCCTCACCATTGAAATGCTTACCTTTCTTTCTTAGGATGTGCGAGGGCGGAAGAAAACGACGATTCCCCGGGTACACATTCTTCTTACATTTATCCAAATATATATTTTCAGTATCGTTTAAACAGTGTGTGCATGCATTGTATCCCTTGTTTGTCTGTCCTAAAATGTTACTAAGAGCAGGCCAATCATTGATTGTTATGAACACCAATGCTCGTAGGTCAAATTCCTCCTGCTTGTTCTCATCCCACACACGTACACCTTGTCCGTGCCACAACTGTAAGACTTCTTAAACTAATGGCCTTAGGTACACATCAATGTCGTTGCCGGGTTGCTTCGGGCCTTCGATGAGCACTGACATCATAATAAACTTCCGCTTCATGCACAACCAAGGAGGAAGGTTATAAATACACAGAGTCACAGGCCAGGTGCTATGACCGCAGCTCTGCTCCCCAAAAGGATTCATGCCATATGTACTTAGACCAAACCATAAGTTCCTCGCATCACCTGCAAAGTCCGGAAACTCTCTCTCGATTTTTGTCCACTGCGACCCATTAGCGGGGTGTCTCAACATGTCGTCTTTCTTACGGTCTTCCATGTGCCATCACAACTACTTGGCATGCTCTTTGTTCCTAAATAAACGTTTCAACCGTGGTATTATAGGAGCATACCACATCACCTTGGCAGGAACCCTCTTCATGCGGTGCTTGCCCTCAACATCACCAGGGTCATCTCGTCTTATCTTATACCGCAATGCAGTGCATACTGGGCATGCATCCAAATTCTCGTACTCGCCGTGGTAGAGGATGCAGTCATTAATGCATGCATGTATCTTCTGCACCTCTAATCCTAGAGGGCAGACAACCTTCTTTACTTCGTAGGTACTGGCGGGCAGATCGTTATCCTTTAGAAGCAACTTCTTCATTATTCTCAGCAACTTTTCAAATCCTTTGTCAGTCACACCGTTCTCTCCCTTCCATTGTAGCAATTCCAGTGTGCTACCTAGTTTTTTGTGCCCATCTTCACAATTTGGGTACAACAATTTTTTGTGATCCTCTAACATCTTCTTGAAATTCAACCTCTCCCTTTCAGTTACGCATTCTTCCTGGGCATCAGCAATGGCCCGACTAAGATCATCATCGGCCAGATCTGATGCCCTTTCTTCATCTTTTTCTTCATCAATGTCTTCCATTGTAGTACCATCGTATTCAGGGTAGTCGTTGCCATTCCCTTCTTCTTCGTTGTCTTCCATCATAACCCCTCTTTCTCCGTGCTTGGTCCAACAATTATAGCCGGTCATGAAACCGGACCGAAACAGGTGGTTGTGAAGAACTCTTGAGGAAGAGTATTCTTTATGATTCCGACAGACACCACATGGACAAGACATAAAACCACTCCGCTTGTTTGCCTCGGCCACAAGAAGAAAAGAATGCACGCCTTTAATGAACTCATTAGAGAGTCGGTCAGCGTACATCCATTGCCGGCTCATCTACAATATATAATTAATTAAGTACATCAAACATAATCATAATTAATTAGTACTAATCTAAAACCAGCAACCGGGACTAAAGATATGATGAACCTTTAGTCCCGGTTGGAGGCACCAACCGGGACTAAATGTGGATGTGGAGACAACATGTCGACACTATGTCCTCAGTGGGCAGCACTAAGCCAGTAAATTAAATGCCGACACTATTTTGGGTGGGTGGCAGCACTATGCCAGCGTGAGTGTGTCGACATTATGTCATCAGTGCCCGACACTATGTTGTGCTGCTTAATCTATAAATAGGTATGCATTCTTGTGAAGAACTGCAAGATGGTGTGCGAGACCAGGGACACCACTACGGCGGAGCTTCTCGAAGATGTCTTAGGACCTCGTCCTCAAACATCTTCGAGGAGCTCGCCGTAGAGGCACTCTCTAATTTGTGAAATTAGTTAGCTCCACCAGCATACTGATTTAGCTAGAGAAGATATAAACCGAAAGATGGTGTGGGAGAGCAGGGACACCACTACGGCAGAGCTTCTCGAAGATGTCTTAGGATCCCGTCCTCAGACATCTTCGAGGAGCTCGCCATAGAGGCACTCCCTAATATGTGAATTGTGATGTCTTCTTATCAAGCTTTTATGAATTAACCCTATCTTTGTTACAAATTTTTCGGTTTGTTGAACGCAGGTAGACGAAGAAGGATATTTTGCCCAGCTAGCTAGTTAGAATGAACTCACGCATGTGTGTGCTTCTAAAATCAATTTTCGAGACTCTATGTGCCAAAACAAGATATATATTGATAGAATCCACATATTGTGATATTTACCTTAGAGTTCCTTACATTAATACAAGATAGATAGAATCTAAACATCGATCTCATGCTATCACTGCAAAAATTACTACCAAACTAAATCCACAAATCCATCTATAAGATAGAGCATGAAATGAGCTAATATAGCAATGAGAGTTCAAAGGATGAAGTTGCTCACCTTTTAGAACCTTTGGATAGATGGGGCACCACAAAATATAGACAAATCTTGAGGAAAAAAAGGGCATAAACTCGAGCTTGAAGCAAGAAAGAGAGAGAGAGAGGAGAGCCACCAGCTTGAATGGTGGCTCGGGCAGGGGAAGAAGATATAGTCAGACCTTTAGCCCCGGTTCGTGTCTAGAACCGGGGCTAAAGGTCCACCTTTAGCCCCGGGTCGTATAACAAACCGGGACTAAAGGGTCTGGCGCCCGACCTGGCCTGCCTGAAACCCTTTAGCCCCGGTTTGTTACACGACCCGGGGCTAAAGGTCCCATTCGAACCGGGGCTAGTGTCTGCCACCCCCTGGGGCCAGTTATAGCCGTTGGACCGGGGTATGAGTCCCGGTTTGTAGCAAAACGGGGGCTAATACCCCTGGACCAAAGGTCTGTTTTCTACTAGTGTGTGTATGTATAAATGAGCGTCTAAGGTGCTCAAAGTGGTTAGAATGGTGGTGATTGGTTGGTAGTCTAGCCGGTTAGCAATGTCTCTCCTTTCATAAGGGAGAGAACTTGGTGGAAAACATGATGGAGTGTGCTCTATGAGCCTATGCATGAACTATCTTTGAAATATTCTCCGCGTAGTGGCGGAGCTTGCAAACGATCTCGGGGGGGCGAAGCTAAAAAATAACATGAATTCTTCTTTTTGGGAACGCCAAATAACACGGCAACAAATAGCTCAAATCAAATCATATGAGAACAAGAAGCTGGAATTCAAATCATATGACAACAAGCTAAAATCTGAAGCATTTTAAGAAACTTGCAATTAGATTGTTCTTGTTCACAAAATACATTTCCAGCATCAATCTATGTATAAGCTACTCCAAAACAAAAGAGAACTTTGCACTAAGCCATGCACTTTGAGATTTGCCACCATATAACCTTGCCACTACATATCTGCTCTTCGTCTTTTTACACCCGTGAAATGCTCAAGAACATCATCATAGATGTACTTCTCCGTGATTTCCCTCTCTATGTTTATGAGCAATCTCTTCGCGAATATGTTTCCTAACTTTAAATGCATAACTGCCCAGAATCTCTTGTTGGATCTCTGGTGATGTGTACTTTGCATTGTATTTGGCATTTTTAATAACTTTCGCAATCTCGGGGCTGAATTCTGCAAGAAGCCTTCATAACTCGAGAAAGTTCCCACTATTCTTCGACTCCGGTGTCTCATCATGCCCTCTAAAAGCACAAGATTGTGTGGTGAGCCACTTAACGGCTGCAATTGAGGTCTTCACCCTTAACTGGTTTCTTTCTATATCCATCTTGGTGCCCACTACTACAGCATGTGCTATATGGCCTGACTGATTCAACAAGTCTTGACATGCTCTGGTTGCATTATTGTGTTCAGAGCAAGGTTCAGAGCCAATGTGTTTCAAGAATGCACACTTCCTCCCATAATTGACCTTCTTCCAATTGACAAATCCATGTACTGTTAAGACATCGGAACCACCTCACTTGTTTTTGTTTCTGCTGGAAAGAAAGCAAAATAAATAATATGCACGATGGCTGCTCTCCGAGTACTCCAACCATGCTGGGAAAAGGATGAACCAGTTGTACTTAAAGCGCCTTTTCTGACCTTCTATACCATAAGCTTTGTAATTCTTCAGAAGTGGCTGCATAGGGCCTAGTTTCAAATATGCTCGTCGCACATCATCTCTTTCACTAGGTGGATATTGCCAAATCTGTGGACGTAAGGCTAGATCCCGCTCCAAGAATTCGATACCAGAGAATACAACTTCATTTTTTTGAATTTGATGCACTTGCTCTTCATGATTTTGATGTTCAAATTCGAGCAACAATAGTGGAGGCTGCACATGAACAGTGGGTTCTTCTGGTTTAGGGATTGGTTGTTCATTAATGTCACAAACACCTCTCTCTTTTCTGAAAAATTAATCAATGTTTTTTCCCTTGACCATCTTTACTACCTACCTACAAAGTGAAACAATAGTCTGTCACCAAAAAATTCAATTTGCTGCAAAATCTACGACCTAGCTAGAATTTCCCCCAATCCTAAGATGCACGAATCAGAACTAAAAAAGAAAGAAGTGCAATTAGATGTTTGTGAGTTATGACTACGGTAGGAAAAAGAGAAAATTACCAGAGAGTTGGCCTTGCCGGCTGGCCGGCCGGCCGGAGATGCAAGCTGCAGGGGCGCGTTGGGCGGAGACGAGGAGTAGATTCGAGTTGAGCTGCAGAACGTGCACGACAGGGATTAGATCAGCTGGAATACGGACCAATCTCCGCCTCTCCGGTCCGGTAGGCCGGAGATGCAAGCTGCAGTCGCCCCGCGCCACCTCCAAGGACCCTCCAAACAACCAGTCGCCGCCGTTCTCTGTCAGGGACGGGGGGCAGAGAACCTTCTCGTATGCGGTCAAGGCTCATGGGTAAGAGAAAAAAATAATGACTTTCTTTGTAAATGGGCCTTATGCCCTCGTGGGCTGGAACATACTAGGGGGTAGTAAAAAATCGCTTTTCGCTGGGGGGCAACAACCCATGTTCGCCCCCGAGAAGCTCCACCGTTGCTCCGGCGAGCTCCTCTCGTCGGAGTGCTTGGTGGACATATTTGTGGATCTATTTTGTCTTGTGTGTTTCTCTGCTTTCTCTCCCTCCTCTTCGCCGAAGGGGTTGGTCCTTATATAGCTTCGGCCATGGACATTGGGGCATAGCTGAAGTGTTACCGCCGTCATGATGCTACCGAGGCTGAGCAAGGCACCGTGGCCATACCCATCTTCATATCAATGCGTCGCTAAGGCGTTGTGGTACCGTAACCAAGTTCATCGTGGACTTCCGTGTCCTCGCGAATGAATGTTACTTGGACCGCCTCCCGGAAAGTGACCCAACAAGGTCATTAGGCCTCATTGCCGTGTTTGATGACTCCCGCTAGATGGCGGCCATGCAAGGAAGACATGGACTACTCCCCGAGCTTGGACTATCGGGGTTGCGGGCCCTCTCTAGGGCTATGCAGCAGGACTGCAGGAGTACCTGACAAAGGCCGAGATCCAAAATCTGTTTTCATCGGAGTCTATCTATTATATACTAAAAAGCAATATGAGGGTGTTTTTCGAGGCACCACGTTGATCCACATCATCTGAATTATTTTGATAGTTAGATTAAAAATTTGTGGTCAGGATTTAATTAAAGATTATTAGTTGCGTAACCACGTTGTTCCGTTTGACACGTCATATAACGTCTCATACATATATATCCAAGATCGTAATGCTTTGGACCATTGGACTGCTATGGAGTCCGTTCGGAAATTAAACATACGAGTCCGTTCCAAAATAAATGAGTAGGCCGGGGAAAAAAGAACGTTTAGCCAAGTCAGATAGAAAAAAAGGACGTTTAGCCAAGTCCGTTCGAAAATAAAACAGTAGACCAAGCTGTACGTATGCGGGGGAGCACACATCAAAACTGATCGGTAGACTCTCCACTCATTCAATCCGTATTTCCGTATGAAAACAACTCTCTTAAGATGGTCCAATGTAATCTAAGTCTAGGCAGTCTAAGCAAACAAAAAGTTCTAATTGCATTCAGACGTGTCAGAGAAGACATGCTATGCTCTAAGTTATGAACCTATACTAACATGGTATTGAGTATATACACAATATTAGAAAGTTATATGTGATTTCATTGACCGGTTGACCCATGTTTATTCAAGGCTCGATCTAGCACACATATGAAACAACTTGAACAATGTGGGATTTTCATCTCTTTGCATAATTTTTATTAGTCTATGACGACTGCATCTGTTCTTCATCATTTATGTCACCAAGTCGTTATGTTCTGTCTAATAACAGAGTGCAATTCTTCGCAGAAAAACATATGCATCAATGATGGTTGCTACAGGGCGGACAAAAAAGGAGAGCTGAATCAGATTCATTTTCCTGGCTCGTTATATGAATGCCTTTTTTTTCTCTTAGTTATCTCAATCTTTAATATTTTTTGCCGGGAAGAAAATTCTATTCGACAGTAGTCTTCTTTGTGCGATAATCAAGTTAATGGAAAAAGGGACTTATATAATACAGTTTGCAAGTGAGACAAGAAAATTATCCTTACCTTTTCTATATGTATCTTCCCATGTACATGAGCGATCCAAATGGAGTTGATATCTACCTTACTTTTAGTTCACGCGTGCACGCACGCATCATGTATTTTAACTTTTTGACTTTCCTATTCTTTGGCCAACTAAGAGATAGCAAATCTTAGATACTAAAACCCAAAGGTGAATGGTCTATATCAATATATATTGTTAGTATGCCTAACTCCCAAGGAAATGTAATGTAAGTTTTAACATGGTCTTGATGTTTTACCGTGCCCAAGATCTCATTGGACATGAAATAACTTCAGATCCACATAAATATTAGTCGTATTGGTTAGTCTAAATAACTTTAGATCCACAAAGTTTCATAGTTAGTATGACCAATGAGATTTGGACATATTTTGGTGGTACCATGGGAATGGAAAAGAATAAGTAGGTGAAGAAACATAGTAAAATTGATGATTGATAACGATGTTGACAAATATTTTTTTAGACATGCAAGTCAAAATAAACAGCGGTCTAGAAAGCTTGCTCTTGATTAGACTATGTATATGTAAAATGATAATTGGTACCCGGTAAAAGAAAACCATGCCATAAATAACTATGCTATTTTTTTTAAATGTGGTATTATATTTAGATAAACTTCTCTATCCAATTTGCAACCTAGACACTACAACGAGTCTAAAATATCACGTATTTTAATGCGGATATTGATTAACAAATATTCATGAACCATGCATATAGGTGAGAGGAGAATTATCTAAAATAATTGGTAAGACAACATCTATCACTGTTTAGTAAGTCTTACCTAACTCTGAGGATAAATTAGCCGATTTGTCGATTCAATAATCAGTTAATATGTTGTTATTACATCAAAGCATAGCCGTATTATTGAAGGTTCTATTAGCACCTGAACAAATATTAATTTAGAGTTATATAAACAATGGTGTTCTACATTAAACATGAAATTAACCCTATATATAGGTAATGTATGCCATTTCCAATACATTACAAGCACACTTTCTTGACTAGAGAAAGAGAATTGAGCTAGAAATTACTCAAATAAGGGATGATTAAAGATTTTCTCTCACATGTTATATCCTATTTAGCATCAAATTTACATGTCTTATTTAACAACACATTTTAAGTCACCATATAACCATGTTATTTTTGGCAGATAGTATGATTATATGATTAAACATTAATATTATGACACACCAAAGACGATGCCCTCGCATTTGCCAGGGCCACCGTGCTAGTTATTGGATAAAAGTATTAACAAATTACAACACATAATAAAAAAAAATATCTAGGGTAACATACTATGGAATTACGTTACGCCGCGTTTAACAAACACTAGTGGAAAACAGGCCTCCAGTCCCGGCCCGTAAGGGGCTTTAGTCCCGGTCCTGGTAACCGGGACTGGAGGGGCGGGACTAAAGGCCCACCCATTAGTCTCGGCCCTCTTACCAGCCGGGACCAATGGGCATCCACGTGGCTGTCTTTGCGGGCGCTGGGTGCCCCCCATTAGTTCCGGTTCGTATTACGAACCGGGACAAATGATTCTCTGCTGCGGCAGAATTTTAGGCACATTCTCTGCCGCGGCAGAGAATTTAATTTGTATTCTTTTTTTTCATTTCAAAATAGTTTTCTACGCTACCACATACCGTACATATTCGTGCATACATAAGATAACTTCTCTTAAGATCGAGCATACAAATATATACATGATAGTTACACATGGAGATCACAATTATCGGGACTAGAGCTCATCTATTCAATTACACGGTCGGGGATCATCGGCGCCTATTCACACTAAATTCTCCGGCGTCATCTATTATCTCGTTCATCAAGAATTCTGCCAGTTCTTCAGCAATTGCTACTACGCGTTGCTGTGGTAGGAGTTGATCCCGCATTTTTTCGAACTATATAAGAAAAGGAGATCAATATGAATATCAATCATGATAACAAAAAGTGACGGTAATAAAAATAATGTTATGAATGTATTGCTTACATCGACTCTATAATCATTCAGCTCACTGGTAAACGTGCGAATAAACTCGCAAACGTAGAATCCACATAGATTCGTCCCCTGTGGCTGCCTCGTGCACTTTACGAGAATATAATTTAATCAAAATAATAATCCAGCATCATAATTGTATTGAAACTAGAAGTAAAGAGATGCGCCTACTACTTACCGAGACCGGCTTAAACGTCAGCTTCTCAGTAAAGTCACCCGTAACCGCACTCTTGAACTGGTTCCAAACCCTACCCGGTAAAGAAAATGAATGAGTTATTTATTACGTGATATCTTAGGAAATCAACGAAAGAGACCGTTGTAGCGTGAAAATTACCTCTGGAGCATGTCCTGCATGTCACTAAACTGTTCCAGGGGTCTCTTTAATGGGTCTATGACTTCAGCTCTTCCCTTATCAAGTAGAATGTCCATGAGAATCTAGTAGAAACTGTACACGTTTATATATACATCAGTAACTCATCAATTACACTTAACATCGAGTAAGCAAAAGAGAATGTGTACAATAGAGTAAGACACTCACGCGAAATTGTAAGGAAACAGTATGTGGTCACAGAAATTTTGCTCCGTTAGAAACCTTAGAAGGTTTTCCTGTGTGTCCTCGGGTTTTTCCTTTAGCGTCCGACAATGTATTTTATCTGGGTCAATGAACCCAACACTGAAGATTGACCTTCTTTTACATTCCATGATCTTCATTCTGCATTATAATAGAGTACAAAAGGATATAATTAGGATAATTACATGCAATGAACTGAACAACTGAAAAAATGAACAGTTTATATATAGACAATGAATTCAACAACTTACAGACAATAGCAACTCATGAGACTTTTGTCGAGGGCGTCGAAAGTGTATAACTGGAAGAGTTCTGGAAACTCAACATGAACCTCTTCTTCTCGGAAGTAGTAGTCATGTGGGACTTTCGCCACGATCATTATTCTCTCCTCCTTTACGGCTTTCAAGTACCATTTATGTAAACTCCGCATTTGTGTTGGCAGTTGTTGGAACTGCTCAAAGCTGACCAGAGGCTTCCCTGAGACATATGTAGGGACTACCTGAGCCTTGGGTAACTTGTCGTCCTGGGAACCTAGCAATTCCTCAACAGTCACATTCATAGCAGCCGCAAGCTTCTTAGCTTCTTCCATATCCTGCTGGGGAGTGTCATAGGATACCACCTTGAGGGGTGGGGTCGATTTTTTGGCCTGTTCCCCGAGCTGGGGGACGTCCTTTCTTTTCCCGGTTGCACTTTGACTTGATGATTTGCTCCCGCTTGCACTTCTACTTGATTTGCTCTTCTTCACTTCCTTCTAAAGTGTGCGTTGATAGTCATCTGGCTTATGGTGCAAGTCATATTGCGATTTTGTGTTTAGAAAAGAAAGTGCATACGCTTTTTGCTTCTCGGTGTATACCGGGGCGGGCTCGGGTTTCTTCTTTTAAAGCTGCGCAACACATTCGGCCTTTACGATCATGTCGGTTTCCTCGTCAGTACGATCGTAAGGTCTGATAGAAAGATTCTTATGAGGTACTCTTGGGAGGGGCGACATTTGTCGTTTTGGGCTCCTGCGTCGTTTAGTACTAATCGGAGGCTGCGGCGGAGATTGAGATGGACTCGGGCTATGGTGGTCGTAGTCATGGGGTGGGCTTCTTGGAGGTGATGGAGGTGAAGGTGACATGCGACCACTCGGAGGCGGTGTTGGCTTTGGCGTCCAGCCTGGAAGCTTGATGTTGTTCTTGTCCCATAGAATGATACCACCCAGTACTTCTCCGAGTGTCCTCTCACCTTCAGGTCCAGGGATGTCAAGCTCCATTGAGTCCCACCCCATTGCGATTTCATCCACACTAACTTTAGCATAGCCAGTTGGAATCTCACGGCCATGCCAGCGTGCGCTAGGTGGACAAGGTAAAGCACATCCGACCACCACCTTGATGGATAGGTTCTTCACCTTCTGATGGAGCTCACAAGATGCCTGCTCCTTGATTCCATCCACGGGGTAGCCGGGACCGCCATCTACCACACGTGCATCGTCAGAAGGGACCTACGATTCAGCCACGCTGCTTTTCCGCTGAGATGGGACGGCGGTAATATCGAGTACAGGATCTTGCAGGCGCGCTGCTCCTCGAAGTTCGTCAATCTGTTGCTGATGCATTCGAAGTGTTCCTAGCAACTCGGTGAACCTGTCTCCCTCCTCCTCCTGCCGTCGCCTCTTTGCTCTCTCTCGGCTCCTATAAGTATCTCTGTCTTTAGGAAACCCCATCTCCCACGTATAACTAGGGCCAAGGCCTCGTACACGTCCTCTGCGTTCGTCATTCCCGAGGACCTTTGTCAGCAAGTCTTTCTCTCTGTCGGGCAGAACTTTGTTGTCCTCGCTTTAATATCCTTCACCACTTTCTGCCATATATCCCGGGGTATCCTAATCCCGTCACTGCAAATAAGGTCCCCTGTACTTTCGTCATACTCACTCCCATGACCAAGGAACCAATTCCTTGAACTCAGATCCCATTCTTCGCGTATTGGTTCTGGAGTGACCCCTTTAGCAAGCAGTTCATTCTCTTTAGCATCCCACTTTGGCATGGCAGCCGCGTAGCCCCCTGGCCCCAGGTGATGGTGATATTTCTTCATCGCGGCATTTTTCTTGTTTTTTTCCGACATTTCCATAGCAGGTTGTGACTCCTTGTACTTCACAAATGCATCCCAGTTAGCCTGCTTCTTCGTTAGATAGCATTCAAATTTAGGAGTCTTCTTCGTCTTCTAATACTTTTGCCATAATGCTTTCTTCCAGTTCTTGAATAGTTCGGCCATCTTCGTAAGAGTCCACTGCTTGACTTTCTTCCTCAATGCAGCTGTGTCGGCATCATTCTCACATTCTGGCAGGGTGAAATGTGTCATGAGGTCATTCCAAAGACCCTCTTTGCACCTATCGGAGACATACTCACCCTCTTTCGCCCCTTTGGTCTTATTCCACTCTCGAACGGTGATCGGGATGCGATCCCTAACCATAACTCCGCATTATTGTTTAAATACAGTTTTAGCCTTTTCGGTTTCCACCGGCTCACCCCGTGGTGATACCTGCGTAATTGTATAACGCGTAGATGCGCCCAACTTTTTGGCCAGGCCTCGTTTGGAATATTTTTTGCTCGATGTGGAGGCCTAAGAGAAGAAATATTCGTCAATTTATATATATATACAACTCAGTTAATGCATCTACTGATCACCAGACTTCATATATATACCTCGCTGTCGGCTTCTCCACCACCGGAGCCGTCGGCTTCTCCTTGATCATTTCAGTCGAACTCCTCTCCCTCACCGGAGGGGTTCAGATAAATCGACAGAGATTCGGGTGGATCAACATGGGGGGTGTCGTTGATCATATCCTCGAGAATTTCTTCCTGTGCTAGGTCTCTCTGGATTGGATCCATAGTTTTCTACAAAATGCACACAATAACATTTTTCATTCAATATTGCTGCATAAAATAACACTAAACAATAATATGAACACGCAATTTGCTACAATAATACTAAACAATAGCAAAATTCTAGTGATGCCCTAACCCTAACCCTAAGTCCGGGCGGCCCGCAAGCACCACCACCCTAACCCTATCTCTGGGGGCCCACGAGCACCACCACTCTAACCCTAAGTCCGAGGGCCCGCGAGCACCACCACCCTAACCCTATCTCCGGGGGCCCACGAGCACCACCACTCTAACCCTAAGTCCGGGGGCCCGCGAGCACCACCACCCTAACCCTATCTCCGGGCGGCCCGCGAGCACTACCACCCTAACCCTAAGTCCGGGGGCCCGCGAGCACTACCACATTAACCCTAAGTCCGGGGGCCCGCGAACACTACCACCCTAACCCTAAGTCTGGGGGCCCGCGAGCACTACCACCCTAACCCTAAGTCCGGGGCCCCGCGAGCACTACCACCCTAACCCTAAGTCCGCTGGCCCGCGAGCACCACCACCCTAACCTAAGTTCGGGGCCCACGAGCACTACCGGGCTTAGGGCAGTTATTTCTTTAGCTTATCTTTATTTAGCACTGAAGCTTGTCTGTCTCAATCGACACTATAATACTACATACTATATAATATACTACTATATATATTATTACTAGTAATAAATATATATACACAAACATATATATACTATATTTATATACTAGTAATAAATATTACAATATAAAAAAGATACAAGAAATAAAAAAACATACACTAGAAATTAATATATACTATACTAGAAATTAATATATACTATACTAGAAATTAATAAAAAAACATACACTAGAAATATAAAAAAGATACAAAAAATACTAGTAATAATTCTATCTATCTATTAAAAAAACATACTAGTAATACAAGTAATAATTCTATCTATCTATTACAAAAAGATACTAGTAATACAAAAAAACATACACTAGAAATACTAGTAATACAAAAAATATACAAAAAACAAAAAATGGCCGGCGGGGTACCGCCCGGGCTCGCCGGTCGCGGGGCGCCGCCCGGGCTCGCTGGGGCCGGGGACGGAGAGGAGGCAGAGCGCGCGGTGGGGGGAGGGATTACCTCCCACAGCAACGGGGCGGACGAGCGCGCGTCTTAAGAGGCGGTGGCGCAGCGCGGCAACACGGCGGGGTACGCGGATGGGCGGAGAGGCGCGGCGAGGTATTTCGGCAGCCTGGCGGCGTAGTGCTACTCCTCGCTCCGATCGATGTATTCGACCGGGAAAGAAGGCGGCGCATTAAATACCCCCAGCCTTTAGTCCCGGTGCGTGGCTGGAACCGGGACTAAAGGGGGGTCTTTAGTCCCGATTCCAACCACGCACCGGGACTAAAGGCTTTGGATGCCTTTTCGCCTGCAGAGCCTTTAGTCCCGGATGGTGTTCTGGGCCAGGACTAAAGGCCCACATTTGCGCGCGCTGGGCCTAAGTTGGCGCCTGCTTTTTCAAATATTACAATTTGTAACTATTAGATTTTTTAAACATTTGAATTATACGGTTTTTCTACATGAAAAGTTTTTGAAAATTTGAGAAAATTTTCAACATGAAAAGTTTTTGAATTTGAATAAGTAATCCAAATCTATTTTCTATTTTATAAAATAATTATTCTAACTAGTGAAACTAATAACCATTTTGCCATTTCCAATTTAAAAATGCATTAACTATTATATTTTGCATATTTCGAATATCCCTAAATTTTTAACATAAGAAGTGCTTGAATTTGAATCAGAGATTCAAATCCATTTTCTGTTTTATAAAATAATTATTCTAACTAGTCAAACTATTAATTATTTTGCCATTTTCATGTGATTCCGACGCTCCGGTGGTCTTCCTCCGGCGAAACCCTAGACTGGGGGCCTCGGATCGTCTACCCCTGTAGCTTTCTCCATACGAGGGTAGCCCCTTTAGGGTTTAGGGTTTAGGGTTTAGGCTTCCCTCCTCTGACTTCCCGCCATTTCTCACTATATATATATATATATATGTAGGCTTGGTCGTTGCCATAGCACATCTAGAGTCATATCTGTCGCCTCTATAAACTCTATCCCATGGCTTTCACCATACCTCTAACCCCAGGGAGGCGGAGATGGAGTCTTTCACGGGCTAGCAGGAAAATAGTTTCCGAGGCGGAACTTCCGAAGATGCCATAGAGCGTGTGCACCAAGGGCATCTTCGAGAAGTTCCACCACGGGAGATTTCCCAACCCTTTCCTCCATCCATGGGGATGAAACTCTCCATCCATGCTGGCTTGTTGAGTTGCTTGCCATGGCGTATCGATGCTCCTTTTATAGGCACGGCGCCGCTTCTACTTTGTCTTCTTCCTCCGACAGGGCGTCGTGCGCTACATGCTTTATCTCATCGAGCAGTGCGTCCACCCACGCGTCCTTATCCTATCGACAGCTTTAGTCCCGGTTTGAGCCCCCACCCGGTACTAAAGGTTACCCACGCGTCCTTATCCCACCGACAGTTTTGTTAGATGACACAAAAACCACCTTTAGTCCCGGTTGGACCCACCAACCGGTACGAAAGGTTAGCCACCCCCCAGATAAGGCCCTCCCAGATAAGCCTCCCCCAGATAAGGCCCCCCATCTTTTATCCCGGTTTGAGCCCCCACCCGGGATGAAAGTTTCCCGCGCCACTGCGTTCCCGCGCTTTCCACCGGTTCCCACCTCTGTCTTCCCGCCATTTTTTCAGTATATATATGTACGCTTGGCCTCCATTTACATATCACATCTAGACTCATCATTCTCTTCCCATGGCTTCCATCGTATCTCTAACCACCCGGGAGGTGGAGGCGCTTTGCGCCTCAAACTACCCCTGCCCACCGGGCTACCGCGTCCCCACCGGCTGGATGCTGAGCACCGGAGGAGTGCCGGTCTCTCCTGTCCCTCTAGGTGTGGAGCGCCAGATGGCCATCACGAACCACTACTACCTCGAGCTCACGCCAGAGCAGCGAAGGAATCCCAACTGGCATCCCGACTATTTCCCGACTTTGGAAGCCTTCTTCATCAATCGGCATGAGAGGGCGCTCGCCAGGCATGAGGAGGACGACCCACCTCCTTCGAACTTCAACGAGGCCGGCCGTCGGCTGTGGTGGCGCGGCCGGACTCTCCAGAGTGTCATGGCCTACAACACGACCGGCAATAACCCCCGCCTACGGTACCCTCAAATCCAGCCCATGCGTGCCCAACCTTCAAGGTTCGACTACGGCGACCCCGACGACAACAGCTACGACGGCGCCGGTGACTATGACGACTACAGTGGCGCGTATTACAGGGCTAGGCAGGAGCATGACTGAATCACTCCAACCATTAGGCATGTTTCTTAATTTTCAGTTGTGCTATGTATCCTTAGTGTTTGTGGGTTCCTTCTCTTGTGATGGTTCCTTCTCTTTGTGTGATCACCTACCGCGGCTCAGAACGTCTAGTTTGATTGAGCAAGATGTATTACATGAAAGGGGACCTTTATGTCTCAAATAAAAGGTTTAATACATTACATAGATTTATGTCTCAAATAAAAGGTTTAATTACATAGATTTATGTCTCAAATAAAAGGTTTAATACATTATTACACATCACCAACATCTAGTGTTGTGGTTTTCTTCTGCACCATAGTCATGGAGAATCTTCATCATTTAACAGGATGCTTGGGTCAGTTTTCACTTTGAAGGGCGGAATTTCATGAAACTTATTGTAATCTTCTGACATGTCTGTCTTATCATCCACTCCCACGATGTTTCTTTTCCCTGAAAGAACTATGTGGCACTTTAGCTCATCGTATTCTGTACTCTTTTGCTTATGTTTCCTTTTTCTCGGTTTGGTAGACATATCCTTCACATAGAAAACCTGAGCCACATCGTTGGCTAGGACGAATGGTTCATCCATGTACGCAAGATTGTTGAGATCCACTGTTGTCATGCCGTACTTTTCGTCTACATGTACCCCGCCTCCTGTCAGCTTGACCCATTTGCACCGAAACAAAGGGACCTTAAAAGTAGGTCCATAGTCAAGTTCCCATATCTCCTCTATGTACCCATAATATGTGTCAATATGCCCATTGTCATCTGTTGCATCAAAGCGGACACCACTATTTTGGTTGGTGCTCTTTTTATCTTGGGCGATCGTGTAAAATGTATTCCCATTTATCTCGTACCCCTGGAAAGTACATATAGTTGAAGATGGTAACCTGGCCTACGAGTACAACTCATCTCCAACAGTGGTGTTATTCATGAGATGTGTCTGCAACCAATTGCCAAAATTCTTCTCGTGTTCCCCTTTAATCAAGGTTTCAGGCTTCCTCGGGTTTTCGGAGCGTAGAATATTCTTGTGTTTCTCGATATACGGAGCCACCATGGTGGAATTGTGTAGAACTGTGTAGTGTGCTTGAGTGAAAGAATGCCCGTCCCTACATACCATTGATTTCCTTCCTAGTGTGCCTTTTCCAGTCATCCTCCCCTCATACCGAGATTCAGGAACACCAATCGGCTTAAGGTCAGGAAGAAAGTCAACACAAAACTCAATGACCTCCTCTGTTCCATAGCCCTTGGAGATGCTTCCTTTTGGCCTAGCACGGTTATGAACATATTTCTTTAAGACTCCCATGAACCTCTCGAAGGGGAACATATTGTGTAGAAACACAGGACCGAGAAGGATGGCGGGAACAACAACTCGAAGCTGACTAGACATTGGACCACATCAATCTGTAACCCTGATAGACTTTCTCGATCGATTACCTTCTGAGAAATTGCATTGAGGAATGCACATACCTTCACAATGGCTAGTCGAACATTTTCTGGTAGAATTCCCCTCAATGCAACCGGAAGCAATTGTGTCATAAGCACATGGCAGTCATGAGACTTTAGGTTTTGAAATTTTTTCTCTTTCATATTTACTATTCCCTTTATATTCGACGAGAAGCCAGACGGGACCTTGATACTGAAAAGGACTTCAAAAAAGATTCCATTCTCTTCTTTGGTAAGAGCGTAGCTGGCAAGCCCTTGAAACTACCCTGGATGCTTGTCGTCTCGTCCTTTATGATGTTGCTGGTCCTCCCGTGCTGCCGGGTATCTTTTGACTTCCCATACAAGCCCAGGAATCCTAGAATATTCATGCAAAGATTCTTCGTCAGGTGCATCACGTCGATTGCAGAGCGTACCTCATGCACTTTCCAATATGGTAGCTCCCAAAATATAGATTTTTCTTCCACATGGGTGTGTGTCCGGTAATGGGGTCTTTCGGAACAGGTTGTCCTCCAGGACCCTTTCCAAAGATTACATCCAAATCCTTGACCATACCAAATACATCAGCACCACTACGGGGGACAGGCTTCGTCCGGGTTTCTGCCTTGCCATTGAAATGCTTGCCTTTCTTCTTTAAGGAATGACTAGGCGGAAGAAAACGACGATTGTACAGGTACACATTCTTTCTACATTTATCCAGATATATACTTTCAGTCTCATCTAAACAGTGCGTGCATGCATTGTATCCTTTGTTCGTCTGTCTTGAAATGTTACTAAGAGCAGGCCAATCATTGATGGTTACGAACATCAACGCTTGTAGGTCAAATTCCTGCTGTTTGTGCTTATCCCACACACGTACACCTAGTTTGGCCCACAACTGTAGAAGTTCATTAACTAATGGCCTTAGGTACACATCAATATCGTTGCCGGGTTGCTTTGGGCCTTGGATGAGCATTGGCATCATAATGAACTTCCGCTTCATGCACAACCAAGGAGGAAGGTTGTAGATACATAGTCACGGGCCAGGTGCTGTGACTGCAGTTCTGCTCCTCAAAAGGATTCATGCCATCGGTACTTAGACCAAACCATAAGTTCCTTGCGTCACCAGCAAAGTCTGGGAAGTCTCTCTCGATTTTTCTCCACTGCCGACCATCAGCAGGGTGCCTCATCATCCCGTCTTTCTTACGGTTCCATGTGCCATCGCAACAACTTGGCATGCTCTTTATTTCTGAACAAACGTTCCAACCGTGGTATTATAGGAGCATACCACATCACCTTGGCAGGAACCCTCTTCCTGGGTTGCTCGCCCTCAACATCACCAGGGTCATCTTTTCTCGTACTTCTCACCGGGCATTTATCCATATTCTCGTACTTCTCACCGCGGTAGAGGATGCAGTCATTAGGGCATGCATGTATCTTCTGCACGTCTAATCCTAGAGGGCAGACAAGTTTCTTTGCTTCGTACATACTGGAGGGCAATTGGTTATTTCTTGGAAGCAGCTTCTTCATTATTATCAGCAACTTTTCAAATCCTGAGTCAGTCATACCGGTCTCTGCCTTCCACTTCAACAATTCCAGTGTGCTACCCAGCTTCTTCTGGCCATCTTCACAAGTTGAATACAACAATGTGTTGTGGTCCTGTAACATCTGCTCGAACTGCAACCTCTCCTTTTCTGTGTTGCAGTCTCGCCTTGCATCACTAATGACCCGACCAAAATCATCAACGGGCTCATCTGGTTCCCGTTCTTCACCCCCTTCTTTTTCATTATCTTCAACTGCGGTATCATCGTATTCAGGGAACATAGTTCGGTAGTTGTCATCATCGTTCTCTTCTTCATCGCCGTCTTCCATCATAACCCCTCTTTCTCCGTGCTTGGTCTAAACATTATAGCCGGACATGAAACCGGACCGAAGCAGGTGGCTCTGGATGACTCTTGAGGAAGTGTGAGCCTGCTCATTCCGACATTCAACACATGGACAACACATAAAACCATCCCGCCACTTGTTCGCCTCGGCCACAAGGCGAAAAGAACGCACGCCTTCTCTGTAAGCGTCAGAGCGTCAGTCACCGTATATCCATGGGTGGCTCATCTGCATCATACAACCATGCATATATATCAAACGCAATCATGATGCTTAAATTAGTACCGCGCAGTCAAAACGAGAAAATAGTTGCTAACCTTTTATGACACTTCAAAACAAAGAGGAGAAACCTTAAGTGTCGCTCTGGCACCTCATATCATATTTTGTCTTGTGTGAACTCAAGTGGCATCGCTCTAATAGGCATTTCACCGAACACATCTAGTGTATATGAAGAAAAAAAGTTAGCACAAAGTTATACCCACCTCTCACATAGGAAAAAAACAGGAAAGAGTGGAGGGCTGGGTGCATACATATAGGGCCAGGCCATTAGTCCCGGTTTGAGGTACAAACCGGGACTAAAGGTTCTGTCAAGAGTACGCGCGCCGGCCTAGACCCATTGGTTTGTATCTCAAACCGGGACTAATGGTTCCTTAAGGACCGGGACATAGTGCCTCGGCCTCCTCGGGCCGTCTGGTTCGGACCATTAGTTCCGGCCCCCCGAACCAAAGGCCCATTTTCTACTAGTGAAATTAAAGCTGCGCTGCTAGTTTTAGGAATAGTAGCATGTCCTGTATTTATTGTACAGTATCGTCCTTGTGGCTTATGTGAAAACTATTCCCACTCACGCGTCCTTTAGCTCTGCCATATTTCCGAAAATGCAATAGCGCGTTACTCTCGGCAACTATTGTGGTGATACACTCTCTTACTCATGGACGGCAAGCAATAATTCAGGCGGTGCTCATCAGTCATCGGTGCGTGTGGCAATCCATTAATTGGCCACATTCAGTTGTCAGTACGTACGGCCAGAGTTTGCCCTAGCTCGTGGTACACATGCCACTGTTTCAGCCTGGCGGTGCAGCTGATGGCCAGAATGCTTGTGCTTTGTGTTGGCAACGGGGCATTGTATCTGAATGCTTAAGTTTTTTGTATACTATACAGTTTGTGAACCAAGCAATCTAATGCTTCTTGTTCATTTTTGTGATTCCGCAAGGAAATATGTATATCCATGCTGACAAACGTTAAAAAAAAAATGAGGAAACCCGGCTTCTACATCGAGCCGATGCATATAGTCTTCATTACTTTATTAAGAGTCTTACAAAAGTTTATTACAAAACGCCCAGCTCATGGGTCACATAGTCGAAACATGCACCAACCACCTAAAAAAACCAAGTATCATAAAAAGACGTCTCATCAACATATGATCATATTATCAAAACGCTAGCCGCACCGGCTGAATAAGCCCCGCAAAACTGTTTCCAAACGGCTGCACCTAAAAGTCATGGCCGGCCTCAGCTCCCCTTGCCGAAGGAAAAATCCCGTACCGATCTAGTGGTTAGTTAAAGGAATAACCTGTATAAAAGAAGCATTTGTAGATCGGTTAAAAATTAAGCCATTCATGATATTCCATATGGCCCAGAGTAAAGCACAAGCATCGACTCGTATTTGAGCTTTTTTCTAACTTATCAACACCATCAAGCCAATTCCCGAACAAATTCTTAACGTTTTTGGGGGGAGCTAGATTAAAAGCCATATTAACAATGCGCCACACTAGTTTTGCAAACGTGCAATCAGTGAATAAGTGTTGGATTGTCTCACTTTGATCATAAAAGCAACACTTTTCGCTTTCCTTGCCAAATTTTTTTGGCTAGATTATCTTTTGTTAATAACACCTTCCGATTAAGAAATCACATGAAATTTTTAATTTTTAGAGACACTTTCAGTTTCCATAAGTACTTACATAGGAACCTAGTGTTCCCATTTAGTAAGTCTAGGTACATGGATTTTACCGAGAAAATCCGGTTCCTGGTTAGCCTCCATTTACAAAGTTCTTCCCGCTCCTGTAAGTTAATATCCATCAAGTGGTTCACTTGATGAAGCCAACGTGACCATCTAGGTTCTGTTAGAGTTCTTCGGAAACAAATGTTCAGTGGGTTGTTGAATGGCTAAAGGAGTTTCGCCTAACCAAACGTCTTCCCAAAACCCACGCTGACAAACGTCCATCTAGCATCTGTAATTCAGTTTCTTTCATACACAAGGTCTATAATTCAGTTAATTTGGAAAGCCTTTTCCGTACAGTGGTAATTTACTTTGTGAAGTGCCCATGGCTACAAAAACCATTTCGTGTTTTCAGTATGGAATCACTCATGCATGTCCTCTGTTGAGGTTGGACATCCACATTTCTGAAGAAAACAAGGGCAGATCCACGGGCAGAAAACAAGGAGTTGACAACAACAGAGAACACTAGAACATAATACAGAAAGACGGACTAATTAACAAGCTAAGGTAGTTGGAAGTCGAAACACAAACACCGTGATGGCAACACAAGACGAGATCACTAGACTACCTCGGTCAGCAGGAACTACTCGGCCACCACCGCCGCCGCGCCGCCACCATCTCTGCATCAGCAGACACTGCCACCACCACCGCAGCCGCCTCCACCACCGCAGCAACTTCCCTGCCCTCCACAGCCACCGCCACCACAGGCGCCGCTGCCTCCAGCACCAGCGACGAAAAAAATCGCAGTGCTCCCGGTCCCGGAACCGGAACTCGCCGGCCTGCTCGCCTTCGCGGGCTTGGCTGCAGCGGGCTTCTTCTTCTTCTAGGTGATGCCGTCGTCGCTGTGGGAGCTGCGCCCGCACAGGAGGACCGCCATCGAGACGATGAAGACGGAGGCTGAGATCATGAACATCGCCATCAGCCACGGTGGCATGATGGCCGCGACTGCTGCCGACGCACCGCTGGCCGCCATCGCCGACGGAGCTACAGCACTCTCAGACCAGGGGCGAGGTGTGTTGAGTAGTGACTGTGAGTAGTGTACTAGGTTGCGAAACTTTGTGGTTCTTCCTTACTCCATCAACCATCAAGAAGGCGCATATATATAGGCACACGATGGCAGGGACGTGGGCTGGGCTAGCTCCTTAGTTGCATGCAGGGTCCTAGAAAAATGGGCATCAATACCGGTTCTAGAGGCCCTTTTGTACCGGAAATACAACCGGTACAAAAGATTCGAGACAAAAGACCCCCACCTCCCCCTCCCTTGGTACCGGTTCCTTACGAACCGGTATTAAAGGGGCCTCCACGTAGACACCCAGCAGACCGCAGGACTAGGGACCTTTGGTACCGGTTTGTAACACAAACCGGTACCAAAGGTTGGCTACCACGGCAGAGAAAGTGCATAAATCTCTGCCGCGGCAGGGAATCCAGAGTTTAGGGTTTTAAGAGGGGTTTAGGGGTATCGGACCATTTCATCGTACGAGGATCGCGTCGATGCGCCAGAAACGCGTTTGGGTTTAGATAGTACATGAAGATCTAGGTGATGCATATCAACTTGGTGCATATAATATAACACATGTAATTGCATAAGATCGCAAAATTAAGTAGTACATGCATGAAGATCGATCTTCATGCATAGTGGTACTCTTCGAGGCATACTATCTATTACATGTAGCATAGTGGTACTCTCCGAGTCAAACTATATATTACATGTAGATCTTCATTCATAGTGGTACTCTGCGAAGTTAGGTATGACGTCCCAAAGAAAAAATCCCGCCAATTCCTCGCCAATTGCTTTGAAGCGATGCTCGATTGAGACCATGTCCCGTTTTCTTGCCAACTGTAAAAGAATGAGATACAAATGAATACATGAGCTATGTGTGTGTATATATATATCAAAATCACAATCAAACAATTATGACTGAAACTCAGCACAAGTTATGATAACAAAATAAATTTGTGAATATTGTTTTCGCACCTCTCTATTTCTTTGATTATTCATTCTCTCGCTGACAATCTTGTGAATGTACTCGCAAACGTAGTATCCACATAGATTAGTCCTCTTTGGTTGTTTCACGCATTTCTGTACAAGAATATAATTCAATCAAACAATAATCAAGTATGATAAAGGTGTGTGGATCTAGGTAGTACTACTTACTTTGTTCACACGCCATATCAGCTTCTGTTTCCATCCACCGGCCGGATCTTCCTCGATGAATTTTTTCCATACGCCGCCCGACAAAAGAAAATGCATAAAAGAGTTATCAATTTGTTGATATCAGGAAATTAACGAAAAAACTGATAAGAATTAAAATTACTTTTTGAGCATATCAAAAGCCGTCTTGTATAGTATATGCTCTTTGGTTAGTGAGTCAAAGACTTCAACTTCTCCATCGTACATTTTAATGACGAAAAGAATAAAGTGGAACCTGCGCACGTTTAAATATGCAGTGTCATAGATATAAGTCATCAGTTAAAATTTTAACATTTGGTGAGCAAAATAGAATGTGTTATAAGACAGTAACACTCAGTTGAAGTTGTAAGGCCAAAGTATTATCTTTTTGTCACGTTGTCGCTTCAAAAACCTTAGCAAAGTCTCCGGTGTATCCTTGTTATAGATGAGATCTTCTATGGTTTTTTCATGCATTGTATCTGGGTCAATGAACCCAATGTCCGTGATTTCATCCCTTTTGCATTCGAGCTTTTTCGATCTGCATAATATAGCGCACAAAGGATTAAATTGAGGATAATTTGTAGACAATGAACGAGCTGAGCTAAAGACTTCTCAAATCACATTAATAAATCACTTACAGACAATAGCAACTGATGATAGATTTGTCGAGGGCCCGAAGATTGTATAACTGAAAAAGTTCACAGAAGTCAACGCTCACAGAGTATTCTTGGAAGTAGTGCTCATCCTTAACTCGCACCATGATAGCCTCGATCCCTCTCTTTGTGGCATTAGTGTACCACACATGCAAATTACGCATACTTGTTGGTAGCGACCTAATATTCTCGACCAAATCTTTCCCTTGAACAAATTTATATGCTACTTCAGCGATGGGGTAATCGGTTGTGTTTTGTCGAGAACTTTGAACGGCCTTCTCGTCAAACACCTTGAGAGGAGGGACCGATTGAACGGGTTGTTCTCCGAACTGGTGCACTTGTTTCCTTTTTATACCCGAGACCACCGATTTATCGGGTTTTTTCGCCTCCACCATATCGTCATACGACCTTTCAATAGAATGCCTATAGTCAGATGGCGGCGATGGTACAGGGTCATATAGATTCTCAACAGTACGCACAACTTTCACCAGATCTAGAGTCTTCTCAAAAGGTATCTCTGGCACTTTCTTAGCAAAATGTTTTTCCACCTCGGACTTAGAGGTTTTGATTCATTCCTCGATAGTTTTTTCCCAAGGTAACTTCTCAATAGGCGGCAGTGGTTTCTCCTTGCTAGGTCTCTTCCTAGGCAGCGTACCGTTCGCTTAACGGGCGCAGTCTTACGTGGAGGATCTCGAGATGGTGGACTCGCGCTAGGGTCCCTCTCAGGTAGGTGTGGACTTTGCTGCTCATGTGGACTGCTACCAGGAGGAGTCGATGGCCATTGATGCTCATGTGGAATTTGTTGCTCATGTGGACTGCTACGAGGAGGAGTCGGTGGCCTTGGCAAAAGGACGATGTATTTCTTGGACCATAGGGCGAAACCGCGCTTGACATCAGCCATTGTCTTCTCCTCGTCACCTCTAGGAAAATCAAGCTCCACTGTTTCATAACCTAAAATAACATCATCCACCCCGACACGAGCACAACCAGCTGGAATGGGCATATAATGGTGCGTTGCTCCATCTTCAATTGGGTAAACATAGCCGACTGCCACCTTAACGGACACGTTCCTCATTGTCAAATGTAGCTCACAATTTGTCTTCTTCGTGACATAATCCACGAGGTAGCTTCCTCCACATTCAAGATGCGAGGAACCCACACTGCTTCTTTGCTGATATGGGGCGGCATCGGCTTGAGGATCTTGTAGAAACAGTGGCTGATCAGGTGCCCTCTGATTTTTCTCAAGCACCTCCAACCTATTTATCCATTCCGCTAACCTGTCTGACTCCTGCTTCTTCTTTCTCGAACAGCTTCTATAAGTGTCAGCGCACTCTGGCCATGCTTCCTTCATGGTGACACCTGGGAGGGCTCGTATCCGTCCAACATGTTCAGGATTCCCCAGAGCGAGTGTCAGCTCGTCATTCTCTCTATCGAGAATGTACTCTCCCTTTCTAACTTTTTTAATTGCATCTATAAGCTCCGTTGTGATTGCTTCAAATTTTTTCTTCCATTTTCCCTTTGCAACGATCTTCCCTGTCTTTGGGTCCAACCCTGCCCCATGCGCGAACAACCAGAACTTGGACCGGTCGGGCCAGTACCATGTATGTGGAGTGATTCCTGCCTCCATTAGTTTAGCTTCAAATGCTATCCACTTCGGAATGGCAGTCTTGTAGCCACCTGACCTCAAATGATGGAAATGTTTCTTCTTTGAAGCATTTTTCGTATTTGTGATTGATCGGGACACAACAGTAGACGATTTCTTATACCTCTTAAATGCGGGCCAGTGATCTTTTATCTTCACTAGACTTTCAGTGAATACTGGATCTTCATCTTCATATCTGGCCCATAAATATTTCTTCCAGGTCTGGAATTGTGTGGCCATCTTCCTAAAAGTCCATTCCTTGACTTTCTTCTTCTGTCCTTCCGTCATGTCTTCCGGTAGGCTGAAGTATGTCAGTAGACTGTCCCAAAGAAAATGTTTTAGATTATCGTTGACATAACTAGCTTCAGCCCCCGCGTTCTTCGGCTTATGCCACTGTACAATGCTGATCGGTACATGGTCCCTAACAAGAACTCCGGCGTGATTTATAAATGTACGGCAGTGCTCCACCGGTTCACCACTATCCTTAAATGCGGTGAGGGCTAACCTACCCTCGCCCTTTAGACGTTGCGTTGGGCCTCGTTGGTTTTTAACAGATTTGCTTGATGATCCAGAAGGCTAAACGAAAAATGATTCGTTAATAAGTGCAATACAAATAAATCAATGCATCTAGCCTTGATATATAAATATACACCTCACCGGAGTTTGTTAAGGACACTTCGTTGTCTCTTCTTTCTTCAGACTCAAGTCCCTCACCGACATCGTTTAGAAATTGTGAGGCGAAATCATCGTCATCTCCATCGGGTTCCGGTCCACGGGCACTCTCATATATCATTTTCTACACCATTTCTTCTTGCTCCTCATCTCGGATGAAGGTGTTGTCCTCCATAGCTGAATGTCACTACAAAATTAAGTGGAATTATTTGATTCATCGTGTCATGATCATAACAGATTGCTAGATGGATAACAATTCAAGTGAAGGGTGGCGCCCATCGACCCTCAATAATCACGGCTCCTTGGATCCTCCTGCCGCGGACCGACCTCGCGATCTGCCCCACGACATACCCAACCACCTCTCTCTTCTCCTCTCCGGTAGCGATGTGCGCCCTGCCTCCGCGACTGGTTCCGGCAATGGTGCCACCTTCTAGATCTTCCTCGTCGCCTAGGGGAGCAGCGTGCAAGGAGCGTCGTCGGCTAGGCGGCGTGGCGAGGCCGTGTGGCGTGGCGACGTCGACGCTGGACACTGCCAGCGCGCGCGCTAGCGAGGCCGCCTAGCCGGCGTGGCGTGCGGCGTGGCGAGGCCGCCTAGCCGGCGTGGCGTGGCGGCGTCGTGTATGGCGTACGTCACAGAGTAAGTAGCCATCATCAGGATTTCAGGGTCAACACTTTGCTTCCTTCACGAGCAGTAGCAGCGACATATCTAATTGTTTTACTGTCTGCATACATTTTTGCCTAATCTGAAAACACGTGTGTATTGTGTGGCTATGCAGACATCGAGCAGCGGGTGCGCGCGCTAGCGGTGAGCGTGCCGGACGACACGACGACGGCCGCCTCGGACCACTCCTTCGCAGAGTGTGCCGAGAACTACTACCACAGGCGGCCGCAGCTTCCGGTGCTGCTCACCGACCATTCTAGGCCCACCTCGGCGCCGATGACCACCGCCCTGCTGCTCCAGCGGTGGACGGGGACCTACTGCTGGCGGAGCTGGTCATGGCGTGGGTGGACCGGGACGTGTTGGCGGACAAGGCGGAGCGCCGCAAGGCGGAGTCCGCGCGCAAGATCGAGCTGCAGGGGAGCCTCCTCGACATGCTGGAGTCGGAGCGCCTGGTGCTGCTGGGCGAGAACGCGCTCCTTGTGCTGCTGGGCGAGAACACGCGCCTGGGCTTCCGGGCCTCGAGCGCCGAGGAGGAGTCCGCTACGGCCGCCGCCGAGCTCAGGTACATGCGGCGCCGCGCCGCGGAGATGGCGCGCCTCGAGGCCATGGCCGCCTGGGAGGCCGAGCGCAAGGCGGACGCCGTGGAGATCGACAGGCTTCGCACCGAGAACAGACGTTTGGCGTGGCTCAGGCGTGCGGATGGCGGCGCGGCGGTGGATGGCGGCGTGGCTACGGACGGCGGCGCGAGCGGGGGAGGGAAAGAAGGGGAGGAGCGGGGGACTTACCTGCGGACGGCGGCACGGCGGCGTGGTTGCGGAGACAGCGTGGAGGGCTCGCGCGCGTGTGTGGCTGGCGCTGGAAAGAAGGCCCCAGGGTGAGAAAATCCCCTGGGGGACCTTTGCTATCGGTTCCCCGGTTTGTGGCTTGAACCGGTAGCAAAGGTATTTTTTTCTGTTTCTTTATCTTTTCTCATTCTTTTTATTTTTATTCTATTTTCTATTTTCTATTTCTTTTCTTTTTCTTTTCTGTTTTTTCTGTTTCTTTTTCTTTTATATTTACTTTACTTTTCAATTTTTTTTCTTTTCTATTTCTTTTTTATTTCTTTTTTTTTCTATTTCTTTTTTTTCTATTTTTCTGTTTCTTTTTTCTATTTCTTTTTCTTTTCTATTTCTTTTCTTTTCTATTTCTTTGCTTTTTTCCGTTTCTTTTTATTTTTCTTTTCTGTTTCTTTTTCTTTTATATTTCTTTTTTCTTTTCTGTTTTCTTTTCTATTTTTTATGTTTCTATTTCTTTTATGATCCTTATCTAGTCTTTTGAGTTTTCTTCGTGTGTTTCCCTTTCTTCTGATTGCGACGCAACCTTGAAGGGTGGAATATCATCAAACTTATTATAATCTTCTGACATGTCTGTCTTGTCCTCTCCTTCCACGATGTTTCTTTTTCCTGAAAGAACTATGTGGCGCTTTGGCTCATCGTATGATGTGTCCTCTTGCCTTTGTTTTCTTTTTCGGTTTGGTAGACATGTCCTTTCTTTTCTAACAAAATTGTCGGTGGGATAAGGACGCGTGGGTAACCTTTAGTCCCGGCTGGTGGGTGCAACCGAGACTAAAGTTGTCGGCGGGATAAGGACGTGTGGGTGGACGCACTGCTCGATAAGATAAAGCATGTAGTGCACGACGCCCTGTCGGAGGAACAATACAAAGTAGAAGCGGCACCATGCCTATAAAAGGAGCATCGATACGCCATGGCAAGCAGCTCAACAAGCCAACATAGGTAGAGAGAATTTCATCCCCATGGATGGAGGGTTGGGAAATCTCCCGTGGCGGAGCTTCTCGAAGATGTCATTGGTGCACATACCCTACGGCATCTTCAGAAGCTCCGCCTCAGAAAAATTTCCCTGCAAGCCTGTGAAAGACTCCATCTCCTATAACAGTGTTGGGGAAAGGATTGGGAAATCTCCCGTGGCAGAGCTTCTCGAAGATGTCGTTGGTGCACACGCCCGACGGCATCTTCGGAAGCTCCGCCTCGAAAATATTTCCCTACAAGCCCGTGAAAGACTCCATCTCCTCTAACAGTGTTGGGGAAAGGGTTGGGAAATCTCCCGTGACGGAGCTTCTCAAAAATTTGCTTGCAAGCTCGTGAAAGCTACTTAACTAGTAAAACAAGCCAACCATCTCCTTTGTTAATATCTTACATACAGTAAGACCATTACACAAAAGTAAATGGGAAAGTGATTTCCATATTGAGATACACAAGTTATGATCCCTATCTAGTCTTCTGAGTTTTCTTCGTGTGTTCCCTTTTCTTCTGATTGCGATGCAACCATGGACAATCTTCATTATTTAACATGATGCTTGGGTCAGTTCTCACCTTGAAGGGTAGAATATCATCAAACTTATTATAATGTTCTGACATGTCTGTCTTTTTCTCTACTCCCACGATGTTTCTTTTTCCTGAAAGAACTATGTGGCGCTTTGGCTCATCGTATGATGTGTCCTCTTGCCTTTGTTTTCTTTTTTTCGGTTTGGTAGACATGTCCTTCACATAAAAAACCTGAGCCACTTCACTGGCTAGGACGAATGGTTCGGTGTCGTACCCTAGATTCTTGAGATCCACTGTAGTCATTCCGTACTGCGGGTCTACTTGTACCCCGTCTTTTAGGTTGAACCATTTGCACCGGAACAAAGGGACCTTGAAAAGTTCCCATATCTCCTCTATGTACCCATAATATGTGACCTTCTTCCCATTGTCCTCTGCTGCATCAAAGCGAACACCACTATATTGGTTGGTGCTTTTTTTTATCTTGGGCGAACGTGTAAAATGTATTCCCATTTATCTCGTACCCTTGAAAAGTCGATATAGTCAAAGATGGTTGCTTGGACAACAAGTATAGATGTTCTTCATCAGTGGCATTCATGAGACATGTTTGCAACCAACCGCCGAAAGTCTTCATGTGTTCTCCATCAATCCAATCTTCACGTTGCTCTGGGTATTCAGAGCGTAAAATATTCTTGTGTTCCACTATGTACGGAGCCACCAAGCTAGAATTATGTAGAACTGTGTAGTGTGCTTGAGTGAAAGAATGTCCGTCCATATACATTGTTGCTTTCTTTCCTAGCGTGCCTTTTCCACTCAGTCTTCCCTCATAGCGCGATTTAGGAACACCGACCAGCTTAAGGTCAGGAATAAAGTCAACATAGAACTCAATGACCTCCTCTGTTCCATATCCCTTGGAGATGCTTCCTTCTGGCCTAGCACGGTTATGAACGTATTTCTTTAAGACTCCCATCAATCTCTCAAAGGGGAACATGTTGTGTAGAAATACAGGACCGAGAACACCAATATCTTCGACCAGGTGAACGAGTTAATGCGTCATAATATTGAAGAAGGATGGTGGGAACACCAACTCGAAGCTGACTAGACATTGCACCACATCCTTCTGTAAATTTTGTAGAGTTAGTGGATTGATCACCTTCTGAGAAATTGCATTGAGGAACGCACATAGCTTCACAATGGGTACTCGAACATTTTCTGGCAGAAGCCCCCTCAATGCAACCAGAAGTAATTGTGTCATAATCACGTGGCAATCATGAGACTTTAGGTTTGGAAACTTTTTCTTTGACATGTTTATGATTCCCTTTATATTCGACGAGAAGCCAGACGGGACCTTGATGCTACTCAGGACTTCAAAAAATATCTCCTTCTCTTCTTTGGTAAGAGCGTAGCTGGTAATACCTTGATACTTCTTTAGATTCAGGTTGTTTCCTTCGTGGATACATTGTTGGTCCTGTCGTGCATCCGGTGTATCTTTGGTCTTCCCATACACGCCCAAGAAGTTTAGCAGGTTCACGCAAAGATTTTTCGTCACGTGCATCACGTCGATTGCAGGGTGAACCTCTAGGATTTTCCAGTAGGGTAGCTCCAAAAATATAGACATCTTCTTCCACATGGGTACGTGTCCATCAACATCATGCGGAACAGATTGTCCGCCAGGACCCTTTCCAAAGATCACTTTTAAATCCTTGACCATATCATATATAACATCTCCAGTAGGGCGGGTAGGCTTCGTTCGGTTATCCGCCTCACCTCTGAAATGTTTTCCTCTCTTTCTTACGTGATGCTGTTTTGGAAGAAATCAACGATGCCCCAGGTACACATTCTTGTTTCCCAAATATATACTGTCAGTCTCACCTAAATAGTGTGTGCATGCATTGTATCCCTTGTTTGACCGTCCTGAAATGTTACTAAGAGCAGGAAAATCATTGATGGTTACAAACAACAACGCTCGTAGGTTAAATTCCTTTTGTTCGTGCTCATCCCACACAGGTACACCTTCTTCACGTCACAACTGTAAAAGTTCTTCAACCAATGGCCTCAGGTACACATCAATGTCGTTGCCAGGTTGCCTCGGGCCTTTGATGACCACTGGCATCATAATGAACTTCCGCTTCATGCACAACCAAGGAGGAAGGTTATAGATACATAGAGTCACTGTCCAGGTGCTATGACTGGAGCTCTGCTCCCTGAAAGGATTAAAGCCATCTGTACTTAGACCAAATCTTAAGTTCCTTGCGTCATCTGAAAATGACTTGAACTCTCTGTCGATTTTTCTCCACTGCGACCCGTCAGCGGGGTGTCTCAACATCACATCTTTCTTATGGTCCTCTTTGTGCCATCGCAACAACTTGGCATGCTCTTTGTTTTGGAACAAACGTTTCAACTGTGGTATTATAGTAGCATACCACATCACCTTCGCAGGAACCCTCTTCCTAGGGGTGGACTCGCCCTCAACATCGCCAGGGTCATCTCGCCTGATCTTATACCTCAATGCACCACATATCGGACATGCATTCAAATTCTCGTACTCCTCGCGGTAGAGGATACATTCATTGATGCATGCATTTATCTTCTGCACCTCTAATCCTAGAGGGCAGACAACCTTCTTTGCTTCGTACGTACTAGAGGACAATATGTTCTCCCCTGGAAGCATCTTCTTTATTATTTTCAGCAACTTTTCAAATCCCTTATCAGAAGTACCATTCTCTATCTTCCATTGCAGCAATTCCAGTATGGTACCTAGCTTTTTCTGGCCATCTTCGCAATTTAGGTACAACAGTTTGTTGTGATCCTCTAACATTTTCTCCAACTTCAACCTCTCCTTTTCACTTTCGTAGTTTATCTTCGCATCAAGAATGGCCCGAGCCAAATCGTCATCGGGGTCATCAAAAATGGGCTCATAAAAAATGGGCTCTTCTTCATCTTCGTCTTCCCCCATTCTACTATCACCGTCTTCAGTGAACATAGGATAGTTGTCACTATCCTCTTCTTCTTCGTTGTCTTCCATTATAACCCCTCTTTCTCCGTGCTTGGTCCAATAATTATAGCCGGGCATGAAACCGTTCTCAAGCAGGTGGACGTGAAGGGTGTTTGAGGTAGAGTAATCCTTCGTATTGTTACAGGAACTACATGGACAATAAATGAAACCATTCGACCGTCTGTTTGCCTCAGTCACGTTGAGAAAATAATGCATGCCAGTAATGAAGTCGGGATGGCATCGGTCACCGTACATCCATTGTCGATTCATCTGGATTATATATATAAGTATATCAAAAATCATTAATTACACATCATGGATATATGAGTGACCAACTTAATTAATATTCAAGTTCATCACATAAAACTAAGTTTTTTTATAAAAAAGAAGAGGCTCACCGAGGTGGTACGGTGCTGGCTAGGGGACGACGCTGGCGATCGACGGTGGTGAGGACGGGGACGATACTAAAACCTACAAATCATACTTTAATTTGAGCTCAAATTGCATATAAAAAGAATGAAACCCCTAACTTAGGGATTTCATCGAACACCTTGCTAGCACTACAAAAATAATACGAATTAAACTAGCAAAGAAATGAGCTAAATTAGGAACGCCGGAAGAAAGGATGATATTGCTAACCCGTGGATAGATGGGTGCCATCAATCTTGATAAAATGGTGGAAAAAAAATTGAGATTTGTTGGAGTGTAAGAGGTGCAAAATATTTGGAAATATGATAGAGGAGAAGGAGAAGGGGAAATGAGATGCAGGCCGATCGGGCTTAAGAAATAGGGCAGGGACCCTATAGTACCGGTTCTTAAGACGAACCGGTACTAAAGGTTCAACTCTGGCCTCACCTTGCCTCAAAATTAGACTGAAACTCTTTCGTACCTGTTCGTAACACGAACCGGTACAAAAGGCTCTCAACGAACCGGCATTAATATTCTTCGGCCGCCTGGGCAAGGGAGCCGGTACTAATGCACCCTTTAGTACCGGTTCGTAAGGGAACCGGTACTAAAGGCTTAGATGGATGCCCATTTTTCTACTAGTGTCAGGGGCTAGGGCACACATGTTCTTATCTTCAGTCCCTGGCCCCATTTATCTTTTTCTTTTAAAACAAAGCCTGTGATCAGGCAGTAAAGACTAAAGAGTCCACACAGTCCATAGTATCCAGTGGCCACCTGCGTCAAGCTAACATTCAGCAGGAAAATGTACTGTCATACATGTGCATAATCTTACTGTCATTCAGCAGTCTAGTTCAAAGCAGGAAAGTGTACTTGTATATAATCAAGATGCCTGATACAACTCTGGTAAATTTACCAGTAACGAAATAACCAACTAACTGAGACAACGGGACTCTTCTATAAATAAATTACCTCTCTAGCTAGCTTGACTAGGATGGGATGAGTTTTACTCAACCTTGGATGATTTGGCTAAGTAAACCAGAATTTGCCTAGCAAGCGACCATCTCTATGCATATCCCTGGCTGGCTATGCAGCAGGAGTACCTGACAAAGGGCCCAGATCCAAAATCTGTTTCCATCAGAGTTTTAGGAATAGTAGCATGTGCAATATTTACTGTTCACTGAAAACTCTTCCCACTCACACGTACGTTCTTTGGCTCTCTGCCATATTTCTGAAAATGCAGTCGCGCGTAGTACCCAGGCAAACTATTCTGGTGATACTCTCTTACTCATGGACGGCAAGCAATAATTCAGCCGGTGCTCTGCTCATCGATGCGTGTGGCAATCAATTAATTGGCCACGTCAATTGTCAGCACGTACGGCAAAAGTTTGCCCTAGCTGGTGGTAGCTTTGATTTACCGGCGGTGCAACTGGAAAGCGGCATTCACGCTGTTGTTTTTGTTCACAGTGAATCGCTATCATCGTGTGACGGGCATCGGCCGGGTCACTGCCAGAGCGCAAAGCAAAGACAAATTAATATTAGTACTGGTCACGCGCCCGCTGAGGAGCTGCAGGGTCGGTGGAAAAAGCGTTCCGTCTCCGTCCGCTCCCCGGGAGCAACGGGGCGAACCCTAGGTGCGTCAGCCCCAGGCCCCCTCTCCACATCCTATCCTTCGCCGCCGCCGCCGAGCAAAACTCGTGCGATGCCGGTGATGACATGACTGCTTCTACCCGTGCATTGTACAGGAGACCGGGGGCTCCCGGTCGGCGGTGGTGCGATGGTGGCATGGGTCCAAGCTTGGCAGTGGTAGATAGTCGAAGCGGCGGCGATCTGGAGTTGGTGCTGGGCGGTGGTAGGCACGACGAGGCAAGCGGCTGTGGTGCTGTGCACAACATCGGCTAGGCAACGTGGGCCGGATCTAGCCTAGTTAGGGGGAACCGACCTCCATATACTCAGCTCTGGCTAGGAGGCTGCGCAAAGAGGCACTGGCCCTGCCCGGCTGGGGGGCAGATCAGGGCCATATGGGCACATGTTTGGTGACTTTTGGGCAATTTGGGTCCGACTATCAGTGAATTCCCATGTGTCAAACATGAGTCACCACACTGCCTCCCGGAGGATTCTTTTATAGGCTTCCCCACCACATCACACGTGTCGTGGTTGCCGTATTCGTTGACCTTGTCTTGCCGAGTGTTGGATCATGCCGACCACCCTCATATTGACCGTTGGACCCATCATGGTGATGACTACAACTCCCTAGCTCTGAGACCATGAAAGCCAGGGCGGCGGCCCTGAAAGGTGAACTGTGTGGGCAACTCTCTTGCGAGTGACGTTGCGGTGGTGATCATCTCCTTGTTTGGTCATGAGGGTGGTGAAGAGAGTATTGCGGAGGGTCATGCTATTGGCGGCGCTTTAGCAAAGACGGCTCCGAGATTGCGCTCTGGGGGCCTAGATAGGTGGTTGCAGGCGGTCGAAGGTAACAGGTTGTGATGTGAAATTTTTTTGGACGAAAGCACATCGCTTCGGCATCATCGACAACGATACCTGCGGGTGTCGTGACCCTCGGGGAACGATTCGCCACTCAAGACATGTTCTCATGTATATAATCAAGATGCATGATAAAAAATCGTGTAAATTACCAATAACAGAATAACTAACCAATCGAGAGAATAGAACTCCTGTGGAACTAATTTACTTCTCTAGCTTGGGTATGTAGGATGGGATGAGTTTTACTCAACCTTGGATGATTTGCCTAACGAAACAAGAATTTTCCTAGCAAGCGACCATCTCCATGCATATCCCTTGCAAAGCCCCACCACTAGCTGGCTATGCAGTAGGAGTACCTCACAAAGGAACCAGATCCAAAATCTGTTTCGATCAGAGTTTTAGAAATAGTACTAGCCACTAGTAAAATGAGGCTTTCGTCTACCCCAGTTTAAAGCATTAGTCCCGGTCTTAGTCCCAGTTCAAACGGAACAATCTTTAGTCCCGGGTCAAACGAGACCTTTAGTCCTGGTTGGAGATACGAACCGGGACTAAAGGGGTGGCGGCAGCCTGGGCCGGTGCCGACCCCTTTAGTCCCGGTTCGTATCACCAACCGGGAGTAAAGGGGTGACCTTTAGTCTTGGTTCGTATTACCAACCGGGACTAAAGAAAATGGACAAAAAATTTCCTAAATGGCCATAACTTTTACATACGATGTTACAAAAAACGTACAACCTATCAAAACGTGCAGAAAACAATTTTCTCTTCGATTTCAACAGCTTTAGGCCGTTTTGGATTCTTTTAGATTCTTAAAATTCGAAAATAAATAAAAATTATTTCAAAAATTAAAAAAATTAGTAATTTTGTATGTCATATTTGAATTCCTCACATTTTTTTTATAATAATGGATATATTATTTGTCAAATTTCGATTTAAAGATTTGAAAATATTATTTATGTCATATTAAATGAATAAATGACAAAAAATGAATAAAATATTAATTTAATTAGTTTTTTATTTTCATATGAATAAAATATTATTATTACTTATTTATTATTGTTTACTTAAATAGTTGTTCGTAATTTCAAAAAATAAAGACGGTTGACATATTGATATGAGTTAATAGGATTGATACTCTAGTCCTGACAACAAGGTATAATGGTCCTTCGCGCGAGGTGGAAGAGATGGAATGATGAAGTTAAGCGTGCTGGGGGTGGAGTAGTGCTAGGATGGGTGACTGACCGGAAAGTTTGATCATAAGTGTAATTTGAACTAAGTGTAATTTGAACTAAGTTTAAGTATAGTTAGTGTTAAAAATGAGAGATGTGAGAGATTAAAGAGTCAGATAATTCAAAAGTTTAAGAACAAATTTTTAAAAAAATTTGGATTCCTTTTAAAAAAAATAAGTCTTTAGTCCTGGTTCGCTCAACGCAGTCTTGTGAGGACCTTTAGTCCCGGTTTGTGGCAGAATCAGGACTAAAGAGGGTGACCTTTAGTCCCGTCTTCGTAGTCCCGGTTGACAAACCGGGACTAAAGGCCCTTATAAATCGGGACTAATGGCCCGTTTTTCACTAGTGAGCATGTGCAGTATTTATTGTATCCTCGTTGCGGCTTATGTGAAAACTCTTCTCACTCACGCGTCCTTTAGCTCTGCCATATTTCCGAAAATGCAGTAGCGCGTTATTGTTACTCGGCAAACTATTTTGGTGATACTTTCTTACTCATGGACGGCGGGCAATAATTCAGCCGGTGCTCATCAGTGCGTGTGCAATCAATTGATTGGCCACGTCAGTTGTCAGCACGTACGGCCAGAGTTCGCCCTAGCTGGAGGTAGAAATACATGCCACTGTTACAGCGTGGATTTACAGGGTCGGTGCAGCAAGTACATAACACGGTTTTTGTGAGGGTCGATATTCGTTAAAACATTGTTATTGATCATCTCACTTTTGTTAGAGTATGTATACGCGTATAGGCTAGAGGTAGACTAGGACTCTACATCTTGTATTCCAAGTCTCCACCTACCCTAGATCCCTAGAATATTGTGTTGTATTGATTTGACCCTTATGGGGTTTATATAGAGTTACACGAGGATAGGTGAAGATTGAAATACAAGATGTAGAGTACTAGTCTATCTCTAGCCTATACGCGTATACATACTCTAACAACTTTGACGTCCAATCTAGGGGCATTGATGATACCTTGTGTCATGTCTGCTCGATGAAACGATTTTTCCATTCCATCTATATTAATTTCTCATTTAAGATCATTTACATTCTAGTTAGTATTGATAATTGGTTTGAAATAATATGGCCACGGATGACTTGATGGCCCTCCTCGTGCCTCCTGAGGTTGTCGGAATTATTCGCCTGAACATACATATATGCTAGACCATGCACCCGTCCCATCCGGAGGAAAGAATGTTTGAAAAACCGGTGTACAGAGACATTTAGTAGAACTTGAAAACATAAATTACAATGCGATGATACATTATATACATTTAGAACTAATACAATCATGGAACTATTTACTTTTACAGTTTCTCTAGATAACATTCATGAGAACACAGTACAAAAAATGGACAGAGCAAAACAATACAAATTACACTGTCTCAAGGCAAACTTCAACTCTAACATGAAGACGCGTTTCTGAAAGAATTCAAGTCTTGCATTCTTGAGGATTGATGTACATTTTTTCTATTTTTATGGCTAAACTTAATTGCCAATGTGGACTGAAACTAAAGATTTCCCTCGTGGCAGAGCCAATCACAAACCATTACCTACGAAATATGCAACAAATTTGAAGCATTATCCGAGAAATAGAAAAGGCCAATATCTTTATGGCCAATGTACATCATCCATGGATTCCATTTGAACAACAACAATATAATTGACTTCAGTTTTACATATCAGCACAACCAGGCAGATAAGATCAACAAAATCTTACTTAAACATGCTGGTATATCAAACCAATAAAATTTGAACTCAGGTCTTTCTGATCTAGGATTTATCTGTATCTACACATCAGCGGCATTGTTCTCTAGTTTCCTCGCATAGTGCAACATTAACAATAGCAGGTCGATTTAAACTCAGGTTATCATAAAAAATGCACTCACGTTAGCCTGAAAGACGCATAAAAAAAGTTTTTGTACTTAGAAACTTCTTACGAAAGAAGTGCAGCCCCTGATGATTGCAGATCAGTCAACTAAAAGTTGTAGAGTTTTTTTTTTGCGGGAAACTAAAAGTTGTAGTTGCAACTTAAGGATGGCTGAGAGATGAAATGACAGTGTCAAGCTGCGCGTATTTTGTGTTGAATGAAATCTATAGTTCACAATCAGTAAAATCATAGTAGTTAAATGATAGGCTTAGAATACAAAATGAAATATTAAAACTAAAAAAGGCCATCAATATACTTGCTCAACAAGTGCAGAGGTGGAAGCATCTGATTCGAGTTACATGCCAGGCTGCTGGCTGTACCGGGTATTATTTATATCGTAGTACTACATCATATAAAATGATACGCGGATGAGGGAATAATAAAAGTTCAACTAGAAAAAAGCTAATGCAACCTAATAAAAATTCAAGGAAAACCCGTAATTTATTGAAAAAACATGAAACTGAAATCCAACTTCAGTTGCCCTGAAATCACTATAAGCATAAGCAAGAATTGCTAATTCAGCAATACTCCACAAATCTAAACCTTTTACAAACCATCCAAGCAATTAAAAATGATGAACTAATGATAATCCGATTCAGAACAGCCAAAATGACTCCTCTGGACAACCTACCATAAGACAAGTAGATGCAATAGAAAGCTATAGCATTCTTGTAAAATATGCCAACGTCTAAAAACGAGGAGAAGACAATTAGCTGGATTAGAGACATGCTTTTCCAATATTCCTAAGTTTGAAGTGTATTGTCACTTGTATTTGTTTACTAAATAAGCAGGGATTGAAGAACACTGCAAATTGTACCTGCTTGTTGCAGTAGAAAAATCAGGGAATTATCTTTTTAAGTTTTTATTCATGTCTATTATTCCAATGCACCTAAAAGAAAAAAATATATGATAACAGAGATATCAAGCCCGCTAGGCCGTTACCCAACATAAAAATTATATAAATCAATCACATACACAACCATTGTCCATGTGTGTGATTGCAGCCAACAATCGATTTGGAAGATCAAGGTATATGCCTATAATGCTCCATGATAAATCAGTGGGCTCAATCTGTTGTAATCGTCCTACCGAGTTTTATAGTTTGGTAATGACCACCAATAACTTTTTTTCCGATGAGGAGCATTTTATTACTCAAAAGTTTAAGTATTACACCCAGCCTCTGCATATCTAGGATACACACAGCCGACAAAATGACCAAACGAGTCCAAACGAAAAAATAAAACTCGATAACGCGTTACAAAACCATGTTTAAATGCAACTACGCCAATGGAGCTGGAGGCGGACCGATCCAAAGATTATGCTGCTATCCATGTCTAGTAAATAGGTCCCGTATTGTATCCTCCAGCCTCGTACACATCTCCAGAAAAAGGTCTCGCAGCTCCACATGATATAGCACTGACCGATCCCGAAGGATATGCGTCAACCTGTAAATAACCTGCAGAAGGGAACAGTTAACAGACCACCAATAACATGTGTGTATGCATTAATAAAGTAAGAAAGGGAACATACAGTTTGTTTGCTCACATCTGATACGAAGCAGGAGCGGTGCACACCATCTCCTTCGCGTCACTAATTCGTCCTGGCCCCTTCTACCCAGTCGCCCAACAAGATGAACCAGAGAGAGGGGTGAATTACAGATGGCTCGTGGATGAAGGTAAAGATCGAAGGCTTTTTACCTGATTGTCGTGGACTGATTTGTGCGCCGTCAAGGATACTTGTCCAGCACCAGCAGGTCGTCTCCACTCCCAGCCTCCTCCTTCTCTTGCACCATCGAGACGTCGCCGCAGCTGCTGAATTCCCCGTATCTCCCTATGCATCCTCAAATTGTTCAGGTCGCAGCCTCCTCCCTTGAATCGCTCCACCATTGTCGCCGCCTCCTCCTCCAATCATCCATCATCGTGGTCGCGATAATCCTAGAATAAACATCAGGAGTGGAGGAAATATGGTGAGAGAGAAATCAAACAGCCTCTTGAAGTAGGAAGAGATGGGCATGCCAGTAACGGAGTCCGCTAGAACCGGAAGACGAGGGAGCCGAAGGGCAGCGGCGGCTCACCTTCAAAGCCATTAACTGCAGGAACCACCGTCGTGGGCGCATGGCCTTCCGTCTAGGCAGAGAACAACTCGCAGCCGATACAACAAAGGAAGAGGGCCAATCGCCATGTAGTGGGCCCTGGTTCACCATACGGAGTCCAAGTCGTTTTCCGGAGCAGCATCACAGTTACGTTGGCTTGAGTCGAGTAGATGCTGATGTGGTGAAAAACGTCCAAACATAGTTAGCAAGATGAACAAGAGATCTGGTACGTCGAGTAACGGGATCAGATGGCTGAAAATTCCAGATCGCTGAGAAAGGGCCTAGATAGTTCAGTTTTACTGTTTCTTAATAGAGGGAGTACATCTTGGGTTACAAGTTAACTTAGGGTACAAGCCTAAACCCTAACCGTCGGCGGCTGGGCTGACGGGCCGGTGATGTCGGTTGCCTAACACGCCCCCGCAGTCTGAATTAGGAGGGTAATCGACGTGAAGACTAAACCTAAACTCCTGAAACAATGTTGTAGGCAAGCCCTTAGTGAAAATATCTGCATACTGAGAGATGGATGGTAGATGAAGAACACAAACGGCTCCAATGGCAACCTTCTCACGAACAAAGTGAATGTCGAGCTCGATGTGCTTCGTTCATCGATGCTGAACAGGGTTGGCCGATAGGTAGACTGCGCTAACGTTGTCACAATATACAATAGTGGCAGTGTGCACAGGATGCCACAGTTCCTGCAAAAGATGACAGAGCCAGCATGTCTCAGCAACCACAACAACCACTCCACGGTATTCCACCTCTGCACTCGAGCGAGAGACAGTGCTTTGCCGGCGAGAATACCAAGACACCAAGTTATCACCCAAGTACACACAAAACCCAAAAGTAGACCGTCGTGTATCCGGGCAACCAACCCAATCAGCATCCGAGTAGGCAACCATGTTATGAGAGGAGGTGGAGTGGAGGACAAGATCGAGGTCGAGAGTTCCCTTGAGATATCGGAGAACACGTTTGATTAGTTGGTAAGGAGAGTCACGAGGATCATGCATGTGGAGACAGATTTGGTGAACGACATAAGAGATCTCAGGTCTAGTAAGAGTAATATATTGGAGAGCCCCCGCGAGGCTGCGGTAATGGAAGGGGTCAAAATATGGGTGACCACTGGAGGCTGCAAGTTTAGGTTTGGTGTCTATGGGAGTGGAAGAGGGCTGACAGTTCTGCATGCCTGCCCGGGAGAGAATGTCTAGAATGTATTGATGTTGAGAGAGGTGTAAAGTAGTGGGAGTACGAGTGACGGAAATGCCGAGGAAAGGGTGTAAGGGACTGAGGTCTTTCATAGCAAAGGCAGAGCCGAGAGTATGGATTATATGTTGAAGGAGAGATGTAGAGGATGCGATGAGGATTATTTCTTCTACATAGAGAAGGAGATGGGTTGTTTGGTTGTCGTTATGATAGGTGAAGAGGGAGGCATCCGATTTTGAGGCAACAAACCCAATGTTGCGAGCATGAGCGGCAAACCGCTGAAACCAAGCTTGGGGGGCTTGCTTGAGCCCATAGAGAGATTTTTGGAGGCGACAAACATGGGAGGGAAAGCGAGGGTCGAGGAACCTAGAGGATTGTTGGCTGTAGACCTCTTCAGTGAGATCACCATGAAGAAATGCATTTTTTACGTTGAGCTGGTGAATTGGCCATTGTTGAGAGAGGGCAAGAGAAAGGACAACTCGTATGGTGGCGGGTTTAACGACGGGGATTAAGGTTTCATCAAAATCGACACCCGGTTGCTGGGTGAAGCCTCGGACCACCCAACGAGCCTTGTGTCGGGCAAGCATGCCATCCACATTGTGCTTATGACAAAAGATCAATTTGCCAGAAACAATATTGGTGCCTAGGGAGGAGGAACTAAGGACCATGTGTTATTTTGCATGAGAGCATCGTACTCTTCCTGCATAGCTTGACGCCAAGTAGGGTCACGTAGTGCAATAAGATAGTTTTGGGGAATGGGAGATGAGAGGACTGCCGATAGATTTAGTTTGTCAATGGGGGGTGGGAGATGGCCAGTTGTGCTGCGTGTATGATGAGTGGAAGGTGGTGGTGGCTGAGAGGGGTGTGCCATGGCAGTGCATCGGGTATAGATGAGGGTGGGCTTCTCTGCCATGGCAGGCTGCCGAGAGTCCACGGTAGGGGGCGGTGTTGCTGCGGCAGGGAAACGGGGCACGGTAGGCGTTTGGGATGCCGTGGCAGGAAAAAATGGGCGCGACAGGCTCCCGAGACCCCGCGGCAGAGGGATTTTCTGCCGTGGCAGGAGAGGGTTGGGTATGGGTTAGGTGATGTTGAACAATGTTGTTGGTGGGTGTAGGGTTGGTGGCTATGTTAGAGGAGGAGTATGGAAAAGTGTTTTCATCGAATGTGACATGCCGAGAGATGAGAATTTTCCATGTTTGGAGATCTAGACATCGATAACCACGGTGTTAAGAGGGATAGCCAAGAAAGACACATTTGGTGGCACGAGGGGATAGTTTGTTTTTGGTTGTGGAGAATGTGTTGACATAATAGAGGCATCCAAAGACACGCAGGTCCTGGTAGCGTGGTGTGCACCCGAATAGCGAGAAGTATGGTGTGGTGTTTGGGTTGGAGGAGGTTGGTCGAATGTTTATGAGATAGGTGGCTGTGTGGAGTGCCTCGACCCATAGAATTGGTGGCATGGATGCTTGGAAGAGGAGAGTGCGAATGACATCGTTGGTTGTACGGATAGCACGTTCAACCTTGCTGTTTTGCTGAGAGGTGTAGGGGCATGAGAATCGGTGTAAGATGCCGTGGGTCGTGCAAAAGGTGTTAAGATTGGTGTTGTCAAATTTTTTTCGTTGTCGCATTGGAGAGAGAGGATGGGAAAATGAAATTCGGTTGTGATGAGGGCATAAAAAGCGACAAAAGTGGCATACACTTCAGATTTTTTGCATAGGGGAAAAATCTAGAAATATTGAGTAAAATCATCAACAATGATAAGAAAATAGCAATAACCAAAAGTACGGGTGATGTCCACAAATCACAATGCAAACGTTCAAACTGACAAATTGTTCTAGAACTCGAAGGATAAAATGGTTTCCTAACATTTTTTCCTAGTCACAGGCATGACACAGAGACGACCCTGTTTTATTGTGGCAGGTATGTGGAGCGAGGCGAGACATGGCGGTGTTGCCAGGGTGGCCGAGGCGGCGGTGTCAAAGGTCTGGGTGTTGTTGGAGGACAAAGGCGGCATGTTGTAGAGCTTGGCACATGGAGTACAGCGGAATGGAGCTATTGCATCGAAAAATCATGGTCCCGGTGAGAAGATCCTTCACAGAGAAACCATAGGGATCAAACTAGATGGAGCAAGAATAATCAATGGTGAATTGCCGAACAGAAATCAGATTTTTGATAATGTTAGGAACCACAATAATGTTGTTAAGATAGAGAGGTTTAGAGGGAGAATAGAGGGTTTTGGAACCAGTGTAGGTGATTGGAATAGAAGAGCCATTTCCGATGGTGACAGATTGAGAAGAGAAAGGTTTTAGAGAGGATAGGTTACCGGGGTCAAATGCCATGTGGGACGTTGCTCCGGAGTCCATGTACCAGTCATCTCCTAAGAGTCACATGTTGTTCAGGGCGTTGACGAGGACAGGGTCCAGTGCTGGCTAGTTGTAGCTTGGTGGCGGTGTCGGCGGTGGCCCGTAGTGTAGGGGTTCCACGTATGAAAACAATAATTTTTACCCTACATCCCTGAACCCCTGATCTTGCTAGGACCTATATATTAGTAATGCAGTAACAGAAGGGGCTTTTCACGAACTTACCCTTGAAGACCGAAAAGCGTTGTCAACGCTCAGGAGAATGTGGTTGATGTAGACGAGCCGAAGCCAACCTCAAGGTCGAGATGAAGTCCTTACGCTCCTGCGACTCCAACGACTTGAGTGCCTCAAGTGTGACACCTCGCGGGGAGTTACACACGTCCGGTGCCTGACGATGACTCCCGCTTCCCCGATCCAGCAGCAGTTGCGGAAGTAGAGCTCCTGGATCCGAATCCCGCAGCGCGACGGTGCTCTGCGGTGAAGATGTCTCTCATTCGCGCAGTCCGAACTTGGAACCACGGTCACGAGAGAGAGAGAGAGAGTATCAATTGGAGGTTTCCCCAAAAGTGAGGAAACCTTTATTGAATATTGTGTGTATTTATCTGGCCAAATACCCCCACTATATATAGGGGGAGGGGAGGTACTACCTCCCTCAAAGTCCCAGGGTGGGACTAAAGGAGAGGGAGAGGGGGAGGGGTGGCACCGCTAGCCACCCCATGGGCCCTGCGGGGGGGGGGGGGTGGCCCACTAGGGCGCCGGCCACCCCCTTGACCCTTCTCCCCTCTTGCCTTTCCCTAATGGGCCCTCTTCCCTCCGGAATTGGCCCGTTAAGCCTTTTGACCTTTAAATTGATTTTCTCTTTTACTCCCTCCGATCCATATTAATTGTCGCTAAAATGGATGTATCTAGACATGTTTAGTGCTAGATACATCCAATTTAGCGACTAGTAATATGGATCGGAGGGAGTATTAAATAATTATGAATAAACGATTAAATAAATATTTAACATTCATTCACATATTATTCAATCTCCGTGGCTATGGAACACCTTCCACCTCCACTCCGGACATCCTTCGGACTTACCGAAACCCTTCCAGTTTTCTCTCTACTATTCTTCGGCGATCCTTCCGATCCTATAAACACTCTCTAAGCATCATCAAACCCTTAAGCGTGATACCCTACGGTTCAGGAACACTCCAGACATGGTCGGGACACTCCCGGACCAATGATCGACAGAGGGACCTCGATGGCCATGTGACCCCTGTGTGTTCCACGAAGATCTTTTGTCGTTTGAACCAAGACGGTCATGTCTTATTCCCTTTGCTCTCGATACTTGCATTGCCCGAGATCTGATCAATGACATCACCATGTCGTGTTCAATCTCGTTACTGAACAATGCTACTTGACTCGTTCCGACAAGTGATACCCCTATGATCAAATCACACGCTGCGTAGGTATTGGATATAACTTCTCCTGACTGGGCCCTTAAGTATCTTTCCGTCACGTGGATGGACAAATCCCGCTATTGACATATATTACCTCTACGGTTCCTCCGAGTACTTGAACACACCTTTATAATCACTGTATTACCAAGTGACGCTTGATGCTATCTAAGCACTCTCGGGAGACATTGATTGATATAGCCTCACGGTCTAAGGAATAGTCTATGAGGATCCATTTCTAATCATCGTAACTTGAAATTCATGACATGATCGGGTCACGATGTTTAGGTTGGGTATCGGTTCATCATCTCATTCGAAGAATGAGTTGACTCCATTTCCAACTAGCATAAATGCCACATGATCAGGAAACTTGATCATCTATTGACCAATGAACCAGTGACTAGAGTTTCACTGGGAACCCCTGGTTGTTTATATATCACACGTGTATTGATGTTTCCACTAATAGAGTTATAGAATTATATAAAACTTAATCGTAAACTTTATGAAATATGATAATAGTCCTTATTACTATTTGTCTCTAGGGCATATTTCCAACAGTATCCCACTTGCACTAGAGTACAAATAAACTAGCTGCATTTGTTCTTAATCATTGGCACCATATATCTGGTACCCTGAACATGCTTGCTCATGGAAGAGGTTGAGTCTTTGGCCTGTACTTTACAGTCCCAAATCCTTTGCAACTTACTAATGACACCTTGATTGACATCAATACTTTATCATCACATGATAACATCTGTGTGTATGCATCATCGCTATGGCACCAGAATGAGGCCTGATTCCAGGAGCCTACAGTGACTTTAGATCAACCTCGAGGGCTTTCTCATGGGAAATGTGCCCTGGGACACATCATTCTACGTTAAAAGCGAACTAGCCCCGCCATAACATTATACAACACTTTAGATGGTACCCTTATCTATTATTATAAAAGTATTCATCGAAACACAAGTGCACCCTGTGCAACTTTCGATGTTTTTGTTCACCTCACTTCCTACTTGACTTTAATCAGTACTTACAGGAGTTTCCAACATATTCCCTTATAACAGAACTCTTTATTCTTTAAGATATGCCATCCTTTATGGATCTGGAAAACATCTCTACAGTTCTCTATTAGACACCGCAGACAAACTTAGCTCAACGTTCCGTGATTCGAACTTAATCACTTTTCAAATGTTCCTTATTGGATCATATATTATGTTAAGTTATCATCATGGTTTTCTAAGATAGAACCTATGTCTCAACATAGTGGATGATGATCATCCTTTTCTTTCTTTTAACCATTGATGTTAAACTCAATACTATTCCTAATTTGAGTTATTAAGGACCAGTTCCTTAATTTAACTTCTATTTTGAAACCCTTTTTAGAATCCTTTAAGGAATACTACATAATATCGTAATATACTCATTATCAACTTATACTCCCTATAAATCATTATTTATTGGTACTTGCGCTTTTATTCTTAATTTGTCGAATACACACTTGAGAATCACTCATTTAAGCTCCCACTCAAAATATGTTCCCAACATATTTGGGTATGAGTCACTACTCTTACTCAAACTATGTTCCTACATATTTGAATTGGAGACTTATATTGCTCCCACTCAAAAATATGTCATTCACATATTGTTTTAGGAAGACTTTTATAGTTGCCACTCAATTTCATGCAAATTGCATATCCACTCACTATTTTGAACGATTTCAAAATCCTTTGATCAAATATCAAACTTGGAGATTTACTATGAGATACTAGTACTTTACCAGTTTTAAATCCACTAGACATTGAGCACACTTGAACCAAATTCATTTGAATTCGTCCAATACTTGACAAATTGTGCTTTTGTCATTTACCCCTTTTCCACTATGGCTTTGCAGTCATTTGGGAAAATTCCAAGTAAATCCTTTACTTGTGAGATTAAGCAACGAATTGCTTTCTAATCTCAAGGGAATTTTGCTTCTAGGATTGCTCATAAATTTAATTTACCATTATTTCCTTAGTAGTTCGTACGTATGTCATATTCCAAGAATCATGACAAATGATTCACAAATGTCTCCATACAAGATATGGGTTACATTTTGAATCCTACTTCATGTAGTGAAAACACCAGTGGGGAAAATCACAATGATCATTATCATTGATTCTGTCCTTTGTGAAGAGAATCGTTCAGGAATGTTTTCCGTTGCGCTTCTCAACACTCTGATACAGGGTTTTGAATCCGCATCGTGTTTTTCAATATCTTCCATTTGCTCCATAATCAAGAAATATCTCTGAATGTGAACTTTCTCGAAAATGTACCAAAATCCAAGCAATACTTGTTTTGCTTCTCTTTTGGTTTTAGCTATGGATTTCGATTCAAAGTTTCCAATGAATACTCTACAAGGACTTATTCACTATTATTTTGGTTATATCAAATAATCCCAAAACTTCCACGACGATCCATACTAGATATGGAGCCGCTCTCACGAATTCACATGGTTCACTATATATTCTAATTGAGTGCTAACTATTTCTAACTAATGGTTTCTACATCTACACTATAACGATTTATTTGGTGCCATCTATTCACCCATTTTGATATCAAATATCATATTGTGATGTCATGGCTCAAAATATATTCGAGCTCGTTGGGAACCCCAAGAGAAGGTATGATGAGCACAGTAGCAAGTTTTCCCTCAGTTATGAAACCAAGGTTATCAAACCAATAGGAGCAAGGAAACACCTCCAATGTGTTGTTTCCAACTTGGAATCCTGCACAACACAACCACAAAACTTTGCCCCAACTTACAGTGAAGTTGTCAATCTCACCGGTTTTGCTCAAAACAAAGGATTAAATGTATTGTGTGGAAGATAGTAATTGCTTGCAGGAAGTAAACAGTAAAAAGTAAATAGATGGTATAAGAATGGACCAGGGTCCATAGTTCACTAGAGGTGATTCTCCTTATGATAGATGACATGATGGGTGAACAAATTACAGCGGGGCAATTGACAGACACCGAAAAACATACATGCATATACTAATCATCTTGACTCCTATGAGATTTGATTGGGCATTACAACATTATACATAGACCGTAATCCAACTGCATCTATGACTAATAATCCACCTTCGGGTTATCATCCGAACCCCCTCCAGTACTAAGTTGCAAGCAACAGATAATTGCATTAAGCAAAGTGTGTAAAGTAAACAATACGATTGTCCCATGGACAAATAATTGTTGTTTTCTCCCTAGTAGCAACAACACATCTAGTAACTTAGAGATTCCTATCACTTCCCCAGATTACTAGAGGCATGAACCCACTATCGAGCATAAATACTCCCTCTTGGAGTTGCTAGCATCTACTTGGCCAAGATAGCTACTAACAACGGAAAGCATGCAAGATCACAAATAACATAGACATGATAGAATCAATAATCAATCTGAAATAGCATCTCAATATCCATCGGATCCCCGCAAACACAACATGTAAGATTACAAATAGATGCTCTTGATCATGAACGGAGCTCACAAGATCTAAACATGGTATCACAAAGGAGGAGAACCAACCATCTAGCTACTACATGTACCCGTAGTCCAGGGATGAACTATTCACGCATCACACCAGAGGCAGTCATGGTGATGAAAAACGCCTCCAGGGTGATCTCTCCCCTCCGGTAGGGTGCCGGGAAGAGCTTCAGATCCCTCCCGATCTAGTGATGGAGATGGCGGCAGCTACAGACTCTTTCGTGGAATTTTGATCGGGTACTTAGGGTTTTCGTCCCGGGAGGCTTTTATAGGCGAAGGGGCAAGGTCAGTGGAGCACCAGGGGGCCCACACCCCCTGGTGGCGCGCCCCCCAGGCCGCGCCGCCACCAGGTGTGGCCGCCTTGGTGCGCCACTTCGTCTCCCCTCTAGACTTTGTGTTGCTTCGGGTAAAATTTTGACTTCGGCTTTTGTCCGGTCCAATTCCGAGAATATTTCCTTACTAGCTTTTCTGAAACCAAAAACAGCAGAAAACAGGCAACTAGCACTGGTGGCATCTTGTTAATAGCTTAGTTTCAGAAAATGTGTAAAAATACTCCAAAGTGTGGACAAAACATAAAAAAGTAGATATAAAACAAGCATGGAACATCAAAAATTATAGATACGTTTACAAGTTATCATGATGCTTTGCATTTTGACGTTTCAAATGCATTGCATTTCACAATTTCTTTTTATGCCATTCTTATAAAGTCGAATTTCATTACTATTGATCAAATCGTAGTAATTAGATTCTCTTATTTATCTTCATACCCTTTATTGATGAAACACTTTGATCATATCAAATAGTTTCATACTCATGTTTCCTTTGGTAAACTTCTTTACACATTTAAACAATCATATAATGATAATTACCATTTTATTAAAACATAATACATCAAATATGTATTTACTTTTAACAATTCATTAAAACACTTTGTATTCAAGTAATACACGGCGTTCAAGTTATTTTGCCGAACTTAGGCATGATTCATATGTGACAAGAAACCGAATGTATTTCACATATTATCATTATAACTTTGAATTTAAACAATGGTTTCATTCATTAATGAACATATCATTAAGTTTGGTATTTTCAAAGGCATTTCAATGTTTTACAAATTTTCATGCATTATCAATTAGTTTCAAACAACAAGGATAATTCACATATAATCAAACGAGATATGAACACAAATAGAAATCATTCATAAAAGTGGAACAACTGTTTGTTACAAGCTTATATGAATAACCGTCTCACAAAGTGTGAGACACACTAAAAAAGTTCATAATTTTTTGATTACAATAATCATCCTAAACATAAACTAACTGATAAATGTCGAGGGATAGTGTCGTTGGCCATCATCATCATGCTCGCCATCAACACACAACTTCACCTCCTCTCCAACAATTACCTCTATGCAGAAGGACCGGTTTTCAGTAAAATAGAACAAGTATCAAATATACTTAACACTGCAGATGTTTGCAAGATTATAACATTTATAAAATTGTATATCAAATATATACCTTTGTCATCGATGACCTCAGCGACAACGGGTTCAGCCATCACATTCTTGAGATGTGATATGACCATGTGGAAATCCTGTGTTTCCGCGTCGCCTCTCATAATGCAAGTCCTGACTTGTGCTTGGAAGCTTGGTGGCAGCAAACACAGCACAATGCCATTTGCAAAAGATCCTGTCATCCAGCTATCCAGGAAGTATGCAGGCCTCATGTACGCATCATGCATGCGCTCCAAGTGGTCGTCAAGCGATGAGTTCTCCTCCATCTTAATGGAGAGGAATTCTCCCATCAGCTCATGCTCCCATATGCGTGCTTGTTCCACGAAATGTGTCCTAAGCTGTAGCATTACCGTATGAGGGTCGATATTACCCACGATAGGCCACAACTCATCCACCATTCTGAAACGCATTGTAACTGAAATGAAGGAGGCCATCTCACGACGGTAATAGCGGTCTTCCCGCTGCTCTAGGGTCTCTAGGTCACTGGGCTGATCCAAATCCATCTTGTTGAGTATATAGTCGACCACGTTATTCTCGCTAACGAGAACGTGGATACGCGCAACCCATATAGACAAGTTTGATCCGTCTAGCCCGAGATTCTCTCCTTCTAACTAATCGTCAACAGGAAAGATAGCATCGGGGAGAACCATTTTCTACATTTATAATTGCAAAAGGAATTTAGACTAAGTTTATAATTAAATGAGTTAATAATAACTCCACTCAGAAACACCTATGCCTCGAAGGGTTCCTAGTGATAACACGACCCCTTTTCCCCATATCTCCCCCGATTATCATGGCCATCAATGTGGGTTCTAGGGTGGACGCTAAACGTCGGTCACATCATTCATGCGACTCGTGCTCGATCTTTAGACCATCCATGTTCTGAGGCCACGTCTCTGTAACGTGCTAGGCTCGCCAACTCAACCTTAGTGTATTCGCTGTGCAACATGGCTTACACCCACTGTATGCGAACATAGATATGTCTAACACCCGATCATCATGGCCTGCCTCATACAGAAGAACTTTCTTGGTGGTTCACACTAAGGGGGAACATAATCATTGGTAATTTTAATAGGGATCATCTTATTAGGCTACCGTCGAGTATCTAATACTAGCACACAATAAGATATACAAATAATAACATTGAATGTAAATGCCATGTGATATGGTCCTTCACGTCGTGATCTCCATCCGTCGTCACCAGATTCCGGCGCCGGGGTTCCGGCGCCGTAGACACCAGGGTACCGGCACCGTAGACACCAGGGTACCGGTGTCTTTCCGTCGTGGTAGTCTGTCACCTCCGTGACTATCTACTACTATGTAACATAAGGTAATCACTTTACCTTTGCCACAACCATATCACAAAGAAACACGCCCTACAAAACAAAGTTAGACGCCTCTACTTTATCTTTGCATGTTTTATGTGGCTGAATGGGCTTTCGCACAAGAACCGTTCTTACCTACAAACTGTCACCACAACGATGATCAAGTAGTTGTCTATACTATACCCGTTTCGGGGCCCTCCATTGAAAATGGCATACCAACTAATGCGAGGGAGACACACACCCCCCTAAGCCACTTTATACGGTACAAGCCGTATGTCAAGCATGGACCAGTCTCACGAATGAACGCGTAAAGTCGGTTGGGGGCGCTTCATCAAGCATTATTGCGGTATACACAAGTACACGTGGGAGGGTAACAACTAAAAGATCAACACCCACACGCTACATCTCGTGTGTTCTACTCGTACTAGCATTACTACGCATAGATCTAGCTCTGATACCACTGTAGGGGTTCCGCGTATGAAAATAATAATTTATACCCTACGTCCGTGAACCCCTGATGTTGCCAGGACCTATCTATTAGTAATGCAGTAATGGGAGGGACTTTTCGTGAACTTACCCTTAAAGACCGAAAAGCATTGTCAACGCTCAGGAGAACATGGTTGATGTAGATGAGTCGAAGCCAACCTCAAGGTCGATATGAAGTCCTTGCGCTCCTACGGCTCCAACAACTTGAGTGCCTCAAGTGTGACACCTCGCGGGGAGTTACACACGTCCGGTGCCTGACGATGACTCCCGCTTCCCCGATCCAGCAGCAGTTGCGGAAGTAGAGCTCCTGGATTCGAATCCCGTAGCGTGACGACGCTCTGCGGTGAAGATGTCTCTCATTCGTGCATTCCGAACTTTGGACCACGATCACGAGAGAGAGAGAGAGAGAGAATATCAATCGGAGGTTTCCCCAAAAGTGAGGAAACCTTTACACTATGTTTGGATGTAGGAATTTTAGCACGGAATTTGAATTGGTCAGGAAATTCCAAATCCAAGATAGAAAGGAAAGGGACTGCAATTATATTTCTGTTGTTTCGATGTACATGAAATTTGCTGTTGGAATCAAAGGGTCACACCAAATTCCAATTGCCGTTTGGATGTACAAACCATGGAATTGTCAATTTTGTTGATTCTAGACAATATAAACTTGTCTACATGTATGAAAAATAATATGTAATGTATATATTTTTTATTTCACACATAATAGCATAGACACTACAAATTAAACATGCATATATCATCATATTGGATATTCATATCACAAATCTATGTTCATATCACACATATGTTCGAATCACAATTTTGTATACACACATTAACCTACAGTAGAGAATGTGTAGTGTATACATTTAATTGGACTGAGCTGCTACGAATTCGTGTAGGAATATGCACATCAAAAATCAAAAGTATGTATTAGGTGTGGTTCCAATGGTGAATAGCTGGAGCAAATTAATGGAGGAAAAGAAGGGGAAGAAGTGGGACAGGGAGAGTGTGGCTCAAGGAGGACTAAGGAGCTTCCACCATTCACCGGCCATCGGCATTCAAGCTCCCGCCGACGTTTGATCTTAGGGCAGGCTCATGGCCATAGCCGCCGGTCAATTAGGGTTAGCGCAGGCTTCCCAACTGTTTGAAGAGAGAGAGGGAAAGGGGTGAGGAAGAGGAGGCCGGGAAGGGGAGAAGATGGCGGGAATGGCAGGGATGCGGGGAACTCGCCGGCAGAAGTGCTGGGGGCTGATGCGGTTGATGACACACAATTATAAGGGGTGTATCGCAGTATTTTCGATAAGTAAGAGTGTCGAACCCAATGATACATTGCAAATGTATCTATAATTTTTGATGCTCCATGCTTGGTTTTGTCCACTTTCTTGTGTTTCGTCCACACTTTGGAGTACTTTTCATATGATTTCTTGGACTAACCTATTAACAAGAGCCACAGTGCCAGCTGCCTATTTTCTGCTGTTTTTGGTTCCAGGAAAGTCAGCAAATGAATATTCTTGGAATTGGACGGGACAAAAGCCAAAGTGCCTATTTTTCCGGAAGACTCACAGAGCCAGAAGACGAGATGGAGAAGAGCCAGGGGGTGGCCACACCACCTGGTGGCGCGGGCCAGGCCAGGCCGCGCCAGGGGGTGGTGTTGGCCCCCAGGCACCCCCTCGGTCTCCCTCTTCGCCTATAAGAAGCCTTCTGACCTAAAAACTCCGGGGGGGGTCGATGTTTTTCTAGAAGGAGTTCCGCTCCGCCGCCACCACCAGATTCCACGAAACACCAGAAACTCCGTTCTGGCACCCTGCCGGGATGGGGGAATTGGAGGAGATCATCGCCATCATCATCACCATCGCTTCTCCATCGACCATCCATGTTTCCCCATCTATGAGTTAGTAATCCCCCGCTGTAGGCCATGGGGATGGTAGGGATTGGATGAGATTGTTCATGTAATGGCATCAAATTGTTAGGGCATGGTGCCTAGTATCTTTTATTAGTGCCTTATGACTTTGTTGCGACTTGTTGTGCTTAATGCTTGTCACTAGGTCCCGAGTGCCATGATTTCAGATCTGAACATGTTATTGATTCATTACGATAGTATTGTTTTTTGTCTTATCTGCAAGTTGTATACACACGTTGTTGTCCGGAACCAATGGCCCGAAGTGACAGAAATCGGGATAACCGGAGGGAATGGCTTTGATGTGAGGATCACATGTGTTCACGGGGTGTTCATGCTTTGCTCCGGTGCTCTATTAAAAGGAGCACCTTAATTGCCAGTAGTTCCCTTGAGGCCCCGCTGCAAACGGGCTGGCAGGACAAAAGATATTGTGCAAGTTCTCATTGCGAGCACGTATGACTATATATGGAACACATGCCTAGGATTATCTAGTACTTGGATGCTTTATCTTATTTATCTACAATTGCCCTATGTTCTGATTGCTATGTGAATTATCTTGTCCATGCAACGCCCGTCCATCCATCCCTATGCCTACCGCACTCGAATCCCACTGTTTACTGCTATTGTTACTGCTGTCTTTACTTTACTACTACTGTTACTTCACTATTCCTACTACAAAACTGTTGCTACTGATAAACTGCTATGAGCAAGATTGTTTCCAGGTGCAGCTGAATTGACAACTCAGTTGTTAAGGCTTATAAATATTCTTTGGCTCCCCTTGTGTCGAATCAATAAATTGGGTTTCACTTCCCTCGAAAATACTGCGATACACCCCCTATACTTGTGGGTCATCAAGACTATTTTCTGGCGCCGTTGCAGGGGAGCATAGCTTTATTTATCAAGTTCACTTGGATTCACTATTGTTCAAACTAAGTTTATTTCTGCCTTGTTTGCTTCTTTCTTTATCGAAAATAAAAAAAGAGTTCCTACTCTAGTTGTTATTTTCATTGGTCTGTTATTGTCTTGCCTTATCATGCTTGTTGTCAATGGTTGGTTTCTTTGAAACTGAAACTTATTGGCAAGGTGGGTTCACGGAAGATCAAAAATATTATTACAAGGAACACCGCTTGTCACAAAAAGGTGAACACTTATGGGAACAAATTGATAGATTGTATACCATTGCTAGAAATGTGTGCTCTACTTATAATGTTACTTATTGCTGTGATGAGTCTTGTTGCAGAAAGAGGTATAAACACCTCCCTTTTCAATGTGAGTATAATGATAATGATACCATATCTTCCTATGCTAAAGGAATTTATGACTTTTATGATGCGGAACAAATTGAAGAATTTATTGCTTGGAAGGGTGCTTTTGAACTTGCTAGTTTTCTTGAAAATATTGATGATTCACCTTACAAATATGAGGTTTATGGTATACTTAAATTTTTGTTTGATAATTACAAGGACAAAATGGCTATATTCTTGAATATTTTAATAGATGCTTTCCACAAATGGAAGAGACTAATGCCTTGTAGGATCCTATAGAAGAAATTGATGAACCTGAAATCTCATTAGATGAAAAAGAGGAGGAGAGTGATGAACAAAAGGAGGAAGAATGGATTAGCTACCCATGCCTACCTTCTAATGAGAGTAACTATTTATCCCTTACATTATTTGATTGTCACCCATGCTTACTAAAGGAGGATGAATGTTATGTTCCTGAGGATCCTTTTGAAAATGTTTATAATAAAGCTCTAGTGCTTGCAGTGTTGGAAATATGCCCTAGAGTCAAATAGTAGTAAAGACTATTATCATATTTCATATAGTTTATGATTAAGTTTTATATCATGTTATAACTGTATTGAGTGGAAACATCAATACACGTGTGATATACAAACAAACCAGGGGTTCCTAGTGAAACTCTAGTCACTGGTTCATTGGTCAACATATGATCATGTTTCCTGATCATGTGGCATTTATGCTAGTTGGAAATGAGGTCATCTCATTCTGAGAATGAGATGATGAACCAATACCCAACCTAAATATCGTGATTCGATCATGTCACGAAGTTCAAGTTACGATGATTAGAAAAGGATCCTCGTAGACTATTCCTTAGACCGTGAGGCTATATCAATCACTGTCTCCCGAGAGTACTTAGATAGCGTTAAACGCCATCTGGTAAAACGGTGGTTATAAAGGTGTGTTCAGGTATTCGGAGGAAACCGTAGAGGCAATATATGTCAAGAGCGGGATTTGTCCGTCCATGTGACGGGAAGATACTCAAGGTCCCACTCGGAGAAGTTATATCCAATAGCTGCGTAGCGTGTGATTTGATCACGGGGATATCACTTGTCAGAACGAGTCAAGTAGCATTGTTCAGTAACGAGATTGAACACGACATGGCGATGTCATTGATCAGATCTTGGGCAATTCAAGTATCAAGAGACAAAGGGAATAAGACACGATTGTCCTGGTTCAAACGACGAAAGATCTTCGTGGAACGCATAGGGATCACATGGCCATCTAGGTCCCTCTATTGATCATTGGTGCGGGAATGTCCCGACCATGTCTGGAGTGTTCCCGAACCGTGGGGTATCACGCTTAAGGGCTTGATGATGCTTAGAGAGCATTTATAGGATCGATAGAATCACCGAAGAAAAGAAGGGATAAAACCGGCAGGGTTTCGGTAAGTCCAGAGGATGTCCGGAGTGGAGGTGGAAGGTGTTCCATGGCCACGGAGATTAAGTAATATGTGAATGAATGTTAAATATTGATTTAATCATTTATTCATAATTATTTAATAAATAGAAAATCAACTAAAGGTCAAAAAGGCTTAATGGGCCAATTCCGCAGGAAGAGGGCCCATTAGGGGGAAAGGAGAGAGGGAGAGGGACCAAGGGGGAGGTCGGCTGGGCCTTGCCCCCCCCGCAGGGCCCACTAAGGGCTGGCCGACGGCCACCCCACCCCCTCCTCTCCTTTAGTCCCACCCCGGGACTTGAGGGGAGGTAGTACCTCCTCCCCCGTATATAAAGTGGGGTATTTGGCCTAGAAAAACACACCGAATAATCAATAAAGGTCTCCCCACTTTGGGGAGGACCTCCAATTGATATTTTCTCTCTCCCCCTCTCTCTCTCATGACCGTGGTCCCAAGTCTGGATTGCGCGAGCGAGAGACATCTTCACCGCGGAGCGCCGTCGCGCTACGGGATTCGGATCCGGGAGCTCTACTTCCGCAACTGCTACTGGATCGGGGAAGCGGGAGTCATCGTCAGGCACCGGATGTGTGTAACTCCCCACGAGGTGTCGCACTTGAGGCACTCAAGTCGTTGGAGCCAGAAGGAGCGCAAGTACTTCATCACGACCTTGAGGTCGGCTTCGGCTCGTCTACATCAACCACGCTCTCCTGAGCGTTGCCAACGCTTTTCGGTCTTCAAGGGTAAGTTTGCAAAAATCCCCTCCCGTTACTGTATTACTAATAGATAGGTCCTGGCAGCTTCAGGGGTTCAGGGGCGTAGAGTAAAATTTATTGTTTTTATGCGCGGAACCCCTACATGCAGATCATGAAAAGCATGCTTTATGTGATAGTTATATTGTTGAGTTTATTCATGAGGCTACTGAAAATTATTATGAGAGAGGAAAATATGGTTGTAGAAGTTTTCATGGTATTGAAACACCTCTCTATGTGCTGAAAGTTTTGAAGTTACTCTTGTTTTATCTTCCTATGCCTATCACTTTGTTATTTGTTTACACGATTCCTATGCATAGGAAGTGGGTTAGACTTAAATGTGTTTTGAATTTGCTCCTTGATGCTCTCTTTTAGTTCATATCATATTTCTTATGAGAGCATCCTCTCAAACTTGTATGCCTGAAGATGATAATATGTCTATTATTCTTGGGAGACCTTTTCTTAAATACTGTAGGAGCTGTTATTAATTGTAATCAAGGGAAGGTGACCTTCAATGTTAATGACAAGGAACACATTGTCTATTTCCTCAAGAAGATTGAAAGGACTTATGGTTTGAATTCAATTGAACATGTTGAGGGCATTCAAGTTGGAGAAATATATTGTCCCATACCAAGAGGAAAACTTGAAACTATTATGATTGGGACCATTGCTATCAAGGTTGAGGTAACATAATCATTAGTGGGATACAAAGTTTTGTCTCATATAGAATTGTTTTGGTAACAAGACCTGATCAGCCTTGTTAACAAAAGGATTTTATTGAATAAAATAATGTTTTCACCATGATTATCTCCGCTTACTTCAATTCTATCCATTTTAGTTTTTACTTATGCCTAACTTAAAGGCGTTAAAGAAAAGTACTTATTGGGAGATAACCCAAAAGTTTTAGATGAGTCTTGGAAGTTATTACCTCTGTAATAACCGCTCCTTATCCTTTTTATTTGCCTTTTGTGCCAAGAGTAACCTCTAATGAGAAATAAGTAATGATTGGGAAAGTTGTTGTCCCGAAACAGATTTATGTGCTTCACCGTAAAAGTTCGTGTAAAATCTCTGAACGTATGTTTGAGGCGTGAATTTTTGTGCTTCTGCCCCAGGTTGTTATCTAACTTTAGTTAGTTCAACACTTTTTGATTTGAGAAACAAAAGGTCTTCGAAAAAATTCATCTTTACCTGCTGGTTTGTTTTGACAGATTTCTGCCATTTTCTGCATTTGCTTCTTGTTGGTTCCTTTTTGAGTTCTTTTGGGGAATTGAGCTTTTTGAGGGAAGTGCTACAGTAGCTAGTGTTCTAATGGGAGTTTATTTGGTGTTATAACTGAACCTTAAAGACCTTTTATCTTGAGTGCACTAATATTGCTAATAAAGATTGTGTGAAGTTTTGTATGAAGGAAAAATTTCAAGTGTATGGAAGGAATGAGTAATGAGATGAAGGATGGACTAAAGCTCAAGCTTGGGGATGCCACGCGTGTCACCCCAAGAAATATCCAAGAAGTACAAGTGTCAAATCTTGGGGATTCCCAAGGCATCCCCTTCTTCATCAATAAAAATCTCAGGTTTCTTCCAACCACTTCATTTTTATTGTATCATGCACCGTCGTGTTGTTCTTGGAGCGTCTTCTTTTTCGTTTTCGTTTTCGTTTTGGTTTTTAGTTTGGGTGGTTTTCTTAGTTTGCTGAATAAATTGGCTGGACCTCCTCTTTCATGCATTGGTTTTCAAATGGTTTGGTTCGAATTGGAAAAGAGTAGGAAAAGCTCATGCTTAAGTGGTAAAGAGAGTTTGTTATTGAATGTGGCATATGCTCTGTCATGCCATGATTGATATTGTTTTGGCTTTATGCTTAGTATTCTTTGCTGTAGCATGACTTGTTATAAACAATTGAGATTGCTTAATGTTCCTTGGATGAATCATGCGTTGTTTTAGCATATTAAAGCATAGTATAGTGGTATTCTCCTTTGATGCTTTATTTGGGTTGACTTGGCACATGCTCACACCATGTTATGACTATCTCAAGTCACCATAAGCCTTTATGATCCTTTAGTTTTCAACTTGTAGTATCACTTTATGCTTTGATCAATGATGTTTTGTCGCTCTGCATGATTATGGCCATTATTGCTCTCTCGTTTGTCGCTCCCTTACTATTGCTAGCCTTCACTTACACTCAGTGTTTTACTCATGTTTCCAACTCCCTTAAACCAAATATTGCCAAAGTGTCCACCATACCTACCTATTAGCATCATTTGCTACTTCCCTGCATATTCAATATGCCTTGTTTTCTTCTGAATAAAATGTTTGCTTGTTTTGAGAAAGTTAGTTAGTAAAGCTCTCACGAACTTGATGGCACACTTTATTTCCTGCACTTAATAAACCTAAACCATTGTGAACTCTCCATGAAAGTTATATGCTTGCTAATTATAAGCTAGAGATTAGCAGAACCATGCTATCATGGGGAATGCTTTCAACACTTGTAAATATATACCCAGTTGATACCTTGCTCTTTTGTTGGCGGATGTCGTCGGTGTGAAATAAAAGGGGAGCTTGTAAGTCCATGGAGTTATGTATGTGTGTTAGAGAAACTCTTGGGCCGCTGGTCTAATCCATGTTGACATGGTGGAAACCTGCAGCGTAACCATAATGATATCTATGAAGCATTCTTCTTATAAAAAAAGAGAAAGATAGTTGTTGAGAAAAAGAAAAAAAGAGATTTATGAAAAGAGAAAAGAGAGAAAAAAGCACTATTTTCCCATGGTAAATAAGAAGATTGCTGAGATACTCATTGTCTGCTTGCCTTGTCATTTTGATATGGGGATTCTTCCGTATCATCGGGCAAGGGGTACCCCGTTGGCGGTTCTCAATGATACGCACATACTTAGGATGACAAGAACTTACTGGTAACTAAAGTTGAGTAGCATGAGGAGCGGCCCTCGCACTCAAGGGACTTGGGATTTTCAGTTTATAGTCTATCAAGCATATAACTCAGATTGGACCTCACTTTCACCTTAACCACATTAAAGATGCTTATGATAGGGGCAATGAGAGCTCAAAGCTAATGAGTACCATACTTTCAGCATTTGGAAGCCTTTCAAACTATTCAAAACCTCTTCATTTCCTTGTTGAGTCTCCACACATTCTATGAGCACTTTCTTGAGAGCATAGTGGCCATTCTTAGTTCTATGTGCATTGTCCCAAGACTTGTTGATTGATGCATACCTTGATATTGCTTGTTTGAAACTATTTGTATCTAGTCACTCTTGTGAACTTTTAAGGTGTCCTATGCATTTATGTTTGCTACTCTTTGAGGGACAAGTTGAATGCCACTATGCTATGTTTTCTTTATGTGAAACAAACAAACGTCTTGCAGAGCATTGTTATTCATGAATCTTTTGTTTGTGCCTTTTCATGTTGCATCATAGTTTCTTTGTCTTATTGCTAGAACTTTGTCTTTCATGTTATGATTGAAGTACTATGATCCCAGCTTTGAATGTTTACAAATACTTTGGTCAAGTCTTTGATGGTGCATGTCACCTCAAAAATTATTCATTCTTTTTATCACTTACCTACTCGAGGACGAGCAGGAGTTAAGCTTGGGGATGTTGATACATTGCAAATGTATCTATAATTTTTGATGCTCCATGCTTGGTTTTGTCCACTTTCTTGTGTTTCATCCACACTTTGGAGTACTTTTTATATGATTTCTTGGACTAACCTATTAACAAGAGCCACAATGCCAGCTGCCTGTTTTCTGCTGTTTTTGGTTCCAGGAAAGTTAGAAAATGAATATTCTTGGAATTGGAGGGGACAAAAGCCAAAGTGCCTATTTTTCCGGAAGACTCACGGAGCTAGAAGACGAGACAGAGAAGAGCCAGGGGGTGGCCACACCACCTGGTGGTGCGGGCCAGGCCAGGCCACGCCAGGGGCTGGTGTGGGCCCCTAGGCACCCCCTTGATCTCCGTCTTCGCCTATAAGAAGCCTTCTGACCTAAAAACTCTAGGGGGTTCGACGTTTTGCCAAAAGGAGTTCTGCTTCGCCGCCACCACCAGATTCCACGAAACACCAGAAACTCCGTTCTGTCACCCTGCCAGGACGGGGGAATTGGAGGAGATCATCGCCATCATCATCACCATCGCTTCTCCATCGACCATCCATGTTTCCCCATCTATGAGTGAGTAATCCCCCGCTGTAGGCCATGGGAATGGTAGGGATTGGATGAGATTGTTCATGTAATGGCATCAGATTGTTAGGGCATGGTGCCTAATATCTTTTATTAGTGTTTTATGAATTTGTTGCGACTTGTTGTGCTTAATGCTTGTCACTAGGGCCCGAGTGCCATGATTTCAGATCTGAACATGTTATTGATTCATTATGATAATATTGTTTTTGGTCTTATCTGCAAGTTGTATACACACGTTGTTGTCCGGAACCAATGGCCCCGAAGTGACAGAAATCGGGATAACCGGAGGGAATGGCTTTGATGTGAGGATCACATGTGTTCACGGAGTGTTAATGCTTTGCTCCGGTGCTCTATTAAAAGGAGCACCTTAATTGCTAGTAGTTCCGTTGAGGCCCCGCTGCAAACGGGCTGGCAGGACAAAAGATGTTGTGCAAGTTCTCATTACGAGCACGTATGACTATATATGGAACACATGCCTAGGATTATCTAGTACTTAGATGCTTTATCTTATTTATCTGCAATTGCCCTATGTTCTGATTTCTATGTGAATTGTCTTGTCCATGCAACGCCCGTCCATCCATCCCTATGCCTACCGCACTCGAATCCCACTGTTTACTGCTATTGTTACTGCTGTCTTTACTTTTCTACTGCTGTTACTTCACTATTCCTACTACAAAACTGTTGCTACTGATAAACTGCTGTGAGCAAGATTGTTTCCAGGTGCAGCTGAATTGACAACTCAGTTGTTAAGGCTTATAAATATTCTTTGGCTTCCCTTGTGTCGAATCAATAAATTGGGTTACACTTTTCTCGAAAATACTGCGATACACCCCCTATACTTGTGGGTCATCACCCAACGAGGATCAGAAGGCGCTGGCTAGTGGTATGGATCAAGAATTCTCTGCAAATACTTAGCAAACGGATTTTTAGGGGGTTTTGATAAAGCAAGTAAACAAAGTACGAGTAAATAAAAGACAATAGGAATAAATGCAGCAAGTGGCCCAATCCTTTATGCAGCAAAGGACAAGCCGGTTGTACTACTTAAGATGACCAAACGTTCTCGAGGACACATGGGAAGACTGTCAAGTGCTTTCGCTTCATATAGTTGATTAATCTTCTCTAGCTTGCTAAGTGTTGTTTGGGTGAACCTGTGCTAATGTACCGCCCCATCCAAGACTAATACATACTTGTGATTATACCCCTTGCAAACATCCGTAAGTACAAGAAAGTAATTAAGGTAGAAACCTAATCACATCTTTAAACTCTAAGACCCTTATGTCCCTTGTGCAATGGTTTCCTAACGGGGGTTCAGGTTTTTGTCACTCTGGCAACCCCTACTATTAGTAGCCACATACACAATGCATTCCCCTAGGCCCATATAGGTGAAGTGTCATGTAGTCGACGTTCACACGACACCACTAGAAGAAGTACACCACAACTTAAATAACAATCTATTGAATCTTTCTCAACATAACTCCACTACTAACAACAAGACTTCTCCCATGTCCTCAAGAACAAAATGAACTACTCACAAGACATCATATGGATCATGATCAGAGATGGAATAATGATGTATAACAATCTGAACATAAACAATAATTCAATGGTTCACTCAATAGAATCAACTACAAAGAGTAATCCACACCGGGAAAGTTTCCCCTATGAACTATGCAAGATTCAACACAATTGTTACAGCAATATGGAGATGGTGATGAGGGTGCTGATGGTGATGATGGTGGTGATGATGATGATGATCCCGATGAAGTCCAGCTTGATGGTGGTGTTGATAGCGACGATCTCCCCTCTCCGGGAAGGAATTCCCCCGGCAGAAATCTGTCTGCCGGAGAGATCTTTCTCTCTCGGTATTTTCCACCCTGCAGAGGCGGCGGAATCTTTCTGTGGTCGCTCCCCGAGTCTTAGGGTTTCGGTAGGATGATATAAGCCAGAGGGGAGAGGCTGGAGTGGGCCAGGGTGGCCACACCACCTCCTGGCGCAGCCTAGGGCTGCCCGCGCCAGGGGGTGGTGTGGGCCCCCTATGGCCCATCTCCACTCCGTCTTCTGGCATCCTTAGTCTTCTAGAAAATATGATTTTCCGTATATTTTCCCGGATTTTCTGATCTTCGCGAATTTTGCCTCCAAACAGCACCTTTTCCATCAGAATCCTGACTGCAGCGGTCCATGCTCCAAAAGTCATCAACCATGCAAAAACAGATGAAATAACATAAGTATCACCTCTCAATACGAAATATATCAATGAATAATAGTGAATTAAGACATAGAATAGTGATGCAAAATGGACGTATCAACTCCCCTCAAGCTTAGACTTCGCTTGTCCTCAAGCGAAACTGAGCTCAATAAACATGGCCTCAGGTTTATGGAGTGAAGAGTCGATAAAAGAATACGGACAAGAAGCATCACATTCATCAAAAGCATAGATCATAATAGAAGACAACTCACTATTATATAACTCAACTTGTAATAAGTAAAGGAAACACAATAAAGCTATATAAAGTGAATCAAAATTGGTAATGGCAAACTTAGCTCTTGGTCGAAGAATAGTTGATAATTTGCTGGAGTTCACAAATAGCTGGTTTTTCAATGATAGCTTTCAAAGTAGTAAACATCAAGATAAGAGCAATGTGCAAAACAAGGAACATAAGACATGATTGCATAAATCATCATATGAATGAATGAAACGCATCAACTCAAAATACTTGCTGAGGTAGAAGGGAGTAGGTTTATTGACTCAACTACAAAGTAAAAGAAAGGCCCTTCAAAGAGGGAAGTAGGGGTTGCAAGTCTCATAAAGAGCTCCCAAAAATTATGATACTTACTAGCTTTCAGCTCTCATTGCCGCTATCATAGGCATCTTTAGGTGATTAAGGTTAAAGTGATCAAATATGAGGATATGCATTGACAAGTTGTAAGTTGAGAATCTCATGTCCCTTGAATACGAGGGCCGCTCCTCATGCTACTCAAGTTTAGTCACTGGTAAGTTCTTGTCATCGTAAGCATATGTGTATCATTGAGAACCACCAACGGGGTACCCCTTGCCCGATGATACGGAAGAATCCCCATATCAAAATGACAAGGCAAGCAGACAACAAGTATCTCAGCAATCTTCTTATTTACCATGGGAATATGGTGCTTTTTTCTCTCTTTCCTCTTTTCATAATATCTTTTTTTTCTTTTCTCTTTTTCTCAATCTCTATCTCCTTTTTTATAAGAAGAATGCTTCATAGATACTCGTTATGGTTACGCTGCAGGTTTCCACCATGTCAGCATGGATTAGACCAGCGGCCCAGGTGTTTCTCTAACACACATGCATAACTCCATGGACTTACAAGCTCCCCTTTCATTTCACACCGACGACATCCATAGACAAAAGAACATGATATCAACTAGGTACGAAGTACTAGTGCATGTTGAAAGTGTTCCCCATGACAACATGGTTCTGCTAATCCACAACTTACAAAGCGCAAGCATATACGCAACATAGGTGAGCACAATGGTTCAAGTTTATTAAGTGCAAGGAAGTAAAATGTGCCATCAAGCTCGTGAGAGCTTTAATCACTAATTTTCACATAACAAGTTTAATTTGGGAGGTAGAAAAAACAAGAATTTACTTGGAATAGCAATAATGCTACTAGGTAGGTATGGTGGAGGGCCAACGGAAGGGAAAGGAAAATGACACCGTCTACTCCCACGTCTACCTTCACGTCTACCCTTACGCCGGTGGCGGCTCCTACCTCATCGCCGGTGATCGAGCGGCGGCAGGCGATTTTCAGACGATCAGGTACTGCGGATTTGGCTCCACGTAGATCGGGCGCGATTGAGGTGGTTGGTGCGCTCATCACGTTGCTCGACGAAATGGGGCAGCGTCTCACAGCCCCGACCCAGGTTGACCAACCTGTTACGTATGGGGATCGTGTACGATGTGGTGCATGGCACGTACTGGTCGGCCCGCGGAGAGATGTGCGGTGGCACCGACACGATCGGGCCGGCGTGCCGCCCTATGCACGGGCGTGTCGGACGATCGTGGTCGGCGGTTGTGCGCGGCGCCATATCTCTGGAGGTGGACCACTTGTTCGCGAGGGCCACCCAACAGAGGATATTGCTCGAGGGGTCACGGCTGTGACGGTGAATCATAGTCCGCGAGGGGAATCCAGATCGTCGAGCGGTTCGGAGATTTCTATCAACCCTAGGTTGGAGGGGGTGGGCAGTGTGGTTTTCATTCAGTCGCCACCTGCATCGCCTCCCACGATTCCCCAACCTGCAAACCCTACTGTGTGGAGAGCAACTAGATCTGGGGATTCTAGGTCTTTTGCACAGGTTGTGACGGATCCGCCACCGACGATGGATCGCCGCTACCAGGGTCCGAGGAGATCTCCTTTGAGGCGTCAAAACCGACCTGTTCCCTATACGAACAGGTCGAGATTTGATGACGATGCAGGGCGGCAGTTAGAGGATCGGTGTCTTCCAGATGTTCGTCGGCGTGATGGAGGCTGGATCAGAGAGCAGGAGAGGCGCATGGAAGAAGAGCGGCGGTGGGAGGAGGACCGTCTGGAAGAGGAACGATGACAAGCAGAATATGAGGCACGCGCGGAGAATCGTCATCGTGATGAAGCCGATAGGGTTGCGAGGGCAGAGGCGCAACGCCGTGAGGATCTGGCAAGGGAGAGGGCGTTGGTGGAGGCTTGCCGTAGAGAGGATGAACATGCCAGAAACCGGAGTAGATGGAGCCATCGACCTGAGATGCAAAGGGATTCCCACTCGACGGCATCAGATTCATCTTTCAGGGGGAGGCCAGGTAATACGTCTGACATCTCTTCTCGGCGCCCTGCTCCTATGTTTGCGTGGACTGTTGAGCAACCGCCGGTGATCAGAAATCTAGCGTCAGCGTCTGTCAATGTTAGTAGATCCGCTGCTCTGGAGGTAATTCCCCCTGTCTGTACTAACCCTTCTGTGAGTATTCCTAGTTCGATTCCAGGGAGCACACCATCTATTGCTGCCAATCTGAGGCGGTGGCCACAACACTGGTGGGGTCCTCTATACCTGCACCAGTTGTTGCTGTGCCTGCAAATCAACAGAGGATAGTGGAGGTCAGCAATTTCCCACAGACGAACACAGAGATTGTGGAAGTACAGGAATGTGAAAACTGTGGGAAGAACCATAACATTTTGGTCTGTCAAGAAAGGAAGCCATGGGAGTATGTGCCTTTATTTTTTGGGAGTACTGATTTTGATCAGGGTTTCTATTCAATCCCAGTAACTGAATCTTCCATCCAGTCTCTTGATAACTTGAATTTGGCACATATCACTGTGGTCAGAGGGGATGTCACTGGGAGGGACCTGGAGAGGGAATTTCAAGCTTGGGCAGATTCACTTGGCTCTGGCTAGAGATTTACTGCAAGACCTATCAATGATGTGGAATTTTTGATGAGATTTCCCTCTGCGAAATCCATTGATGATTTCCACTTTGGAAAAGTATTCATGAAGACAATCCCTGATGCTGTGATTGAACTGTCAAAATGGAATGGTGATCTGGATCCTCTAGAGTGGATGGAGGAGGCCTGGTTCAGAATAGTGGGTATTCCTATGAAATACATGGAGAGATCCACTGTTTTTTATGTTGCTTCTTTGATAGGAAAACCTATGGGTATGGACAGAAATAGTCTCAGGAATCTGGCATATGTTAGGGTTAAAGTTGCTTGTTTGGATGTCACTTTAGTGCCTAATACAAGGAGAGGGGAGATGAAAGGTGGCTTATATGAATTTAAATATACCAGGGAGAGTTTTGCTCCTGGAGAAGTGCCAGTTATACCTGTTTCTGTTAATATAGGGGGGAGATGCTCAACCTGTTGCTGATGCTCCTGGAGAAAGTAGCAGACCTGTGCTCACAATGGCTACTGCTGATAGGGGTGAATCTAACCTGGGGACAAATGCTGCTGCAACTGGTACATCTGGAGAGGGGGGCAGACCAACAGGGATCTCCCACAATGTGCTGATTGGGAGAAAGGGAAGGGTCCTAGGGAAGAGGATAGGGAATCTACTGATACATGGGACATGTCTTTTGGTGCTAGGGTGGCTCAGGTTTGGCCAAGTGATAACCCTGCAAGGGGTGTTGTTATTAGGGAAAATACTGGGGCAAATGTTATTGGCCAGAATCAACAGGTGGGAGGGGGTGCTGGTAGCAATGTGCAACAGAGAGCTGTGATTGATTTGGCTCAGGATCAGGAGATGGGGGAAGTACACCTGGAGGTTGCTCAAGCTTTGGCTCCTAAGGAAATAGGGGCAGTAGTTAACCCTGATGACCCTACTAGTGGAGGTCAGTCCTTCCAGGATTTTGTGCAAGATCTGTTACAGAACAAAAGTAGTGATAAGTATTATGAGCACAAGAACATGTATGGCCATTTGCTGGAGCAAATTGAGGAAGAACAGGGTGGTGTTGGGGGAGAGGATGATAGCAGTACTGAGGGATCTGGTGAGCAGGACAGTTCTTCTGCTGAAAGTGGTGCTGATGTGGAAAACAATCCTCCTACTATTCAGATACAGAATGCTGAGGCAGGGGTGGAGAAGGTGCAGGAGTAGGTGGAGTTACAGATGGGGGCTTCACAACCTGAAAACTTAACTCAGGAAAGTCAGAGTTCTCAGCATGAGACTCAGGTGGAAAATATTGAAAAAAATGAAACAGATGTGGAGGACCATCTGGTAAGAAGGAGTGAAAGGCGGGTACTCAGGGTGGGGTTTTGAATATGAATGAGAGGTCTATGGCTCAATCTACATAGAGGGATCTGTTAGGTACTAACTTGTCCTTGTTTAATTCCTTTGCTGTGTTAGATGATGATGATATTTTTAATAGAGCTTTAGAGATGGGGGTAGAACAATCTTCTTTGAGTTTTGAATTTATTAATTCTCTTAAAGATTTAGAGTTAGCTAGACATAAACTAGCTAAGAAAGAAAAAGGGAAGGATGATGAGGTTGTTGAGCAGGTGGGATAGGTAGAATACCTTGAGTGGAGAGATGGTGAGGAAGAGGATGTTGAGTTCACTCCTGTGATTTCAAGGAAGAATAGAAAAAAGAGAAAGTCAGGTGGAAGTGTGAAGAATGGGCAAGGTAAGTTAAAAGCAGCTGTTGTGAAGGTTAACAACTATCACCCTATGAGTGGTGTTGTAACTAGAACAAGGGAGAGGAAAAAAATATCATGATAGGTGCCATTATAAATTGCAGGGGTGTGGGCAAGAAAGGTATGAGTTCCTATCTGAACAATTTGATGCAGAGAGAGGCTGGATTTTGTGGGTTTACAGGAAACAATGAAGAAAGATTATTCTGATGGATTTTTTAGGAAAATTGATCCTATGAATCAGTTTTCCTGGAGTTGGCTGTCTTCTGTGGAGAAATCTGGTGGTATCCTGGGGGGCCTACGTTCCTCCAGGTTTGATAAGTGTGATTCTTCAGTGGGAAAGTTCCATGTTAACATAAAAAGTTTATGGCTTGGATAAACAAACTCATTGGCATTTTGTGGTGGTGTATGGGGCTGCACAGAATGAGCATAAGGAGGATTTTCTGATTGAATTGGCTGATATCTGCAGGGATCAGAGTATTCCTTTATTAATTGGAGGGGACTTTAACATCATGAGATTTATCTCTGATAAAAACAAAACTCATGTCCTAAGTACATGTAGTCATATGTTTAACTCTATAATAAATACCTATGGTATGAGGGAACTGAAGATGTCAGGTGGACAGTTCACCTGGACCAACAACCAAGTTGTTCCTACTTTGGAGAAGTTAGACATGATTCTTGTCTGTCAAAAGTGGGAAAGCTTGTTTCCTTTGTCAACAGTTCATAAGTTGTCTAGGGGGATCTCTGATCATAGTCCTTTGCTACTAGATATGATGGAAGGACAAGCAGGTGGAATGAAAGAGTTTAGATTTGAGAAAAGTTGGCTGGGGAATGCTGAGTTTTTGGACAGGGTGAAAAAGGTGTGGAATAAACCTATCAGAGGCACAAATAGTCTGGACAGGCTGCAGAAAAAGCTGAAGAATATCAGGAATGATCTGAAAGGGTGGGGGTACATATCAGAGGTCTGGAGAAACAGCATAGGAAGCAGCTGGATGAAGAGTTGAAGGAGTTAGAAGAGATTGAGGAACTCATTCTGCTTAATAAGGAGCAACAGATAAGAAAAGCTCAGATTCAGAAAGAACTCTTAGAAACATATGAGAAGGAAGAGCAGTATTGGCAACAGAGGTCAAGAGATAACTGGCTTTTGAAAGGGGATAATAATACTGAATGTTTTCATAGAGTGGCAAATGGAGTCAGAAGGAAAAAAATGATCTTCTCTATGCAGGATGGAGAAAGGAAGATTCAGGGGACATATGATCTCTTGAAACATGCCACTGATTATTATAAGAAGTTGTTTGGTCCTGCTGATGGTTTTGCTATTAGACTGGCAGATGATAACTGGACTGATGAGGAAAAGCTTAATGAAGCAGACAGAGAAAGTATGGGGAGACCTTTTTCAGAGAAGGAGATTAAAGATGTAATTGAGCAGATGGAGAAAAATAAGGCTGCTGGCCCTGATGGTTTTCCTGTAGAATTCTATCAATTTTGCTGGCCAATCATCAAACATGATATTATGGAGGTTTTTGCTGATTTTCCTTCTCATAAGATTGATCTAGCAAGAATCAACTATGGGATTATCACTTTGTTGCCTAAAAGTGAGGAGGCTGACATTATACAGAAATTCAGACCTATTTGTTTGCTATAGGTTATTTTCAATTTTTTTACAAAAGCTTTGACAGTCAGAGTGGAACCTGTGATGCAGAAGTTAATTGAGACTTGTCAGACAGCTTTCATTAAGGGAAGATATATAGCAGATGGGGTCACATTATTACATGAAATTTTGAAAGAATCTACTTTCAGAAGCAACAAGGGGTGATTCTAAAGCTGGATTTTGAAAAAGCATATGATAAGGTTAACTAGAACTTTTTGTTTCATTGTTGTAAGCAGAAAGGTTTTGATGATGACTAGCTGCTTTGGTTGAAGAGTGCTGTTACTCAGGGGACTCTCAGTGTAAAAATCAATGATGAAACTTGCCCTTATTTTGGGAGATATAAAGGGGTGAGACAGGGTGACCCGTTTTCTCCATTCTTGTTCAATATGGCAGGGGATTGTTTGGCCAAAATGGTACTGAATGCACAGGCAGGAAATTTGTTCACTGGGCTTGTTGATAATCTTTTTGTAAAGGGTATAGCCATTTTGCAGTATGCTGATGATACCATTTTATTCATCAAGGATGAGGTGGAGGGTGCCAGGAATTTGAAACTGTTGTTGTATTTGTTTGAAGCAATGTCTGGTCTCAAAATCAATTTTGAGAAAAGTGAGGTGATGATGGTTCTGGAAGATGATACAAAGCAGGAGATGTATGCTACTTTGTTTAACTGTCAGACAGGGGAATGGCCTATCAAATATCTGGGTCTTCCTGTAGGTAGCAGGAAATGTTCTGTGTCTGATATGAGATTCATAGGGGAGAAAATGGGTAAAAAGATGGATGGATGGATGGGAGGTGCACTTTCTGTGGGGGTAGGTATATCAAGATCACTTCCTGCATTTCCAGTGTGGCTGTTTATCCCATGTCAATGATCCTTTTACATAAGAAAAATGTGGAGGAAGTGGAAAAACATACCAGATCTTTTTTCTTGTATGGTAAAGCAGGAAAAAAGAAATACCAGCTTGCTAAGTGGAAATATGTGTGCAGACCTAAGAAAAAAGGGGGTCTGGGGATAAAAAACATCAGAATTTTCAATATCAGTTTGTTGTGCAAGTGGTGGTGGATGTTAGAGTATGAAATTGGTCCATGGCAGATGTTTGTGAGGAAGAAATACCTTGGCAGTGGAGGAATTTTTTCCATCAAACATAGACAAAAAGATTCTGCTTGCTGGGCTGATCTGTTGAAAGTCAAAGAAATTTACATGTCTGGGAGAAGAATGGTGGTGGGGAATGGGGTGAGAACAGATTTCTGGGGGGATGCATGGTGCCTAGATATTCCTCTGAATAGGAAATTTACTGAGTTGTTTGACATATGTAGGCAGCAGAATGTGACTGTGTCTGAGATGGCTGGTAGAAACTGGCATTGTTCTTTTAGGAGATGGTTGGACAGTGATAAACAGGTGCAGTATAGGTGTATGCAGGAGTTGATGATTGGTGTTCAAATGACGGGTGAGGAAGATAAACCAAGATGGCTGTGGACAAAATCAGGGGTGTTTACGGTTAAATCAATGTATAATCATCTGGCAAATGGTGGGGTGATAGGAGCTTTAAGCACTTGTGGAAGACAAAAATTCCTCTGAAAATTAAAATTTGGCTCTGGCTTATTTGGCACAATGCAATCCCTTCCAAAGATAATATGAAGAAAAGGAAGTGGGAGGGAGATACAACTTGCAGATTTTGTGACCAGGAGGAAACTATCGGACATTTGTTCTTCCATTGTCCTCCGGCCAAGTATGTCTGGAGTGTGGTTGCAAAATCTGTGGGTGCTGATACCAGACCTGGATCCTTTTCTCAGTTCTTCCGGTGGATAGTCAGGTTTTTGACTGTGAGTCGTAATATTCAGATAACAGCCATTGCTGCTATCTATTGGGCTATATGGAAGCTTAGGAACAGAGCTTGTTTTGAAAACAAACTAATCAAATCTCCTGTGGACCTAGTGATGTATGCTTGTGTTTTCTTGAAACATTGGGCAGGTCTGCATGAAGCTGAAGAAGGGGAGTTGCTACGAGAAGGAGCGGAGACGTTGCAGAGGAATGCGCTGGCTGAGGCTGAAGGCATGGACAGGGCGAGGGTGCCTCTGCTGGGACTACCATCAACTAGCCGCAAAAGTCCTAGGTCCCCTGCGGAGGAACAGGAAGAAGATTGAGATACAGACAGGAAAAGCTTTGTGGGGGTCAGTCTGAAATTTTATGTTGGCATGTACTCTGTTCTATTGGTCTGTGGTGCTTGCTTGTCGTAGTTTAAAAACACTAGCCTAGTTGTGCGGTGATCTTGCGTCTCTCTCTATCTTCCTTTCTTCTTGTGTTTTGGGACAACTAGCTCTAGAAAGTTTGGCTCTGGTTGTTTCGACAGAGCTTGGCTTCCAGGAGCATGAACCTGTGTTGATGGATGATGGTGTATGCTGTTTGTTTCGTTATCGGTTGATAGTGGAACCCGACCCCTATGTGATGGGGGTTGTATGGAAAAAAAGGTAGGTATGGTGGACACAAATGGCAGAGGTTTTGGTTTAAAGGAGTGGATGCACGAGAAGAATATCCTCTCAGTACATGTTTTTGGCTCCCAAGGCTGGGTAGCAAGTATAAGAGTTGAAGGAAACAACCAAACATACAACTGATAAAAACAAACATGCAATCTTCCTCGGAAGCACAAAAGATCTTAACTAGAGAATACTAAACTTATGAGCAAATCAAGAAAGAAAGATGATGAAATTATTTTTCTCTAGAGTACTTCTATCTTTTCTTTCAACTCTCAAAAATAGTGTGCTACTGACCAAGCCAGGTTTTCCAAAACCAACTAAATTAACTTGATGATACCAAAGTGATACCAATACTAACAACAAGATCAATCATACAACCACGAATTGAAAACTAATATAAACTATGCAAAAGAGTGAATGATAGAACTTCTCATTAATATTCCATAACGGCAACTCACACCAAGGGATACATATCTAACGAGAGAGGGGACACTTCCATAATGCAAACCATACTACATAATAACTCCTCTATTCATGATATGACTCTACTAAAAAGGTAGAAAGATAGAAGATAGTGATGTGATACCGCGTCACTCCCCTAAGCTTGGAACAAACCAAGGGGATGCCAAACCTGATGATGAATTACTCCTTCGGTGGTGGCGGTATCCTCTCGATGAGCTCTCTGATCAATTTCCCCAAGTCCTCAATCTCGAAAGTGAGAGTACGAATCAACTCCGAGTTGTGCTCAATACGGCTCATGATCATTTCAGTTTGTGGATCCCAGCTCTTGTGATTCTTTTTCCGTCCTTCCTTCTTGGAGTCTTCTTTTCCTACATGGTTATGGATAAAAGTATGGAAGGGATTCTTGGTGTGTGGAGGAAGTGACCGTGGAGCCAAACTATGACGGGGAGCTTTCCCCCCAGTCTGCATCCATGCCGTCCTTCTAACCCTAGAAGGTTTCGTCACCACTCCAATGCTTGCAATGGTAGTCCCGGTGTGCGGACGTTGGCCTTGCTCCTCTTCACCTTCACTCTTGATCTCCTTCTCCTTCCCGGGGTCTTGGAGGTCTTCCTACATAGGTTCCTTCCCTTTATCCTTGGCGGACACCATGGTGCTTCTAAGCTTTCAAAGAGTATGTCCTGGCAGAAATAGATCGAAACAAAAACACGACGAAAACACGATATACAAACCTCGGGGGATCCGGGGGTTATATATTATGAAGTTTCATATCAAAAAGGAAGGTACTGGGAGAAAACGAGTCGGAGGTGGAGTCCGGGGTGGACTCACCACCTGCTGGCACGACCAGGGGTGGGCCCGCGCCACAGGGTGGTGTGAGCCACCCTGGCTCCGTTTCCGTCCCTTTTTTGCTTCGTAGCTTTCCCTATTGACTGAAAACTGCAAAAATATAGTTGGATTGTATTTTCGTGGAACTTTTCTTACCAGAACTGTTACCTATTTGAAAACAGACTCTGCAGGTCTCTGAATTTGGTATTTAGTAGATTCTTCCGGAGTCACCACTTAAATAACATCAATATCTTCATATTCATACACTTATTACTTGAGTCATAAAACCCTTCTCTTCCTTATTACACCATTATTTCCACTTCCTGGAAATTTCTTTCACACAAAACTTCACACGGTTCTTATTAGCAACATTAGCATAAGTGAAGTGATAAAACCTTTTGAATCCAACTTCAAGTGAAAATCATCAAAACATAAGCTAATGTAGCAACTCCTTCCGAAAACCCAAAAATAATTCAAAAAGGAAATCGAATAAAGAAGCAAATGCAAGAGTGGCAAAATCTATCAAAACAGACCAACAGGTAAAGATCAATTTTTTCGAAAATCTTCTGTTGCTCAAATCAAAAAGTGCAAAACTAACGAAAGTTAAATAACAACCTGGAGCAGAAGCACAAAACATTACAGCTGAAACAGACATACAGAGATCTCTCACGATTTTTTACGGTGAAGCACAAAAATCTGTTTCGGGACAGCAACTTCCCCAAATCTTACTTCTCTCTCATTAGAGGTTGATCTTGACATAAAAACCAAACAAAATGGATAAGGAGCGGTTATTACCGAAGTAATAACTTCCAAGACTCAAAGAAACAAGAACAAACTAAAAGCAAAAACAAATTGGGTTGTCTCCCAAAAAGCTCTTCCTTTATAGCCATTAAGACGGGCTTGATAATTTTGAAGAAGCTCTCATAGGGATATGAATTGAAGTGAAAGAGAGCATTAAGAAGCAAAAACACACACATTTAAGTCTAACCCACTTCCTATGCAAGGGAATTTCGTAAACAAACAAGTTGTTGAATCTAGAGGCAACTTGCATAAGAAGGCAAAAGATGTGCAACATAAAAAATTTCAGCATAAAATGAGGAAACTTGATATTATTGAGATACATAAGAACACTTTTCCCTCTCTCATAGTAACTTTCAGTATCATGCATAAACTTAACAATATAGCTATCACAAGGACCATCATAGCAATGATCACTTATTCTAACAGAAAACACAAGAATTCTAGCTCGCATAACACTACTTTGCGAAACCATATTAGAGGTATCCTTACAAAGGATAGTGTGTCCCTCTTTTTCATACTTAGTGACAAAGTCTTTCACACTTGCTATTATAGGTTCATCAACCATTTGTTTATCAGGTTCAACAACTTTATTTGTACTTTCATTAACCATACTAGCTATCATAGAATGTTCCTTTACCTTAACTGGAAAAGGCATTTTCTCAATATAAGGTTTAGGTAAAACATGATTAGCAGTATAAACTTCAGCATTTCTTGTAGGAACACTCTTAGCAATATCTTTATAAGGTTCATGATACTTATTCCACTTCTTTTTAGGCACTTCAATGTAAGAAGCAAAAGCCTTAAAATAAGAAGCAATAGCTTGAGAATCTAGACCATAAGCATTTTTAATATTTTGAAAGTCATCAGTTCCCATAAAAGATTCAATGCACTCATAATCATAATTTATACCTGACTTTCTACCTTTGTCATTCTCCCAAGCTTCAGCATTATCTTGAATACGGTCCAGAAGATCCCATTTAGCTTCTTCTTCCATGCGAGTGAATGATCCAGCACAAGAAGCATCCAATAAATCCTTATCATGTAGAGGGAGCCTTTATGCAGCAAGTGGCCCAATCCTTTATGCAGCAAAGGACAAGCCGGTTGTATTACTTAAGATGACCAAATGTTCTCGAGGACACATGGGAAGACTGTCAAGTGTTTTTGCTTCATATAGTTGATTAATCTTCTCTAGCTTGCTAAGTGTTGTGTGGGTGAACCTGTGCTAATGTACGGCCCCATCCAAGCCTAATACATACTTGTCATTATAACCCTTGCAAACATCCGTAAGTACAAGAAAGTAATTAAGGTAGAAACCTAACCACAGCTTTAAACTCTAAGACCCTTACGTCCCTTGTGCAATGGTTTCCTAACGGGGGTTCAGGTTTCTGTCACTCCGCCAACCCCTACGATTAGTAGCCAAATACACAATGCATTCCCCTAGGCCCATATAGGTGAAATTTCATGTAGTCGACGTTCACATGACACCACTAGAAGAAGTACACCACAACTTAAATAACAATCTATTGAATCTTTCTCAACATAACTCCACTACTAACAACAAGACTTCTCCCATTTAATCAAGAACAAAACAAACTACTCACAAGACATCATATGGATCATGATCATAGATGTAATAATGATGTATAACAATCTGAACATAAACAATAATTCAATGGTTCACTCAATAGCATGAACTACAAAGAGTAATCAACACCGGAAAAGTTTCCCCTATGAACTATGCAAGATTCAACACAATTGTTACAGCAATATGGAGATGGTGATGAGGGTGCTGATGGTGATGATGGTGGTGATGATGATGATCCCAATGAAGTCCATCTTGATGGTGGTGTTGATGGCAACGATCTCCCCTCTCCAGGAAGGAATTCCCCCGGCAGAAATCTGTCTGCCGAAGAGATCTTTCTCTCTCGGTGTTTTCCGCCCCGCAGAGGCTGCGGAATCTTTCTGTGGTCCCCGAGTCTTAGGGTTTTGGGAGGATTATATATGCCAGAGGGGTGAGGCTGGAGTGGGCTAGGGTGACCACACCACGTCCTGGCGCGCCCTAGGGCTGCCCGCGCCAAGGGGTGGTGTGGGCCCCCTGTGGCCCATCTCCACTCCGTCTTCTGGCATCCTTAGTTTTCTACAAAAATAGGATTTTCCGTATATTTTCCCGGATTTTCTGATATTCGTGAATTTTGCCTCCAAACAGCGCCTTTTCCATTAGAATCCTGACTGCAACGGTCCATGCTCCAAAAGTCATCAACCATGCAAAAATAGATGAAATAACATAAGTATCACCTCTCAATACGAAATATATCAATGAATAATAGTGAATTAAGACATAGAATAGTGATGCAAAATGGACGTATTAGCAGTCGCGTCTTGCTCCCTGGCAAGGGCCTCAGCTCGCTCTCTATCGTAGGCAGAGCGAAGCGGTACACAGAGACCCGATTTCAAGCGTTTCCGAGCCGGTGAGCTCAGAAAGATTCGAGGCCAGGCGGGACGTAGCAGGGTCGTGGCATGGAATTGTCTCTCATTTCCACATTGTACTTCCTGGACCACTCCAAACGATCGAATTCGGCCAAACAATTCCAAATGGACGATTCTGGGCCTCAATTCTTACATCCAAACACAACATTATTCAATATTGTGTATTTATCTGGCCAAATACCGCCACTATGTATAGGGGGAGGGGAGGTACTACCTCCCTCAAAGTCCCGGGGTGGGACTAAAGGAGAGGGAGAGGGGGAGGGGGTGGTGCCGCTGGCCACCCCATAGCACGAGGGGGGAGGGCTGGCCCACTAGGGCGATGACCACCCCCTTGACCCTTCTCCGCTCTTGCCTTTCCCTAATGGGCCCTCTTCCCTTCGGAATTGGCCCATTAAGCCTTTTGAACTTTACATTGATTTTCTCTTTTATTAATTAATTATGAATAAATGATTAAATCAATATTTAACATTCATTCACATATTATTCAATCTCCATGGTTATGGAACACCTTCCACCTCCACTCTGGACATCCTCCGGACTTACCGAAACCCTTTTGGTTTTCTCTCTATTATTCTTCGGTGATTCTTCCGATCCTATAAACACTCTCTAAGCATCATAAAACCCTTAAATGTGATACCCTACGATTCGGGAACACTCTAGACATGGTCGGGACAGTCCTGGACCAATGATCGATAGAGGGACCTAGATGTCCATGTGACCCCTATGCATTCCACGAAGATCTTTTGTTGTTTGAACCAGGACAGTCGTGTCTTATTCCCTTTGTCTCTCGATACTTGCATTGCCCGAGATCGGATCAATGACATCACCATGTCATGTTCAATCTCGTTACTGAAAAATGCTACTTGACTCGTTCCGACAAGTGATATCCGTGTGATCAAATCACACGCTACACAGCTATTGGATATAACTGCTCCTGAGTGGGCCCTTAAGTATCTTTCTGTCACGTGGACGAACAAATCCCGCTCTTGACATATATTGCCTCTATAGTTCCTTCGAGTACATGAACACACCTTTATAATCACTATATTACCAAGTGATGCTTGATGCTATCTAAGCACTCTCGGGAGACACTGATTGATATAGCCTCACGGTCTAAGGAATAGTTTACGAAGATCCATTTCTAATCATCGTAACTTGAACTTCATGACATGATCGGGTCACGATGTTTAGGTTGGGTATTGGTTCATCATCTCATTCTCAGAATGAGTTGACTCCATTTCCAACTAGCATAAATGCCACATGATTAGGAAACTTGATCATCTGTTAACCAATGAACCAGTGACTAGAGTTTCACTGGGAACCCCTGGTTGTTTATATATCACACGTGTATTGATGTTTGCACTCAATACAGTTATAGCATGATATAAAACTTAATCATAAACTTTATAAAATATGATAATAATCCTTATTACTATTTGTCTCTAGGACATATTTCCAACACGTAGATGGTGGAGGGTTGCCTATATGCAGTGTAGGATTGAGGAGGAGTGAGGCCGGGGCGCGGACCGAGGAAGAAAAGGGCCGAGGCGGTCCATGTCTGAGGCGCCCACTTAGTCGGCTGCTAGGGTGCCGGCTACTGCTGCTGAAGATACGCGGGTGGGGGCACCCATCCACAGGTTGAACTGCAAGGGGGAGTCGCTACGGCTGCGTCCACGGCCACCACGTCCGCCACGGCTATAGGGGCTGGCGGAGAACTGGACGTTTCGACGGCCGGCGTCCCCGGTGCCCCCGGATGACGATGGTGGTGGAGGTGGAGGACGGGGGCCACCAGGTGGAGGCTGCATGCTCTTCCCGCAAGCCGAGAGCACCATGCCTACGGTGTTCTTGACGTCGACTTTCTTCTATGTCTCTTCGAGGTTTATGGTGGACCGCGTCAGCAGGAACATGGGGAAGGGCACCTGAAATGGAAGAAACAAGCGGAGGTGCGCATAGCTCTCGTTAATACCACGAAGGAGGGTGAGGACGAGGGTCCCATATGAGACAGGTTGGCCGATGTCGCCGAGAGAGTCCACGAGGGCCTTCAGCTTGGCGCAATAGTCGCTGATGGAGAGGTCCCCTTGTGGCGTGTTGCGGAAGTCGGCCTCCTGCAGAATTGTGCGATGCTTCTTGTTGTCGCGGAAGAGGTTCTCGATGGCATCCTAGATGGTGCGGTCTGTGGTGCCCAGGCGCATGACGATGCTGAGGAGGTCGATGGAGACGGAGTCGTAGATCCATGGGAGGACGGTGTAGTCGTCGTGGCCCCAGGAGGAGTTCAGGCTGGTGTCGAAGGGGGTGGACTCGCCAATGACATGGGCGGTGAGTCCATAGCGGCCGAGAGCGACCAGGAAGAGCTCCCGTCAGCTGGTGTAGTTCCGTCGTCGAGGCTGAGGGTGATGGGTACATGGAGTTTGATGGACGTGGCATAGGTGTTGGGGTTTGGGTGTTGGTGGTGGCAGGAGGAGGAGGGATAATATCAGTGTTGGTGGTGGTGTTGGGTGGGGAGGCGGCGTTGTGGACATCGGTTAGCTGATGGGTGAGGGAGGCCTCTCGCGCATCAAGCTCTTTGGCGTGGGCCTCGAGCTCGCGCTCCTTGGCTGCGATCTCATCTGGTGTCATGGTGGAAGGTTGGAGGTAGGGAGGGAGGGTTTTGGGGATTTGGGGTTTCGGCGACGGCCAGGGAGAGGAGGGGCAGCGGCTCGGCTAGGTCAGGATGGCCTGCTCTAATATCATGAAATAACATGGTCACGGGTGACTCGATGACCCTCCTCGTGCCTGAACATACATATATATAGATGGAGTCCATCTTGGGATACAAGTTAACTTAGGGTACAAGCCTAAACCCTAACCGCCGGCGGCTGGGCTAATAGGCCGGCTATGTTAGTTGCCTAACATGGTTAATACTTTGAGTCCGAATGCTCACATGTGATTGTTCAAATTTGTACTAACAGTTCTGACTGTGAGTTCTATTTGTGCAAGACTATCCTCCCTAGCTTGGTTACCTTATTAAGTCATCTAATGCTCTGTTTTGGCATATGCTTATGGTGCTTTTTTGTAGTAACCAAGTTGAGATCCCAAATTTGACAAGACTACCGAGTTGTTGCTGCGTGTGTGATGGTAGATAGAAGCTCCTAAAATAAGTGATTTGAATTTGTCTAGATTCGAATGCTAGACATGTCTTAGTATCGAGATACATGTGAATATAGAGAAAACCAAGTCACTTAGACGGATACTCACAATACCCACGGGAGGTGGAAATCAGGAGGTATATAGCACCAACAACAAAATATCAAAATGTGGCACGTAAAGATGTAGATCGCGCTAAGGGGAGGTGGGATCAGCCGGTAGGAGCGTGGAGTATACCCAGCTCGACTGAGTACATATATACGTAGAAGTACATGTCTTGGATATAGGTTTCGACGGGTCAAATATGATCGTGTCGTTCAATTAATTTGCTCATGTATTGTTACTGCTATCTATATCCGTGTAGTTCAGAAGAACTGGACCATCGGATTTACTAAGTACTAGTCCCTCCGTTCAGAAATATAAGACGTTTTATCTTTGTGAATCGAATGTACCTAAACTTTTTTAATGTATAGGTTTGTAGAGATTTGGAGTGGTATACAGTAAAAAGCGTCTAGAACATTCATTTGTATACACTAAAAAATGTCTAGAACATTCATTTCACAAAGCTAAAGTGTCTTATATTTCTTTTTTTTAAAGATAAAGTGTCTTATATTTCTAAACAGAGGGAGTACGTAATTGAATTGTGTTATTAGTAACAGAATAAACTTTGCACTCTTCTTGCGATTATTTAATGGAACTCCGCAAGATAACTGTTGGGTCCACAACATAGAAAACAAAAGATTTCCTACGATGTGAACTACACGCCAAGATCTATCTACTAGGTATAAAGCAACGGGTGGACATACATCCAACGAGAACTTACCCTCGAAGACAACGAGTTTTGTTAACGAGTAGGAACTCGTGGTTGATGTAGTAAACTTCTTTCTGACATGTCGACTATTTCATAGATGTTAAATATCCATCTCTTATTTCTTTATAGATCCAAACAAGAACGATAGGCTTCACGCCTTTCCGGAGGGTCTTCCAAGTTCAGAAACTTGATTTCTCGTGTATGGATACTATCACAGATTCTATGACTTCTAGTCATTTTATGGAGTCAGGGCCCATCATTGCTTCTTTGCATGTAGTCGGTTCATCATTGTCAAAACAATAACGACTTGCTTATCAAATCTTACTATTTGATTCTTACCGACCCACATGGTTCTATAGGAACTCTAATCTCCGAGATCACACCTTTTGTAATCTCGAGAGCCATGAGCATTGTGGCCGCCACCGGGACACTTTCCGGCGCTGTGCTACTTAGCACATATAGCTAAGGTTCAACAACCTTATCAAAGTTCTATTGTCCTCCCACTTAACTTTTCACGAAAAATTCCTTCTCAAGAAACTTGATGTTCCAAGTAACACACTCTTTTGTCCTCGGTGTTATGGAGAAATTCCCAACAAATTCTTTGGGATAACCTACAAAGACGTGCTTATCCGACTTTGGTTGTAAACATTTTACTTATGCATAGCATACCAAAATTTAAGAAAAGACAATTCGGGTTTTATCCCAAACCATAATTCATCTGGTGTCATTTCAATGGATCACGATGGTGCTCTTTTCAGTGTAAAAGCGGTAGTCTCTAAAGCTTCAATCCTTAAAACATAATGGCAGTTTTATAAATGACACATTTGATCTTACCATGTCAAACATGGTTTGATTTCATCTCTCGAACATACCATACTCCTATGGTTTATCGGGAAATCCAAATTCATGGAAAAATTCCTCAAATCTTAGGTGTTTTGCTAAACATGTAACTCAAATATCTTCCTTTATGATCGAATCATAAACTCTATATTTTCTTGTTACAATGATTTTTCACTTCATCTTGAAAGTCTTTGAACAACTTTCAAATGTTTCATACTTCTTCCTTATTAAGTAAATATACAGATATATTCACTCAAATTTTTGAAGAAAGCATATGAAGCAAAAAGATCCATCGCATATGGCTACACATAATGGACTATGCACATCAGCATGCACAATTTCCAATAATCTAGTCATCCGTTCCTCTCTGGCCTATGGACGAAGTTTCAATTATCTCGAGGAAAGTCTCACATGCGTCAATTGATCAAAATCAAAGACTCCAAAAATCCATCAACATGGAGTTTCTTCAAAGCACGTACACATAGATTGGGCTCTGATACCACTGTTGGGTCCGCAGCATAGAAAACAAAAAAATTCCTACGATGTGAACTACACGCCAAGATCTATCTACTAGGTACAAAGCAACGGGTGGACATACATCTAACGAGAACTTACCCTCAAAGACAACAAGTTTTGTTAACGAGTAGGAACTCGTGGTTGATGTAGTCGTACACTTGCCGATCTCAAGATCGTGAGGAAGTCCAGCAGGTCCGGCTCCAGCACATCCATCAGATCCAGCTCCAGCAGCACCAAGTCCAGCACCGCAAAGCAGCGGTGCATCCGTGATCGCACACACGTCTGGTACCCCGACAACCTCCGTCCCTCGCTCCAGCAAAACATCGGAAGCAACAACTCCTTTCCAGATAAAGCCACCGGGAACATGTATCTCGCTAATCCGAGACCATGGGGAAATAATACTAGAGGGGGAGAGAGATCCTTCACAAGGAGGTGTGTGTGAGAAGTGAGGAGAGGGTGGCCTTTTATAGGAGGAGGGGGTGCCCCTCCTTCATGGCCGGCGCATGGAGGAGGTGCCTCTTCACCTCCTCCGATCATGTGGTGGTAACCCCTCCACATTAAAATGCCTCTTCACATTCCCTTTTAAAGTCTCCACTTTAAATGCATTAAATTTCTTCAAATTTAATGTTCTCTCATTTAATAAAACTCTTTTATTATTTTTATTCAGAATTTTGTTAATTACTTTAATTAACAAACATTCACATAAAAACCCCCGCAACATTTCAATATTACATGCAGAACCAATTTCAGCAATTTCACCCGAAACAGTTTCGGTGTCTATTGAAATAATTCTAGCACTTTCTTAAATCTTTATCTGAAACATATTTGCTCCAAATGGTGTCGGTATCCCTTAAGTGTGTCACCATACGGTTCGCGAATAATGCAGACATGATCGAGACCCCTCTCCGATCAATAATCAGCAGCGGGACCTGGAGATCCGTACTGACTCCTACACATTCAACGATGACTTCTGTGATTGTGAGAACCTTTAACGCTTGTAACTAAATCCCTTTGTCTCGCGATATATTACATGTCCGAGATTCGATCATCGGTATCTCCATACCTAGTTTGATCTCGTTACCGACATGCACTCTTTTCTCGTTCCCGTGATATAACATTCTAGTGATCACATCACTTGCTTGCAAGCTATTTCAATGTGATATCACCGAGAGGGCCCAGAGTATATCTATCCGTCATCGGGATTGACAAATTCCACTCTTGATCCATGAGCCTCAACATAACACCTTCGTAGCACTGAACCCATCTTTATAGTCACCATGTTACGGTGTGACGTTTGATGTTATCAAGATACTCTTCTGGTGTTAGCAATTAACATGATCTCATGGTCTAAGGATAAAGATTACTTCGTATGATGTTATAGCAATATAAACATAATGACTTTGATCGTAATGCTATACTTTGGATGAATGTTCATCACATCATTCCACCAATGTTGTGACCTCGTTATTAACAACATCCAATGTCCATGATCAGGAAACCTTGATCATCTTGTTAATCAACGAGCTAGTTTATAAGAGAGGCATAACTAGGAACCCTTTTTGTTTATTAAACACACATGTATTGACGTTTCTGATCAATACAATTATAGCATGTAAAATAAACATTTATCATAAACATGGAATAAGATAATAACCACTTTATTATTGCCTCCCGGGCATATTCCCTTCAATAATGTCGGTATCACATCATATGTCTCACTCGTATTCCCTCGGTTTCAAAATATAGGATGTTTTATTTTTGTGAAAGAATTATGTCTAGTTCAGTGTGTAGGTTCACTCAATTTTAAAATATAAGATGTTTTTGCTTTCTGAAAAGAGTGTATCTAAACCCATCTTAGTGTGTAGGTTCACTTATCTTTGGAAGTGAACCTACCCACTAAAATGGGTCTAGATACACCATTTTCACTAAGCTAAAACATCTTATATTTTCAAAATGGGGGAGTACTGATCTACTAATTAATCTATACAATACTCTGGCCTTGCATTTGCGATGCAGACAAAGCCCGCAGTTCGGTCATCTTAGGGCATCTCTACCGGGTCGACCCAACCCGTCCTGCTGCGTCCGAACCCGTCCGCGCGGACACCCACGTCGTGCGCGGCGTGGCAGAGGCACGACCCATTCGTCCCGACGCATCTGGCTCGATCCAACCGTGCATCTAATTTGCATGACCAATGGGTCGGTCCGGACAGGGCGCGCTGCCTCGCGTGTCCGACCACTTGTTCACCAGGGCCCTGTAGACAGTGGCACAAAGAGACTCCTCCCTCCAAACCCCCGCTTTCCACATCCTGTGGCCAGAGCAGACGCAACCAGCCGCCGCCTCCCCAGCCCCCACCCACGAAGCAATATCGAGCAGGACGATCGGAAGCCGCGCGTGCTGCCGGACGTGACTGGACACTCCACAGGCCAACCCGCCGCCCCGTCCTCCGCCTCTACATTGGAAGCGCACGACCCATTCGGCCGTTTGCCGAGGTGCGTTTGCCGACCTTTTCTTGGTAATTTGGTCCGCTGTGGGAGTTGGTAAAGCCATTGATGACAGCGTACTTGACAGATGGGTAGGAGGCGAAGGGCGTTCGAGTTATTCTATAAGAATTATGTCAAGTCGTCGTCCGAGGAGGAGTCCGACGGTGAGACCAAAATTCTTCTAGCAGCTGCATAGATGGTGCACGACAACTACCTCCTCCCGCCTCGTAGAGGTGGCTCGGCGAAGCGGCGCGAAGCCAACCATGAACGCAACTGGGAAGAGGGGCGCATATGCCTTTACAAGGACTACTTCCAACCAACTACTCCGGTCTTCAAAGAGAAAGCATTCCGTCGTCGCTATCGGATGTCCAGGAACCTGTTCTTGGACATACTCAATGGAGTGAGGGAGTACGACGACTACTTCGAGGCCAAATATGATTGCACTAGTAAGCTTGGCTTCTCCTCCTACCAGAAATGTTGAGCTGCCATTCGGCAGTTTGCATATGGAGTGCCCAGTGATCTACTCGACGACTACATGCGTATGAGCGAGTCTACATACCATAAGGCCATGTATAGATTCTGCAGCGCAGTTGTGCATGAGCGAGTCTACACGCCATGAGGCCATTATAGATTCTGCAGCGCAGTTGTAGCAGTGTTTGGCAAAGTATACCCGAGGGAGACAAACACTGAAGACACTGCCCGCCTTTTGTCCATCAACGAGCGTAGAGGGTTTCCTGGGATGCTTGGCAGCATCAACTGCATGCATTGGCAGTGGAAGAACTGTCCTTTTGGTTGGCAAGGGCAGTTCAAAGGGCATACGGAGGGTTGCACAGTCATACTTGAGGCTGTTGCATCACATGATCTCTGGATTTGGCACTCCTTTTTTTGGCATGGCTGGATCAAACAATGACATCAATGCACTGCAGAGGTCTCCGGTGTTTTGCTAGGCTGGTAGAAGACAATGCCCCACAAGTTTCCTATGAGCTCAATGGCAATGCATATGATATGGGGTACTACCTAGCTAACGGTATCTATCCATCCTGAGCCACTTTGTTAAGACAATTCGCAACCCTAGAGATGAGAAATGCAAGAGGTTTGCGAAAGAGCAAGAGGCTGCTAGGAAGAATGTGGAGCGAGTATTTGGTGTGCTTCAGTCAAGATGAGCTATTTTTCGATACCTTGCTAGAACTTGGAGCACGGAGAGGATGTGTGATGTGATGACTGCGTGCGTGATCATGCTCACCTTTATCATCGAGGAAGAGCGTGATGACTGCATTTTGGACCAAGGCTGGGATTTTCAGGGTCAATTGGTTGAGCCAGAGCTAGGTGTAGCCTCTTGGAAAAAATTCATGCAAATGCATGAAAATTTGCGTCACAGGCACACCCATGACCGACTTCAACTAGATTTGGTTGAGCATATATGGGCTCGTGTAGGAAACCAAAATGTTTAACCCCTTATTTGTTTTCTACAATTTTAATGATGTTTGGTTGTTTTTATCGAACCATGTGAGTGTGAACTATTCATATGTAAGCACCATTTTAATTATATTACCTAAGATAATTTATTTTCTTATTGAAATATACATTTATCTATGTAAATTGGCTATGAATTATTCATATACAAAGGGCCAGGTCTAGACAGCGCTGGCCAGGCGCGGACATATGGATCGCGCCGCTGAGCACGGCTGACCGGACAGACCGGACCGCGGTCCAAAACAACCACGGATCAACCCAAACGACCGTTTTGGTCGCACATTACGGCCTGATGGAGATACCCTTACGCGCGGGGTTCCGTGCTTGTGTTACGAGCTGAGATCGAAATTCCATTGGCTACCCGTCACAAGATTGCATCAAGGCTATTTTTTCTATTTGTGCGTGGTATCTTGTGGAATTTCCTGTAAGCAAGCGAGAGCCTTATTACCAGGCAAGCGCTAGGCGTCCCCCCGACGATGTGAAGCCTCCCATCATCCTGCTTCCGCGTGCGCCACCTGTCCCCAAACAGTCTTCGGTCCCGCTTTTGCTGCAGCAGCAAAAAAACATCCGTCCAGAAAAAATACAAAAACTTCCCCAATCCCGATGGCTTGAGGCAGTCCCCATCGCGCACAGCTACGACCGCCGCCGACGAGGAAACTCTCCCCCGCCCCAGCGCAACACGGCCCCTCCTCGCTTGCAAAAACCATGGCGGCTCCCGAGTTCCAGCAACAACGCCCCTAATTTGCAGTAGCGGTGGCTGCCGGCGGCTCCCGAGTGGGAGCTCCAGCAGCAACGCCCCTAATTTGCAGCAGCGGTGGCTGCCGGCGACTCCCGAGTGGGAGCTCCAGCAGTAACACCCCTAACTTGCAGCAGCGGTGGCTGCCGGCGGCCCTACGCCTGCAGCAACGTAGCCTTCATTGGCAGCAGCGTAGAGCCGTAGACCTTTGCAGAACCGACAACCGGTGTTGGTAGCATCGACGACCGCCATTGGTAGTAACCACGTCCGCCACCGACAACAACCCCGTACGCCGCTGGTAGCAACCTCGTCCGCCACCGGCAGCAACCTCGTACGCCCTCTAGTAGTAGTCTCGTACACCTCCGGTAGCAACCTCGTACATGCCGCTGGTAGCAACCCCCTCCGCCGCCGGTAGCAACCACGTCCGCCGCCGGCAACAACCCCCGTACGCCTCCGGTAGCAACCTCATACGCCTCCGGCAGCAACCTTGTCCGCCTCCAGCAGCAACCTCGTACACGCCGCTGGCAACAACCCCGCCACCGGTAGAAACCACGTCCCTCACCAGCAGCAACCCCCGTACGCCTCCGGTAGCAACCTCGTACGCCGCTGGCAGCAACCGTGTCCGCCTCCGGCAGCAACCCCGTCCGCCTTCGATAGCAACCTTGTACACGTCGCTGGTAACAACCCTGTTCTCCTCCGGTAGCAACCTCGCACGCCGCTGGCAGCACAACCGTGCCAGCATGGAAGCAGTGCCACGCTTGTAGCAGCCTCACCGTTCCCTCACAACAACAACGACGACGATTGAAGCATCTCTGGCTACCCCTCTGCAGCTTCGCGGTCGCCGGCCCTAGCCTTGCCCTTGTAGCTCCGGTGGCCACCCTCGCAGCAACTCCAGTGGCCTGCCCTCGGAGCTCCACCGCCTGGAAGTTAGCAGCACGTGTGAGCGCAATGGCAAAGGGGAAAAACATGGCTCTCTCTCTTTCGGTGGGGAAGAAAGTGTAAAAATAACGTGTGGTGGAGAGAGACCGCTGGATAAGATCGGGCCATCGTTCGCTGGCCACGTTCGAAGACACGTGCCGGGTGACTGAAGCAGAGTATCGCGCGTCTTCTGATAGAAGCGGAGCGTGGGCTGACCCGGACGACGATCGTCCGGGGGAAGCTAATCATTTTCCTTATTACTCCCTCCGTTCGGAAATATAAGACATTCTAGCTTTGTGAAACGAATGTATCTAGACACCTTTTAGCGTATAGGTTCACTCCGAACCTCTACAAACCTATACACTAAAAGACGTCTAAATACATTCGATTCACAAAGCTAAAACATCTTATATTTCCGATCGGAGGGAGTACCATCTAGTAGTACACTCCCTCCGTCCCTAAATTTTGAATGAATCTATATACTCTTGAGCTTGTCACCGACGCGCTCGACATGGGTGAATCCGAGCCACGGGTCGAGCGGCCCATGCCGAACACCTGGGTTACGGATCCGGGTTGGATAACCCCGCCGATGTTGCTGTCGTACTGAACCTTGTATCGATCGCCGATGACAAAGAGGTCGCACTCGCCTAGGAGGGTTACCTGCAAAGTGCCCCCATGGAGAACGTACAACTTCACGCCGAGCGGGAGGAGGCCGCGTGGTAGCTTGTACTACTCAAGGACGTCATAGACTGTCGCCGTACTAGCTAGCATCTCGTCCTGTAACTACTCCTACCCTACTCGGCCTCTCAGGGGTCTGCGCGCGCACACATATCAGCTGCACGATCTCTTTCAAACAGTCCTTGCTGCCACCGTTTCACCCTGCCTGACATTGGATCAGTAAATTTGTTTCTCACTTCTTGTTACACTAGATGGGCATGTCGGATGGGCCCAGCCGCACGCGGGACCCAAGGTCAGAGGCAGCGACCTGCTCTCGTCAGCGTCGCGCACAACCCGCAAGTCTCGCAGTAAGATCTAGATCTCGATTTGGTCAAAATATCTGAGCGCCTCTCTCTCATTTCCTCTCTCTTGTGAGCTCGACTCCACCATCCCACTCCCGCGATGGGACGGCGGCGGAGCTGGGTCGAAGTCCCCAAGCAGCGGGCCTCGTCTAGGAGAAGGGCAGTGACGCGGAGGTCGAGCGTACGGACCCGGACGGGAGTGGTGGGTCGCACCACGCACTGCAGGAGTTTGTCCCAAAGATGGGCGGCGGTGTGGAGGGCGAGCGTACGGGGCCGGATGGAGCCGGACGGGCCAGCTGTTAGCTTTGCGACAAGTAAATAACAAAGAATGAAAATAAAATCGTAGCAAGGGGGACACAAATTTAACGTGGAAAACCCTCTCGAACAAAGAGAGGGGAAAAATCACGAGCGCCAGCCAGCGAAACTTCACTATATGGGGAGTGTTTAAACAACGCCGGGGATTTCACAGATGCAACTTATCCCAGCCGGTGGCTTAAAAGAGGTTTATATATCGGCCCAAGCCTCCAGCAGCGGGCCTCGCTTCGCTCCATCAGAAGTTGGCCTCTACTTTGTAGAATTTGGATCAACATATAACAAACTCCACCTTGAGACAAATTCCTTCTTGAAGCATCAACAGTAATCATCTCCCTGAACAAACAAAGAAAACACCTTCGGCGCCAACAACCACTTGGGCTAAGTAGTTATACCAACTAAGCTTGAGCATAGCTCAAACTTAGCAATAGGAACAGGCTTTGTCATCATATCAGCAGGATTATCATGAGTGCTTATCTTGCATACCTTCAGCATACCTTGTGCAACAACATCACGGACATAATGGTACTTGATATCAATGTGCTTTGTTCTCTCATGGAACATCTGATCCTTAGTAAGGTAAATAGCACTTTGACTGTCACAAAACAGGTTAATGCAAGAATCATCCTGACAAAGCTCAGCATATAAACCTTTCAACCAAACAGACTCTTTGCAAGCTTCAGCAACAGCCATATATTCTATTTCGGTTGTAGATAGAGCAACAACTGGTTGTAGCGTTGCCTTCCAACTCATGGCACATCCACCTACCGTGAACACATAACCTGTGAGGGACCTCCTCTTATCCAAGTCGGCAGCAAAATCTGAATTCACATAGCCTGCGAGTCCCTCATCAGTCTTGCCAAACTTCAAGCAAGCGTTGGATGTGCCACGGAGGTACCTGAAAATCCACTGAACAACTTTCCAATGTTCTTTACCAGGATTAGCCATGTAACGACTCACCAAACTCATAGCATATGATAAATCAGGGCGAGAGAAAACCATGGCATACATCAAGGAACCAACAACACTAGAATAAGGAACTCAAGACATGTACTCAATATCTTCATCAGAACTAGGACATTGCAATGCTGATAATTTAAAGTGAGGAGCAACAGGAGTACTAACAGACTTTGCATCATGCATATTAAAACATTGAAGAACCTTTTCAACGTAACTTTGCTGACTAAGAAACAACAACCTAGATTTTCTGTCCCGTTTAATTTCCATACCTAGGATTTTCTTAGCAGTACCAAGATCTTTCATCTCAAA